>CM056055.1:18809868-19409868 GCA_029574335.1 Rana kukunoris | reverse complement strand
TGGGCACTGATAGACACCAATGAGGTGGCACTGATGGACACTGATAGGCTGCACTTATGAGGTGGCACCGATGGGCTGCACTGGTGGGCACTGATGTGGCACTGACAGGCTGCACCCCACCTCTCCACCCTAAACAATTATCTCCTCCCCACCTCTCCACCCTAGGTTTTTTTAAATGAGGGGAAAAAAATTGGCCTAAAATATCGGCCGCAAAAATCGGCAACACATATCGGCCATCGGCCGCCCCGATTTCCAAATATCGGCATCGGCCAGAGAAAAACCCATATCGGTCGACCTCTGCTGACATCCTCCACTCTGGAAAAAAAACGTCCCCTGACTGCTGCGCGCCCTGCCTCAGATCACATATTTGTGAACACCCATGCGATCCGATTCTGGTCCGAACAGAAAAAAGGGTTCTGTGCGCATTTGGACCGAATGCGGTGCGATATCGGCCATACCATCTGTATGGCTGAAATCGCATCGCACAGACATTGCATGTAATGTGAACAGCAGCGCACTGCGAATCACATGCGATGTCTGGCATCGCACAAGTGTGAACCGGGCCTCACGATCACTTTTTAAAATTGAGAATTTTACAATTATTTTGGAGACTAGAGAAAGGCTTAGATTGCCTAACGTCTAAAGCAGGGGTGGGGAACCTTTTTTCTGCCAAGGGCCGTACAAAATGATCAACTTAAAAATTAGCACCGCACATCTGGACCCCTTTTACATTACAGAGCACCGCATCTCTGGACCCCTTTTACATTACAGAGCACCGCATCTCTGGACCCCTTTTACATTACACAGCACCACATCTCTGGACCCCTTTTACATTACACAGCACCACATCTCTGGACCCCTTTTACATTACACAGCACCGCATCTCTGGACCCCTTTTACATTACACAGCACCACATCTCTGGACCCCTTTTACATTACACAGCACCCTGCACCTCTGGACCCCTTTTACATTACACAGCACCCTGCACCTCTGGACCCCTTTTACATTACACAGCACCCTGCACCTCTGGACCCCTTTTACATTACACAGCACCCTGCACCTCTGGACCCCTTTTACATTACACAGCACCCTGCACCTCTGGACTCCTTTACATTACACAGCACCCTGCACCTCTGGACCCCTTTTACATTACACAGCACCCTGCACCTCTGGACCCCTTTTACATTACACAGCACTGCACCTCTGGACCCCTTTACATTACACAGCACCCTGCACCTCTGGACCCCTTTTACATTACACAGCACCGCCGCACCTGTGGACCCCTTTTACATTACACAGCACCGCACCTGTGGACCCCTTTTACATTACACAGCACCCTGCACCTCTGGACCCCTTTTACATTACACAGCACCGCCGCACCTCTGGACCCCTTTTACATTACACAGCACCGCACCTGTGGACCCCTTTTACATTACACAGCACCCTGCACCTCTGGACCCCTTTTACATTACACAGCACCGCACCTCTGGACCCCTTTACATTACACAGCACCCTGCACCTCTGGACCCCTTTACATTACACAGCACCGCATTTCTCTGGACCCCTTTTACATTACACAGCACCCTGCACCTCTGGACCCCTTTTACATTACACAGCACCGCATCTCTGGACCCCTTTTACATTACACAGCACCGCACCTCTGGACCCCTTTTACATTACACAGCACCGCATCTCTGGACCCCTTTTACATTACACAGCACCGCACCTCTGGACCCCTTTTACATTACACAGCACCGCATCTCTGGACCCCTTTTACATTACACAGCACCGCATCTCTGGACTTCTTTTACATTACACAGCACTCTGGACCCCTTTTACATTACACAGCACCGCATCTCTGGACTCCTTTTACATTACACAGCACTCTGGACCCCTTTACATTTACACAGACACCCCCCCCAGCTTTGTCCTTTCCTGCATTAATCATGCAGATGGAGAGACAGTGAGCAGCGCTGAACAGAGGGCAATCACCTGCTGGGTTACTTATGTTAGCTTCAGCAGCTCTCTACTCAGCGCTGCTCAATGTCTCTCACTCCCCTGCGGTACATGTTTTTGCTTACCTTGCAGCTGGAGAAAATTAAACTTGGCGCGCTGCCGCCGCCGCGATGTAAACATGTGCACAAGTCAGTGCAGAGACACAGCGCCTCCCACTCCACCGCCCGCCAATCGCTCCTGTTATCTGTTTTTTTTAGCCCTTCCGCCTGGTTGGCTGGTGTTCCCCGCCACTCCCACATCGAGAGAGACAGACAGTTCCACCAGCCAACCAGGCGGAAGGGCTGAACATTTTTTTTTCCTGCTCGGCGTGACTCGGGGCACACACTGTGACTCCGCTGTCTAGGGTAGGTGACCAGCCATTCATCCCGACGGGCCGTCGAGCAAATAGAGAACCTGCTCTCTATTTCGGCTCGATGGCATTCCCGACGGGATGCTCGCCGAATCCATACACACGGCCGAGGTTCTCGACAGAATCAGGATGCCAGCGAGGTTCTCGCTGGTTTCTGCTGAGAACCTCAGCCGTGTGTATGGGGCTTCAAACTTGTAAAGATGCATTAGAAGAAGAAATAGCAGGTTCAGGCGCAACAACGAGGAAACAATCCTGCTTCCAACAATACTTTGTCTTCTTCGCCGCTCCAGCCGGAGCGGGTCTAGCGTACCTGGACAGGCCTCTGCCACAGGCCTGGCAGCCAGAAAATCACTCGGAACTTTGAGGGAGAAGGGCCTCTGCCACAGACCCGCCCCAGAATTTAGATCACGGAGACAATCCTCCTCAATAGACTTTTGGCTTGAATCAACTTCAGGTCATTTGTAGTTAGGTTACCGACTGACAGGCGACCAACATCCAGCCTCTTAGTGTCCGGTTACCTGGATCCCCGGTGAATCGTCGGGGCCCAGTCACACCTCAGATATCACAAACCAACGTGGTTTCAGAACCGAGAATGCCGCGTGGCACACACACCCCGGCCTGGTAGGCCATAATGCCAGGGCGTGTGGTGCAGACACCCTAAAGGTGGGTGACGCACTTCCAGAAGACCCCGAACCCCAGGTGTCTTTCTCCTAGAGACCAACCCTCCCGATTGGCCGCCGAGAGAGAGAGTTCCAATCCTCTACTTCACTGCTGCCACCTATTGTCCCGGGGTGGGAACAGCACCCCAGGAAGAACAGAGCGAGCCCAGACAGAGACCCAATTTGAACAGATTAATTGGTTAAGAGCCAACTAACTCTCTTATCCCCCCCTTAAATATCGGACGGCACCAGTACCTGGCAATAACCCGGCGCTACACATATATACATGGTTAGGACACATGTTAATACATAAACACCTATTACACATACCTACGCACACCAGAAGTGGAAGACGTAGCCATAGAACCCCTTCCAGCCTTGCAAATGTGGGGCTGTGCATCCAAGTGGTAATGACTCCCCCGGGTCATGAAAGGAATAAATAAAAGAGGAAGCAATGCAAATGTAAATATACCAAATTTTTATTGTGTGTTTATGAAATTATAGTTATGGACCTATACAGGTACGGACTGGCCATTGGGACTACCGGGAGTTTCCCGGTGGGCCGATGGCTCAGTGGGCCGGTCAGATGCAGTCCTCGAACCGCTCCTCTCTGACAGTAAGTAATCGCGATTTCACTCCTGTCAATAGAAGCAGCAGCCGTGAGTGGCTGGAGTAAGTATTATCCTTTCTGCTCCCTCCCGCCCTTCCTCTCAGACTTTCCTTCCTCTCTCCCCTTATCACATGACTGGAGAGAGGAACGATGCTGCCTTTCTGGAGAGCTGTGAATGAGTACACGTGGGAGAGGGAGGATAGGGGGGCACTCTGATTCAATGGGGGACACTCTGAGAAGGGACACTCTAATGCAATGGCGGGCACTCTGATGCAATGGGGGGACACGCTGATGTAAGGGGGGACACTCTAATGCAAAGGGGGCTCTCTGATACAAGGGGGGACACTGATGCAAGGGGGCACTCTGATGTAAGGGGAGACACTCTAATGCAAAGGGGGCTCTCTGGTACAAGGGGGGGACACTCTGATGCAATGGGGGACACTCTGATGCAATGGGGGACACTCTGATGCAATGGGGGACACTCTGATGCAATGGGGGACACTCTGATGCAAGGGGGGCACTCTGATGCAAGGGGGGCACTCTGATGCAAGGGGGGCACGCTGATGCAAAGGGGCTCTTTGGTACAAGGGGTCTCTCTGGTACAAGGGGGCACTCTGATGCAAGGGGAACACTCTGATGTAAGGGAGGATACTCTAATGCAAAGGGGGCTCTCTGGTGCAAGGGGGGCACTCTGATGCAAGGGGGGCACTCTGATGCAAGGGGGCACTCTGATGCAAGGGGGCACTCTGATGCAAGGGGGCACTCTGATGCAAGGGGGCACTCTGATGCAAGGGGGCACTCTGATGGGGTGACACTGATGTAAGGGGGACTCTGATGCAAGGGGGACACTAAAAATTAAAGTGGGCCGGTCTGGAAGAAGTCCATGGCCAAATTTCTGTCCCAGTCCAGCCCTGGACCTATACACATTTTTTTCCTTTTCCAACTATATACAGTACACTCTGATTAAACCAAGAGTCCTTTGGTAAAATCAGTTGGCCAGAAGTGAAGATCTAGTGATCCTCTCACCCGATGGCTGACACACTTTTGACCAAGAGATTCCAAGCCTGCCCACCACGGCAAGGTAGACTCTTTTAGGGCAGGACCTACACTAACTACACTAAGCTACCCTACTGGAGTAGCCATCCTTTTCTCTAATGTTAGGTGTATTTTTGGAGTACGGCCTCATCCTATAATCTGTGTGTGCGATCTACTCTCTCCTAATTTGGTTGTCCGTCTGTGTGCATCTCTCTAAAGCATGGGTCTTCAAACTATGGCCCTCCAGGTGTTCAGGAACTACAATTCCCATCATGCCTAGTCATGTCTGTGAATGTCAGAGTTTTACAATGCCTCATGGGATGTGTAGTTCCACCACAGCTTGAGGGCCGTAGTTTGAGGATCCCTGCTCTAAAGCATGGAGCGGTCAGTTTATTTACATCTGGACGTCCTCTGTTAGTGTCGGTCAGTGCATGCCGGTCAGTGTATGTTGTCCAGTGTGTTTCAGTAAATAAATGTTAGTCCTGTTTTTACCTGGGCATGTAGCCCAACTTATCTGCAAGGCACTCCATTTTCTCTGGACCCTCTTGGTGGTAGATGAGTGCATATACGTGGGGCCAGGGTGTAGTACCATTACGCTGGGCATGGGGGAGTGAGGGCAGATGAAACTTGGGTTGGAAGTTCCACTGGCCGCACTCACCCCCTACCCAGGGTGGTAGCGTCCCCTCTTGGTGGTAGAGGAGCGGGTGTATTGGGTTGTGAGGCAGTTGATCCAGAGGAAGGCGAAAAACCCCAGCAATGCATGATCAATGTGCTCCAGCTGGGGAAAAAATTCCTTCCTGATCCCCCGAGAGGCAATCGAATATTTCCTGGATCGGCCCTGTGTGTGGGGGAGGGCGGGCAATTGGAGCCCCACCCTCCGTGGTAAGTGAGTTGAGATGTGGGTCTCATGTGTGGAGAGCAGGGGAGGAGGGACAATACCCCCACACAGAGCTCCGGAGGCAGGAGCCATTGTCCAGACTACAGGCGGGTCACGGCGTGCCGGTGTAATCTGGCCGCCTCTGCTCAGGCTCTGAGGAACTACAACTCCCAGCAGTATCTGTCCACATGGGGAACTACAACTCCCAGCATGCACTGTGTAAGTACTGGGGGTTCAGCTCCCAGCCTGAAATAAGATGCTGTGGGACTACATATCCCAGCATGATTTTTTCTATGGAGATATTACAGGTCCCAGTGATCTCTACATATCCCAGTCTGCTCCCCTCCCCCTCCTCAGGGGGAATTGCACCCCCCCAGTCCCACCACCCCACTCATCTCCCACTGCCCTATACCCCTCCCCCACAGGCCCAACCCGGCCCACCCTTATCCTGGGGGGGAGGGGACCCACCACCCTTGGTGGGAGAGGAGTGTGGGGTGAAATTACCCCTGAGGAGGGGGAGGGGAGCAGGCTGGGGTATGTAGAGACTGTTGGGACCTGAAGTACATCTATAGAAAAAATCATGCTGGGACATATAGTCCTGTAACATCTTATTCCAGGCTGGGAGCTGAAGCCCCATTACATACACAGTGAATGCTGGGAGTTGTAGTTCCCCATGCGGACAGAGATTGCTGGGAGATGTAGTCCCTTTGTCCGCTTCCCACGGCGTCCCTCCGGCCTACACACATGAATTTTCTCCTCACAAGATGGACCATCGATGTAAGATGAAATCTCGGTTTAGAATTCTGGCAAGCAACATCTTTGGAGCAGTGAGAGGAGCAGTGAGAGGAGCAGTGTGTATACTGCTCCTTCACCGCTCTTTCACCGCTCCTTCCTATTGAAAACAATGGGATACCGTGGTAATAATGCCAGCAATGCGCCTCTGCAGAGGCGCATTGTGGGCAGTATTAACCCTTCTTCGGCCACTAGCGGGGGTTAATACCGCACCGCTACCGGCCAAACAGTGCCATAGCGTGGCTTGTCAGTGCCTGGGGCGAGGCAAGTAATTTGCACCTCTCTGACCCATGGACTTAACTATTTTCAGCTAGCTCCAATCTGGTCACATGATCCACTGTGTGAGACAGCGGTGGCTGTAGGGAAGAGGAGAGTGTGCTTGATAATGACTGAAAAAGCCTGGAGTGGTGACATTATGCATATGTTCCATCTGTTGTTGGTGCTCCCTCCTCTCCAAACTTGTGACATCGCCCCTCTAAATTTTGCGCCCGGGGCGGTGGCTCCCCTGGCACCCCCCACGCTATGCCACTGATCATACCCTTCACCTTGGTTGCCCCCCCTTTCCTCATCACCTTGGTTGTACCCTCCTCCCTCCTCATCACCTTGGTTGTCCCCCCCTCTCCCTCCTCATCACCTTGGTTTCCCCCCTCCTCATTACCTTGGTTGTCCCTCCCCTTCCTCACCACCTTGGCTGCCCCCCTCCTCATCACCTTGGTTGTCCCCCCCTCACTTTGGTTCCCTCCCCCTCCTCCTCACGTTGGTCCCCCCCTTCCTCCTCACTTTGTCTGTCCCCCCTTCCTCCTCACTTTGTCTGCCCCCCCCTTCCTCCTCACTTTGTCTGTCCCCCCCTCCTCCTCACTTTGTCTGTCCCCCCCTTCCTCCTCACTTTGTCTGTCCCCCCCCCTTCTTCCTCACTTTGTCTGCCCCCCCCTTCCTCCTCACTTTGTCTGCCCCCCCCTTCCTCCTCACTTTGTCTGCCCCCCCCTTCCTCCTCACTTTGTCTGCCCCCCCCCTTCCTCCTCACTTTGTCTTTCCCCCCCTTCCTCCTCACTTTGTCTGCCCCCCTTCCTCCTCACTTTGTCTGCCCCCGCCCCCTCCTCCTCACTTTGTCTGTCCCCCCCCTTCACTTTGTCTGTCCCCCCCTTCCTCCTCACTTTGTCTGCCCCCCCTTCCTCCTCACTTTGTCTGTCCCCCCCTTCCTCCTCACTTTGTCTGTCCCCCCCCTTCCTCCTCACTTTGTCTGTCCCCCCCTTCCTCCTCACTTTGTCTGTCCCCCCTTCCCCCCTTCTGTCTCCTCACTTTGTCTGTCCCCCCCCTTCTTCCTCACTTTGTCTGCCCCCCCCCCTTCTTCCTCACTTTGTCTGCCCCCCCTTCCTCCTCACTTTGTCTGCCCCCCCCCTTCCTCCTCACTTTGTCTGCCCCCCCCCTTCCTCCTCACTTTGTCTGCCCCCCCCCTTCCTCCTCACTTTGTCTGTCTCCCCTTCCTCCTCACTTTGTCTGTCCCCCCTTCTTCCTCACTTTGTCTGCCCCCCCCCTTCCTCCTCACTTTGTCTGTCCCCCCCCTTCTTCCTCACTTTGTCTGCCCCCCCCCCTTCCTCCTCACTTTGTCTGTCCCCCCCCCTCCTCCTCACTTTGTCTGTCCCCCCCCCTTCTTCCTCACTTTGTCTGCCCCCCCTTCTTCCTCACTTTGTCTGCCCCCCCCTTCCTCCTCACTTTGTCTGCCCCCCCCCTTCCTCCTCACTTTGTCTGTCCCCCCCCTTCCTCCTCACTTTGTCTGCCCCCCCCTTCCTCCTCACTTTGTCTGCCCCCCCCTTCCTCCTCACTTTGTCTGTCCCCCCCTTCCTCCTCACTTTGTCTGTCTCCCCTTCCTCCTCACTTTGTCTGTCCCCCCCTTCTTCCTCACTTTGTCTGCCCCCCCTTCCTCCTCACTTTGTCTGTCCCCCCCTTCCTCCTCACTTTATCTGCCCCCCCCTTCCTCCTCACTTTGTCTGTCCCCCCCCTTCCTCCTCACTTTGTCTGTCCCCCCCCCCTTCGTCCTCACTTTGTCTGTCCCCCCCCCCTTCCTCCTCACTTTGTCTGTCCCCCCCTTCCTCCTCACTTTGTCTGTCCCCCCCTTCCTCCTCACTTTGTCTGTCCCCCCCCCTTCCTCCTCACTTTGTCTGTCCCCCCCCCCTTCCTCCTCACTTTGTCTGTCCCCCCTTCCTCCTCACTTTGTCTGCCCCCCCCCTTCCTCCTCACTTTGTCTGCCCCCCCCCCTTCCTCCTCATTTTGTCTGTCCCCCCCCCTTCCTCCTCACTTTGTCTGTCCCCCCCCCCTTCCTCCTCACTTTGTCTGTCCCCCCCCTTCCTCCTCACTTTGTCTGTCCCCCCTTCCTCCTCACTTTGGTTACCCCCCCCTTCTTCCTCACATTGGTTGTCCCCCTGACATCACAAATGTATACATTGACACGTTTTGCTACATATAGCACCTTGCCCCCTAAAAAGACTATTTGTAGTGAAAAGCATAGGGCGGAGTCTACATTCCTGACGTCAATTTTAAAAAAAAGGGATCACAGGGCGCAACGGCGTTCCAGATTTATACTCTGCCCTATGCGTTTTGCCACATCAAGCATCTTCCCCCAAAGATGCTATTTGTAGCAAGATGCGCAGGGCAGAGTCTAAGTTCATGACGTCATCATGCTTTGTGAACCTTGATGCAGCCCTGCCCCTTTACTGGGGCCGCCTGTGATTTAGGTGCTGTTTTTACATTGTTTTTTATTTTTTTTACTGACGTCCAAAATGTATCCACCCTAAGAGTTTCCCTACATGCATATCTCCCCCCCCCCCCCCAAAGATACTATTTGTAGCGAAAAGCATAGGACAATAGGACAGAGTCTAAGTTTGTAACAGTTAAAAAAGTAGTAATAACAGCACACGTGTTTTGTTTTCCCCCAAAAGATGCTATTTGTGCTGCTTTTTTTTACCCAACGTCACAAATTGAGACTCCGCCCTATATGTTTCGTCACATATACAATAATGTCTTTCAGCAGCGTCTCCTTTTCCCCCTTCACGCTCCTTCTTCTGATCTTCTAAATCCCTGACGAAATCTATGAAGAGAAAAAAAAAAAAGAAGTTAGGTTGATGTACAGATTTTAAAGTGGAATTACATTCAAAACTTTGTTTTTTCGGTTGGCCGTTGGGTATCCTATCAGGTGTGGTGGGGACATGCCATCTCCTAATAGGAACCCAATGGACATATAAAGCGGCATTATTAGTTTTGGATAGAACAGGGAAGGCTTAAGACCCCTACTAAGGCAAGTCCATGCTTAGGAGATTTCTCTCTACTTCCTGAATTAGAGGTACAACAGGAAGTGAGAAGAAATCTTCCTGAAGTGAGGGGAATTCCCATCTTAGTAAGTTCCCTGAACTTTGGATGGTCCACCTCTAACTCTTGTTCTCATGACAACTCTACAATTTAGAATTGTCTCCAGTTCTTGTTCTCGTGATAACTCTAAAATGTATGGTTGTCACCGGAACAAATAAAGGGGGAATGATAAATAAGACTACTAAAGGAATTTCCTACTTACGAATTGCGTCTTTGTCCAGCGCAGGGGACGCTAATTTTGTTGATCATCCTCTGGGCGATCACTTGCTGCATTAGTTTCCTGATGATAAACAAAGAAAGGTATATGAGATATCGGTTCTACACAGAAGAATATAACGCCTTCCAAACATTTCTGCCGAGTGCAGGAACTTGTAAAGACCATCACATGACAACTTTTAATGTTTTAATTACGATATATATTTTTTAACTGTGTAAAAAAAAAAATCCTTGTTTAAAAAAAAATGTACCGCAGGGTGTCCGATGACAGAGCTTTATATGTTTTCTAGTAGAAGAGTCCAGCAGTAGCCGATTACTTTTATACTATCTCTCTCTCTGATTAAAATGACTTATCCACACAGAGCAGAGGGGGAGCGTTGTTATTACTCTGACTTATTTGCTTATATTTGGAGATTTTGGCCCGGATTCACAAAGCACTTACGCCGACGCATCTCCAGATACAAATGTGCCCCGTCGTATCTATGCGCCGACCCACAAAGCTAGATACGTCGAAAATTACGACCGACGTAACTTGCCTACGTCGGCGTATAGTGGGCGCATCGTTACGCTGGATGCTTTTGGCACTCCCATTGATTTTCAATGAAAATATGCAAATGAGGGAGATACGCCGATTCACAAACGTACTTGCGCCCGGCGCATGTTTTAAGTGATTTGCGTAAGGTTTACTTCCGGCGTAAATTTATTCCCCATATATTAGGCATAACTCATGCAAAGGTATGGACCAGGGAACGGACGCCATCAAATTTTACGTAGTTTACGTTGTACGTAATTAGAGCTGGGCGTAGGTTACGTTTACGTCGTAGGCAGTGATTTGACGTATCTTAGCCAGTTGTTTCGACGTGATTGTGAGCATGCGCACTGGGATGCGTCTAAGGTACGACGCATGCGCAGTTCATTTTAAGTACTTGTCTGAAGCTCAGCCCATCATTTGCATGGAGTCACGCTTCATTAAAATGTATCACGCCCACTTCCAGCCCACTTCCACTTACGCTGCCTTATGCCTACGAATATACGCTACGCCGGCGCAATGTTGGGAGCATTTGCTTTGTGAATTTCATGCTTCCCTCTCCGCGCTGCGCCGGCGTAGTGTAAAGAAGATACGCTATGGCGGCATAAAGATGTGCCGATGTATGTGAATCCGTGCCAATATGTTTATATAATGTTTTAATTACGGTAAATATTTTTAATCCCTGTTTAAATAAAAATGTACCGCAGGGTGTCCGATGACAGAGCTTTATAGGTTTTCTAGTAGAAGAGTCCAGCAGTAGCTGATTACTTTTATACTTTTTTATTTCTCTCTGATTAAAATGACTTATCCAAACAGAGCAGAGGGGGAGCGGGGTTATTACTTATTTGCTTATATTTGGAGATTTTATCTTAAAGTTCCGCCGAGAATATTTTTTTAAAAGTCAGCAGCTACAAAAATACTGCAGCTGCTGACTTTTAATATTAGGACACTTACCTGTCCAGGGCGCCCGCAGTGTCCTCACCCGAAACCGATCTGTCCCTCGGCTCCCGGGTGGAGGCGCCGCCATCTTTGGTAAGGGAATCAGGAAGTGAAGCCTTGCGGCTTCACAGCCTGGTTCCCTACTGCGCATGCGCAATCTCACTGGTCCCTGCTGTCTCCTGGGACCTGTGTGTCTCCCAGAAGACAGCGGGGGCGGGGCGGAGGAGGGACCGGACATGGCGTAGATCGCCGCGGATACTGAAGACAGGCATCTGCTCCCCCCTGAAAGGTGCAAAAGTGAAACTCCACTTTAAGGCCCGGATTCACGTAGGACTTGCGCCGGCGTATCTCGAGATACGCCGCGTAAGTGTAAATATGCGCCTTCGTATCTGTGCGCCGTACCCACAGAACTAGATACGCCTGAAAATAGGCTTCTTCTGACCGGCGTAACTTTCCTACGCCAGCGTATCATGGGCGCATATTTACGCTGGGCGCATTCGGCGTACCCATGTTAAATATGCAAATTAGTAAGGTACGCCGATTCATGAACGTACTTGCGCCCGGCGCATTAATATACGCGGTTTACATAAGTCGTACGTCCGGCGTAAACTTACCCCACATAAAGCAGGGGTAAGTCATGCAAAGGTATGGGCCAGGGAGCGACGCCGTCGAAATTTACGTCGCGTACGCCGTTTACGTAGTACTACGTGAATAGGGCTGTGCGTAGGTTACGTTCAGTGATTCGAGGTATCTTAGGTGTTTGTCCCGACGTGATTCTGTACATGCGTATTGGGATGCGTCTAAGAGCCGACGGTTCGTTTTTTGAAGCTCAGCCGATCATTTGCATGGGGTCACGCTTCATTATAATATATCACGCCCACTTCCAGCTAATATGACTTATGTCGGCTTACGCCGACAACTATACGCTACACCGGCGCACCGTTGAGCGCATATTCTTGCCTCTCAACGTTGCGCCGGCGTAGCGTAAAGACGATGCGCTACGCAGGCATAAAGATACGCCGATTTACATGAATCCGGGCCTAAGAGTTTAAGTTCTGCAAACAGGCTGATTTCAGCAAAGAAAGCAACGCCAGCCTAGAAATAATACAAAAATGGGTCCAGAGCTCCATCTGCTGCCTGGGTTTGAGAATACAAAATATTTCTGCGGAACATTCCGTAATTATCCTAAATAACCCTCAGGAAATACGAGTAACGCGGTTAACAAGCGTTTTGAATAACAAGCAACTTTTTTTTTTCTATTCTGACTCGGTTTACGAGTGTTGTCTCACAAAGCGAGCAGAATTTAAGCTAGTGGGGTGTGCAGTACCGCATTTGGCCAGAGGTGTGGGAGCGCCGGTGACACTCTGAACGGTTCAGAGCTGTTCAAAAAATACTCTGTGTTTACGAACCTTTCCGAGATCAGCCGAGCTGTCCTCCAGTATTTCCAAGTCTCTCCGGCCCCACCTCTGGCCACATGCGGTATTGCATGCCATAGAACTCAATGCAGAACAAATAATCTTCGTTTCCATTGACTTCTATGGGGAAACTTGCTTTGATATGCAAGTGCTTTGGATTACAAGCATTCTCCTGGAATGGATTATTCTCGTAATCCAATGTTCCACAGTATATCTTCTTTTTTAATATAGAAAAAAAAATCTGGTGCAGTTGTGCATGGTGGCCAATCGGCTTTTAACTTCAGCTTGTTCAATGAAGCTTTGACAATAAAACCTGGAAGCTGATTGGTTTCCATGCAGAGCTGCACCAGAATTTGCACCCTCCAGTTTTATTTAAAAATAAAAAATCAGTATATCTACAGAGGAAAATGTGTCCTTACCTCCGCTCTTCTGGGTCCTCCACCCTCGCCATCGTTCTTATCATTTGCATCCTTTGCCTTTCATTGCTCATCATTGCAATCTTTCTTTCCATCTTTCTCCTTTTTTTCATTTCTTTATTCAGAGTCATGTACTCTTCAGTGAAAGTGTTTATCTTCTTCACCTCTTCCGTCTGCCTTTTCACTTTCACTTCCATCTCTGGCTTCTCCGCCTTCTGCTCTTTTGGTTTCTGCACACCAATGATGGGAATCTATAAAGGGAATAAAAAAGACGTTAGGTTGATGTACAGAATTTAAAGTGGAACTAAATTCGAAGCGTTGTCTCTCGGTTGGCCGTTGGGTTTCCTATCAGGTATGGAAGGGTTACGGAAACTCCTAATAGGAACCCAATGGACAACTGAAGCAGCGTGAATTATTCGTTTTGGATAGAGTAGGGAAGGCTGAGACCCCCCATCAATTTTTTTTTGTAGTCTATTTCCTGTTAGGGTGATTTCCCTTTACTTCCTGATTTGGAGCTGCAACAGGAAGTGAGAAGAAATCTCCCTGAAGTGA
The DNA here is from genome assembly GCA_029574335.1 of Rana kukunoris. NCBI lineage: Eukaryota > Metazoa > Chordata > Amphibia > Anura > Ranidae > Rana > Rana kukunoris. The sequence goes on along the minus strand of CM056055.1, from coordinate 19,396,099 downwards.
GGGGAATTCCCATCTTAGTAAGTTCCCTGAACATTGGATGATCTACCTCCAACTCTTGCTTTCATGACAACTCTAAAGTTTAGGGTTGTCACCAGAACAAATAAAGGGGGAATCTCTCCAACGGGGACACAGACTGCAATAAAAACTTGGCAGAGGATCAAATTTGACCTTCCTGTTGGAGGACACTTACTGTTGTTGTCGTGCTGCAGCTTCGGCGTTCTTTCTGGACCCTTTTCTGCTCTTCTTCCCGCGGCATATCTCTGCAAAGTATCCTGTAAGAGAAAGAGTCATTTAAATTATTTTGTTTTGCTAAAATGTGGGGATTAAATTCAACTAAAACAGAGAATATATGAGCTTTATATTTTAATAAAATGATTAGTTAATATCTTCCTCTTGTTTCTTTATACCTTCCCCTCCTTAGGTGCATGTCTAGCCCAAATTTGTTTTCAACAGAGTAGGTAAGGGTTAGATCCCCTATGTGTTTTTTTTTTTTTGCTCTCTGTGTCCTATTGGGTCGTTTTCCTTTTACTTCCCATCTTGGTGATTCTACAGGAAATGAGAGCAAATCTCCCAAAAGTGAAGAGAATCCTCGTCTTGGGCAGATGTCACCACATTGTCCTCATTGGAAGATTTTCCCTCACCTCTTGCTGTCATGACAACTCTAAAATGTAGTATTCCCCCCCTTACTTTGTGACAATGATCACCAGGACATATGGAGGGAAGAATCACCCCAGCAGGGACACAGTCAGCTATAAATACTTGGCAGAGAGTCTAACACTTTGCCACGCTATATCAAACTTAAAGGAGTTTTGCCTTTATATATGCTTTTAAATAGAAGGTTATGTCTAGTGACAAGGCCTCTGGAGCCTCATCATCCAAAAGAAAAAATCTCAACTTTAAGAAGTTATCCTGCGCTAGATCACGGCACAGCAGAGAGAGATCTATGATTGGAGGAGAGCCGGTCACCTGACTTTGACAGATCTCCATACCGGGATCTCCTCCCAGCTTTCTATTTTCTCCCACAAACTCCATTTATTCTTATTGTTCTCCACCAACTCTCAGACTCCCGAAGCCGGCGGAGCGCAACGCAAATTTATAAAGCACATCGCTGGGCTCTATTGCTTTTTTTTTTTTGCGTCAAAATATCTCTGCTTTTTAAATCCCCCCAAAGAATTCCACTATAAATAAAACTACTAAAATAATTTTCTACTTACGAATTGCGTCTTTGTCCAGCGCAGGGGACGCCAATTTTGTTGATCATCCTGTGGACGATCACTTGCTGCATTAGTTTCCTGGTGATAAAGAAAGAAAGTTATATGAGATATCGGTTCTATACAGAAATATAGATCTGGTCTTAAAATATATTTACAAAGACAAATGTGTACTTACCTCTTCTCCTCTGGGTCCTCGGTGTCTGTCATCTTTGTATACAGTTTCATCCTCTGTATTCTATCCCTCATCGCTTTAACCTTGCGTTCATTCTTTTTCTTCTCCTCCACTTCTTCCTCCACTTTCCTTTTCTCCTCCTCAGTGAAGGTGTTTGTCGTCTCCTTCTCCACTTTCTTTTCCTCCTCCATCTCCAGATTCTTCTCCTCCATTTCCTTTTCCTCTTTTTTTTTCTGCTGGGCTATTTCCTTCGGTTCCATGGTGATAATCTATAAAGGGGGAAAGAAAAATTTAGCTTCATGTACAGTTTTTACAACTTTGTATCTCGGTTGGCCATTAGGTTTCCTATCAGATGTGCAGGAGGCACACAAACTTCTACTAGGAACCAAACGGCCAACTGAAGCATCGTACTTTAATAATTGTGGATAGAGTAGGGAAAGCTTCAATCCCCTGTCAGTTTTTTTTTTTTGGGAGTCTAGTCCCTGCTAGGGAGTTTTCTCCTTACTTCCTGAATTAGAGATGCAACAGGAAGTGAGAAGAAATCTCCTTACAGCGAGGGGAATTACCATTTTAGACTGCATTTCCCAGCACATTGGATGATCCACCTTCAGCTTTTGTTCTCATGACAAATTTAGGATTGTCACCAAAAATAAATAAAGGGGGAATCTCCCAAGATGGAATAGAGACCGCAAAAAAAACTTGGCAGAGGATCTAATTTCAGCCAGCTTCCCATTAGAGGATACTTACTTTTGTGATTTTCTTTCTCCCGGATGATTTGTCCCTGAATAGGTTTTCATTCTGGACCTCTTCTTCTTTTTCCTCTTCTGTAAAACCGTTGCTCCAGTCCAACATATTTTGAAAATGCCGAATTTGGGCTCTTTCCTCCTCCTGCTCCATTGCTCTGGCAGGAATCCTGTAAGAGAAATTGGAATGTGAAATATCTTTTCTTTTGCTAAAAATTTGGCATTAAAGTGAATTAAAACAGAGAACGTATAAACTTAGTTAAAGACTTTGGGCTAGATTCAGGTAGGAGAGCCTATCTTTAATTTGGCCTAACGTATCTCATTTACGTTAGGCCGCCGCAACTTTTTCAGGCAAGTGCTTTATTCACAAAGCACTTGCCTGTATAGTTGAGGCAGCGTAGCGTAAATCACTCGGCGGAATTTGAATTTGGCGGGTAGGGGGCGTGTATCATTTAAATGAAGCGCGTCCCCGCGCCGAACAAACTGCGCATCGCTACTTGTCAATGAAAGCGACGTCAGCGGAACTGACGCCCAGCTCAATTGTGAATGGGCTTACGCAAACAACGTAAATTAAGTCGGTACCGACGTCCATACTTAACATTGGCTGCTCCAGCTATAGCAGGAATAACTTTAGGCCGTGCGTAAGTCTTACGTAAACGATGTAAGCAGATAAGCCGGCCGGGCGTACGTTCGGGAATCGGTGTACAGGCTCATTTGCATATTTTAGATGGGAACGCCACCTAACGTCCAGCCTGAAAATATGAAAATAAGATTCAACGGCGTAAGAGACTTATGCCAGTTGGATCTTATGGAAATCTATGCGTTACTGATTCTATGAATCAGTCGCATAGATAGGAGGGCTCAGACGCAGAAATAAGACGGCTTATCTGGAGATAAGCCGTCTTATTTCTTTCCTGAATCTGGCCCTTTGCCTTATTTCCATAAAGTTTTCCTCCTTAAGTGCATGTCTAGCCAAAATGTTTTTTTTTGTTGCTTTGAATAGAGTAGGTAAGGGTTAAATCCCCTATCCAGTTATTATTTTTTACTATCTGTGTCCTATTAGACCGATTTTTATTTTACTTGCCATCTAAAGCCCTGTACACACGATCGGGATTCCCAGCGGTATAAAGTTTATACCGACGGCAAACCCGAGAACCTGCTCGGTAAGTTTCCCTGTGTACAGTCGTGGCCAAAAGTTTTGAGAATGACACAAATATTAATTTTCACAAAGTCCGCTGGTTCAGTGTTTATGATGGCAATTTACACATACTCCAGAATATTATGAAGAGTGATCAGATGAATTGCAATTAATGGCAAAGTCCCTCTTTGCCATTAAAATGAACTTAAAGCGGAGGTTCACCCTAAATATACACTTTTCCAGGTGATCCAGCATACTGGCGTCAGCGCCAGTATGCTGTTTTTTTTTTTTTTTTAAATGCACCACTTACTGTATTATCTTCAATTTTGATTTATCTCCCCAGAGGGGCATGGCGCCTGTACTGGTACCGAAAATACCCGATTTAGGACTCGGGTATTTCCGGCGCAATACGGCGCCTGCGCACAGACCTAGGAGTTGACTGCGCAGGCGCTGTATTTCTCCTAGTCCTATTTCGGCTTTTTTCGGAGGGCGTGACGCGCCATAGCCGTAGGACTCGGAGAAATACCGCGCCTGCGCAGTCAGCTCCTAGGTCTGTACGCAGGCGCCGTATTGCGCCGGAAATACCCGAGTCCTAAATCGGGTATTTTCGGAACCAGTGACAGGCTATACAGGCGCCATCCACCGCGGGGGAGCTAAATCAAAAATTGAAGATAATACAGTAAGTGGGGCATTTAAAAAAAAAACAGCATACTGGCGCTGACGCCAGTATGCTGGATCACCTGGAAAAGTGTATATTTAGGGTGAACCTCTGCTTTAATCCCATAAAAAAAGCATTTCCACTGCATTTGTGAAGAAGGATTCAGGGCGCCCAAGAAAGTCCAGCAAGTGCCAGGACCATCTCCACTGCGATTCAGCTGCGGGGTCAGGGCATCTCCAATGCAGAGCTTGCTCAGGAATGGCAGCAGGCAGGTGTGAGTGCATCGGCTCGCACACGCACAGTGAGGCGAAGACTTTTCGGCCTGGTGTCAAGAAGGGCAGCAAAGAAGCCACTTCTCACCAGGAAAAACATCAGGGACAGATTGATCTTTTGCAAAAAGGTTCATGGATTGGACTGCTGAGGATCGGGGGTAAAGTAATTTTCGCTGATGAATCCCCTTTCCAATTGTTTGGGGCATCTGGAAGAACCCTTGTCCGGAGAAGAAAAGGTGAGCACTACCAGTCATATGTGATGCCAACAGTAAAGCATCCTGAGACCAATTATGTGTGGGGGGGGCTTCTCAGCCAAGGGAGTGGGGGGCTCACTCACAGATTTTCCCAAGAACACCGCCATGAATAAAGAATGGGACAAAAACATCCTCCGAGAGCAACTCCTCCCAACCATCCAAGAACAGTCTGGTGAGGAACGATGCCTTTTCCAGCATGATGGAGCGCCTCACCATAAGGCCAACGAAATAACTAAGTGGCTCAGGGAACAAAACATCACATTTTGGGTCCATGGCCAGGAAACTCTCCAGACTTTAATCCCATTGAGAACTTGTGGTCAATCCTTAAGAGGCGGGTGAACAAAAAACCCCACAAACTCCAAGCATTGATTCTGCAAGAATGGGGGGGGGGGCTGCCATCAGTCAGGATGTGGCCCACAAGTTGATTGCCAGCAGGGTGAATGACAGAGGTCTTGAAAAAGAATGGTCAACTCTGAAAATATTGACTCATTGCATAAACTTAATGGAATTGTCAATAAAAGCCTTTGACACTTCTGGAATGCTTGGAATTATACTTTAGTATATTATAGTAACATCTAACAAAAATATCCAAAAACACTGAAGGAGCAGACTTTGTGAAAATATTATATTTGTGCCATTCTCAAAAATTTGGCCACAGCTGTAGACACACGGCCGGGTTTTCCCGTCGGAAATACTGCAGGGAGAGCTTTGGCCGGGAATCCCGGCCGTGTTTATGCTCCCTCGCAGTGTTTCCCCATAGGAAAACTCCCGGGTTTAACTGAAATCCTCCAGGAAAGCAATGTGACGGCTTCAACTGTCATTGACATATTCTGTGTTCTTAAAATATATTTATATAGAAAAACATGTACTTACCTCGTCTCCGTTGGGTCATTGGTGTCAAACAACATTCCCATCAGTTCCGTCCTCGGAGATGCCACCTCCTGATGTTTCATAGACTTTGGCTTTTCCCGTGGAATTTCCTGTGATTCTTGGTTGGTATTCACAATTGAAAGCTATAAAGAAAAAAGAAAGATGTTAAGTTGGTGAACAAGTTTTAAAATGGAACTAAATTCCTAACTTTGTCTTTCGGTTGGCCATTAGGTTTTCTATCAGGTGTGCAGGGAGCATGCCAGCTTCTAATAGGAACCCAACGGGCAACCGAAGCAGCATGCATTATACATTTTGGATAGAGTTGGAAAGGACCCCTATCATGTTGTTTGCTTTTCTTTTTTTTGCAGTCTAGTCCCTGCCGGGGAAATTTCCCTTTACTTCCTGAATTGGTAATGCAACAGCAGGGCTGGACTGGACTATCCCCCATCAGAGTCTCCCTTGCATCAGAGTGTCCCCCCTTGCATCAGAGTGTCCCCCCTTGCATCAGAGTGTCCCCCCCTTGCATCAGAGTGTCCCCCCCTTGCATCAGAGTGTCCCCCCCTTGCATCAGAGTGTCCCCCCCTTGCATCAGAGTGTCCCCCCCTTGCATCAGAGTGTCCCCCCCTTGCATCAGAGATTCCCCCTTGCATTAGTGTTCCCCTTCAGTGTCCCCCCCCTTGCATCAGAGTGTCCCCCCTTGCATTAGAGTGTCCCCCCCTTGCATCAGAGATTCCCCCTTGCATTAGTGTTCCCCTTCAGTGTCCCCCCCTTGCATTAGAGTGTCCCCCCCCTTGCATTAGAGTGTCCCCCCCTTGCATCAGAGTGTCCCCCCCTTGCATCAGAGTGTCCCCCCCTTGCATCAGAGTGTCCCCCCCTTGCATCAGAGTGTCCCCCCCTTGCATCAGAGTGTCCCCCCCTTGCATCAGAGTGTCCCCCCCTTGCATCAGAGTGTCCCCCCCTTGCATCAGAGTGTCCCCCCCTTGCATCAGAGTGTCCCCCCCTTGCATTAGAGTGTCCCCCCCTTGCATCAGAGATTCCCCCTTGCATTAGTGTTCCCCTTCAGTGTCCCCCCCCTTGCATTAGAGTGTCCCCCCCCTTGCATTAGAGTGTCCCCCCCTTGCATCAGAGTGTCCCCCCCTTGCATCAGAGTGTCCCCCCCTTGCATCAGAGTGTCCCCCCCTTGCATCAGAGTGTCCCCCCCTTGCATCAGAGTGTCCCCCCCTTGCATCAGAGTGTCCCCCCTTGCATCAGAGTGTCCCCCCCTTGCATCAGAGTGTCCCCCCCTTACCTCAGAGTGTCCCCCCCTTACCTCAGAGTGTCCCCCCCTTACCTCAGAGTGTCCACCCCTTGCATTAGAGTGTCCACCCCTTGCATTAGAGTGTCCACCCCTTGCATTAGAGTGTCACCCCTTGCATTAGAGTGTCCCCCCTTGCATCAGAGTGTCCCCCCTTGCATCAGAGTGTCCCCCCTTGCATCAGAGTGTCCCCCCTTGCATCAGAGTGTCCCCCTTGCATTAGTGTTCCCCTTCAGTGTCCCCCCCTTGCATTAGAGTGTCCCCCCTTGCATCAGAGTGTCCCCCCTTGCATCAGAGTGTCCCCCCTTGCATCAGAGTGTCCCCCCTTGCATCAGAGTGTCCCCCCTTGCATCAGAGTGTCCCCCCCTTGCATCAGAGTGTCCCCCCCTTGCATCAGAGTGTCCCCCCCTTGCATCAGAGTGTCCCCCCCTTGCATCAGAGTGTCCCCCCCCTTGCATCAGAGATTCCCCCTTGCATTAGTGTTCCCCTTCAGTGTCCCCCCCCCTTGCATCAGAGTGTCCCCCCTTGCATCAGAGTGTCCCCCCTTGCATCAGAGTGTCCCCCCCTTGCATCAGAGTGTCCCCCCCTTGCATTAGAGTGTCCCCCCCTTGCATTAGAGTGTCCCCCCCTTGCATTAGAGTGTCCCCCCCTTGCATCAGAGATTCCCCCTTGCATTAGTGTTCCCCTTCAGTGTCCCCCCCCTTGCATCAGAGTGTCCCCCCCTTGCATCAGAGTGTCCCCCCCTTGCATCAGAGTGTCCCCCCCTTGCATCAGAGTGTCCCCCCCTTGCATCAGAGTGTCCCCCCCTTGCATCAGAGTGTCCCCCCTTACATCAGAGTGTCCCCCCTTAGTGTCATCAGAGTGTCCCCCCCTTACCTCAGAGTGTCCCCCCCTTACCTCAGAGTGTCCCCCCCTTACCTCAGAGTGTCCCCCCCTTACCTCAGAGTGTCCCCCCCGTACATCAGAGTGTCCCCCTTGCATTAGAGTGTCACCCCTTGTACCAGAGAGCCCCCTTGCACCAGAGAGCCCCCTTGCACCAGAGAGCCCCCTTGTACCAGAGAGCCCCCTTGTACCAGAGAGCCCCCTTGTACCAGAGAGCCCCCTTTGCATTAGAGTGTCCCCCCTTACATCAGCGTGTCCCCTATTGCATCAGAGTGTCCCCCATTGCATTAGAGTGTCCCCCATTGCACCAGGGTGTCCCCCATCAAAGTGTCCCCCATCAGTGTGTCCCCCATTGAATCAGGGTGCCCCCCTCTCCTCCCCCTCCCACATGTACTCATTCACAGCTCTCCAGAAAGGCAGCATCGTTCCTCTCTCCAGTCATGTGATAAGTGATAAGGGGAGAGAGGAAGGAAAGTCTGCCAACTGTCTATCTCCCCCTATAGGGTGGGAGGGAGCAGAAAGGCCAATACTCACTCCAGCAAGTGACGGCTGCTGCTTCTCTTGACAGGAGTGAAATCACGATTACTCACTGTCAGAGAGAAGCGGTTCGAGGACTGCATCTAACCGGCCCACTGAGCCATCGGCCCACCGGGAAACTCCCGGTAGTCCCAATGGCCAGTCCGTGCCTGTGCAACAGGAAGTGAGAAGAAATGTCTGTATAGCGAGGGGAATTCCCATCTTAGACTGTAGTTCCCAGATCCACCTTCAACTCTTGTTCTCATGGCAATTCTATAATTTAGGATGGTCACCAGAACAAATAAAAGGGGAAATCTCCCCAGGAGGAACACAGCCTGCAATAAAAGCTTGGCAGAGGATCTAATTTCAGCCAACTTTCCGTTAGAGGATACTTACTTTTGTGGTCTCGCTGCTCCCAGATGCTTTGTCCCGACGGAATGATTTTAGAAAGCGTCTGAATAGACTTTCCTTCTGGACTTCTTTCTTCTCTTCTCTTGGAACATGGCTCCATTCCAAGATATTTTCTGCTCTGGCAGGATACCTGTAGGAGAAAATGTAATGTGAATTTATTTTTATTTTTTTGCTACAATTTTGGCATTAAAGTGAACTAAAACAGAGAATGTATAAACGTTATCTTTTATTGAAATGATGCCCATTGGTTAAAACCTTCCTTTTATTTGCCTACACCATGGGTCTTCAAATTACAGCCCTCCAGTTGTTCAGGAACTACAATTCCCATCATGCCTGGTCATGTCTGTGAATGTCAGTGTGTTACATTGCCTCATGGGATGTGTAGTTCTACAGCTGGAGGGCAGTAGTTTGAGGATCCCTGGCCTAAACCTTCCCCTCTCAAGTGCATGTCTAGCCAAAACTTTTCTTTGCTTTAAATAGAGTAGGTAAGCAGGGGAGGGCTGGCAGGGGGGGCAGGGTGGAAATCTCCCCCCGGGCTGGTGACACAGCCACCGGCCGCCACTACCAAATGCTGTTTTTGCAGAGCAGGAATATGCCTGCTGGAGCTCTGTTAACACAGGTCAGGACCACTGCTCACCTCCCACTGTGCAGCCGTGCCTGTGTCAGCTCCAAGGTAGATGGCTGCAGAGCTGAGCTATGTCTCGTCTCACACATATCTCAGCCTCAGCACACACCAGCACTGACATCCCCTTCTCTCTCTGCACAGACACAAGGACTCTGATGTAAGGGGGGCCTCTGTGCAGACTCTGATGTAAGGGGGGTCTCTGTGCGGACTCTGATGTAAGGGGGGCCTGTGCGGACTCTTGAGATAATGAAAAATCGTAGACTGTTTTCCTCGATCAATCACTTTTCCACGCTCTATGGGCCACTTGACTGGAATTGCCCCCTAGGCCTAAGGCTGCCAGCCCTCCCCTGTAGGTAAGTGTCAGATCCCCTATGCAGGTTATTTTTTTTGCTATCTGGGTCCTATTAGACTGGTTTCTTTTTACCTCCCGTCTTGGTGCTGCTACAGGAAATGAGGGAAAATCTCCCCAAAGTGAGTAGAATTCTCATCTTGGACAGTAGTCACCACATTGTCCCCATTGGAACTCTAAAATGTAGGAATTGCCCTTATTTTGTGTCTCAGTGACAATGGTCACCAGAACACATTGAGGGAAGAATCACCCCAGCAGGGACACAGGCGGGGCGAAGGATCTTAGACTATGCTCTATCACTCTCTCCCAACTAAAAATACGAGTTTTGCCTTTACATATACTTTTAAATATAAGGTTATGTATAGTGAGGGGGGTACAGGGCCGATCCGCCCTATAGGCTCACTATGCAAGCCGCTTAGGGCCCCCCAAATTACTAGAGGCCCCCTGCCTGGTAAGAAGTCATTTTCGCCCCGCTTCTCGACTCGCTGGCTGCATGGGAGAAGAGGTAAGAAGTCAGCACCCCCTGCTTCTCAATTTAATGTAAGATGTAATTTCCGACAGCAGAACACCCCCCCGCTTCTCAACTTTCTTTAATGTGACATGTCACTGTCGTCAGTGCCCCCCCCCGCTTCTCATAATGTGCCATGTCATTTTGCTTAGGGCCCCAGGGGGAGGTCAGGATCGGCACTGGGGGGGGGGGGGGTGTCTGGAGAATCATCATTCAAAACAAAAAATCTCAACATTAAAGCGGAGTTCCACTCCTCGCCCCCTTACATGGCACATTTGGCATGAAATTTTTTTTTGGGGGGGGGAGGGAGTGGGGGCTTCAGGAGGAGTGGGACTTCCTGTCCCACTTCCTCCTTCCGCCGAGGGGCTGCTAAGGCGAATAGTCATATCGCCTTTTTGCAGTCCCTCCCTGTAGGCGATCGCCTGGGACACGCCTGGGTCCCAGTCGATCGCCTGTCCAATCGGATGGCGCAGGCTGGCGCGTTGCTGGATTGTGGAGCAGGTGATTGTCTGTTTATTAAAAGCCAGCAGCTACAATGACTGGAACACCCCTTTAAGGCGTTAATTATAACAGACAATGTTATCAATGTTATCCAATATACTATGTAGGGCTACGCGTACCGCAAAACTACGGCCCTCAGACAAGATTTTAAAACGAACTGCGCATGCATCGTGCCTTGGACGCATCCCAGTGCGCATGCTCACAATCACGTCGAAACAACTGCCCAAGATACGTCGAATCACTGCCTACGACGTGAACATAACCTACGCCCAGCCCCTATTCACGTACAACTTAAACTACGTAAAATTTGACGGCATTCGTTCCCTGGTCCATACCTTTGCATGAGTTGCGCCTCCAATATGGGGAAAAACTTTACGCCGGACGTACGACTTACGCAAACCGCGTATATTATGTGCCGGCACTCCATGTCGGCATAGGCAAGTTACGTCGGGCGGCTGAAGCCTATTTTTTGACGTATCTGGCTTTTGTGGCTCGGCGCACAGATACGATGGCGCACATTTGTACTTACGTCGGCGTATCTGGAGATACGCCGGCGTAAGTGCGTTGTGAATCCGGGCCTTTATCTCTGCATTTTAAATCTCTTCCAAAGAATTCCATTATAAAGACTACTAAGTGAATTCTTTTTCTTACCTGTTACGCATTTCCTCAGGACATGGAGAAGGAACTTTGTTGATGAGTCTGTGGGCGACCACTTGGTGCATGATATTCCTGATGACAAAGAAAGAAAGGTATATGAGATATCCGTTCTACACACATATAAGAATAAACATTTTCGCTTAGTTGTAAAAAACGTTGCATGGAAGCTTCATAAGTACCGTTTATACTCCAGTATAAGCTGACCCGAATATAAGCCGAGGCACCTAATTTTACCGCAAAAAAACTGGGAAAACGTATTTACTCGAGTATAAGCCTAGGGTGTCAACCTGCATGCCTCACTATGCCCATGCCTCACTGTGCCCATGCCTCACTGTGCCCATGCCTCACTGTCACTGTGCCCAGGGGCGGACTGACAACTCATGGGGCCCCCGGGCAATAGAAGATTATGGGGCCCCCGGGCTTACAGATGGCCACCAAGCTAGGTGGCAGTACAGAGGCGGGGCAGCTAAAATCTCGGGATTTTCACATCAAAAGCATGTCGGTTTTGGACATATCAGGGACAGATGTAAAAAAACACAGATTTTTACATACTGTCCCTGGTTTTAATGAGCCTGGCAACCCTGATGGGGCCCCCTAGTTGCATGGGGCCCTTGGGCAGTGCCCGAGTTCCTCAATGGTCAGTCCGCCCCTGACTGTGCCCAATGTCCCTACCTGATCTCCGGCGCTGTGTGACTAGACTGACGTTTAACATCGGAGTCTACTGAAGGGGTTCCCAGCTTTGAAAAAAATCGGTGCTCCCCGGGCCGTAGGTCCCCCTGGACAACAAACTTTGCACACTTGTAGATAAAGAGTGGGGCTACATGTTTGCCAAGTTTGGGGTCCAGGGAACCTAGGGCCGGCTGGTATCACGTCCCCAAAATCACTGGAGAAATTACCGTTTAACATGGGGTCTATGGAAGTCTATGTGCCGGGATTTTGAAAAATCGGTGCTCCCCGGCCGTAGGTCCCCCGGACAACAAACTGCACACTTGTAGAGAAAGAGTGGGGCTACATGTGTGCCAAGGTTGGGGTCCAGCGGACCTACGGCTGGCTGGAAACAGGCGCACAAAGGTGAAGATGGACACAGACTCGAGTATAGACCGAGAGGGGCATTTTTAGCACAAAAAAGTGCGGGAAAAACTTGGCTTATACTTCAGTATATACGGAAATATAAAATCTAACTGGATATTGGAGAGGACCAGGGATGGACTGGCCATTGGGATTACAGGGAGTTTCCCGGCGGGCCAATGGCTCAGTGGGCTGGCTTCAGCAGACCGCCGCCCCCCTCCGCTCCCTCCCCGCAGAGCTCACCTCCTCTCCCTCCCCGCAGCGCTCACCTGGGGGGAACAGAGAATCAGGGGGAGGAACAGAGGACTCAACAGCCATGGCCTGGGAGTTTCTCACTTCTGCCTAAACTTGTCCCATAAGGGGGGGCACCGAACTGATTCTTTGTGAAATAATGTCTAGCTTCCCCACTGGTACTTCCTATAAGAGAACCAGTACCAATAAAGTAGAACGGCTAGTGGCTAGTAAAAGGGGAGAGGGGGCTTGGGTGGCCGGGAGGGGGGGGGCAGGAGTTGTCCGGCCACCATAGGAGAGACTTGTCAAAGTGGGCCAGTCTGGATAAAGTCCAGGGCCAAATTTGTGTCCCAGTCCAGCCCTGGAGAGGACTCTGCTTACTGATCAGTCCTATGGATCTCCATAATTCCAGTTCTTTAGTTCGAGTAATATGAAAGTCAGAGGGGCATGATAAGCCCCCCCCCCCCCCCCCCCCAGGGATTTCTGTTCTCTATACCTGGGGGTGTCTATAAGACACGTAAAAGAAGTTACATATTTTACTACTGAAGTGTAATGCTCAGTGTAGGCAACGTAACGGCTTCAATTGTCATTGACTTTTTCTATATGTTCTTTAAAAAAATGTATATAGAAAAACGTGCACTTACCTCCTCTTCACTAGGTCTTCGGTGTCAAACACCTTCAGCATGCGTTTCGTCCTCTGAATTGCCAGATCCAGTTCTTTCACTTCAATTGCCTTTTTCCGACACATTTCCTCATCTTTCCTCTCCGCTGGATGATTGGTGTCCAACGCCTTCAGCATCTGTTTTGTCCTCTGAATTGCCAGATCCAGTTCGTTCACTTCAGATGCCTTCCCCTCCATTGGTTCATTGGTGTCAATCCCCTTCCTCACCAGCATCTTCCTCCGCAATCCCTGTTCCAGTTCTTCCTTATACTTTGTGTCTTTTGGTGGCATTTCCTCCTCTTTCCTCTGTATCTCCAGAGGCCTCTTTTCTGGGAAAGCTTTGATGCTCTCCATCTTTGTTTCTTGGTTGGTCTTCACGACTGACATCTATAAAAATAAAATAAAAATTAAGTTGGCGTACAGATTTTGAAAAGAGTACAATTAAATTCCAAACTTTGTCTCTCAGTTGGCCATTGGGTTTCCTATGAAGTGTGCAGGGGGCATGCCATCTCCTTGTAGGAACCCAATGGACAACTGAAGCAGCATTATTATGCCTAGTACACACGATCGTTTTTCCTATCGGAAAAACTGCCGTGTTTTTCTTTGGCTGGGGGAAAACCGGCCGTGTGTATGCTCCTTGGCAGTTTTCCAGACAGGAAAACCGCAGTTTAAAAAATGAGAACATCTTCTCTTTTTAGTTGCTGCGAATCGCGGGGTTTTTTTCCCCCGCAGCAGGGTTGTCTTAATGAGAGGGCACACCTGAGCACTGCCCAGGGGCCCCAGCTGCATGGGGGCCCCTGCACTTCCCCAAAGCAGCTGGTCCTTGAGCCCACACTGCCCGAAATTGGGGGGGGGGCCATGATGGCACTGAGAGTGATAGATACACAGGGGAGGCTGTCTGCCTCACCTACTTGATGTCTGTTTACCTGCACTGTCATCATTGTAGGGGCCCCAGAGCATTATTTTGCCCAGGGGCCCATGATGCTATTAAGACGGCCCTGCCCCACAGTTTTCCTATGGGAAACACTGCGAGGGAGCATACACACGGCCGGTTTTCCCGACCAAAGTTCTCCTGGCAGTTTTCCTGTCGGGAAAAGAGACCGAGCCAGTTCTTGTTTTTCCACTCGGTTTTTTCCGGGGGTCTTTTGACCGTCGGGAAAACCGATCGTTTGTACTAGGCATACGTTTTGAATAGAGCAAGGAAGGCTTTAACTCCTATCAAGTTTTTTATTTTGGGGGGGTTGCAGTCTAGTCCTTGCTAGGGAGATTTCCCTTTACTGCCTGAATTTCAGATGCAACAGGTAGTAAGAAGAAATCTCCCTACAGTGAGGGGAACATTGGGTGATCCACCTTCAAATCTTGTTCTCGTGATAACTCAAATTCCGCGTACACAAGCTCGGAATTTCCAGCAACAAATGTTCTACGGGAGCTTTTTGTCGGGAAATTCCGACCCATCGGGCATTTCCAATTTTGAACAACAAAAAATTTGAGAACTGGTTCTCAAATTTTTCGACAACAAAATCCGTTCTCGTAAATTCCGATCGCGTGCAGACCATTACGATGCACAAAATTCCACGCATGCCCAGAATCAAGTATGAGACGGAAGCGCTCGGTCTGGTAGAAGTAGCGTTCGTAATGGAGATAGAACATTCGTCGCGCTGTAACGGACTGAAAAGCACGAAGACTGAAAAACGTGAATCGTCTCTTACCAAACTTCTACTAACACGAGATTAGCTGAAGGAGCACAAAGGGTGGCGCAATTGGTATGGAACTTCCATTTTATTGTGCCGTCGTACGTGACCGCGTACCAACATCCGTCAGAAAATTATCCATGGTTCTTCTGGATTAAAAGAAAATGGTGGGGCCGGTTGCGCGGTCCGGGCATGTTGCTATAATGTTTACCACAGGCTGGGGAGCTCCTCCCTCCCCTTCTTTTAGAGCCGCCGTGGTTGGTTGCGCGTAGCGGCCTTCGGGCGCGCCCTTTGGCGCTGGCGGCCTGCGGGGGGTTCCCGAAGGGAAGTTAGTAATGGTTATAATGCAATGTGTTCTGTTGTTGTGTAATTTTATGCATTGCGTGTACTGTGTGTACTATTGTGTTTTATGCTTGTCGGCCCGTGCGGCCTAGTCCCTGTTTTACAAAAAAAAATAAAAAATGATCCACGGTTTTGTTTTTGGAATGTCCGACCGTGTGTACGGGACAAAACTCAGAGCCGGTTCACACTCCCGCGGCACGACTCCGGGGGCGACTCTGCAAGTCGCCCTGAGGACGACTTCAGAGGCGACCCGCCAAACGACTTCTGTATAGAAGTCAATGCAGATCGCCCCGAGCCTCCCCCGAAGTCGTACAGGAATCTCTTTCTAAGTCGGCGCGGCTTGCGTCGCTCCTATTAGAACGGTTCCATTGCATTGACGAGTCTGACGAGTCGCCCCAGTGTGAACCGGCTCTTAGGGTTGTCACCTGAACAAATAAAGGGGAAATCTCTCCAGCAATAAAAAAAAGACTGCAATAAAAGCTTGGCAGAGGATCAAATTTGAGCTTCCCTTTAGAAGATACTTACTTTTGTGGTCTCGCTGCTCCCAGATGTTTGTTCCAAGCAGAATAATTTTAGAAAGCGTCTGAATAGGCTTTCTTTCTGGACGGCTTTCTTCACTTCTCTTGGAACATTGCTCCATTCCAAGATATTCGCACAACGCTTCATTTGGGCTCCTGCCTCTTCCCATCCCGCTGCTCTGGAAGGGATCCTGTAAGAGAAATTGCAATGTGAAATATTTTGTTTTGCTAAAATCTTAGGATTAAAGTGAAGTAAGACAGAATGAATGAGCTTTATATTTAACTAAAATGATGCCCATTAGTTCAAATCTTCCTCTTATTTCCTTAAACCCTCCCCCGTCCTTAAAGGGTCACTAAAGGCAACATTTTAATTTTTTTATAAAATAACAAACATGTTATACTTACCTCTAGGGATGAGCCGAACACCCCCAGCGTTCGGTTCGCACCAGAACCTTCGAACGGACCGAACGTTCGCGCGGACATTTTAGAACCCCATTGATGTCAATGGGACTCGAACGTTCGAATTCAAAAGTGCTCATTTTAAAGCCCCATATGCAAGTTATTGTCGGGAAATGTCTTTGAGAACCCGGGTCTTGCCCCAGGGGAGCATGTATCAATGGGGAAAAAGATTTAAAAACGGTTGTTTTTTCTGGAGCAGTGATTTTAATGATGCAGCATCATTAAATTTACTGCTCTAAAAAAAAACGACCATTTAAAAAAAAAAAATTCCATTGATACATGTTCCCTGGGGCAAGACCCGGGTTCTCAACGACGTTTTCACAGGCATACTATAGGACACAATATTTTAAGTAATTATTCATTTTTTTATTTTTTATTTTTTATTTAAGCAAAAAAAATAAGAAAAATTCCTTTAAATATTGTACCTACTGGGTGTCTATAGTATGCCTGTTTAGCTTTATGGTGCACACTGCAGAGGACATGGGCAATACACCACGTGAGAATACTGCAGCTAGCACAATCAACTACCTGCCAGTAAATTAGGATGAACTGATCTAGCTAAACTATGCAGTGTATAAATATATGTACAACACCTGGGATGTATATATATCCTCTACACCAGCCATTCTCAACCAGGGTTCCGTGGAACCCTAGGGTTCCTCCAGAGGTGGCTAGGGGTTCCTTGAGCTGTGGCTGATTTACCTCCTGTTTGATGGTGCCTAGATAGTTCTGAGCCAATTCCACTTGGAGGAGCCAGTGGTATTACACCAATGATCTTCATAGTTCTCTGTAAGGGGGGCATTCTTACCACTACTGTAAAAAAGGGCATTCTTCTCACTAACCACCAAAGTAAGCGGCATTGTTCCCACTGACCCCCAATGAATGGGTTTTATCAGGGGTTCCCCGAGACCTGAAAATTATTTTTAGGGTTCCCCAGCGGTAAAAAGATTGAGAAAGGCTGCTCTACACACTAACTGACTAGCCTGCCTGCTCTATCTATCTATAAAAAAAAAACACTCTCTCTCTCTCTCTCTCTCTGTGACGGATATCTAACCAGCGCCGCAACACACTACACGAGGCCGCCCTGCAGACGGCCTTTTATAGTGTGGGGGCGTGTACTAAAGCCCTGAGCCATAATTGGCCAAAGCCACCCTGGCTTTGGCCAATAACGGCTCTGACGGCGCTGAGATTGGCCAAGTCATAGTGCATGCTTGGCCAATCAAAAAATATTGCATATTTCAAAATTGTCGCTCTATTTTTGTTTATAGCGCAAAAAATAAAAACCGCAGAGGTGATCAAATACCACCAAAAGAAAGCTCTATTTGTGGGGGAAAAAAAGGACGCCAATTTTGTTTGGGAGCCACGTCGCACGACCGCGCAATCGTCTGTTAAAGCGACGCAGTTCCGAATCACAAAACCTGCTCGGGTCCTTTAGCTGACTAAAGGTCCGGGTCTTAAGTGGTTAAGTGCATGTCTAGCCAAAACTGTTCTTTGCTTTGGATAGAGTAGGTAAGGGTTAGGCCGCGTACACACGTACGAGAACCTCGTCGGGCTAAACCCATCATTCCGCCCGACGAGGTTCTCGGCCGGCCGTCGAGTTCGTCGACCAGGCTGTCGAAAAATGTGTCGAGCCATTAGTCCCGATGGCCCGTCGAGCAAATAGAGAACCTGCTCTCTATTTTGGCTCGACGAGCTTCCCGACGGGACGCTCGACGAAAGTGTACACACGATCGAGCTTCTCGGCAGAATATGGATCCCAGCGAGCTTCTCGCTGGATTCTGCCGAGAAACTCGGTCGTGTGTACGGGGCCTTAGATCCTCTATCCGCTTATTTCTTGCTCTTGCTGTGTATAGCAAAAGGCTATTTTCCTTTTTACTTCCCATCTTGGTGATGCTCCAGGAAATGAGAGCAAATCTCCCCAAAGTCAGGAGAACTCGTCTTGGGCAGATGTCTCCCCATTGGAAGATTCTCCCTCACCTCTTGCTGTCATGACAACTCTAAAATTTAGTATTTTCCCCTTACAGTGGAACCTCGAATTACGAGCATAATCCGTTCCAGGAGAACGCTTGTAGTCCAAAGCACATCGCTGGGCTCTAGATATCTTCAGTGTTTTTTCGTTTTAAGCAGCAAGATCTCTGCATTTTAAATCTCATCCAAAAAATTCCATTATAGAGAAGACCACTAAGTGAATTCTTTACTTACCTGTTGCGCATTTCCTCAGAACATGGAGAAGGAACTTTGTGAATCATCCTGTGGGCGACCACTTGGTGCATGATTTCCCTGGTGATAAAGAAAGAAAGATATATGAGATATCGGTTCTACACATATATAAGAATACATATAACGCCTTCCAAACATTTTTACTTAGTAGAGGAACTTGTAAAAAGCGTCACATAGAAGTTCTTTAAACTGGATATTGGAGAGGACTCTGCCTACTGATGAGTCCTATGGATCTCCATAATCCCAGTTCTTTAGTTTGAGTAATATGAAAGTCAGAGGGGCATGGAAAGGCCCCCCCCCCCCCACAGTGATTTCTGTGCTCTATACCTAGGGGTGTCTATAAGACATGTAGATGAACGAGTTATATGTGAATGCAATGTGGCGGCTGGTGCTAAAACATTTTGGGGGGTGCAAACAAAAATATGCCTGCCGTCCAGTGCCGATCCTTTACACAATTACACAATAAAGTTGAGAAGGGGGGGGATGGGTGCTGCCGACGGTAACATGATTAAAGTTAAAGTTAAGAAGCGGGGGGCGCTGACGGGGGGTGTTCTGCTGTCGCAAATTACATCTTACATTAAAGTGAGAAGTGGGGGGTGCTGACTTTTTACCTCTTCTCCCATGCAGCCAGCGAGTTGAGAAGCGGGGTGAGGGGCCGAAAATTTCTTCTCACCAGGCGGGGGCCAATAGTAATTTAGGGGGCCCTCCGCAGCTTTGCGGGGCCCTAAGCGGCTTGCATAGTGAGCCTATAGGGCGGATCGGCCCTGCTGCCAAGCACTTACCCCGTCTTGTGGGGCAGCGGGTGACGAGCGGGGTCCTTCATGTCTCCTGCACTCCCCTCCTCTCCTCCCATCAGGCGTCCAATGGTGGCGCCTGTTTCAGCCAATCGGGTGACAGGTAACCAGACCTGAGCAACCTGATTGGCTGAGAGGCGGGTCAGTGTTAGGGAAGCGATGTATCCCTTCCCTAACACACCACTGAGTAATCGGCGAACGCACAGCAGTGTTTTCCCCCGCTGTTTACCCTTTGCATTGCATTGCATGAATCTATCTATGGTGAGCATAGGTGTGCGCAGCCTATTGCATTAGGGTGTGCACTCCAAAGATCAAACACATAGCACCAATCACTCGCAATGAAAGGGAAGGGGCCTGTAAATTACATATTTACCAGCCCCTTACCCCACTCATCCTAAAACACCCCTGCAGCAACAGCTGGAGGGAGAGGAGACTAGGGAAGCTGGAAGCGCTGTGGGGGGAAAGGAGGGCGGAACCAGGGCATTAGGGGGATTCTGTGTTGCACAGGGTGATTAGGGTGTTTATGGCCCACCCTGTGCGCACGCCTATGATGGTGAGAGAGCGTGACAAGAGATGGGGGGGGGGGGGTGCTCCTGCGCCCTTTATGGACGCACCGCCACTGGTGATGGCTTTATCTGTCATTGACATGTTCTACAGGTGTTATTTACTAAAACTGGAGGGTGCAAAATCTGGTGAATAGAAACCAATCAGCTTCCAGGTTTTATTGACAAGGCTTAACTGAACAAGCTGAAGTTAGAAGCCGGATTGGCTCCCATGCACAGCTGCACCAGTTTCGGTAAATCTCCCCCTATATGTTCTTAAAATATATTTATATAGAAAAACGTGTACTTACCTCTTCTCTGCCAGGTATTTGGTGTCAAGCATCTTCAGCACTAATTCCGTCCTCTGAGCTGCTAGCTCCAGTTCTGCCATCTCAATGGCCTCTTTCCATCGCCTTTCCTCCTCTTTCTTCTGTTTCTTCAGTGCCCTCTTTACACCGAAAGCCTTAAGGGTCCCCACCGCCATTTCTTCGTGTATATCCACAGTTGAAAGCTATAAATAAAATAAAAAAATAAAGACGTTAGTTTGATGTACACATTTTTAAATTGGAACTAAATGCAAAACTTGTCTCTCGGTTGGCCGTTGGGTTTCCTATCAGGTGTGCAGGAGGCAAACAAACTCCGAGGAGGAACCCAACGGACAGCTGAAGCAGCGTTATTCGTTTTGAATAGAGTAGGGTAGGCTGAAATCCCGTCAAGCTGCTGTTTTTTTTTTTCCAGTCTGTTTCCTGTTAGGGAAATTTTCCTTTTATTTCCTAAATTGCAAATGCAACAGGAAGTGAGAAGAAATCTCCCTACATTGAGGGGAATTCTCATCTTGGACTTTAGTTCCCAAAACGTTGGATGACCCACCTTCAACTCTTCTTCTCATGACAAATCTAACATTTAGAAATGTCACCAGACCAAGGGGGGGGATCTCCCCAGCGGGGACACAGACTGCAATAAAACATTTGGCGGAGGATGTAATTTCAGCCAGCTTCGTGTTAGAGGATACTGACTGTAACAGGAGTCCCCTTTGGGCATAGGATGACTGAGAAATGATATAATGAATTACATGAGATGGGACATTACTGATAATTCATGTATTGCAGGATATCTTGAAATATTACAAGTTGTTCCTTATGAACAGGTCAATAGACTGTTGAGGTGTTAATTGAGTCAGGCTCCTAAGATATTTCATTGTCCATTGTGTGATGCTAATACTGTTTTGTGTCTATTGTACTAATTAAGTCGGTAAAGGTCAGATGTCTAATTTTGAGGTGTTAATTGAGTCTGGCCTCTGAAAGACCTTTCATTGTGGATGCTAATGACACTGTATGGTGTGAAAGTTCTATTGATGATAGATATGTGTTGACAGTCTAAATTCTCAGGTGTAGTAATTAGTTCATGTTAATTATGTCAGACCGGTGCCGAAAAGTCTGTGGGATGTGTATTGGAGAGTCTTTAGTCCCCCCATTGTGTGATGTTGTGGGTGGAGTGCGTCTTTGTCCCTGTGATTACTGCAGCATGCTTTTTGGTGTATAAAAGACTGAGTTTTACCATTTTGGAACCAGAGAACAGAGCTGTGCTTGTCTCGTTTATTCTGGGAAGTGGAATAGGTCGTGTCTGCCGGATTGTGGAGTGTCGGATAAGCTGTCGTGGGTCGGTGGAATGGAAATCGTAAACGGTGGTGACTGTTACACTTACCTTTATGGCCTTGCCGCTCATAGATGTTTCCGAAAGGCGCCCGAATAGCCTTCCTTTGTATAATTCTTTCTTCTCTTTTGGCTCAACTGCTCTAGAAGGGGTCCTGTGAAAGAGAAAAAGTACAATTTTAAACATTTTGTTTTGCTCAAATTTTGGGATTACAGTGAACTAAAAAACAGAGAATATTTGAGCTTTATATTTTACTAAAATGATGCCCATTGGTTCATCTATATCTCCCTTCTGTTTCCTTAACCACTAGCCAACCAGCCGCTGCAGCCTTACGGCGGCAGGTTGGCTCGGCTGCACGAAATCACGTAGGCATACGTCATTTCGCATTTCAGCCAATAGGGGCACGTGCGCGCCGCCTGCTCGCCCCTGGTGCCGACGCGCGTGATCACCGCCGGGCACCCAGGATCGCTCGTTACAGAGATATCCATCTTTAAAGTACCGACGTATATGTACGTGAGCCCGTCCTTAAGTGGTTAAACATTCCTCTCCTTAAAGGGGAATTCCAGCCTTTTTATATGTTTATTAAAAGTCAGCAGCTACAAAAAGTGTAGCGGCTAACTTATAATAAACGGACACTTACCTGCTCCACTGTCCAGCGCCGCCGCCGCCGCCCGGAGCTCCACTCCTCTCCCACCCCTCTCTCCGGCTGGCGCCTCCAATCATAGTGTGGGCACTCGTCCGTGACAGCTTTCGGCTTCACGGCTGGGCACTCACTGCGCATGTGTGAGTCGCGCTGCGTTCTATGAGTGAACAGGTGATCGCCTGGGACCTGTCGCGTGTCTCAGGAGATCTCCTAAAGCAGGGATATGCAATTAGCGGTCCTCCAGCTGTTGCAGAACTACAAGTCCCATGAGGCATTGCAAGAGTCTGACAGCCACAAGCATGGCACCCAGAGGCATGATGGGACTTGTAGTTTTGCAACAGCTGGAGGTCCGCTAATTGCATATCCCTGTCCCAAAGGGAAGGGCCGCCTAAGGCGAGAGGAGAAGTCGCCTAGGCGGTCCCTGGGTGGAAGTAGGAAGTGGGACAGGAAGTCCCACTCCTACCAAAGCCCTTACCCCCCCCCCCCCCCAAAAAAAAAAAAAAAAAATGATGTGGCATGTAAGGGGATGAGGAGTGCTTAAAGCGGAAGTTCCACTTTTGGGTGGAACTCTGCTTTAAGTGCATGTCTAACCAAAAAGAGTACCGTATTTATCGGCGTATACCGCGCACTTTTTTGCCCTGAAAATCAGGGCAAAATCGTGGGTGCGCGATATATACGCCGATACCCGCTTTCCCGCGCCGAGTTTGAATGCTGCGCCTGCATATACCGAGCGCAGTACACTCGTGTATAGTCGGGCAGGCTCGGCTTCTCGCGCGCTCACGTCCTGGACGTACAGGACGTGAGCGCGAGAGGAGCCGAGCCTGCCCGACTATACACGAGTGTACTGCGCTCGGTATATGCAGGCGCAGCATTCAAACTCAGCGTGGGAAAGCAGGGATCGAGCGGGGAGGACGCCGCAAAAGGACGCCGGACCCGACGAAGAGGACACCCGAAGCCGCCGATGGACGCCGCGCAAGACACCAAAACTGTTAGTACAAAAATCTTTTATTCCACAGGAATGGGGGCCACTTTAGGGGTGCGCGCTATACGCAGGAGCGCGCTATATCCCCCGATAAATACGGTACGTAAGAATTAGAACCCCAAAGCGGTTATTTATTTGCTCTCTGTGTCTTATTAGTGGAGATTTCCTTTTACTTCCCATCAGGAAATGAGAGAAAATCTCCCCAAAGTGAGGAGAATCCTCGTCTTGGGCAGATGTCACCACATTGTCCCCATTGGAAGATTTTCCCTCACCTCTCGCTGTCATGACAACTCTAAAATGTAGGCCCCCCACTTTACTTTGTGTCTCAGGCGGCGTGCACACGACCGAGGTTCTCGCTGGAAACCAGCGAGAACCTCGCTGGAAGCTGCATTCCAGCGAGAACCTCGGCCGTGTGTACGCTCCTGGCTCGCCCCGCCCGTCGGGAATCCCGTCGGGCGAAAAGAGAGCACGCTCTCTTTTTGCTCGACGGCCCGCCTGGATGAATGGCTGGTTGCCATTCCCGACGGGCGGGTAGCCGATTTCGAAGGCCGGCAGAGAACCTCGACGGGCGGGACGATGTGTTCTGCCCGTCGAGGTTCTCTGCCGTGTGTACGCGGCTTCAGTGACAATGGTCACCAGGACATATGGAGGGAAGAATCACCCCAGCAGGGACACAGGCAGCTATAAATACTTGGCAGAGAGTCTAACACTTTCTTATCTATCCCAACTAAAAGTAAGAGTTTTGCCTTTATAAAAACTTTGAAATAGAAGTATATATCTAGTGAGAGGGGTCTCTGGAGCGTCACCACCCAAAAGAAAAAATCCCACCACTAAGGAGTTCATTATATAAGAGCGGACAATGCTATGCGCTCTCCGTTATACTATGTAGGGCTACACATACCGCAACCCGCATTTTACAGCTCATTTATAAAATGTGGGCCACCGTGTGTATCCCGCACTAGATCACAGCACAGCAGAGAGAGATCTATGATTGGAGGAGAGCCGGTCACCTGACTTTGACAGATCTCCATACCGGGATCTCCTCCCAGCTTTCTCTTTTCTCCCACAAACTCCATTTATTCTTATTGTTCTCCACCAACTCTCAGACTCCCGACGCCAAGCGGAGCGCAACGCACATTTATAAAGCACATCGCTGGGCTCTGGATATCTTCAATGCTCTTATTTTTAAGTGGCAATAACTCCGCATTATAAAACTCTTCCAAAGAATTCTATTATAGAGAAGACTAAGTGGATTCTTTACTTACCTGTCGCGCATTTTCACAGTACATGGCGAGGGAACTTTGTTGATGATGGCGTGCACAGTCACTTTGTGCATGAGTTTCCTGATGATAAAGAAAGAAAGAGGTATATGAGATATCGGCTCTACACATATATAAGAATAAACATAACGGCTCCCAAACATTTTCACTTAGTAGAGGAACTTGTAAAAAGCGTCACATGGAAGTTCTATAAACTGGATATTGGAGAGGACTCTGCTTACTGATCAGTCCTATGGATCTCCATAATCCCAGTTCTCTAATTGGAGGAATATGAAAGTCAGAGGGGCGTGAAAAGCCCCCCCCAGTGATTTCTGTTCTTTATACCTGGTGGGTGTCCATAAGACACATAGATGAGATGCTTAAGGACCGCCGCACGGCGATATACGTCGGCAGAGCGGCGCGGCTGGGCATAAGCACGTTGCCTTTAAGAGCCCAGCCCTGAGCTCCGTGACCGCACCCGTGGACCAAACCGCCGCCGGTGTGCCGCGTTCGGGTCACAGAGCTGGAGAACGGGGAGAGGTGAGTGTAAACAAACCTTTCCCCGTTCTTCACTGTGGCAGTGGCAGTGATCGTCTGTTTCCTGTCATAGGAAACGATGATCAGTGACGTGTCACGCCAGGCCACGCCCCCTACAGTAATAATCACACACTAGGGCACACTTAACCCCTACAGCGCCACCTAGTGGTTAGCCCCATTCACTGCCAGTGTCATTTTCACAGTAATCGGTGCATTTTTATAGCACTGAACGCTGTGAAAATGACAATAGTCCCAAAACGGTGTCAAAAGTGTCCGATGTGTCCGCCATTATGTCACAGTCACGATAAAAATAAAAAAAACGATGATCGCCGCCATTACTAGTAAAAAAATAAAAATTAAAGGGGTTGTAAAGGTACAATTTTTTTTCCTCCTTTTTTTTCTCCTTCACTTACCTCATCCTTCCATTTTGCTTTTAAATGTCCTTATTTCTTCTGAGAAATCCTCACTTGATGTTCTTCTGTCTGTAACTCCACACAGTAATGCCAGGCTTTCTCCCTGGTGTGAAGTGTCGTGATCGCCCCCCTCCCTTGGACTACAGGAAAGTCAGGACACCCACCAACACACAGCTCCTTTCTCTATCTGCAACGTAGAGAGCGTCCTGACTCTCCAGTAGTCCAAGGGAGGGGGGCGAGCACGACACTCCACACCAGGGAGAAAGCCTTGCATTACTGTGTGGAGTTACAGACAGAAGAACAGGAAGTGAGTATTTCTCAGAAGATATAAGGACATTTAACCACTTAAGGACGTCCTCCTGCACATATACGTCGGCAGAATGGCACGGCTGGGCACATGCACGTACAGGTACCACCTGTGCTAGTACTCAGCCGTGGGTCGCAGGCGCGCGCCCGCGGCGCGCTCCTGTGACCTGGTCCAAAGCTGCAGGACTCCAGCGGCGATTGGGTCCGCGAGTCCCGACTCGCGGACCTGATCGCCGCTGGAGTCCCGCAATTGGTCCCCGGAGCTGAAGAACGGGGAAAGCCGTGTGTAAACACGGCTTCCCCGTTCTTCACTGTGTCGGCGTCATCGATCGCGTGATTCCTTTTATAGGGATACACAATCAATGATGTCACACCCACCTACAGCTGTAAACACACATTAGGTCACACATAACCCATTCGGCGCCCCCTTGTGGTTAACTCCCAAACTGCACTGTCATTTTCACAATAAACAATGATGGTCCCAAAAATGTGTCAAAATTGTCCGAAGTGTCCGCCATAATATCGCAGTCACGAAAAAAAAAAAACGCTGAGTAAAACAATTTTTTTTTTTATAAAAATGCCATAAAACTATCCCCTATTTTGTAAACGCTATACATTTTGCGCAAACCAATCGATAAACGCTTATTGCGATTTTTTTTTTTTACTAAAAATAGGTAGAAGAATACGTATCGGCCTAAACTGAGGAAAAAAATTTTTTTTTTATATATGTTTTTGGGGGGATATTTATTATAGCAAAAAGTAAAAAATATAGCATTTTTTTCAAAATTGTCGCTCTTTTTTTGTTTGTAGCGCAAAAAATAAAAACCGCCGAGGTGATCAAATACCACCGAAAGAAAGCTCTATTTGTGGGGGGGGGGGGGGGGGGGGGGGGGACAAAGGACGTCAATTTTGTTGTCCGTTAAAGCGACGCAGTGCCGAATCGCAAAAAGTGGCCCGGTCATTCAGCTACAATATGGTCCGGGGCTGAAGTGGTTAAAGAATTTGAAAAAATAAATAAAAAAAAGGACACATAGAGGAACGAGTTACATATTTTACTACTGAAGTGTAATCCTCCAGGAAGGCAATGTGACGGCTTAAGCTGTCATTGACATATTCTCAATGTTCTTAAAATATATCTATATAGAAAAACGTGTACTTACTCCCTCTCCGATGGGCTAGTGTTGTCACATGCCCCGCCCATCATCTTCTTCCTCTGCCTCCTCATTTCCTGTTCTTTCATAGAAATTGCCTCTTCCCGTGGCATTTTCTCCTCCCTCCTCTGGTCCTCCAGAGGCCAGGTTTCGTTGATGTTGTACATCTTCATTTTCTCGTTGGTTTTCAGGTTTGAAATCTATAAAGAAAAAAAAAAAAACAAGACATTAGGTTGATGTACAGATTTTAAAGTAGAACTAAATTCCAAACTGTGGCGCCGGATTCACAGAGATGGGCGCATATTTACGCCGGTGTAGCGCACACATAGTACGCTACGCCGGCGCAGCGCGTAGAGGCATGCACTGAATTCAGAAAGCTATTGCTCCTAACTCGGCGCCGGCGTGGCGTATATTTCGTAGGCGTAAGTGAAAGAAGGCTGGAAGTGGGCGTGATTCATGTTAATGACGCGTGACCCCATGCAAATGATGGGTCGGGCGCCAGACAAGTACTTAAAACGTACTGCGCAAGCGTCGAGCCGTGGACGTATCCCCGTGCGCATTCACACAACCACGTCGGAACAAGATACGCCGGATCACTGTGTACGCCGTGAACATAACCTACGCCCAGCCAGACCCACGTCGGCCCATATTCACAGACGTCCAACGTACAATACGTAGGCTTGTGTTCCCTGGTCCATACCTTTGCATGGGTTGCGCCTCATCTATGGGGAATAACTTTACGCTGAACGTAAAACGTACGCAAACCGCTTAAATCATGCGCCGGGCGCAAGTACGTTCGTGAATCAGCGTATCTACCTCATTTGCATATTTGAATAGAAAATCAATGGGAGCGCCACATGCGTCCAGCGTAAATATGCGCCCACTCCGAGTTACGTCGGTGGGATGAAGTCAGTGTTTAGGCGTATCTTAGTTTGTGGGTCCGGCGCACAGATACGATGGCGCATATTTGTACTTACGCGGCGTATCTGGAGATACGTCGGCGTAAGTGCTTTGTGAATTCCGGCCTTTGTCTCTAGATTGGCCTTTGGGTTTCCTGTCGGGTGTGGAGACGTCACAGAAATTCCTAATTAGACCTGTGCACTGCAGAAAAATGTGTTCCCTTTTGTTTTCGTTTCATTCGTTTTTTTTTTTAGCTTTTTTTTCAGGAATTCCGAAATTCAGGGAATTTGAACATTTTCGAATTTCAAAATTTTTGAATCTTCGAATTTCTGTATTCTGAATTTTCAAATTTCCGATTTTTTAATTTTCAAATTGTGAATTTTCGAATTTCCGATTTTTAGAATTTCCGACTTTTGAATTTTTCAAATTTTCAAATTCAGAATTTCCGAACTTTTAGAATCTCCGAAATTTAATTTTTTTACATTTTTCAGAATTTGGAACGAGTTTGGAACAAAATTAATTGCACATGTCTACTCCTAATAGGAACTCAAGGGACAACTTAAGCAACATTATTCTCTTTGGATAGACTAGGGCAGGGGTCTCCAAACTGCGGCCCGAGGGCCAGAGGTGGCCCTTTGCTAGCCTTTATCCGGCCCTTGGGGCACTATTCCTCCCACTGACACCAACAATGGGGCACCATATCGTCCACCGATATCCCCAAGGGGATACTATTCCTCCTACTAATACAGAGCTGTATCCTGGCCTAGGCCAACAAGGTCCAGGCCTAGGGCAGCACTTTGCAGGGGGCAGCACGAAAAGAGTCCCCGCCGGCTTGCGCTACACTGTTAGGAAAATTAGTCTAGCACCCCATAAATCGGCTGCACTGCTTCTAGTATGCGGGCGGCCGGCATTCTGCAACTGTGGGGGGGGGGGCGCTTCCAATTTTGACTGTTTTGTCATCCTGGACCACAAACCTTTCTCACTGTGCTGTACTATATGTTCCTGCTGCACCATCTACTTAAAGTGGAACTATAGGCAACACTTTTACCATCCCTGTCCCATTGCAAAGATTTCCCTTCACTTCCTGCTCTATGGGCAACCAGGAAGTAAGAGGAAATCTAAGTAAATTAAGGGAATCCATTGCCCCCCCCCCCCCCAGACCCTCAGAACTAGTGTCCTCACTCGAAAATTTCTGGGCGGGTCTTAAACAACACAGGGTGTGGCTGTGACAGGAAGGGGTGGGTCATATTTAGGGGTGGGTGCACAAGTTTAGTCAGGCCTAGGGCAGCACAAAACCTAAATACACCTCTGTACTAATAGGGGTACTACTCCTCCTCCTATTGACCACCGACCCTAAGGCCATATTTATTTTCCCCCATGCCGGGCCTGGGCCATTTTTTGCCTCTGCTGGCCACAATCCGGCCCTCCTAAAGTCTAAAGGACAATAAACTGGCCCTTTGTTTGAAAAGTTTGGAGACCCCTGGACTAGGGGAGGCTGAAAGCCTATCAAGTTTTTTATTTTTTTGCAGTCTAGTCCAGGGGTGCCCAACCTTTTGAAGAGCAAGGGCCACTTAAGCAACTTGGTAACCAGTCGAGGGCCAAAATAAGTGCAGCAGGTGGATGACAGGTCACAGATACTCCATAGGCTCTACGTTCCGCCCAGATGGAAGGGGACAAATTCCCTTCTGTTTTCCAGATTGGAGATAGGCAGCTGTAAACAGACATCTGTGGCTCTATAGAGGTGAATTGAGGGTCCCATTTGGTTGGCCTGATCATGTGAAAAGGGCCTAAGACTGCTTTCACACTGTTGTGCTGCGGTTTACCCACACCACGGGTGCAGTGTAGTGCACCTGTGACTATCCTGCGGGTTAGCTTAACTTTGCCATAGACTCAATCTGTGGCAAAAGCCGACGCTGTGTAGAGGAATCATCGGTTTATGGGGCTCTGTTTTGCTCCGCAGCCGCTTTCTTCCTCTACCACCAGCTTCATTCACAACACTGATGCTGTGGTATGGCGGGGCTCAACCTGCAAACTGGGCTTTGCAACCCACCATTGCAGAGCAGGAGGTCGCAGGCCACATCAGAGGGCTCCGCGGGCCACATGTGGCCCCCGGGCCACTGGTTGGCCACCCCTGGTCTAGTCCCTGCTAGGGAGATTTCACTTTACTTCCTGAATTGGAGATGCAACAGGAAGTAAGAAGAAATCTCCTTAAAGTGAGGGGAACTCCCATCTTGGACTGTAGTGCCCAGAACATTGAATGATCCACCTTCAACTCTTCTTCTCAGGGCATCTCTAAAATTTAGGGTGAAATAAAGGGGGGGAATCTCCCCAGCGGGGACACCGACTGCAATAAAAACTTGGCAGAGGATCAAATTTCAGCTTTCCGTTTAAAAACTTACTTTTGTAGTTTTGCTCGTGATTGTCTCTTCTCTCTTCTCTCTCAGCTCAAATGCTTTATAAAAGCTCGTGATTGGTTCTTCTCTCTTCTCTCTCAGCTCAAATGCTTTATAAAAGCTCGTGATTGGTTCTTCTCTCTTCTCTTTCAGATCAAATGCTTTATAAAAGCTCGTGATTGGTTCTTCTCTCTTCTCTTTCAGATCAAATGCTCTGTAAGAAATCCTGTAAGAGAAAGTTTCATTTAATACATTTTGTTCTGCGAACATTTTGGAAATAAAGTGAAATAAAACACAGAATATACAAGCTTTACATTTTACTAAAAACGATGTCCATCAGTTCAAATCTCCCTCATGTGTCCTTCTACCTTCCCCCCCTTCAGCGCATGTCTGACCAGAACGTTATTTTTGCTTTCAACAGAGTAGGTAAGGGTTAGATCCCCTATGTGGTTATTTTTTGATCTCTGCGTCCTATTGGACTGTTTTCCTTTTACTTCCCATCTTGGTGATTCTACAGGAAATGAGAGCAAATCTCCCCAAAGTGAGGAGAATCCTCGTCTTGGACAGATGTCACCACATTGTCCCCATTGGAAGATTTTCCCTCCCCTCTCGCTGTTATGACAAAAATTTAGGACCCCCCCTTACTTTGTGTCTCAGTGACAATGGTCACCAGGACATATGGAGGGAAGAATCTCCCCAGCAGGGACACAGGCAGCTATAAATACTTGGCAGAGAGTCTAACACCTTCTAACTAGAAAAAAAGACCAACTGAAGGAGCATTGTAGAAAGCATTGCATACATACTATGCAAGAAGCCGTGCTTGCAATGCAATACATATTTAACCACTTCCCGCCCGGCCGGGAAGTGGTTATGAAATCGTGACTGGACGTTCTCAAACGTCTAGCATGATTTAATGCCGCGCGCGCCCGTGCGGGCGCGCAGCGCGGCGATCGGTGATGCGGGGTGTCAGTCTGACACCCTGCACCTCCGATCTCGGTAACGGTAACGAGTCTCCGGCGGAGCCTCGTTACCACGTGATCAGCCGTGTCCAATCACGGCTGATCACGATGTAAACAGGAAGAGCCGCCGACGGGGGCAGTAAAAAAAATGATGCCAATCAGTGCCCACACATGGGCACTGATTGGCAACATTGATCCATCAGTGCCACCCCTCAGTGATCATCAGTGCCACCCCAGTGTCTGTCAGTGCCACCCCACAGTGCCAATCCATGCCCAGTGCCCACCTATCAGTGCCCACCTGTGCCACCTATCAGTGCCCACCTGTGCCACCTATCAGTGCCCAGTGCTGCCCATGAGTGCCCATCAGTGCCGCCCATGAGTGCCCATCAGTGCCGCCCATGAGTGCCCATCAGTGCCGCCCATGAGTGCCCATCAGTGCCCCATACCAGCGCCGCCTATCAGTGCCCATCAGTGCTACCTAATCGGTGCCCATCAGAACTACCTCATCGGTGCCCATCAGTGCCACCTCATCGGTGCCCATCAGTGCCACCATATCAGTGCCCGTAATTGAAAGAGAAAACCTACTCATTTACAAAAAAATTAACAGAAAAAAATAAAAACTTTTTTTTTTTTTTTTAAATCTTCGCTCTATTTTTAGTTGTTGCGCAAAAAATAAAAACCACAGAGGTGATCAAATACCACCAAAAGAAAGCTCTATTTGTGGGGAAAAAAGGACGCCAATTTTGTTTGGGTGCAGTGTAGCATGACCGCGCAATTGTCATTCAAATTGCGACAGTGCTGAAAGCTGAAAATTGGCTTGGGCGGGAAGGTGCGTAAGTGCCTGGTATGGAAGTGGTTAACCACTTGTGTCAAAATTGTCCGATGTGTCCGCCATAATGTCGTGGTTACGAAAAAAAATCGCTGATCGCCGCCATTAGTGGTAAAAAAAAAAAAAATTATTAATAAAAATGCAATAAGACTATCCCCTATTTTGTAAACGCTATAAATATTGCGCAAACCAATCGATAAACGCTTATTGCGATTTTTTTTTCACCAAAAATATGTAGAAGAATACGTATCGGCCCAAACTGAGGAAAAAAAAAAATGTTTATATCTTTTTTGGGGGATATTTATTATAGCAAAAAGTAAAAAATATTGTTTTTTTTTTCAAAATTTTCGCTTTAATTTTGTTTATAGCGCAAAAAATAAAAACCGCCGGGGTGATCAAATACCACCAAAAAGAAAGCTCTATTTGTGGGGGAAAAAAGGACGCCAATTTTGTTTGGGAGCCACGTCGCACGACCGCGCAATTGTCAGTTAAAGCGACGCAGTGCCGAATCGCAAAAATGCACCGATTACTGTGAAAATGTCAATTGCAGTTTGGGAGTTAACCACTAGGGGGCGCTGAAGGGGTTATGTGTGACCTCATATGTGTTTCTAACTGTAGGGGGGCTGTGTCATCATTGATCGTGTTTCCCTATATCAGGGAACACCCGATCAATGACACTGCCACTGTGAAGAACGGGGCAGCTGTGTTTACACTCACCTCTCCCCGTTCTTCAGCTCCGGAGGACCGATCGCGGGACACCGGCGGCGATCGGGTCCCACGGGCGCGGTCACGGAGCTTCGGACCGGGTCGCGTGCGCGCGCCACCCCACCATTCTGCTGACGTATATCGGCGTGAATGGGTCCTCAAGTGGTTAAAGCCTTGCCTACGGGTAGTAATATTGACATTCGTTTGTCGCCGGCGTGCGCAAAGCGGGATGTGTTTTGTATCTATTTACGCTGCGTGACGTCATCCTTTTATATTTTACAAAAAAAAAATGGGTTTTGTCTTTATTTTTTTATTTTTTTGCATTAACATTTTTAAAAAGTGTATTTTTTTTTTATTTAAATAAACACACATTTCCTAAAAACTGCGCTTGAAAAAAAAAACAACGCTACGCAAATACCGTGTGACATAAAAAATTGCAACAGCCACCAATTCTAGGGCCTCCGCTTTAAAAAATATATATAATGTCTGGGGGTTCCGACTAATTTTCTAGCGAAGAAAAACAATTTTAAACAATCGGTGGGCAGAACTACAACTAATGCCAATGGGGGGGGGGGGGGGGGTCATCAGACAAATACTGAACAACATGGACCAGCAATGACATCTTATTATTTGGACAGATTTCTGAACCCGCCACTAAAAATGAAGGCGCCCCTCCCCCCAGATCTGAGATTTCAGCTGTACAGACATTTCCTGTAATCTGATTGGACGATTCGAACTGGAATGTCAGTTGGGATCTAAGAGCAGCGTTGCCACGGTGATGGGATGTCAGTTGGAATCAGTGTCAGTCCAGCTGTTACATTCCTCTATAGATCCATTATAATATATATATATATATATATATATAAATCAGAAATATTTGGGATCAATAACCTCCAATAACATTAATAAGGACTTATAGACGATCGGGGTGAAGATTGATCGTCATCAGATCAGATTATGAGGAGAAAAGAAGGAATTTTAGGAGGAGAGAAAGAAAACACATCCTACTCACCTGAAGCTCAAGTCACAACTGACAGTTGGTCCGACCCGCCTGCTATTTAAGGCTTGCTGCTGTGATGTCACAAGTGGGAGGAGTCAGGGAGATTTGAAATCTTTAACCCTTTCACTGCCAGGGGAATTTTTGCTATTTTTTTTTTTTTAATGTTTTCAACTGCCAGAGGATTTTGTGCTTTTTTTTTCAAACACCATTTAGCGCCTGGAAATGACATAACCCCGCCCACACATGATATATTTTCTGAAAGTGGAGAACCTGGAGAATATAATTGCACCAGTCCTGATATTTTTTGGATGGACGTGCGTCTTTTTTTCACCCTGACTAATTATGTAACTATAGATTTGGACAGCAAAATGTATATTTTTGTACGTAGGCACCCCCCTGATAAGTGTATCTACCTATGTATGTGTATAAAAGTGGGTGGGGAATTTTTTGTGCTTCGGTTCATCCGATGAAAACGGTCTGATGGATTTTTGATCTGATGGTTATCCGATGAAGCTCACTTTCACCAGTCTTGCCTACACACCATCAGCATCAGTTAAAAAAAAACAAAAAACGATCGTGTAAAAAAGCGATCGTGTCAGAACGCGGAGACGTAAAACACGACGACGTGCTGAGAAAAATGAAGTTCAATGCTCCCGAGCATGCGTCGACTTGATTCTGAGCATGCGTGGATTTTTAACCGATGGATTTCCCCACAGACAATCGTTTTTTTAACCCATCAGATCATTTTAAAACAAGTTCCTAGTTTTTTCACCGATGGATAAAAAACCGATGGGGCCCCACACACGATTGGTTCGTCTAATGAAAACGGTCCATCAGACGAACCGATGGTGTGTACGCGGCATTACTTACATTTTTTTTTTTTTTTATACATTTATAAATTAGTTTGATGAGAGAGAGAGAGAGAGAGAGAGAGAGAGAGGGGAGAGAGAGAGAGAGGGGGGAGAGAGAGAGAGAGAGAGAGAGAGAGGAATTTTTGGTGTTCTGTCAGAATAGTGAACCCATCAGATTAGGTAACAGAAGTGACGCTCCATCTGCTGCGCATGCGCTCCACCACTACCAGGTTTGCTCAAATGACATGACAGAACACCTGCACTCAGAAAAAGGCAGCGGACATTTTACCACACCCAGCTACTTCTTGAATTTCAGAGTAATTTTAGCAGTAAGGTGAGTGTATGTAAATAAATATAGTATGTTGACATGTGTGATGGTGTTTTGATGTTACATCTTGAAAGAAGCTGCCAGAGCGGCGAAAACGGCCAAAAAGGCCCGAGGACGTTTCGGCTCGTTTCCTGCGCCCCCGTACCTCAGGACAAATGAGGTACTGCAGGCCAATGTTCGGCTTTTCTTGGCTCCTGTGCCCCTGTACCTCAGGCCAAATAAGGTACTGCAGGCCAATGTTCGGCTTTTCTTGGCTCCTGTGCCCCCGTACCTCAGGCCAAATAAGGTACTGCAGGCCAATGTTCGGCTTTTCTTGGCTCCTGTGCCCCCGTACCTCAGGCCAAATGAGGTCTTGCAGGCCTATTTAGCTTGACCCAGTCCAAAGCTCCGTAACCGCGGCTGCGGGACCCGCGGACCCGATCGCCGCCGGTGTCCCGCGAACGGTCACAGGAGCTGAAGAACGGGGAGAGGTGAGTGTAAACACAACTTCCCCGTTCTTCACGGTGGCAGTGTCATTGATCGTCTGTTCCCTGATATAGGGAAACACGATCAATGACATCACACGTCCAGCCCCTCCCCCCTACAGTTAGAAAGGTCACACTTAACCCCTACAGCGTCCCCTAGTGGTTAACTCCTAAACTGCAATTGTCATTTTGAAAAGTATTTTTTGCTGAGAAAATTACAATGGTCCCAAAATAGTGTCAAAATTGTCCGAAGTGTCCGCCATAATGTCGCAGTTACGAAAAGAATCGCTGATCGCCGCCATTAGTAGTAAAAAAAAAAATTATTAATAAAAATGCCATAAAACTATCCCCTATTTTGTAAATGCTTTAAATAATGCGCAAACCAATCGTTACACGTGTATTGCATTTTTTTTTTTACCAAAAATATGTAGAAGAATACGCATCGGCCTAAACTGAGAATTTTTTTTTTTTATATATATATATTTTTTGGGGGATTTTTATTATAGCAAAAAGTTAAAAATATTGAATTGTTTTCAAAATTGTCGCTCTATTTTTATTTATAGCGCAAAAAATAAAAACCGCAGAGGTGATCAAATACCACCAAAAGAAAGCTCTATTTGTGGGGAAAAAAGGACGCCAATTTTGTTTGGGAGCCACGTCGCACGACCGCGCAATTGTCAGTTAAAGCGACGCAGTGCCGAATCGCAAAACTGCACTGATTACTGTAAAAATGTCAATTGCAGTTTGGGAGTTAACCACTAGGGGGCACTGAAGGGGTTATGTGTGACCTCATATGTGTTTCTAACTGTAGGGGGGCGGGGCTGGATGTGTGACATCATTGATTGTGTTTCCCTATATCAGGGAACACGCGATCAATGACACTGCCACTGTGAAGAACGGGGCAGCTGTGTTTACACTCACCTCTCCCCGTTCTTCAGCTCCGGAGGACCGATCGCGGGACACCGGCGGCGATCGGGTCCCACGGGCGCGGTCACGGAGCTTCGGACCGGGTCGCGTGCGCGCGCCACCCCACGGCTGGGCTTAAAGGGCCACGTTTCTGTACGTGTCTGTGCCCAGCCGTGCCATTCTGCTGACGTATATCGGCGTGAATGGGTCCTTAAGTGGTTAAAGCCTTGCCTACGGGTAGTAATATTGACATTCGTTTGTCGCCGGCGTGCGCAAAGCCTGATGTGTTTTGTATCTATTTACGCTGCGTGACGTCATCCTTTTATATTTTCCAAAAAAAAATGGGTTTTGTCTTTATTTTATTTTTTTTGCATTAACATTTTTAAAAAGTGTATTTTTTTTATTTAAATAAACACACATTTCCTAAAAACTGCGCTTGAAAAAAAAACAACGCTACGCAAATACCGTGTGACATAAAAAATTGCAACAGCCACCAACTGATTCTCTAGGGCCTCCGCTTTAAAAAATATATATAATGTCTGGGGGTTCCGACTAATTTTCTAGCGAAGAAAAACAATTTTAAACAATCGGTGGGCAGAACTACAACTAATGCCAATAGAGGGGGGGGGGGGGGGGTCCATCAGACAAATACTGAACAACATGGACCAGCAATGACATCTTATTATTTGGACAGATTTCTGAACCCGTCACTAAAAATGAAGGCCCCCCCCCCCCCAGATCTGAGATTTCAGCTGTACAGACATTTCCTGTATTCTGATTGGACGATTTGAACTGGAATGTCAGTTGGGATCTAAGAGAAGCGTTGCCACGGTGATGGGATGTCAGTTGGAATCAGTGTCAGTCCAGCTGTTACATTCCTCTATAGATCCATTATAGTTATATATATATATAAATCAGAAATATTTGGGATCAATAACCTCCAATAACATTAATAAGGACTTATAGATGATCGGGGTGAAGATTGATCGTCATCAGATCAGATTATGAGGAGAAAAGAAGGAATTTTAGGAGGAGGGAAAGAAAACACATCCTACTCACCTGAAGCTCAAGTCACAACTGACAGTTGGTCCGACCCGCCTGCTATTTAAGGCTTGCTGCTGTGATGTCACAAGTGGGAGGAGTCAGGGAGATTTGAAATCTTTAACCCTTTCACTGCCAGGGGAATTTTTGCTATTTTTTTTTTTTTTTTTTTTTTTATGTTTTCAACTGCCAGAGGATTTTGTGCTTTTTTTTTCAAACACCATTTAGCGCCTGGAAATGACATAACCCCGCCCACACATGATATATTTTTTGAAAGTGGAGAACCTGGAGAATGAAATGGCGCCAGTCCTGATATTTTTTGGATGGACGTGCGTCTTTTTTTCACCCTGACTAACTATGTAACTATAGATTTGGACAGCAGTTTATGAATTGCAAAAAAAAAAAATGTAAGAAAAAAAAAAATCTCAGTGAAAATCCATTCCCATGAATATTAGGACAGAGAAACGTTATAAATCTCGCCGTTGTCGGGCTTTTGTTGCCATGGTTACCAAGGCTTCTTATACAATATGGCACAAAGCCAGTGGGCAAAACTACAACTAATGCCCATGGGGGGGGGGGGGGTCATCAGACAAATACTGAGCAATATGGACCAGCAATGACATCTTATGGATTTGGACAGATTTCTGACCCCGTCACTAAAAATTAATTAATAAATGTCCGAAGTGGGAGGAGTCAGGGAGATTTGCTGTGCCTGCTAATAAACAAGCATGTGATACGAGTGGGAGGAGTCAGGGAGATTTGCTGTGCCTGCTAATAAACAAGCATGTGATACGAGTGGGAGGAGTCAGGGAGATTTGCTGTGCCTGCTAATAAACAAGCATGTGATACGAGTGGGAGGAGTCAGGGAGATTTGCTGTGCCTGCTAATAAACAAGCATGTGATACGAGTGGGAGGAGTCAGGGAGATTTGAAATCTCTAACCTTTTCACTGCCAGAGGAATTTTTTCCTTTTTTTTATTTTTTTATTTTAAGATTAAAACACCATTTGGCACCTGAAAATAACGTAACACCGCCCACACATGATATATTTTCCGAAAGCGGAGAACATGGAGAATAAAATGGTGGTATTTTTTTAGATTTTTTTTTTTTTTTTTTTTACCTTACTTGATATTTGCCCAACAGTTAAAAATTAAATTTAATTAAAATTAATTTTAGGGAATAGAAGTGTAATTTCCTTTTCTTTTCTTTTCTTTTATTTTTTGTAAAATATGAAAGAGGAAGTTTCCTGCCGAGTAAATGGATACCCGCGTTTTAAAATCGCGTACGTCTGTAAATTGGCGACAAACTTTGGTGCCCTATATTTTCCATAGGGGGACCTTTAAAAGCCACGAATAACCATTGATAATGAACCTATAATTATTGATCTTACTCCAGAGTGAAGCAAAATGTATATTTTTGTACGTAGGCACCCCCCTGATAAGTGTATCTACCTATGTATGTGTATAAAAGTGGGTGGGGAATTTTTTGTGCTTCGGTTCATCCAATGAAAACGGTCTGATGGATTTTTGGTCTGATGGTTATCCGATGAAGCTCACTTTCACCAGTCTTGCCTACACACCATCAGTTAAAAAATAAAATAAAAAAAGCGATCGTGTCAGAACGCGGAGACGTAAAACACGACGACGTGCTGAGAAAAATGAAGTTCAATGCTTCCGAGCATGCGTCGACTTGATTCTGAGCATGCGTGGATTTTTAACCGATGGATTTCCCCACAGACAATCGTTTTTTTAACCCATCAGATCATTTTAAAACAAGTTCCTAGTTTTTTCACCGATGGATAAAAAACCGATGGGGCCCCA
This sequence comes from Rana kukunoris, assembly GCA_029574335.1. Classification (NCBI taxonomy): domain Eukaryota; kingdom Metazoa; phylum Chordata; class Amphibia; order Anura; family Ranidae; genus Rana; species Rana kukunoris. The sequence continues at coordinate 19,357,370 of CM056055.1, read as the reverse complement.
CACACGATTGGTTCGTCTAATGAAAACAGTCCATCAGACGAACCGATGGTGTGTACGCGGCATTACTTACATTTTTTTTTTTTATACATTTATAAATTAGTTTGATGAGAGAGAGAGAGAGAGAGGGGGAGAGAGAGAGAGGAATTTTTGGTGTTCTGTCAGAATAGTGAACCCATCAGATTAGGTAACAGAAGTGACGCTCCATCTGCTGCGCATGCGCTCCACCACTACCAGGTTTGCTCAAATGACATGACAAAACACCTGCACTCAGAAAAAGGCAGCAGACATCTTACCACACCCAGCTACTTCTTGAATTTCAGAGTAATTTTAGCAGTAAGGTGAGTGTATGTAAATAAATATAGTATGTTGACATGTGTGATGGTGTTTTGATGTTACATCTTGAAAGAAGCTGCCAGAGCGGCGAAAACGGCCAAAAAGGCCCGAGGACGCTTCGGCTCGTTTCCTGCGCCCCCGTACCTCAGGCCAAATGAGGTACTGCAGGCCAATGTTCGGCTTTTCTTGGCTCCTGTGCCCCCGTACCTCAGGCCAAATGAGGTACTGCAGGCCAATGTTCGGCTTTTCTTGGCTCCTGTGCCCCCGTGCCTCAGGCCAAATGAGGTACTGCAGGCCAATGTTCGGCTTTTCTTGGCTCCTGTGCCCCTGTACCTCAGGCCAAATAAGGTACTGCAGGCCAATGTTCGGCTTTTCTTGGCTCCTGTGCCCCCGTACCTCAGGCCAAATAAGGTACTGCAGGCCAATGTTCGGCTTTTCTTGGCTCCTGTGCCCCCGTACTTCAGGCCAAATGAGATACTGCAGGCCAATGTTCGGCTTTTTTCGGCTCCTGTGCCCCCGTACCTCAGGCCAAATGAGGTCTTGCAGGCCTATTTAGCTTGACCCAGTCCAAAGCTCCGTAACCACGGCTGCGGGACCCGCGGACCCGATCGCCGCCGGTGTCCCGCGAACGGTCACAGGAGCTGAAGAACGGGGAGAAGTGAGTGTAAACACACCTTCCTCGTTCTTCACGGTGGCAGTGTCATTGATCGTCTGTTCCCTGATATAGGGAAACACGATCAATGACATCACACGTCCAGCCCCACCCCCCTACAGTTAGAAAGGTCACACTTAACCCCTACAGCGTCCCCTAGTGGTTAACTCCTAAACTGCAATTGTCATTTTCACAGTATTTTTTGCTGAGAAAATGACAATGGTCCCAAAATAGTGTCAAAATTGTCCGAAGTGTCCGCCATAATGTCGCAGTTACGAAAAGAATCGCTGATCGCCGCCATTAGTAGTAAAAAAAAAATTATTAATAAAAATGCCATAAAACTATCCCCTATTTTGTAAACGCTTTAAATAATGCGCAAACCAATCGTTACACGTGTATTGCATTTTTTTTTTTACCAAAAATATGTAGAAGAATACGCATCGGCCTAAACTGAGAATTTTTTTTTTTTATATATATATATTTTTTGGGGGATTTTTATTATAGCAAAAAGTTAAAAATATTGAATTGTTTTCAAAATTGTCGCTCTATTTTTATTTATAGCGCAAAAAATAAAAACCGCAGAGGTGATCAAATACCACCAAAAGAAAGCTCTATTTGTGGGGAAAAAAGGACGCCAATTTTGTTTGGGAGCCACGTCGCACGACCGCGCAATTGTCAGTTAAAGCGACGCAGTGCCGAATCGCAAAACTGCACTGATTACTGTAAAAATGTCAATTGCAGTTTGGGAGTTAACCACTAGGGGGCGCTGAAGGGGTTATGTGTGACCTCATATGTGTTTCTAACTGTAGGGGGGCGGGGCTGGATGTGTGACATCATTGATTGTGTTTCCCTATATCAGGGAACACGCGATCAATGACACTGCCACTGTGAAGAACGGGGCAGCTGTGTTTACACTCACCTCTCCCCGTTCTTCAGCTCCGGAGGACCGATCGCGGGACACCGGCGGCGATCGGGTCCGCGGGCGCGGTCACGGAGCTTCGGACCGGGTCGTGTGCGCGCGCCACCCCACGGCTGGGCTTAAAGGGCCACGTTTCTGTACGTGTCTGTGCCCAGCCGTGCCATTCTGCTGACGTATATCGGCGTGAATGGGTCCTTAAGTGGTTAAAGCCTTGCCTACGGGTAGTAATATTGACATTCGTTTGTCGCCGGCGTGCGCAAAGCGGGATGTGTTTTGTATCTATTTACGCTGCGTGACGTCATCCTTTTATATTTTCCAAAAAAAAATGGGTTTTGTCTTTATTTTATTTTTTTTGCATTAAAATTTTTAAAAAGTGTATTTTTTTTATTTAAATAAACACACATTTCCTAAAAACTGCGCTTGAAAAAAAAACAACGCTACGCAAATACCGTGTGACATAAAAAATTGCAACAGCCACCAACTGATTCTCTAGGGCCTCCGCTTTAAAAAATATATATAATGTCTGGGGGTTCCGACTAATTTTCTAGCGAAGAAAAACAATTTTAAACAATCGGTGGGCAGAACTACAACTAATGCCAATGGGGGGGGGGGGCGGGGTCATCAGACAAATACTGAACAACATGGACCAGCAATGACATCTTATTATTTGGACAGATTTCTGAACACGGCACTAAAAATGAAGGCGCCCCTCCCCCCAGATCTGAGATTTCAGCTGTACAGACATTTCCTGTAATCTGATTGGACGATTTGAACTGGAATGTCAGTTGGGATCTAAGAGCAGCGTTGCCACGGTGATGGGATGTCAGTTGGAATCAGTGTCAGTCCAGCTGTTACATTCCTCTATAGATCCATTATAGTTATATATATATATAAATCAGAAATATTTGAGATCAATAACCTCCAATAACATTAATAAGGACTTATAGACGATCGGGGTGAAGATTGATCGTCATCAGATCAGATTATGAGGAGAAAAGAAGGAATTTTAGGAGGAGGGAAAGAAAACACATCCTACTCACCTGAAGCTCAAGTCACAACTGACAGTTGGTCCGACCCGCCTGCTATTTAAGGCTTGCTGCTGTGATGTCACAAGTGGGAGGAGTCAGGGAGATTTGAAATCTTTAACCCTTTCACTGCCAGGGGAATTTTTGCTATTTTTTTTTTTTTTTTTAATGTTTTCAACTGCCAGAGGATTTTGTGCTTTTTTTTTCAAACACCATTTAGCGCCTGGAAATGACATAACCCCGCCCACACATGATATATTTTCTGAAAGTGGAGAACCTGGAGAATGAAATGGCGCCAGTCCTGATATTTTTTGGATGGACGTGCGTCTTTTTTTCACCCTGACTAACTATGTAACTATAGATTTGGACAGCAGTTTATGAATTGCAAAAAAAAAAAATGTAAGAAAAAAAAAAATCTCAGTGAAAATCCATTCCCATGAATATTAGGACAGAGAAACGTTATAAATCTCGCCGTTGCCGGGCTTTTGTTGCCATGGTTACCAAGGCTTCTTATACAATATCGCACAAAGCCAGTGGGCAAAACTACAACTAATGCCAATGGGGGGGGGGTCATCAGACAAATACTGAGCAATATGGACCAGCGATGACATCTTATGATTTGGACAGATTTCTGACCCCGTCACTAAAAATGAATTAATTAATGTCCGAAGTGGGAGGAGTCAGGGAGATTTGCTGTGCCTGCTAATAAACAAGCATGTGATATGAGTGGGAGGAGTCAGGGAGATTTGAAATATTTAACCCTTTCACTGCCAGAGGAATTTTTTCCTTTTTTTTTTTTTCTTTTAAGATTAAAACACCATTTGGCACCTGAAAATAACGTAACACCGACCACACATGATATATTTTCCGAAAGCGGAGAACATGGAGAATAAAATGGCGTTATTTTTTTAGATTTTTTTTTTTTTTTTTTACCTTACTTGATATTTGCGCAACAGTTGAAAATTAAATTGAAAAATACATTAAAATTAATTTTAGGGAATAGAAGTGTAATTTCCTATTTTTAATTTTTTTGTAAAATATAAAAAGAGGTAGTTTCCTGCCGAGTAAATGGATACCCGCATTTTAAAATTGCGTACGTCTGTAAATTGGCGACAAACTTTGGTGCCCTATATTTTCCATAGGGGGAGCTTTAAAAGCCACGAATAACCATTAATAATGAACCTATAATCAGGGCTCAAAATTTCAAGTCCTGAGCTACTAGCCAGGCCTCAAGAGTTACTCGCCACCAGTTACCCCACCTAATTCATACACTGCCCTGCGCCTAATTGCCCCTGTAAACACGCCCTCATAGATGATCTCATGGAATGACACTGTTACATTTTTTATGCAGAATCAAGTTACAAAATTAAATATTAACAACAACAACTTTAACAAAATCCAAAAAAGACAAAAGAAAAGAAATCACCGCTCCAGGTGAGACCTGTAGACGATCAAGGATAATTAGATTACCAAGGTGCTGGCGATGCAAATGGCAATGATGATGAAGAAAAGAGGGAAGGACGGCCGCACTCCAAGGATTTTCAAACGAAAAAAGTTGTCTTTATTGTAAATCCAAAAACATGTACAGTCACAGCAATCACAGAAAACAGGACAGCCGACGCGTTTCGCACTCGATCAGTGCTTAGTCATGACTAAGCACTGATCGAGTGCAAAACGCGTCGGCTGTCCTGTTTTCTGTGATTGCTGTGACTGTACATGTTTTTGGATTTACAATAAAGACAACTTTTTTCATTTGAAAATCCTTGGAGTGCGGCCGTCCTTCCCTCTTTTCTTCATCAACAACTTTAACAAAATGGGACAGGGCACTGGGGGCAGACCAGAGGGAGAGGGCACTGGGGGCAGACCAGAGGGAGAGGGCACTGGGGGCAGACCAGAGGGACAGGGCACTGGGGGCAGACCAGAGGGACAGGGCACTAGAACTGGATCTCTTCCCCATTCTCTTGCTGTCTCCTCTGCAACTCTTACCCATCCTCTCTCTCTCTCCCTCTCCCTCTCCTATTCATCTCATCATCAGGAGCCTGTGTGTGCGGCTCCACGCTTGCATGTCCCCACTTCCCCCTTTTATTCAGGCTGGCAGTGAGAAGAGGAGCGGCAGCACAGCGGGATGGAGTACAATCCAGCGCTGAGATTCACACAACTGCATAGCCATTGACACCATAGCACAGCGCACACTGAGACCAGTCTGCTCGCAGTGCTCAGGCTGAACTGTTGGACACTTACATAGAGCACAAGGAGAAAAAAACTGCACAACCTGTAAGGCTGCCACTCATGTCAGGGCAACTTTCAGTGAGTGCTGCACCGGAGTGGTAATTTTCGCAATCTCCACCTCACTCATTACTTTCTGCTCTCCAGCTACATTGGTCGGGGGAGGGGGGCAGGCTCAGAGAGGTCATACTGTTAGGTCCCATGGCTTAATGAGAATTGTAAGAAGAGCTCCTGTGTACTGCTCTGCCTGTGCGCGGCTCACCAGACTACTTTTCCCGAGCATGCACCTTTCCTCTTTGGCCGCCAATCTCATCATGACTCTAAGGCCTCGTACACACGATCAAATCTGTCTGCTGGAAACGGTCTGCTAGACCGTTTCAGCAGACAGATTCGATTGTGTGTACGGGCAAACAGACGGATTTGGCCACCCGACAGATTTCAAAGCATGCTTTGAAATCTGTCGGCTGGGAATCCGTCCGCCCGACATGTCTGCTGGTTAGCCTACACACTAATGTTGAGCGGAATACGCCATATTCGATTTCGCGATATGGCGCGAATATATAGAAGAATATTCGCGAATATTCGCTAATATCGAATATTCGTGATATTTTATCCAAATTTTTTTTTGCACTAAACACTAAGGGCCAGATTCATGAAGAGTTAGGCTGGCGGATCCAGTGATCCGCCAGCCTAACTGTCACTTTAAGCCGGCGTTTCTGTTTTCTATAACCAGAAAACAAGAAACGCCGGGTTGGAGTTCCGATGCGATCGGCGTAATTGAATTTCGCCATCGCATCGTTACTTCAACTTAAAAATGGCGCCGGGGGCGTTCCCGCCGATTTACGCTCCAAAAATATGTTAATGAGCGGGAATCGGCAATTCACGATCTTTTTCGGGCGCGACGCAGTGACTTTACAACGTTTCCGGAAGCGATACGCGGCGTATAGATAAAGCAGCCCCCTAGTGGAGTATCCTATGTTAAGTATAGGCGTCGTCATCGCGTCGGAAAAAAAACAAATCGCGTCGTTTGCGTAAAACATTCATGAATGGGGATGTGACGTCATTGACGTTCACTGACAGAACTTGGAGCATGCGCACTGGGATGCATTGACACTCGACGCATGCGCAGTACGTTCGCCGCGGGATCGCGCATAGTTAGAATACTACACGCCCCGTACCCGCCCAATGTGAATTCCGCCGGCTCATTTGCGATGCGCTGCCGCAACTTTAGGAGCAAGTGCTTCATGAATAACAGCACTTGCTCCTAAAATTTCTGCAGCGTAACGCAAATGAGATGCGTTACTCCAGAGCAAAGATGCTCCCATCTACCTGAATCTGGCCCTAACTCTACACTAACTCTACTTAAAAGAAAGGAGAATAAGGGGGCAAAAGAAGGGCGGAGAAGATAATCGCGCAATATTCCTTTTGTCGAATATTCGAGTTATTCTGATTGGCTCTGATGCAAAAGAAGTGCGGAGTAGCTGATGCGATACTTTTATGTTGCCGAAAATTCGCAATGCGAATTTTCGGCAACATAAAAGGATCGCCTCAGCTACTCTGCCCAGGGTCTCTAATCATACCAGCAATGCTTTTAGACGTCGATGGAGATCACTAGGATGTGATCTGTTTTAAAAATAAATTTGAAAAAATACGAATATTCGCCATAGCGAATATTCGCCGCAATATTCGAGTTATTCGCGAATACTCGAATATGCAATATTCGTAGCGAATAATGCGAATATTCGTGAGCAACACTACTACACACCATCAGTTAAAAAAAAAAAAAAGCGATCGTGTCAGAACGCGGAGACGTAAAACACGACGACGTGCTGAGAAAAATGAAGTTCAATGCTTCCGAGCATGCGTCGACTTGATTCTGAGCATGCGTGGATTTTTAACCGATGGATTTCCCCACAGGCGATCGTTTTTTTAACCCATCACATAATTTTAAAACAAGTTCCTAGTTTTTTCACCGATGGATAAAAAACCGATGGGGCCCCACACACGATTGGTTCGTCTAATGAAAACAGTCCATCAGACGAACCGATGGTGTGTACGCGGCATTACTTACATTTTTTTTTTTTTTATCTTTTTTTTATTTATTTTTTTATACATTTATAAATTAGTTTGATCATAGAGGAGACAAAATGTGGTGTTTTGAATGAATATATATATATAGAGAGAGAGAGAGAGAGAGAGAGAGAGAGAGAGAGAGAGAGAGAGAGAGAGAGAGAGAGAGAGAGAGAGAGAGAGGGGGAGAGAGAGAGAGAGGAGAGAGAGAGAGAGAGAGAGAGAGGAATTTTTGGTGTTCTGTCAGAATAGTGAACCCATCAGATTAGATAACAGAAGTGACGCTCCGTCTGCTGCGCATGCGCTCCACCACTACCAGGTTTGCTCAAATGACAAAACACCTGCACTCAGAAGAAGGCAGCGGACATCTTACCACACCCAGCTACTTCTTGAATTTCAGAGTCATTTTAGCAGTAAGGTGAGTGTATGTAAATAAATATAGTATGTTGACATGTGTGATGGTGTTCGCCAGAGCGGCGAAAACGGCCAAAAAGGCCCGAGGACGTTTCGGCTCGTTTCCTGCGCCCCCGTACCTCAGGACAAATGAGGTACTGCAGGCCAATGTTCGGCTTTTCTTGGCTCTTGTGCCCCCGTACCTCAGGCCAAATGAGGTACTGCAGGCCAATGTTCGGCTTTTCTTGGCTCCTGTGCCCCTGTACTTCAGGCCAAATGAGGTACTGCAGGCCAATGTTCGGCTTTTCTTGGCTCTTGTGCCCCCGTACCTCAGGCCAAATGAGGTACTGCAGGCCAATGTTCGGCTTTTCTTGGCTCCTGTGCCCCCGTACCTCAGGCCAAATGAGGTACTGCAGGCCAATGTTCGGCTTTTCTTGGCTCCTGTGCCCCCGTACCTCAGGCCAAATGAGGTACTGCAGGCCAAACACGATCAATGACATTACACGTCCAGCCCCGCCCCCCTACAGTTAGAAAGGTCACACTTAACCCCTACAGCGTCCCCTAGTGGTTAACTCCTAAACTGCAATTGTCATTTTCACAGTATTTTTTGCTGAGAAAATGACAATGGTCCCAAAATAGTGTCAAAATTGTCCGAAGTGTCCGCCATAATGTCGCAGTCACGAAAAGAATCGCTGATCGCCGCCATTAGTAGTAAAAAAAAGTAGTAAAAAAAAAATATATAAATAAAAATGCCATAAAACTATCCCGTATTTTGTAAACACTATAAATAATGCGCAAACCAATCGTTACACGTGTATTGCATTTTTTTTTACCAAAAATATGTAGAAGAATACGTATCGGCCTAAACTGAGATTTTTTTTTTTATATATATATATATTTTTTTTTTTTATTATAGCAAAAAGTAAAAAATATTGAATTTTTTTCAAAATTGTCGCTCTATTTTTGTTTATAGCGCAAAAAATAAAAACCGCAGAGGTGATCAAATACCACCAAAAGAAAGCTCTATTTGTGGGGAAAAATGGACGCCAATTTTTTTGGGAGCCGCGTCGCACGACCGCGCAATTGTCAGTTAAAGCGACGCAGTGCCGAATTGCAAAAACTGTCCGGGTCCTTTACCTGCATAATGGTCCGGGGCTTAAGTGGTTAATGTCTCTTTTTAAAATAGGATCTTGGCCCAAACAAATTATTTATAGGGACATTAAAGGTGGACTTTGAAGTGGAACCAAAGCATGCTAATCCTCACTTCTCCTCCAGTGCTCCCCTACCCCCATCTTCTTCTGTGTGCCGGTGTCTTAATTGCCCCCGGTGCGGGATGACGCATGACATCATCATTTCAACACACAGGGATCGGGCCGGCCGCTCCCGCACCACCCCGGCCAACCAAGCCCCCTCTCCCCCTTCACTAGCCACTAGCCATTCTACTTTATTAGAGTAGAATGCCTGGTACTGGTACTCTGATAGGCAGTACCAGTGGGGAAGCTAGACATTATTTCACCCGGGGCAAAGAATCAGTTCGGTGCCCCCCCCCCTTATGGGACAAGATTAGGCAGAAGTGAGAAACTCCCAGGCCATAGCTGTTGAGTCAGCTGTCTGTCCCCTCCCCCGTGCTCCTATGGTCCTCCCCCTGCTTCTTTCTTCCCCCCAGGTGAGCGCTGCAGGAAGAGAGAGACAGCGGAGCGGAGGGGGGCAGCGGTCCACTGTCACTGAAGCCGGCCCACTGAGCCATCGGCCCACCGGGAAACTCCCTGTAGTCCCAATGGCCAGTCCATCCCAGATTACTTCTTTATTCTCGAGTAGCTGTCCAGGGAAATCGCTGTTAGTCATAATGTCGCCGATATTTCACAGAATTCTGCAGGACAGTGTCTTTTAACAATGAAAAAAAAGGAAGGCAGGATTTTTGATGCCCCCCTCCTTATTCATCTAGCACCATCCTCCCGTTCACATCCCCCTACTCTGATCACCCCCCTACATAACGTAACCCTGGCCCCCCCCCCCATACCCCCACTCTCATCACACACCCCCTCTCTGATCATACCCCCCAACCTAATCACACACTCGCACATACCCCCAACCTGATCACACCCCCTTATACCCCCCCCCACATATACCCCCCAACCTAATCACACCCCCTTATAATACCAACCCCCCCCCCCACATACTGCCAACCTGATCACACCCCCACATACTTCCTCTCTAATCACACCCCATATACCTCCCCCCCACATACTGCCAACCTGATCTGCCTCAGCTGGGGGGTCATGTGACCGCCCCGTGCTGGCCGCTCAGCCCCTCCCGCTGTAGCCCTGTATTGGAATAGGAGAGAGACTGGGAGTCACGTGATCGGCCTGAAGCTCTCTGAAGAAGGTATTTAGAGGCTTTGTTTAAAAAAATAAACAAACACTGTGTGGTATGGCCTGAAAAATCTGTCTGGCAGTGGCATTTTTTAAAGTTTACTTCAGTACTAATAGCAGCAGGAGGGGGAGGGGGGTGGAGAAGGCTCACATAGAGCTGACAGGCAGGGAAGGGGGAGAGAGTATGTAAGGGTGTATGAGGCTTAACAGTCTGTACCATGGATCAGTACGATGTCAAGCAAATCTTGGATTCTAAATACTCCAGGGGGCAGCTTCTAAGCCCCTAACTCTAACCCCTAACCCTAGTCTGATTGACTGGAAGGATATGGTTCTGAGGAGAGGTGTTGGATTCCTTCTACAGATGTTCCTGCACCCCATTTGGTGAAACTCCTTTCATCAGACGTTTCCTTTCAAGCCTGGCCCTAACCGGGTGGGGAAGCCTCGTAAGGGGGGGGGGGGTACTGTCACGGTCTAGCCTGCATATTTCTGTTTGTGAAATTATAACCTCTGTGCTTCAGTGTTTTGTGCACACTAAAATATTTTGTTTTCGTCCGAAAAATAAATTTATTTAGTTACTCCGGAAATTTGTTTTTATTCATTTTCTTTTGTTAAAAAATGCATTTGTCCAGAAATCCGAAATAATTAAGGTCGAATCTATCGTTGAAGGCACATAAGTTCTAAGAAGATTCGACGGAGCAGCTAAACTGTACCACGCCGCGATCGTACATTTCCGGTCTAATGCTCCGCCTGCAATCTATAGAAGAATTCTAATGTTGTATGACACTAGTAATAATTATATTTATAAATTAATATTACTAGTCAACCAACATTCAAATTTTTCTAAAGCCTATGGGCCGAGCATTTGACCATAAAACCTTGTATACACGATCAGTTCATCCGATGAGAACGGTCTGAAGGATTTAGGTTGTAGGTTGTCGTAGGTTAACCGATGAAGCTGACTGATGGTCAGATGTGCCTACACACCATCAGTTAAAAAAACGATCGTATCAGAACGCGGTGACGTAAAACACAACGACGTGCTGAAAAAAATTAAGTTCAATGCTTCCAAGCATGCGTCGACTTGATTCTGAGCATGCGTGGATTTTTAACCGATGGTCGTGCCTACTAACCATCGGTTTTGACCTATCGGTTATGAGTCCATAGGTTAATTTTAAAGCAAGTTGTACAGAGACATATTGATGAAAACCTTCTTGAGTGAGTGAGAAACTTGTATAGCGCAACATATGCAAACTGAATCGCCTCAGGGCGCTTGGTATCCATTTCCTCCTATATTTTGCCTTCAGAATAGATGAGTTTTGAGTTTTTTTCTGAAGGCCTGGTGATCCACTTCCATGTGGATGCTGGTTGGTAGATCGTTCCCCAGTCTAGGTCCCTGGACTGCAAATCTTTGTTCTCCTTTGGACTTGTATCTGGCCTTGGGTATCTGGAGAAGTTTTTGATCGGTGGAACGGAGAACGCAATGGGGGTTGTGACATTTTAATTTTTCGCATAGGTATTGGGGGGTACTTCCTTAAACACACTTATGTGTCAGACAAAGTGCCTTAAACGTAATTCTGTCTTTTACAGGTAACCAGTGGAGGGATCCCAGGGAGGGGTAGATTGATTCACAGTTTTTTTTTCCAGTCACAAGTCGTGCCGCCGTATTTTGAATGACTTGTAGACGAGCGATTTGGTATTTTGGGAGTCCGATATAAAGGGCGTTAGCATAGTTGAGTCTGGAGTTGATTATCGTTCCCACCACGACTGCCGTGTCTTCTTTGGGGATAAAGGGAACAAGTCTACATAGCAGGCGCAGCAGATGGTGGGATCTGCTGACTACCGAACTTATCTGTGCATCCATTGTCATGTTTGAGTGACTCCAAAACTTTTTACTTTGGTGCTTGGGATGATGGGTTGTCCTAGAATGAGCCGGGGTGTCCACATTGTTGTGGGAGATCTTTTTCGGTTGGCGTGAAACAGAAGAAGTTCTTCAGAGTGCTCTGGACCTCAGACTGGGGCGAAGGTTCATTTTCCAACAGGACAATGACCCTAAGCACACAGCTAGGATAACAAAGGAGTGGCTACGGGACAACTCTGTGTATGTGCTTGAGTGGCCCAGCCAGAGCCCAGACTTGAACCCGACTGAACATTGATCTCTGGAGAGATCTGAAAATGGCTGCGAACCAACAGGACAACGTCCCTCAGCACACAGCCAAGATAACAAAGAAGTGGCTACTGGACAACTCTGTGTATGTGCTTGAGTGGCCCAGCCAGAGCCCAGAATTGAACCCGATTGAACATCTCTGGAGAGATCTGAAAATGGCTGCGAACCAACAGGACAACGTCCCTCAGCACACAGCCAAGATAACAAAGAAGTGGCTACGGGACAACTCTGTGTATGTGCTTGAGTGGCCCAGCCAGAGCCCAGACTTGAACCCGACTGAACATCTCTGGAGAGATCTGAAAATGGCTGCGAACCAACAGGACAACGTCCCTCAGCACACAGCCAAGATAACAAAGAAGTGGCTACTGGACAACTCTGTGAATGTCCTTGAGCGGCCCAGACTTGAACCCCTCTGGAGAGATCTGAAAATGGCTGTGCGCCAACGAACTCCATCAAACCTGATGGAGCTTGAGAGGTCCTGCAAAGAAGAATGGGAGAAACTGAACAAAAATAGGTGTGCCGAGCTTGTAAGCATCATACTCAGAAAGACTTGAGGCTGTAATTGGTGCCAAAGATACTTCAACAAAGTATTGAGGAAAGGCTGTGAATACTTCTGTACATGGGATTTTTTTTTTTTTTTATATATATAAATTTGCAAAGATTTCAAACAAACTTCTTTCACGTTGTCATTATGGGGTGTTGTTTGTAAGATTTTGAGGAAAATAATGAATGTAATCTATTTTGGAATAAGGCTGTAACATAACATAAATGTGGAAAAAGTTAAGCGCTGTGAATACTTTCCAGATGCACTGTATACAGTATCTCAAAAAAGTAAGTACAGCCCTCATATTTTTGTAAATATTTTCTTCTATCTTTTCATGTGACAACACTGAAGAAATTACACTTTGCTACAATGTTGTGTAGTGAGTGTACAGCTTGTATAACAGTCTATCTTGGTCTCATCAGACCACAGGAGACGGTTCCAGTAATCCATGTCCTTATGGCCCATACACACGATCCGAATATCGGACGAAAACGATCGTCCGATGATGGATCGTACGATTTTCGGATCGTGTGTACACTACTTTCGACGGCCGATCACGACCGTTCATCCGATTAAATTCGATCGGACAAGCGCGAAAATTTTTCTCGTACGATGTCCGATCGTCCGATTTTCGTTTAGTCAGTACAGCCGTCGTCCGACAATACAATACAAATACATTACAACACGTGACATCACTTCCGATCGTTTTTTTCTATCGTACGAGAATTTTCATGAGTTTAAAAACCTATTTTATTTTACTCGCGATTATTAAGCGAAAAAAGTTGAACGATCCGTCGACCGATATTCGGATCGTGTGTATGGGCCATAAGTCTGCTTGTCTTCAGTAAACGGTTTGCGGTGTTTCTTGTGCATCATCTTTAGAAGAGGCTTCCTTCTGGGACGACAACCAAAGAGACCAATTTGATGCAGCGTGCGGAGCATGGTCTGAGCACTGACAGGCTGACCCCTCCCCCACCCCTTCAACCTTTGCAGCAATGCTGGCAGCACTCATACATCTATTTCCCAAAGACAACCTCTGGATATGACGCTGAGCACGGGACCTCAACTTCTTTGGTTGACCATGGTGAGGCGGGGGAGGGGAACCCGTCCTGTTATACCGCTGTATGATCTTGGCCACCGTGCTGCAGATCAGTCTTAGGGTCTTGGCAATCTTCTTATAGCCTAGGCCAGTGGTCTCCAAACTGTGGCCCGAGGGCCGGATGCGGCCCTTTGCGTGCCTTTATCTGCCCCTTGAAGCACTATCCCTCCCACTGATATGAGACACTATTCTGCCATCTGACACCGACAATGGAGCATCATTTCTCCCACTGACACAACTAATAGGGCACTATTCCTCCCTATGATACCAGCAATGGGGCACTGTTCCTCCCCCTAATACCAGATGTTTACTAACAATGATGCCAGAAACATTTCCACTCCCGCTGGCCAAAGGCCAGCCCTCCAAGAGTCTGAAGGACAATAAACCGGCCCTTTGTTTAGAATGTTTGGAGACTCTGGCCTAGGCCATCTTTATGTAGAGCAACAAATCTTTTTTCAGATCCTCAGAGAGTTCTTTGCCATGAGGCACCATGTTGAACTTCCAGTGACCAGTATGAGAGAGTGAGAGCGATAACACCAAATTTAACACACCTGCTCACCATTCACACCTGAGACCTTGTAACACTAATGAGTCACATGACACCGCGGGGAGGGAAAATGGCTAATTGGGCCCAGTTTGGACATTTTACTTAGGGGTGTACTCACTTTTGTTGCCAGCTGTTTAGACATTAATGGCTGTGTTTTGAGTTATTTTGAGGGGACGGCAAATTTACACGGTTATACAAGCTGTACACTCACTACACAACATTGTAGATACAAAGTGTAATTTCTTCAGTGTTGTCACATGAAAAGATGCAAGAAAATATTTACAAAAATGTGAGGGGTGTACTTACTTTTGTGAGATACTGTGTATACGTGATCCGGCTCTTCTGGGTAGGGGGCACGCATGCACTCCGTCGGTGGCTTTCTCCCGCTGTGATCACACACAGCAGGAGCCTAGCGGTGGGTACGCCGGACTCGATGTCTGCCGACGATCCAGCAGAGAGACAGAATGGTGGTCTGCCTATGTACACAAGGCAGATCGCCGTTCTGTCAGTAGGGAAGGGACAAGGATCCATGCCTACCCCTAGTAAAAGCACCTCCCAGCACACTGTGGACAAACACTGGCTGGGAACACATTTAACCCTTTGATCGCCCCTGATGTTAACCCCTTCCCAGCCAGTGTCAGTGCCTACTTTTAGCACTGATCACTGTATTCGTTTCACTGGTCCCCAAAAAGTGTCACTTAGGTGCTTCGAATGTCCGCCGCAATATTGCAGTCCCACTATAAGTCGCTGATTGCTGCCATTACTAGTAAAGTAAAATAAATACAAATATCCCACAGTTTGTAGACGCTATAACCTTTGCGCAAACCAATCAATATACGCTTATTGGGATTTATTTTTTATTATTATTATTGCATTTAAGTCTAAATATGAGTTTTGAGGTATTTTTGACTCCCAGATCTCATATTTAAGAGGACCTGTCATGCTTTTTTTCTATTACATTCCTTGTAATAATAATAAAAGTGAAACTTAACCACTTAAGGACCACCTACTGTACATTTACGTCAGCAGAATGGCACAGCTGGGCACATCAACTTATATATACGTTGGTTCTAGTACCCAGCCGTGGGTCTCGGGCGCGCGCCCGCGGCGCGCTCCCGTGACCCGGTCCGAAGCTCCGGGGCCACGGGACTCGCGGACCTGTTCGCCGCTGGAGTGCGACGATCGGTCCCCGGAGCTGAAGAACGGGGAGAGCCGTGTGTAAACACGGCTTCCCCGTGTTTCACTGTGGCCGCAGCATCGATCACGTCATCACTGTTATAGGGGGACGTGATCGATGACGTCACACCTACAGCCACACCCCCCTACAGTTGTAAACACACACAGGGAACACATAACCCCTACAGCGCCCCCCTTGTGGTTAACTCCCAAACTGCAACTGTCATTTTCACAGTAAACAATGCAATTTAAATGCATTTTTTGCTGTAAAAATGACAATTGTCCCAAAAATGTGTCAAAATTGTCCGAAGTGTCCGCCATAATGTTGCAATCACGAAAAAAATCGCTGATCGCCGCTATTTGTAGTAAAGAAAAAAAAAAAATAATAAAAATGCAATAAAACTATCCCTTATTTTGTAAATGCTCTAAATTGGGCGAAAACCAACCGATAAACGCTTATTGCGATTTTTTTTTTTACCAAAAATAGGTAGAAGAATACGTATCGACCTAAACTGAGGAAAAAAAATATATATATATTTTGGGGGGATATTTATTACAGCAAAAAGTAAAAAGTATTGAATTTTTTTCAAAATTGTCGCTCTATTTTTGTTTATAGCGCAAAAAATAAAAACCACGGAGGTGATCAAATACCACCAAAGGAAATCTCTATTTGTGGGGAAAAAAGGACGCCGATTTTGTTTGGGAGCCACGTCGCACGACCGCGCAATTGTCAGTTAAAACGATGCAGTGCCGATTTGCAAAAAGGGGCAAGGTCCTTAACCTGCATTTTGGTCTGGGTCTTAAGTGGTTAAAAAAGAAAAAAAAGAACCATGTAAAAAATTGAAATAAAAGGTAAAATAAATAAGAATTATTATTTTTCTTTAAACCCACCCCGTCCGGCCAAGCTTGCGTGCAGAAGCGAATGCATACGTGAGCAGCGCCCGCATATTTACACGGTGTTCAAACCACACATGTGAGGTATCGCCGCGATTGGTAGAGCGAGAGCAATAATTCTAGCCCTAGGCCTCCTCTGTAACTCAAAACATGCAACCTGTAGAATTTTTTAAACGTCGCCTATGGAGATTTTTTAGGGTAAAAGTTTGTCGCCATTCCACGAGCGGGCGCAATTTTGAAGCGTGACATGTTGGGTATCAATTTACTCGGCGTAACATTATCTTTCACAATATAAAACAAATTTGGACTACCTTTACCGTTCTCTCATTTTTTTTGTTAAAAAAAGTGGATATTTTCCAAAAAAAGTGCGCTTGTAAGACCGCTGCGCAAATACGATGTGACCAAAAGTATTGCAACGACCGTCATATTATTCTCTAGGGTGTTAGAAAAATAAAATGTATAATGTTTGGGGGTTCTAAGTAATTTTTTAGCAAAAAAAAATGTTTTTAACTTGTAAACAACAAATCTCAGAAAGAGGCTCGGTCCTTAACCGGTTAAGGACCGCTGCACCACTATTTACGGCGGCAGAAGGGTAAGGCTGGGCACATGGACGTACAGGTACGTCTCCTTTAAGATGCCCAGCCATGGGTCGCGACCCAGTCCTGTCCTCCGTGACCGTTCCTGCAGGACCCGATCGCTGCCGGTGTCCCACGATCGGGCCACAGAGAGGAAGAACGGGGAGAGGTGAGTGTAAACAAACCTTCCCCATTCTTCCAAGTGTGGCTGTCAGCGATCATCTGTTCCCTGTGGTAGGGAATGACGATCAGTGACGTCACACGTACAGCCACGCCCCCCCCCCCCACAGTAAGAACACTACTTAGTACACACTTACCCCCTACAGTGCCCTCTTCGGGTAAACCCCTTCACTGTCAGTGTCCTTTCCGCAGTAATCAGCGCATTTTTATAGCACTTTTCGCTGTGAAAATGACAATGGTCCCAAAAATGTGCCAAAGTGTCCGATGTGTCCGCCATAATGTCGCAGTCACTAAATAAATAGCTGATCACCGCCATTAGTAGTAAAAAAAAAAAAATATATATAAAAGCCATAAAACTATCCCCTATTTTGTTAACGCTATAAATTTCGCGCAAAACAATCAATAAACGCTTATTGCGATATGTAGAAGAATACGTATCGGCCTAAACTGAGGGGAAAAAAAAACATTTTCTTATATATTTTTGGGGGATATTTATTATAGCAAAAAGTAAAAAATATTGTTTTTTTTTTTTTTTAAATTGTCGCTCTATTTTTGTTTATAGCGCAGAAAATAAAAACCGCAGAGGTGATCAAATACCACCAAAAGAAATCTCTATTTGTGGGGAAAAAAGGACGTCAATTTTGTTTGGGAGCCACGTCGCACGACCGCGCAATTGTCAGTTAAAGCGACGCAGTGCCGAATCACAAAAAGGGGCAAGGTCCTTTTACCTGCATATTGGTCCGGGTCTTAAGTGGTTAATAATCTGTTGGTCTCAGTACAGCCAATTACAAAGTAGTGTTCAGACAGCACCTCCCCTATCAATCTGGTGGTCCCAGTACAGCCAATCACGGTTCAAGCCCCCCTCCCCCCCCCCTGGCTCTACCAACCCGAAGTGCAACTTCGGACAAAATATAAGTATGTTCCGGAGGAAAGTGTACACCCCCCCCCCCCATCAGGTCTTCCCCGCCCCTGCTGTAAATTACCACCGGGAACCCCTCCCCATAGACATCTAACAGACGATGGCTGCTCTTTTAGTGCTATAGGAACGTTCATGTGTCTCCATGACCATTTCATTGCATATCATAGGAACGTGCTGTGGTGCAAGCAAGTCAGATGTGACACAATACAAGCGGATAATAATAATAGTGACTCCGGACCACCAGGTTCATGCTGCTTTGTGAATTTATTTATTTTTTTCATTTTATTTTTTTCTTTTCTTTTTTTTTCAACGCTTAAATGTTTCCACTTGTGCTCCTGCCAACGAGTCATCCAAAAAGACAATCAGAGCAGCAAGAGTAGGAGCTCGGCATCGCTGTGTCCTCATTTTTATAAAATCATGTACATTGGTAAATTTTTTATTTATTTATTTATTTTTATTTTATTTATTTTTTTTGCTTTTTGTGTTTTTTTTTTTCTTTTTTTTTTCAATTTTGCTTGTTTGAAACCACAAACATTCCAGTATCACACTGCAGGAGGAGGAACAGCGATACAGCATAACCTTTTTGCATAGTATTAAATGAACATAGACATAACGGCTTTTTTATTTTATTTACAATTAGTATTATCTAGAATTTAAAAAAAGTATGTAAAAATGGGTGAACCAAAAAAAAAAAAAAAAAAACAGATTTTCTCCCTCACTGCTAAAAAAAAAAAAAAAATCTTAAACAGTAAAGCAGTCTTTTTTTTTTTTTCTTTTTTTTAGCATAGATAGAGGAAATCTTTTACTGAATGGACAACTGTACCGTTTTTTTCTTTTTTATATATATTTATATATTTATATATCTTTGTATATATTTATATTTTTTGCCTATTTTTTTTTTTTTCACATCTCCCATGCTGCTAATTACAGAATGTAGAAAGCACATTTGTGTTTATAACGAGCTTTTTGAAATAAAAAAAAAAAGTACACATTAATTCCATTTCCTGAACGCCACTCACATCAGGGAGCTGTTATTCTTTTAGGCATGTGAATATGCGTGCAAACATTTCGTAGAAAGGGGACAGACAAAGATACAGAAAGCGATTTTTGCGATAAGTGGTGAATCTTCCTTACTACAAACAAAGTACGCAGCGCGCCATCATTGTGTGGGAGGAATAGCTGTCCCCTCGGAAAAAAACTCGGCTCATTTCTCTGGACTTTCAGCGTTTTTTTTTTTTATTTTTTTTTTTTTTTTTTTGGTTGTTAAGATTCCTGAATGGCAGCTCATGAATGTTTTTTTTTTTTTTTTACACACTACTACATTGTTGTATGGAATCACGTAGTGTAGCCAGGCTCTGTGTGCATTGAGCTGCTCCTTTGAGCATCAGTGTTTGCTACAAAAGACAATGCATGCAGTCACACTATATACATCTTAACTGCTATGTCCTAAAGTCATTGGGCACGGCCTGGAGATCGAGGGCATGGCTTGTGCAGTCCGAGAGATGACTGACAGGCGTACTTATTGCTCAGATACATGCTTCGAATGGCAGTTGTGATACAACAGGTCGGGTTTTTCGTCATGTGTAAAATCAAAGTCAGATCATTTATTTCTAAAAAAAAACAAAAATCAGAAATACAAAATACTTTGATGTGGTTATCTTGGTATTTGCCTTGTTTCTGTCATTCCCTGGTCATTTTTCGAGGTTGGAACGTCAACGGGCAGGAACTGAATTCAGCTGCCCGTCCCGAGCCTCATCAAAGAAACCTACAGCTGTGACTTCAGAAGAGGGATAATTTGGCAAAAAAAAAAAAACACTCAGGCCTGGAGGGGGTAGACATTAGTAGCCATATTTTTAAGAGTTTCTTACGTCAACTTTCATGTTTCCTCCTCACAATGTGTAGAGTGGGGTGAGTATCTGAATATGTTTGCTTTGGGAGGAGAAAGAACAGTTCTTCCTTGAGATACTTCGATACCAAGGACCATCCGTATTAGTAAAAGGGGACATCTGAGGGCTTAATTTAATTTACATTTGAGAACTGGTTAAAGTTTTGCGAGTTATGGTTCCCTCACGAGTTTAGTAAAACGGCCACGGTGACTTTTAGAATTATTAGCAGTGCAAACTACTCACATCTTCAATCTGCCGCACTCCTAAACCTTCCTTCCATATGGACTGGTTTACTAAAGAGGTTCCTATTCTGAGGAAGATATCTATTGAATTTGCCAAAAATTCGAAATTATATTTGGATAAAAATGTACGTCTTTTTCCATGCTTTGGATTCAGTTTGATCGGATTCATAGTCGCACCACTGTTATCTTGTTTTTCTACATCTTATCTATACATCTATTAACAGCCACCATCAATTGTGGACTAAGAATAGAAGTTGAGCCACCCAACTTCAAAGTCTGAAACAGGTCCATTAACATTATTTGTTATATGTTAAATTCACCTGTTGGTGCAGTGGAGGGGTGAGAAACCTATTTGGGGAATCTGAGTAATTGGGCATTCCACACATCTCCCAGCAGCCCTTTCTGCTATTTTTTCTTTCAGGCTCTTTCTTTGGAGGCTTCCTATTTTGCTGCCAATGACTATTTCTTTGGAGGCTTCATATTCCGCTGCTAATGGCTTTTGTTTTTTGGAGGCTTCCTATTCGGCTGCCAAGGGCTCTTTCTTTGGAGTCTTCCTATTCTCAAAATTTGGAGGAAAGACCTTCGGGGGCACAATTGGTATCTTATCCATACATCTTTTTTACAGCCACCATCAGTCATGGACTAAGAATAGAAGTGGAGCCACCCAACTTAAGAGTTCGAAATCTGTTTTTTTAAAGTTATCCGATACAAGCTAAATCCACCTGTTTGTCGGTGCAGTGGAGGGGTGAGAAAACTGTTTGGGGATTCTGAGTATTTGGATATCCCACACATCTCCCAGCAGTCCTTTCTGCTCTCGTTCTTTGGGCTTCTTTCTTTGGAGGCTTCCCATTCTGCTGCCAAGGGCTTTTTTTTTGGAGGCTTCCTATTCTGCTGCCAATTAGTTTATTTTTTTTGGAGGCTTCCTATTCTGCTGCCAGTGGATCTTTCTTTGGAGTCTTCCTATTGTCAAAATTTGGAGGAAAGACCTTCGGGGGCACAATTGGTATCTTATCCATACATCTTTTTTGCAGCCAACATCAGTTATGGACTAAGAATAGAAGTGGAGCCAGTTTGATCGGATTCATAGTCGCGCCATCGTTTTTTTTTAGTTTTTATATATCTTATCTATACATCTATTAACAGCCACCATCAATCGTGGACTAAGAATAGAAGTGGAGCCACCCAACTTCAGAGTCTGAAACAGGTCCATAAACGTTACTTGTTGTAAGTTAAATTCACCTGTTGGTTCAGTGGAGGGGTGAGAAACCTATTTGGGGATTCTGAGTAATTGGGCATTCCACACATCTCCCAGCAGCCATTTCTGCTCTTTTTTTCCTTGAGGCTCTTTCTTTGGAGGCTTCATATTCTGCTGCCAAGGGCTCTTTCTTTTGAGTCTTCCTATTCTCATAATTTAGAATAAAGAATTTTGGGGGCACAATTGTTATCTTCTCCATACAACAATTATGGACTAAGAATAGAAGTGGAGCCACACTTAAGAGTTTGAAATATTTTTTAAAGTTACCCGATACAAGATAAATCCACCTGTTTGTCGGTGCAGTGGAGGGGTGAAAAAACTGTTTGGGGATTCTGAGTATTTGGATATCCCACACATCTCCCAGCAGTCCTTTTTGCTCTCGTTCTTTGGGCCTCTTTCACGGAGAGTTCCCATTCTGCTGCCAATGGCTCTTTTTTTTGGAGGCTTCCTATTCTGCTGACAATTTGTTTGTTTTTTTAGTTTTTCTGGAGGATTCCTATTCTGCCAATGGCTCTTTCTTTGGAACCTTCTCATTCTGCTGCCAAGTGCTCTTTCTTTGGAGGCTTCCTTATTCCTATTGCACTTTGGGGACACAATTGGTATCTTAACTATTCATCTATTTACAGCCATCATCAATTATAGACTGAGAATAGAAGTGAATCCACCCAACTTCAGAGTCCGAAATAGTTTAATTAAAGCTACCCTATACAAGAAAAAGCCTCCTATTTGTCTGGGCATCGGCTGGGGGGGGGGGGGGGGCTATTTGGGGATTACTTGCAGTAATTTTGGACTTTAATAACCTATATATCAAACTCTTTAAATCACTTGGGGGCTTTTCCTAATCGGGCTAATAAATGGCTTTTGAACGATTTAGTTTAATGTTAAACAGTGTGGATCATGCAGAAAATGTAAAAAAGAAAACATAAAAAAAGGCAGTTTTGTTGACAATGAAAATATGCCCTGCGCAAAATTATGGAATTTCTTACTGCTTTTGTAAACCTTGTTTTTTTGGTATTATAAGTTTCTACTTTAATGGTATTTATTATTAATTACAGGTCTATGTGAAAAAATAAAACTTACAATTAAATCGCTTATTATACATTTTTCTGGTCTCTTGTTCTTCATTCTATAGAATAACCCCAAAGTTTTAACTCGAGCTCTCACATCAGTATTACAAAAATATGTCTCTATTTAAATTAAAACTAACATTTTTTATTTTTTTTTGTAAACTTTGACGTATTTCTAAACTAGATTTTTTGTTATGTGAACTGAGCTTTTCTCTTCTTTTTTATTTTTTTTATATTCAAACTAGTCCATATTGATCATTCTCAGAGGCTTCCAGCAATCTGCTGCGCAATCAGTTATAGCAAATATGTTCTACACAGTGGGAATGGGAGTTCTCTAATAGTTATAGTCCTAAAATATATGATTTCTTCTGTCTTCAGTATACCCGTACATCATTTTCAACACTGCTAATTGTAACAGAATAGAAATCTTTACGTTCTTGTATAACACATTTCTTCAGTTAAACTATATCAGACATGGACAGAATGATGATGCGTTAAGGCATGTCGTGTCAGTGGCCAAGTGCTCCAACCGTTGTTTATTGCACATAAACTGACCTATATGTACCCCTAATGTCATTCTGCACATCTCCCAGTATTTCTTTCTGCTGCCAAGGGCTCTTTGGGACGCTTACTATTCTGCTGCCAAGGGCTCTTTCTTTGGGGGGCTTATTATTCTGCTGCTAAGGGCTCTTTTTCTTTGGAGGCTCCCTATACTAGTGCCAAGGGCTCTTTTTTAAGGGGCTTCCTATTCTGCTGCCAAGGGTTTTTTTTTTTTTTTTAGTAGCTTCCTTTTCTAGTGCCAAGGGCTCGTTCTTTGGAGGCTTCCTATTCTAATGCCAAGGGCTCGTTCTTTGGGGGCTTCCTATTCAGCCGCCAAGGGCTCTATCTTTTGAAGGCTTCCTATTCAGCCGCCAAGGGCTCTATCTTTTGAAGGCTTCCTATTCAGCCGCCAAGGGCTCTATCTTTTGAAGGCTTCCTATTTTGCCGCCAAGGGCTCTATCTTTTGAAGGCTTCCTATTCTGCTGCCAAGGGCTCTTCCTTTGGAGGCTTCTAATTCTAATGCCAAGGGCTCTTTCTTTGGGGGCTTCTTATTCTAATACCAAGGGCTCTTCCTTTGGAGGCTTCCTTTACCAGTGCCAAGGGCTCTTCCTTTTGGAGGCTTCCTATACTAGTGCCAAGGGCTCTTTCTTTGGGGGGCTTCCTATTCCGCTGCCAAGGGCTCGCTTTTTGAAGGCTTCCTATTCTCATAATTTGGAGGAAAGAGCTATAGGGGCACAATTGGTATAATATTCAAAGAGACTGTCCCCACAACAAACGATGTTACTGTGATTTCACATTGTTTCGCCTTTAATATTTTCTTTTGTCCCGACCTTTTACTCCATAGCATCATGGGACTGTAAACTTACATTCTTCTTCCTGGTACACAAACCGCTATAATAAATGGTTGAGACTGAAATAAGGCAACCTGCCAAAGTATTGTGTTCTCCGAGGGCGTCTGTCTAGGATCCCTAAAGAAAATGAATGTAATAAAACAAGCTGTAGCTTTTACAGAAGCAAATAATTAACGTGTTGTAGTAGCAGCCCATCAAGGTAAGAACCTTGGCGGTCAGACACAAAGGGAATTATTGCTATTGTAACCCCTAATGGGGGGAAAATAAAATAATGGTAAAAACAATCAATGTTTTTACAATAACATCTACTCCTTGTCCTAGTTCCAATGGCGGATGGGCCATGTCGGTGTGGGTCTTGGCTGGTCTGATGAAGCAATGTCCAGCCGCATTGCACATGGAAACGGTCCAGTGGGTGGAATGCCTTGTGCATGTTCTCCACTACACACAGTATATAGAAATAGACATAACCTTTTTCGTGCACCCTGCTTGCAGTATTATAATTATATATTATTATTTTTTTTGTCTTTTTTTTTTTTTAAATATCTTTTAACCTCATATTTTCTCATAAGGGAACATTGTTTTCCCCTTCTCATATGCATGCATAAAGGGTTTATACACATATTTCAATTTTTTTTTTCAAAGAGACAGAAAATATATGGAAGGACGGGGTCATTTTCCACCCCTGGCTGCGAAGATATGCCAATGTACTTTTGTTTTCCCTCAGGTTCATATGAAGGGATTTATACATACAGTATGTATATATAAATGTGTATATATATACTGTACATACATGCGCGCGCACACACACACACTCTCTCACACACGCACCACTCCTACGGAAATGTTTTGTATATGCTCCTTCGTCATTTTGGGTGCTGTAAAATCCCCCTGTGCAAGTCGAAGCTTTGCAACTTCAAAAAAATAGCATTTGACTAGAAAGGTCTGAGCACGAGGTCTTTTGCCCTGTTAGCAGTTTTGTGGCTCATGTGTCAATTAACCAGATAAATACTGTTGTCTGGGGAAAACTCTTTCTCTTTCTTGTCTTTCACATCCCTGTGCAAGGAAAGTCCCAGAAGTGTATGTAAAAAATAAAAATAAAAATCAAAGCAGTATAAGGAGGGATTGTTAGTGTACATTCATGCAGGAACATGGGTGTCTTTGTTGTTTTTTTTTTTTTTTTTTTCCTAGTTTGTCTTTCTGTTTTTTTTTCCGGAGGCAGCAGCATCAGGCCGTCATGAAAAACCCGCCACAATCTCACTGCCAGCACTGCTTGGACACGCAGCTTCCTCTGCCGGGCCTCCAAAATGTGAAAACACCTTACTGAGCCAGACACAAGTATTCCTTGTTTTTGGTAAATGAAGGAAGCAGTGCCATCTCCCAGCTAAAGGGACGTCTCCAGGCTGTGAATGGGGCTCCCCGGGCTGGAAGAGGTAGCTGATTTGCTGGTCTCTGTAGTGAGGTTTATCCCGCTGTCAACCGCATTGTTGTTCTTGTTCGGTGAAGGGGGCTGGCTAGAGTTTTGTTTCAGGGCAGGATCTTCCTCCAGATCTGTGTCATCAATAAGAGGGATGTGAGGCTGAGAATCTTCTATCTTAAACTCTGGATGGGTCATGAAGTTGTGAATGGAAGTTCGAGAGTCCGGTTTTTCTAAACCTTCATAGAGAGAGCTACGGAATGCCTTCACGACGCGGATCTGTGTGAAGGGAGTTGGGAGAAAAAAAAAAGAGGATGAAACACACAAAAACGATTAGACTCATTATTTCTACACTAGGAACGGAAAGGTAGGAGTCATAAGAGGCCCCACGGCACCCAGCAGCTATTAGAAAAGGGCAGAACAAGCGGCACAAGTTCAAAACATCAGAGGACAAGGCAGCTCAGTGTTGTGCTTTCACGTGTCTAAAATATTGTTAGGCTCGAAGACCACATGCATTATTGGCCACCATAAGGGACTTTGCGATTAATACCAAATGGAGGAAGCTGGAATTTATCCTGGGGGTAGTGCTAGTGGTGCATGGCCATGTTAAACAGTACAAAAGGAGGCCAAGGGTTGGGTTTGTAATGATCATAAAAACTCTTCTATGGGTACCATCCCAGGTTTGAACAAAGAAAAGAGGCACTCTACCAAACCAATCCACCAAAACCAAGGTGGATGGAGGATACTAGTGGATGGGACTTTAATTGTACCTTCTAGAACAAAAACACATTTACGATAAAACACTACTGTTGTTGTATCATTAGCTGTAGACTGTGGTCAACGTTTTGTTATTTGGCGTGATTTTCTACGAGTGATTAACCACGTGTTGTAAACTTTTCAATATTAGATGATATTCTGTCTTTGGACGGCATAGACAGGCATGCTGAGTGCTACCTAAACAACTGACCAGACCTCAGCCAAGAGGATTGCATATGAGTATCATTTATTTGAACAGTGGTGTATATTATATGTTTATTGTCTTGATTTGACTGCACTTATACAGCGTCATGAGAGAGCTTAGACAGCCATTTGTTTATACTTTACTATATTGCCAACAATTGGGATCTAAGTTCTAAGGCTCTACTGTTTGGAGACCTTGGGGTGGATTGGTAGGGTGGATGGGTGGTTTAGGGGTTTACTTTGCAAGTTATATGTTACTCACTGTGACGGGAGAGCAAGTTGAACCCAGAATCCATTGGAAAGGTTGTGAAACTATTGTTTCAGCTCCCCATGCACCTCTTATGTCTAAGTCACCCTGTGCACAGTGTGACTGAGAAAATATATATTGGATTACTTAAAATGGGACAGTATTATTTATCCACAATATCTCCCAGGATAAATGTAAAGACTATTCTTGGTTTGTTTGATTCTGAACTCAACATGTTAGTTGAGAGAGCTGATCACATTGGCCTCTGTACAATGTAGGAGACGGGGCGACTCCTGCTATTGCGTGAAGGTGTCCTGTGTTTATACTTATGATAATGTATAATCTACTCTGGGAAGCTTGGTGACAACAAGTCTGACCTGTAGTAAAATCCTGATTTATTATAAAAATGCCCAGGAGGACACGGTGTCACATTGGTTGCTTTAAGGATTAATTAACTCATGTTAATTCTGTTTTTGGTTACAGTTGTATTGTAAGAATAATATGAGCAAAAGGTAGGAACCTCCTCTTCAACTGTATATAAGACTTGTATTTTTGTTCTAATAAAAAGTTCATGTTCAGCAAACAAACGAGTATTGTCTTGTTTGTTGTTGATAGCGGTTGGAATATCTGATATCTTTATTCAGACTGGGAGGAAGTGGTATATGACGAAAGCACTCAAGCGGAGTGTGGGAAGTTTCTTTACACACACTTTTATTATTTGCGTGTTTCTTTCATTTATTTTTGTACTGGAAATGTAAAAAATAGTTTTGCATTTTTCTACTCAATAGACATGATTTAAAAAATAAATAAAGCTGGTTATTAATTAAACAGATATAATCCATGTACACAAAGTGTGACAATCAATTGTTAATTTTTTAGGGATCATCATTGTAATTTATCAAAGAAACTATACATCGGTGTATCTCATACTTTTTGCAGTCAAGGCACACTTTAAAAATATGTGCAATCTTGAGGCACCCCATTCTAAAATATAAAAAACTACTGTATTTTTCACTCCAAAAGACGCACCCCCCCCCCCCAAAAGAGAGGGGGAAATGTCTGTTTGTTTTATGGACAGAGCAGCCCGAGCGGCTGAATAGAGTTTTGGCGGCGGCAGCCGCTCGGGCTGCTCTGTCTTATATCTGAGTGACAGGCAGATGTGATGACGTCCTCGTCAGGGAATGCCAGTCTGTGCAAGGTGGAGGATTGTAACAAAGTCCTTAATCCTAGATAGATGGAACTCTGATCCAATGATACATTGAATGAGTGTGACATGTATCATAGGAGGTGGGACTTTGTTACAGCGAGCGTCGGGATATTCAAATCTGTGACAGAGCTCTTTGTGGTAAGGCTGCATTTCATTGACACAAGTCAGGCTGCATTTCATGGGATTGGTAAGGCTTGATTTAATGGGCACTGGTAAGGCTGCATTTATTTGGCACTGGCAAAGCTGCATTTCATTGTCACTGGTAAGGCTGCATTTCATTGGCACTGGTGGTAAGACTTCATGTAATTGGCACTGGTAAGGCTGCATGTAATTGGCACTGGTAAGGCTGCATTTAATTGGCACTGGGCAGGCTGCATTTCATGGGCACTGGTAAATATTTTAGTACACCATCTGGTTCAGAATATGTTTTTCTTGTTTTCCTCCTCTAAAACCTAGGCATGGTCAAGTGCGTCTTATGGAGCGGAAAATACGGTAAAATAATAGTTTTACATATCACAGCAGCATCCACACATGTGAGCCACACAACATTAGAGGTGATTTGTTCCTCTAGTTTTGCACACTTGTACCGACTAGTATTCCAGTGTTTCTTTTCTACCTTTTTAGCTAATATGACCCCAGTGCTTACGAAGATGGGCAGGAGAA
Organism: Rana kukunoris; assembly: GCA_029574335.1. Classification (NCBI taxonomy): domain Eukaryota; kingdom Metazoa; phylum Chordata; class Amphibia; order Anura; family Ranidae; genus Rana; species Rana kukunoris. The sequence continues at coordinate 19,328,950 of CM056055.1, read as the reverse complement.
GAGCAAACAAGGATGCTGTACATGTGCCCAAGATCTTCCTTATCATCCATTGAGGTCATTGGTTATTAGTAGGGTTGTCCCGATACCACTTTTTTAGGACCGAGTACAAGTACCGATACTTTTTTTCGTGTACTCGCCGATACCGAATACCGATACTTTTTTTAAATGTCATGTGACAGTTTTCAAATCACAATACAGACTAAGGATATTTTCTTTACAATTATGAAGAACTCTAACTCAAGACATTATAAAAGAATAAAAATTAGTAAAAATGAATAAAAATGTTTTATTTTCTTGTCACGCAGTAGTAAAAAACTCAAAGAGAATTTTCACAGAACATGTTGATAAATACAAAAAAAGTATTCTATTTAGGTATCGGGAGCATTTGCGCGAGTACAAGTACTCCCGCAAATACTCGGTATCGGTCCCGATACCGATACTAGTATCGGTATCTGGACAACCCTAGTTATTAGGATATTGGCAGCTGGAAGGTTATAATAGTGCACAATGAAAACCTGTGGCAGGCTTCATCCACCCCCCAGGCTTGTACAATCTTTGGGCACATTTTAGGCCATTTTGCCAACCCTTAAAGGAACCCATGATGAACCTTAAAAGGAACCTGAAGGCATTCTGGTTGAAAAAGGCTTCCATGCATTATACTCTTGGAGATGGTACAACTTGGTTTTTGTGGACTGGGTGGTAGTTTGCCTCTTTTCTTTGGCCATGTTAAACTGTTTACAAATCCATTAAAAGAATACAATCTAATGGAGCAGAAAAACTGCAGACAGGAAAAGCAGAAAACAACACTGGCGAGGCTGATGAGTCCAAGAATGGAGAAGATGTCCAATGCGGGGGGCAGCTTTCATTGCAATCAGAAAACAAGGACATTAAATAAATGTTTTCCCCTCAACGTCCTGAGGAAAACAAGAGGCTCATTTTAATAAATGAATACATGTATAATGGCTCTTTGTAAAAACGTTCTCTCGGTTACTAATAATAAGCATGCTTTATTCTTCAAGGTGTCCTGGTATCTCGAATGGAACTCCAGGCATAAAAATGTTATGTTGTTCATGAGGAGAAAATCTTCCCAATGAGGACACAACAGCAAAAAGAAAATACTTTTAGGCTAGAAAGCTTTTTTTTTTTGTTGTGGCTTGTGTCCTTGTTCAAAGGATTTCCCCTCTTGTTCGGTCATCTTTGTCTCTAGGACAGGAAATTATGGGAAAATCCCCCAATGAGGTCCCACACACCAATAAAAATTTAATGGAGGTTCTTACACTTTGAAATAAGATTTGGTAAACAGATTGAAACTTTTTGCTTGGGTTTTACGCAACTCATTAACTCTTATTCTAGAGCAGTGGTTCTCAACCTGGGGGTCTGGACCCCTCCGGGGGTCGAATGACTATTTGCCAGCTGCCCACTCTGCCTCTTCACAGCCACCTATTAAGTTCACGGCATGCTGACTAGAGGTCAGCTGACTGGTGAGGAATGTGAAGTAGGAGGGGCTGGAGAAGACCCTATCTCCTGATTTCGGCATAGGTGTTAGCTGCTATGAGACACCAGATATAATCCATGTACACAAAGTGTGACAATCAATTGTTAATTTTTTAGGGATCATCATTGTAATGATACGTCAACAACGCAGTGACGTACAACACTACGACGAGCCAAGAAAAATTAAGTTCAATGATTCCGAGCATGCGTAGGATTTTTGTGTTTCGGAATTGCATACAGACGATCAGAAAAAATGAGAACCAGCTCTCAAACATTTGTTGTTGGAAATTCCGACAGCAAACGTCCGATGGAGCCAACACACGGTCAGAATTTCTGACCAAAAGCTCACATCGAACATTTGTTGTCGGAAATTCTGAATGGTGTGTATGCGGCATCAAAGAAGGGAAAAAGGGAAAATACATGGAAGGGAGTGGAAAAGAGGGGGAGGAACAAAGAAAAAGGGAACAAATAAGAGAACAAGAAAGAAGGCTAGAGAAATGCATAGGGGAACAAAAAGAAGTTAGAATAGTGAGGGATAAAAGGGAAAGAAAGGAGAATAAAGAGTGGTACATCCTAAAATGTACCATATGAGGTTTTAATACTGTACGAGTGGAAAGGACTCGGGGAGCGCTAAATGTCCGTGGGTTAGGGGTGCAAATTACTTGTCTTGAATTGGGTGCTGACAACCCACGCTACAGACATTTTACTGTTAGGGGTCCCCACAACTTGAGAAATTTTATCAAGGGGTCACGGGACTAGAAAGGTTGAGAACCACTGTTCTAGAGCTTTGGAGGTTCACATGAAGACTTTCATACATTTAGGAACCTGATTCTGCCTTTGAAATGACACCCTAGAAAAGCAGTAAGGAAGACTTAGGATACATGAAGTCAAATGCAAAACAGAAAAGCACAGCAGCCACAAGCAGACAAGGAACAAATACATGCCACAGCATACAGAAGGGTCACAGTTACCACTAACACAAAGGACTGGCACAGCACAACTACAAATTGGAGGCCTGGATAATATGAAACACTAAATGTTTCATATGTAAAAGGGTTGTTATTTTTTTTTTTTTTTTCCTCATGCAAAAAAAAAAAACAGGTAAACACTTGAGTATAGGCCCAACGTTCCCTCCAGCAATCTTAGTCCTAGTTGTCAAATAGGTGTTTTCCAGAAGGTGATGAACTCTAAAGAGGATGGAATCTAATCACTGAGGACCCCAATAAGATCGTAAACCAAAAACTGACTTCGAACCTTAGAAGAACAGTCGCTTAAGACACTAACCCTGATATTTGGGACTTGCTTTAGGGGGTTTGATTAGATTTAGAAGCCCTGGCCTGCATCAGTTGCTTTGAATTCTGAGGTGTCAGAATCTTGAATGTCGCTGACAAAACTGTATCACAGACCAGCCACCATGCACGGAAAGCTTTGTTATCAAAAATATTGACCTAAGTAGTATTTTTATTTAAAAAATGGAGAGATTTTTTCACGTGCAGGACAGGATAAAAAGCTCCCATTTTTTTTTTTTTTATGGAACTTAGTGTCACCAAGCCTGGGATAGAGCTATGAAAGCCAGTGGACAGAAGACCACATTGTATCTTATAACTGGAAAACCTGAAGGGGCTAAATGCCAGGAAACAGACAGTGAGGGAGAAAGAGCGACACTGACAGACAAGGATAGACAGGCCCCTGTACTAACGGGAGCACAGACAACAGCACAAAGACAAAAATAAACCTCTGGGGACATGGAGGCTACAAGACAGACATGGATAATAATTATTCCGCTACACGCAATTCTCTTCTTCTCCGACAGCTGGAACAAATAATCGTAATAAGATCTTCGTCCAATGCCCGCTGCCAGCCCTGTAAGTTAGACTGGTAATACTGACAGTGCTGGAGAAAGAAATACATTCACTTTGTGTCATAGATTCTACAAGTTAGTGGTTGCCTACCATGACTTGTGCAAGAGGCTCCTTACTTATCGTGTTGTCTGTTTTTCATAATGCTACCCCTACAGTTATAAAGTGTCAGCCTGTCTCTTTGATGTGTATCATCTCTGCATTGTTGGGACATAAAGGATGATAGAAAGTAGAGGGTTGCGGGGCATATCAATCAAAAAGAGCCCAGATTTCTTCCAAAGGAACATGCGACAAGGAAAGAAGTTACTTGCCTGGTGGCATCAGAGAACACGGGGGGTGGTAATGTAATCGCAATGTGGCCATCACGGGAGCATACTGGAGAACCCACTTTACTGGTGGAAATCATATTACAGAATATGATATAAAGCTAATTTGTGTTCATATTATGTACATGTTCTGCATTTACAGTGAGGAGAACAGGTAGTTGATACACTGCCGATTTTGTAGATTTACCTACTTACAAAGCATGTCGAGGTTTTTTCACATTGTATGATTTTTAAATAATTTATTTGCATGACATAAGTATTTGATCACAGACCAACCAGTAAGAATTCCGTCTCTCACAGACCTGTTATTTTTTCTTTAACCACTTGAGACGCGGACCATTATGCAGGTAAAGGACCTTGCCCCTTTTTGCGATTCGGCACTGCGTCGCTTTAACTGACAATTGCGCGGTCGTGCGACGTGGATCCCAAACAAAATTGGAGTCCTTTTTTTTGGTGGTATTTGATCACCTCCACGGTTTTTATTTTTTGCGCTATAACCAAAAATAGAGCGACAATTTGGAAAAAAATATGCACTATTTACTGTGAAATTGACAATTGCAGTTTATGAGTTAACCACTAGGGGGCGCTGTAGGGGTTAAGTGTAACCTTAAGTTAAGTGTGTTTCCAACTGTAGGGGGGTGGGGCTGGACGTGTGACGTCATTGATCGTCTTTCCCTATATCAGGGAACGGACGATCAATGATACTGCCACAGTGAAGAACAGGGAAGGTGTGGAACACTCACCTTTCCCCGTTCTTCAGCTCCAGTGACCGATCGTGGGACACCGGCGGCAATCAGGTCCGTGGGCACGGTCACAGAGCTTAGGACCGAGTTTCTCGTGACCCCACGTACAGGTACGTGATTGTGCCCAGCCGTGTCATTCTGCCGACCTATATTGGCGTTAAGGGGTCCTTAAGTGGTTAAGAAGCCCTCCTGTTCTCCACTCATTACCTGTATTAACTGCACCTGTTTGAACTTGTTACCTGTATAAAAGACACCTGTCCACACGCTCAAACAGACTCTAACCCCTCCACAATGGCCAAGACCAGAGAGCTGTGCAAGGACATCAGGGATAAAGTTGTAGACCTGCACAAGGCTGGGATGGGCTACAAGACAATTGGCAATGAGCTTGTGAGAAGGCAACAACTGTTGGTGCAGTTATTAGAAAATGCAAGATGCTGGTCAATCTCTCTCGGTCTGGAGCTCCATGCAAGATCTCACCTCATGGGGCATCAATGATCATGAGGAAGGTGAGGGATCAGCCTAGAACTACACGGCGGGACCTGGTCAATGACCTGAAGAGAGCTGGGACCACAGTCTCAAAGAAAACCATTAGTAACACACTACGCCGTCATGGGTTAAAATCCTTCACTGCACGCAAGGTCCCACTGCTCAAGCCAGCGCATGTCCAGGCCTGTCTGAAGTTTGCCAATGACCATCTGGATGAGCCAGAGGAGGAATGGGAGAAGGTCATGTGGTCTGATGAGACAAAAATAGAGCTTTTTGGTCTAAACTCCACTTGCTGTGTTTGGAGAAAGAAGAAGGATGAGTACAATCCCAAGAACACCATCCCAACCATAAAGCATGGAGGTGGAAACATAATTTCTGGGAATGCTTTTCTGCAAAGGGGACAGGGCAACTAAGGAGCGGCTCCGTAAGAAGCATCTCAAGGTCCTGGAGTGGCCTAGCCAGTCTCCAGACCTGAATCCAATAGAAAATCTTTGGAGGGAGCTGAAAGTCTGTATTGCCCAGCGACAGCCCTGAAACCTGAAGGATCTGGAGAAGCTCTGTATGGAGGAGGAGTGGGCCAAAATCCCTGCTGCAATGTGTGCAAACCTGGTCAAGAACAAAGGTTTCTGTACCAAATATTAAGTTCTGCTTTTCTGATGTATCAAATACTTATGTCATGCAATAAAATGCAAATTAATTACTTAAAAATCATACAATGTGATTTTTTTGGATTTTTGTTTTAGATTCCAGTACATATGATAAAAATTACAGACCTCTACATGTTTGGTAGGTACGAAAACCGGCAGTGTATCAAATACTTGTTTTCCCCACTGTATATTCTTTTAGGAAAAGATGAAGACCACCATGACCATTCCTACAACTAGAAGATAGAGGATGGTTTGCTGGACAGAATCTATGAAATAACTAATATGTTTAGAAACTGGATGTCCAACTCCAGTGTCCAGGGGCCAGGATCATCACATGTTTTAAGAACTGCTCCAAAATACAGTGAATGTTAAATGGATTTGCCTTTTCCATAATCCTGGCATGTATTTATTGCAATCTTTTGTGATGTAGGAGCGCTCAACCATATGGAGATGCGTTATAACGCAATGGGCAAGGTTACAGTCCTAGAAGCTGCTCAACAGCAACTGTACGGATCTTGCTGAAAGCCAAGAGGAGTTTACTAAAGTTTTTGAAAGGACGGGAGGATTTTGAAAAGCGGCCTCAGCTCGATTCGTCCAAATCATAGCAAGTTATTTTACTTGCTTACCACTCGGGCCGGGTGAGGTGTGCGGCGGTTCGGCTACATTTTTCTTTTTTGCATTATGCTTTGGGTCTGTAGGACCTTTCCTCAGCCTGCACCCTCATTGATCAGCGGCATCCAACTAACAGCACTTTGACATCCTGAGCGGGGACCCTCAAGCATTTATCATAGCATTCAACAGACCATACAAAAAAGAAAACGTTATCAAAAAACATGCAAACACTTACACCGAGGCCACATGTAGAAAGCATAATTTTCGAAAAGCTGAAGAGACACAGTAATACGGTAATACAATAACGAGCAAGTAAATGGGTGGGGTGAAAACCCATGTGGAGGAACAATCTCTAACAGACATGGATGTCACACTACTTCCTCAAACTTAGGGCTCTTTCACACGGACGGATCAGTATTGATCCGCTCCGTGTGTGTCCGTAAGCTCAGCGGGGATCCCTCCGTAAATCCCCGCTGAGCTGTCGGCTGACAGGGCGGTCCCCGCACACTGTGCAGGGACCGCACTGTCTTTCCTCCGCTCTCCCCTATGGGGGGATCGAATGAACACAGACCGTATGTCCGTGTTCATCCGATCCGGTTCCGCAGACGAAAGAAAAAATAGGATTTTCTTCTGTCTGAAAAACCGGATCTTTACGGAGGCGGACAATTACGGGTGTCAGCGGGTGGTCATCCGGTGACACCCGTAATCACATAGGGACCCATGTATGTCCCGTATTTACTCCCTGGTCATCTCACGCCTCAACTACTGCAATTCCCTCCTTATTGGCTTACCTTTACATAGGATATCCCCCTTCAGTTCATCATGAATGCTGCTGCCAGGCTCATCCACCTTACCAACCGCTCCATGTCTGCTACTCCTCTCTGTCAATCCCTCCACTGGCTTCCCTCACATCCCCCGCACCCGCCATTGCCACCCGGGGGCATGGAGAAAGATGGCAGATTGCCTCTGGGGGAGGCCTGCCTACTCCCAACTCCTGCAGTCCGGATCCTCTCTCGAGTACACGCACAAAATACAAAGTACAAACACGCATGCTCCGACTAAAATCCAAAGTACAAACACGCATGCTCCGAACCAAAGCTAAACATCAGACAACAATAGCAGAAGTTGCCCAACGAGTGGCGGTAAAGACCTGAAAAACAACGTAGTTTGGTGCACGTTGGTTGAAAATGTTCTGCTGTGTTTATGCAGAACAAGTTCACAGACAATGCCCTTCGGACAAAAATCCACGTAAAAGTCTGATGGAAGTCCGATCGTGTGTATGAGGCTTTAGATGTATTCCCTCCTGATCTCCCCACCTGATGACTTCAAATTGCCCCATTTACAAAATAGAGGATTAGAATATAAAATAAAAGAATAGAAGAGATTAGGATAGAATATAAAATAAAAGAATAGAAGAGATAAGGATAGAATAAAAAATAAAAGGATAGAAGAGATTAGGATAGAATATAAAATAAAAGAATAGAAGAGATTAGGATAGAATATAAAATAAAAGAATAGAAGAGATTAGGATAGAATATAAAATAAAATAATAGAAGAGATTAGGATAGAATATAAAACAAACGAATAGAAGAGATTAGGATACAATATAAAATAAAAGAATAGAAGAGATTAGGATACAATATAAAATAAACGAATAGAAGGGATTAGGATAGAATATAAAATAAAAGGATAGAAGAGATAAGGATAGAATATAAAATAAAAGAATAGAAGAGATTAGGATAGAATATAAAATAAACGAATAGAAGAGATTAGGATAGAATATAATATAAAAGAATATAAGAGATTAGGATAGAATATATAATAAAGCATAACAAATAATAGAATAGAAAAATAGAATAGAAATAAAATAGACTAAATATAGCATCTTCTGACATTTAAATTTCAAATTCGAATGGCAAATTGATTTGAAAATAACAAATATACAAAACAAATTTTTCAAAAACGAATCATTCTAATGTAACAAAACAAAACGATTAACTTAACAAATTGTTTTGTTGTGAACATCTCTAACCAATCTTCGCTCTAGTGGCAGATTGTTCCTCCATAAGGGTTTTCACCCCCACCCATTTACTTGCTCGTTATTGTAGAACCGTATTGTGTCTTTATATCTTTTTAAAGATGCTTTCTACATGTGTTTGCATGTTTTTTTGATGGTGTTTTCTTTTTTGTATGGTCTGTTGGATGCTATGATAAATGCTTGAGGATGCCGCTGATCAATGAGGGTGCAGGCTGAGGCAGGGCTGGACTGGGACAATAATTTGGCCCTGAACTTCATCTAGACAGGCCCACTTTGACAGGTCTCTCCCATGGCGGCCAGACAACTCCCGCACCCCCCCCTCGGCCACCCAAGCCCCCTTTCCCCCTTCACTAGCCACTAGTTGTTCTACTTTATTAGAGTAGAACGGCTGGTACTGGTACTTTTATAGGCAGTACCAGTGGGGAAGCTAGACATTATTTCACCCGGGGAAAATAATCAGTTTGGTGCCCCCCCGTAATGGGACAAGGTTAGGCAGAAGTGAGAAACTTCCAGGCCATAGCTGTTGAGTCAGCTGTCTGTCCCCTTTCCCATGCTTCTCTGTCTCCTCTGGTCCTCCCCTGCTTCTCTGTTACCCCCAGGGGATCGCTGTGGGGAGGGAGAGGAGGTGAGCGCTGCGGGAAGGGAGAGACAGAGGAGCGGAGGGGGGCGGAGTCTGCTGTCACTGAAGCCGGCCCACTGAGCCATCGGTCCACCGGGAAACTCCCTGTAGTTCCAATGGCCAGTCCATCCCTGGGCTGAGGAAAGGTCCCTACAGTCCCAACGCATAATGCAAAAAAGTAGCCCAACCGCCGTACACCTCACCTGTCCCGAGTGGTAAGCAAGTAAAATAACTAGCTATGATCTGGATCATGTTTTCTTTTTTGTATGGTCTGTTGGATACTAAACTTCTTAAATAATTTCCCAAAAAATAGAAAACTATTAAAAAATATATATTTTGAAGGACTATACAAGCTGGTGTGACGCTCCCATCCTTTCAAAAAATGTAGTATGTAGCTATTGAGCAGTGGAGTTTTCTACCTTAGAATTAGAATTGTGCCAGGTAGGTAGATTCTGGGGTCTGTGCGTGATTTAGTAAAAGTGAATGATACCTACTCAATGACTTGAAAAAAGAGCAAAGGGGGTTTGGGAATTTCTATGAAGCCATGGCTTGGTAAGACCTTGTGCCTCCATCCTTATCAATTTGATAAAGGAACAAGAAGTTTGGGACTTCATATAAAGTCCCAACCTTCCCATTCCTTTATCTACCAACTTAATGAGTTATATTTTCATAAATGCTGATTACGCATCAGCCAGAGGGTCACTATAAAAAACTTCTAGGAAGGTGGAACTACACTGAAGTATTCTACAGGGGGCAAGAAGGGGGCCTCTGAACTTTCAAAACAAAGGGCCAGTTTACTGCCCTTCAAACTTTAGGGGGGCCAAACTCTAGCCAGTGGAAGTAGAAAATGCCCTGGCATTGGTGGGAATAAACAATGTCATAGGCTGGGTGGTCAGTGGGAGAATTGGCTCCCCATCGCTGGTGTCAGTGGGAGTAATAGTACTCCATTGTTGGTGTCAGTGAAAGAAATAGTGCCCCGAGGGTCAAATAAAGGCAAGCAAAGGGCCAAATCTGGCCCACAGGCTGCAATTTGGAGACCGCTGTACTATAGGTACCAACAGGGCTTTTTTTTTAAGCTTGGTGGAACTCTGTTCCACTACTTCTGGCTCAGACCATCTGCTCTCTGCAAACCACTATCACTTGTAAACACAAAAGTACAGCTTCTGTGTTTACCAGTGACAGCTTGTCTCCCACAGATCTGATCTCCTCAGTGGCTCCCACTGAGTTCAGAAAGGGGACAAGAGAGATGCAGGTGCCCAGGGTGGCGTGTGGATGCCGACAACTCCAGTAGATAATTTCAATGCAAGTGAGAGAGGCGGAGCCACCTACAGTGAGTTGGGCGGTACTACAGCTGGTTGGGTGCTTCAGCTTACTACAGCACAGTAACAAAAGTAAGGCATGTAGAAGATGGTGGAGCTTTTAAGGAGAGGGGGGAAGGAGAAGATTGGGCAGAATAGGAGGGGTTGCATGCAGAGGTCAGAGCTGAAGAGGGGTGAAAGTAACACCCCAACTCTGTACGTAATGCACTTGTGGTATTTAATGCCCCTGTAAGACCCTCTCACTGTTAGTAAAATTTGGCCACACCCGCTATTTAATGCGGTTTGCAGGGTGTGTGCGTGTATGGGAGGGGGGTTGTTAGGATGTCGTAGATGAGTTCCTTCACCTATTTTTTGAGGTAAAGGGCCTTGGGCACCACCATCTTTTTGATTAGCATGAAGAAAGCAATGCCCTATATAGGTTTAGAAGGACACAAAGGTCAGGCTGCAGGCCGGGGCAGTTTTTGTCCTGCATGGGATAGTTGGGTAGTAGGGTGTTTGCTATTTTTGAGACTCTACGGCACTGAAACATCCAGATAAGTCAGAGTATACTTTCTACATATCATCCCTTCCAGAGGACATGCCATAGCTAGAGACCTTACTATACGTACAACGCGTAGTACCACTAACCTTCCCTATTATGTGCCATAAAGTTCTCATCACCTCTGTTAGGTCTGTAGAATAAGGGGAAAGTGCAGAACATGACCTGACAGTCCACGGGTGACTTAGACCAAAACATAATATGGGTGCATCGCTGGCTGCTTTTGGGCATATACTCGAAGTTTTACCCTGGCTTCGGCAAGACGAAACCTTTGGAAGTCAGTCACAGTAAATTCAGGCTCAAGGATAAAGACTCACAACCTGTTTATATTTCACTCTCTCTTGCTAAACCTTTGGTCCAGTGTTTTCTAGCCCTCTGAGAAAGACAAACAGAGTGGAAAAGGTTTAGGCAGAGAGTAGAAAAAAAAACAAAAAAAATAGATTTACTGCAGTATGTTGGCTAATTTCCATTACTCTTTATATACTGAAAATGTTTAAACATTCCCAAGAGATGCCAACTGCATGGAGGGGATGCTCAATGATCTGGGAATGGGGTAGTCTGTTCATTGAGGAGGTGAAGTCTTTCATTCGGTGTTCTCTGTCCCATGTCTTGAAGAAATTGGTGTTCTAATCATAATGGAGTGCATTTATATGTGTGTGGAGGTAAAGAGGTGGAGAAGCGATGTCTGATGATCTCATCAAGTTGATAAGAGGTGGGGGAGGGGAAGTCAGTGATCTCATCATATTGACATGAAGTGGAAGAGGGGTGTCCTGCGATATCATTATATTGTATGAGGTGGAGGAGGGGTGTGTACTGTGATCTCACCATGTTGGTATGAGGTGAAAGAGGGGTGTCCTGTGCAGGGCTGGTGCTACCACTAGGCAGCCGCACTGCCTAGAGGGTGCCCAGCCGCTGGTGTTTCTACTCTCTCCTCTCTGCAGCAAGCAACTAGGTCTCAGCATCAGCAGGCAGCCATAGTGTTAGAGGTGCAGCAGAGGACTGTGTCTGTGTCCCAACTCCTAAATGAATGGATGCAATCAAACATTCATTGATAGGCCCTGGTAGGCTGCATTGATGGGCGCTGGTGAGGTTGCATTTGATGGGCACTGGTGAGGCTGCATTTGCTGGGCGCTGGTGAGGCTGCATTTGCTGGGCGCTGGTGAGGCTGCATTTGCTGGGCGTTGGTGAGGCTGCATTTGCTGGGCGCTGGTGAGGTTGCATTTGCTGGGCGCTGGTGAGGTTGCATTTGATGGGTGCTGGCGAGGCTGCATTTGGTGGGCACTGGTGAGGTTGCATTTAATGGGCGCTGGTGAGGTTGCATTTGATGGGCGCTGGTGGGGTTACATTTGATGGGTGCTGGTGAGGTTGCATTTGATGGGCGTTGGTGATGTTGCATTTGATGGGCGTTGGTGAGGTTGCATTTGATGGGCGCTGGTGAGGTTGCATTTGATGGACGCTGGGGGTATACATGGGCAGGGCAATGGGGGTGGAGTCATGGGGTGGAGCCCCATAAGGTTTCGCCCAGGATGTCAAAAATCCTTGCACCAGCCCTGGTCCTGTGATCTCATCATATTGGTATGAGGTGGAGGAAAGGAGACTGGTGATCCAAAACTGAGCTCATACCTTCCTCCCTCTGCAACCTCTCCCAACATCACTGAAGTCAGACCTCTCCTTTTTTGGCCCAACATCCAATCCCTGTCCAAATCTTTTTGCCTTCATCTCTGCAACATTTCTAAAATTCACACCTTCCTAACAAATTACACCACAAAGCTTCTAACAAAATCTCTTGCCTTGACTATTGCAACTCTCTTCTTGTTGGCCTACTTCTACGCATGCTATCCCCTCTTCACTCTATCATATCATAAATGTTGCTGCCGGACATCCACCTAACCAACCACTTGGTGTCCACAGAATCTGTGTTTCAAACCCTCCACTAATGTACAAACGTTGCCTTGACTGTGGAAACTATCTTCTTGTTGGCCTAGTTCTACTCAGGCTATTCCATCTTCAATCTATCATATTATGATTGTTGCTGCCGGACATCCGTCTAACCAACTGCTCGGTGTCCACCAAATCCAATCCTTCCACTACTGTACAAACATCGCCTTGACTGTTGTAACTCTCTCCTTGTTGGCCTACTTCTACTCAGGCGATCCCCTCTTCACTCTATCATATCATAAATGTTGTTGGCGGACATCCACCTAAGCAACTGCTCAATGTCCAAAGAATCTCTGTGCCAATCCCTCCACTACATACATCACCTTGACTATTGCAACCCTCTTCTTGTTGGCCTACTCTACTCAGGTTATCCCCTCCTTAATCTATTAGATATATCATGAATGTTGCTGCTGAACATTCTTCTAACCAACCGCTCAGTGTCCACTGAATCTCTGTTTCAATCCCTCCACTACTGTACAAACATCTCCTTGACTTTAGCAACTCTATTCTTGTTGGCCTACTTCTATTCAGGCTATCCCCTCTTCAATCTATCATACCGTGTTTCCCCGAAAATAAGACCTAGCAGGATTTTCAGGGAGGGCTGCAATATAAGCCCTACCCCAAAAATAAGACCTAGTTTGAAGTGGTTGTCTCCTCCTTTTCTCCTGCTTGTCAGCGGGGGATCTCGAACCCCCACCCTCTGCAATGCTCGGCTTGTGGAAGATAGTACAGGTGGGCTATGGAAGCCCAGAACGGCACTCTCTCCTCCTTCTCCTGCCTGTCAGTGACGAATGTCAACCCCCCTCCCTCTGCAATGCTCGGCAAAGAGAGCTCAAATGGGCTGTGGAAGCCCAGAGCAGCACTCGGATCTCCTTCTCCTGTCAGTGGGGGACGTCGGCCCCCCTCCCTCTGCAAAGCTTGGTTCGTGGAAGATTCTCCTTCTCTTGATTGTCAGTGGGGGATGTCCGCCCCCCTCCCTCTGCAATGCTCGGTGAAGAGAACTCAAACGGCCTCCGGGAGCCCAGAGCGGCACTCAGATCTCCTTCTCCTGTCAATGGGGGATGTCGGCCCCCCTCCCTCTGCAAAGCTTGGCTTGTGAAAGAGAGCTGAGGCAGGCTATGGAAGCCAGGAGCAGCGCTATAATAAGGTACCTGACACAATACATTTTACTTTACTTCACACACGGGATTCCTGTCAGGCAAAGAGGGAGAGGGGTAGAGAAGACCACACAATAGTAATCCCTACCCCGAAAATAAGCCCTACCGTGTTTTTGGCTGCCAAAATTAATATAAGACCCGGGCTTATTTTCGGGGAAACACGGGTCATGAATGTTGCTGCTGGACATCCACCTAACCAACTGCTTGGTGTCCACCGAATCTCTGTTCCAATCCGTCCACTACTGTACAAACATCGCCTTGACTGTTGCAACTAACTCTCTTCTTGTTGACCTACTTCTACTCAGGCTATCCCCTCTTCACTCTATCTTTTCTCGATAAACTCTTTATATTGGTATAAGGTGGAGGAGTATATGATGGTCTCATCATATTGGTGGAGAAGTAGAGACTAGAAATCTCGTAATATCGGTATACAACCGAGGCTGTTTATGTCATTATATTGGCATCAGATGGAGAAGGGAAGGTCAGGGATCTCATCATGTTGGTATGGAGTGGAGGTGGTTTATATCATTATATAAGTATGAAGCCCTGTACACATGGGCCAAAAATTGTGTCAGGAAATAAAACGTTGTTTTTCCTGACGAGATTCTTGACAAGAATCGCTTCCCGCCCGAGTGTACAGACACTCCTTTCAAAAGAACAGCGGTTCTTTTGAAAGGCAAGAACAAGGTGACGTCATCGCGTACGACGAGCATGCGCTCGTCACATTCGATGCCGTCGCCTCCATCTTGCTGCACCCTACCTATGCCTAGGAAGCTACCACGCATGTGTCGAAGTCATTTCGAGCATGCGCGGGTTTCCACGGCAACAGGTAAGTATACGCACATTCTGGTTTCTCTGCAGTGTTTTTGGCTCCGCTTGGTTCTGCTTAGCTCTGGCGCCTCCACCTTAGGCCAAATGCGGTACTGCAGGCCCCATTAGCTTGAATTCTACTCATTTTGCGAGACAACACTCGCAAACCGAGTCAGACTTTTTTTTAAAAGTTGCTCGTCTTTCAAAATGTTTGTCAACCATGTTATTTGTAAACTGAGGTTCCACTGTATAATATGGAGGAATGAGAGGCTGGTAATCTCATCATGTTGGTATAGAGGGGAGGCCGGTGATGTCATTGTATTGGTATCAGATGGAGAAGGGAATGCCAGGGATCTCATCATATTGGTATGGATAAAAGGCTGTTGAAGGCATTATATTTGTATAAGATCGAGGATTGAGAGGCTGGGGATCTTATCATGTTGGTATAGAGGGGAGGCCGGTGATGTCATTGTATTGGTATCAGATGGAGAAGGGAATGCCAGGGATCTCATCATATTGGTATGGATAAAAGGCTGTTGAAGGCATTATATTTGTATAAGATCGAGGAATGAGAGGCTGGGGATCTTATCATGTTGGTATGAATGGAAGGCTGTTGAAGTCCATTATATTGGTATGAGATGGAGGGATAGAAGGCTGGGGATCTCATCAGGTTGGTATAGAGGTGAGGCCGTTGATGTCTTTATATTGGTATTAGATAGAGAAGGGAAGGCCAGGGATCGCATCATGTTGGTATGGAGTGGAGGCTGTTTATATCATTACATTAGTATGAGATGGAGGAAAGGGAGGCTGGGGATCTCAACATGTTGGTATAGAGGGGAGGCTGGTGATGTCATTATATTGGTATCAGATGGAGAAGGGAAAGCCAGGAATCTCATCATGTTGGTATGGAGGGGAGGCCGTTAATGTCATTACATTAGTATCAGATGGAGAAGGGAAGTCCAGGGATCTCATCATGTTGGTATAGAGGGGAGACCATTCGTTGATGTCATTATATTGGTATCAGATGGACAAGGGAATTCATGGGATCTCATCATGTTGGTATGGAGGAGAGGTTATTGGTATGAGGTGGAGAAGGGACGAATGTTGAGTCAACTGATACTGGAATGAAGTGGAGTTCGGAGGACATGTGGGTTCTAGCAGAATTTAGTTTTCTCTCAGTTTTAGCTGTTCCACGTACATTTGTTTTTAAACCTGACTTTAGATAAGTTGTTTCATCTTTGTCTAACAATCCATATTTATGATCGGATGCTATATTTTGTGTAGTTACTGTGGTGATTTATAGATTGTATTGCTGGATGAATCTGGTGGTGACATACAATGAGCTTTGGACTCTCCCTGAGCTTCTGTCACCTATAGGGCTGTGTCATACCGTTCATTCTGATATTGCATGTTGGAAGGGTGGCACAACGAATTTCATAGTGATTCACACTCCCTAATGATTTCCACTGGACTTGGGACAAAGGAGAAACTTGGGACTGTACAAGGAGTGCACCGGCTACCTTTCTGATTACAAGAAACAAAGAGAAGGGTACTCAGAGAGTAACCATAGGCCAGACATTGGAGGCATAGAAAACAATGAGGAAATAGAAAAACATACCAATATTTATTGAAAAAAGTACATAGTATAATCAAGTGTTCAACAATTTGATAAAAATCATGTACAATTATACAATTTGGTACAGTAAGCCTTTGTGCGTCAACACGTTTCACCGATAGGCTTCTTCAGGACACGACTGGATTTCGTTTTCAAATGTCCAATGGCCGTAGAGTTTTCACCAACAATATCCAATATCAGGAAGAGTGGTCTTAAATGGGGGTGTGGCCTTGACAGGGAAAGGATGGGTCATATTTAAATTAGGGGGTGCACGAGTTTCGTCAGGTCTAAGGCAGCACAAAACCTAAATACACCACTGCCTTGATCGTGTCCTGAAGAAGCCTGATGGTGAAACGCGTTGACACACAAGGGCTCACTGTATTAAATTGTATAATTTTACATGATTTTTTATCAAATTGTTGAACACTATTCATTATACTATGTACTTTTTTCAATAGATATTGTTATATTTTTTTCTATTTCCTCATTGTTTTCTATGCCTCTAAAGTTCGGCCTATGGTTACTCTCCGAGTACCCTTTTTTTTGTTTCCTCTCTAAATTTGCGGATGTGGCAATGTGAGTGCTTCCCTTTTTTCATCTTTCTGATTACAGGTCTAGACTGACACTTTGTCTGATCACCTACACCAGTGATGGCGAACCTTGGCACCCAAGATGTTTTGGAACTACATTTCCCAGGATGTTCATGCACTCTGCAGTGTAGTTGAGCATCATGGGAAATGTAGTTCCAAAACATCTGGGGTGCCAAGGTTCGTTATCTCTGACCTACACTGTGCCATGGATTCCACGGCCGATGTATAGCTATGTGACCTGTCGGTGTGTAGTGTACATGTAATGGTGATTACATGAAATGGTTTTTGGTGTGGTTGCCGGTCTTGGTTGAATTGCACAGTTAATGGTCACCTGTAAGGAAGAAGTCAGAAGGTTGAGGAGACTCTAGTGAGGACCCAGCACAGATAGTGGATATATGGAGGAAGAGGCGTCCTGGAGACACAACTGAAAATGGATCTGGCTTATGTAACTAGATGTTACGGCAAAGATAAAAGGATGACATGGATCTAGAAAATGGAGGAAGGTCACCAGCAGAGGACGAATGGAACGTTACAATCTAGGCTGGCAGGCTGCACAGCTCCTTGGTTGGTTCTCACTGCATTACATATATATATGTTTCCATTATCTGTGCTAGCTTCCTCACAGAGACAGAATGGGGTCCAGAGTTGGCATTTCTGTGGATGTGAGGCAGTAAGAAGACACACTCACGCCCTGCGGCTGCAGCCGACGCACTGGTAGGAGAGGAAAGAGCATTGCTTAGCGATACGTGACTAGGACTAGAAACATTTGTTACATCCTGGTTCTGGCTGGTGGTGGAGGATTGTCTCCTCAGAGCCCCCTGAAAGGAAGCCCCGCTCTTGAATGTATTCACTACTTCAATCTGTAACGGAGGAGAGAATGAGACAAGGTTTGTTCAACACACCCCACATAAAAAAAAAATGACAAAAATAATACAATAAAGACACAACACAAGGACAATGACATAACACAAAAGACAGCACACCTGGATGTTATATGCAGAGACTACTGAGCCGGGTTGCAATATACACATACAGCCTAGTAAATACTGTGCAAAACACACGTACACTCTGTAGTAGACATTGGCATTACATACATACACGTATGGTACAGTTACTCTGTTATAATCCGTATTGGTCTTAATGTTAACATACCTAAATATAGGAAAGGAGAAACAACACCTGGTGTAATTCCTAGAGGGAGCGAGCAGTCGGTGCACTGTCTTGTGGTGTCTTCCATACACCAGGACACAACATGTAAAAGGGGAGAAGCCAGCAACTCAGTCTTCCAAAAGTAGTCATTTTATTCTTGCAGGTGGTGTACGGATAATGCGAGGGTTTACGCGTTTCGGCCTACAACCTCAATCATAGTCTTTGATTAAAGACCAGCCCCCCCGGAAGCCCCTGTTTTACTTATATAAAAAACAAGCTGCGCAATGAATGTAAAAATATCCAAGAAAACCAATATGCGTTATAAATAAGTGAGTGAATACATATGTTATCGATATTTCTGGTGTCACAACACAAATAGGTTGCCCTATTTGCAATAAATAAGAGTCCCAATAGAAAATGAGCAAGTGAATTGTAACAGAATGGCCCGTGACACCCAAAGACTTTTGAAGGATGGGGGGGTACTCCTGTGCCAGTGTCACTACTGACTCTTGGGTCTAAGGTCACCCTGTGCCCCATTTGGGCATAGGGTGACTGATAAATGATAATTCATGTTTTGCAGGAGATCTGCACATATTACAAGCTGTAAAGGTCAATGTTTCATTCAAGGTGGGGACACATGCTTTTGAGGTGTTAATTATGTCAGCTCCTAAGACCTTTCATTGTGTGATGCTAATAACACTGTTTAAAGCCTATTGATGATCAGGTGTCGGAGACAGAACGTTTGACATAGGAATGTGTATTCTGCAGGTGAATCACTTATTGCCAGAGTTGGGACGTCTGGGGGATAATTAACGTACCTGAATGGCATTATCTAAAAGAATGTGATTGAAGCCATCATTGTGTGATGAGGGGGGTGGAGAGTTTCTTTGTTCCTTTGATAACTGTAACATGGCTGTACTGTATATAAGAGAGCTAACCATTAAAGAGTTCATTCATACATTTTGAAACTAGAGAACAGAGCTGGGTCTCGTTATTCTGGGAAATGGAATGGATCGTGTCTACATGGATTGTCGGACTGTCGTATAAGCTGTCTTGGGTTGATGGAAGATCGTAAACGGTGGTGACCGTTACATGAATGTTCTGTTTTTGCAAAAAAAACACATCGGATGACGGTCAAAAAAGGCTAAAGATGTACAGTCCTCCTATAGGTAAGTTGGTGACATCAAATCAGAGCAAACCAAGGAAAAGTGATGTAATAGGAAAGAAATCCTCCACCTTCTATATAACTGCCTCTTACCAAAGATGAAGATCTCAACTAGAGATCTTCTGTTGGTGTATGGCCTATAACCCAGCCTGGGGGTCTATGCAACTGGATGTAATTTCTTCAGCAATAAATCGATCCCCAACCACTCACAAGCAGTCATGTATGATCATAACCAGGTGAGGAAGGAAAGAAAGGCCAACATAGTGTAATCCAGTAAACATTTAATATAAAATTGGTTAAAATTACACTTACAGTGTGAAGATAAAAAAATCGCATGTGAAAATTGTATTGCCGGCCGGCTAACACAGCCCGTTCACTCGGGGACTCTCTTTGTGTAGTGATGACGTCAGCACGCCGCTTCTCCCTATGCCGTTTTGTCAAAACTGACTTCGTCCTGGGGTACCTGAGCCCCGAACCTCCGTGGGCGCGACCCTGCTTTGCTTTCCCCCAGCTCTTGTCGGCTCTTCATCCTGCTGCTGTCAATCAAATCAATGACGCAGTGTGTCGGGGGACAGGGTCGAGTCATACAGCTATGGCCGCCGAGTGTATCACACAAGAGCGCGCCAGCAATGTAACCCCCTCGGGAGAGAGCTTCCCAGAGGGAGTAGCTCTTGCAGGGAGGAGCCGCGAGAGCCGCCGTGGGACTCCACGATCGGGGCAAGAACCTTTAGTATTCCTTTAAGGCTATAGGCCTAAACGCGTAAGTTCTCGCATTATCTGTACCCCACCTGCAAGAATAAAATTGCTACTTTTGGAAGTTAGAGTTTCCCCCTTTTTTCATACCTACATATAAGACCGAGAATATATTTCCAATGTAGCATATGGTTTGATTTTGTTTTATTTTTTCTATACAGTAGATGTAAAAAAGTCTGTGATCTGATCTTCATGAAAAGGTGACCTGGATACTGTATCTCTCCGAGGGCGAAACAGATTTTGGAATTGCCTTGACCTGCTACACTCCACCTTGTCACTTGGCTGGCCAACTTAAGTGTCACCTGAACAGTGAAGAGGCTGAGATAAGTCACACAATCCGTGTCACTGGTGGAAGTCCAGAACGTGGACCGTACCTTTAACATGGCTTAACCCAAAGCTGTTATATAGCTTCAGGAATAGTCTGTGGGTGGCTCACTGAAGATCAGGCCCCCATCTCACCATCTACACTTGGCTTCCAGGCTCTGGTAATCTAGCTCATCCAGTATACTCATCTATCCAGGAATCAGTCCCACTTTACTTCTTTACGATAGGCTTCCTTTTCCTGGTAATCTGGGTCATTTAGTATACTCATCTATTTGTGAATAGTCTCTATTTGTCTAGCTGAAAATCAGACCTCATCTCCCCATCTACATTTGGCTTCTAGGGTTTGGTAATCTAGCTCACCGGGTATACTCCTCTGTCCAGGAATGATCTTCTGAGGGGCTTGCTAAAGATTAGACTCTGTCTCCTACTCTACTGTTGACTTCTGTGTTCTGGTAATCTGGCTCATCTACTAAAGTCATCTGTTCAGATATAGTTGGGTGGTCTACTGAAGATCAGGCCCCGTCTTCTCATCTATGATTGGCTTCAAAGTTCTGGTAATCTGGCTCATCCAGTAGATCTGTCCAGGAATGATCTCTGGGGTGGCTTGCTGAAGATCAAGCCCTGTCACCTCCTCTCATCGGTTCAGGAATAGTCTCTGGGTGTCTAGCTGAAGATCAGGCTCCATCTCACCATCTGCACTTGGCTTCCAGGTTCTGGTAATCTAGCTCATCCAGTATACTCATCTATCCAGGAATTAGTCCCAGTTTCCTCCTTTACGATTGGCTTCCATGTTCTGGTAATCTGGGTCATTCAGTATACTCATCGGTGTTTGGGTGTCTAGCTGAAGATAAGGCCTCATCTCCCCATCTACACTTGGCTTTCATGTTTTGGTAATCTAGCTCACCAGGTATACTCCTCTGTCCAGAAATGATCTTTTGAGGGGCTTGCTAAAGATTAGACTCCATCTCCTACTCTACTATTGTCTTCTGTGTTCTGGTAATCTGGCTTATCCACTAAAGTCATCTGTTCAGATATAGTTGGGTAGTCTACTGAAGATAAGGCCCCGTCTCCTCATCTATAATTGTCTTGCAAGTTCTGATAATCTGGCTCATCCAGTAGATCTGTCCAGGAATGATCTTTGGGGGGCTTGCGGAAGATCGGGCCCCGTGTCCGAATGGTTGCAATCCAGTATACTCATATGTTCAGGAATAATTTTCTGGTATCTTGCTGAACTCCAGGTATATTCCTAATTGCATAACTACATTGTACCAACCTTGACCAATGAAAGTATTCATATTTAATACCCGGTGGGCCGCTGTGGAAGCTGGAAATCACTGTGTTAGTCTGCACTACTACAGTGATCGTTGCTATCTTCCAGGTCTTCTGCTGAACACCTTCCCCTCTGCATACTGACCGAAGGGAGTCGCTCACCCAGCACTTCTGCCATTCATAGAAAGGCTTGTATTTTTTCAGTTAATACAAGATGTTCTCTGATTGGATGAGGCGAAGATTGTGACTGTATTAACCCAGCTCTCCACCTTGTCCAATCAAAGAACACCTAAAAGAATACAAGGTATTCTGTGAATAGTCGTGGTGATGCCACAGGATCTGGTAGATAGCTGCTATTACTGTAGTAGCACTGACTACCACAGCAATTGTAAGCCTCCCAGACACCCTTATTTATGAGATATACTGTCCAAGTTGAACCAATATAAGTGTGCAATAAAGACCTGCATTTGACCTGCTTCAGCTGCTTTTGAATTTCCATAGACTTATGTGGGGAGAGAAACAGTTCTAAAGCAAACAAAAGCCCATTGGAACTGGCTCTAAGCCCCTTTCTTACTGGTCGATGCAGATGCTCTTTGTGGTCCCTTATGTGCTGCACATGGTATGATATGTAGCATACTATCCTGTATAGAATGTTATATATATTATACTCCTATGTTTTTTCTGTGGGTTGTAATAAATATTGTACATAACTGTATGTGATACATCTAGTACGCTTTCTATACTGTTCTGTATGGTGTGATATATGTAGCATGCTCTTTATACTGTTTTGTATGGTGTGATATATGTAGTATGCTCTTTATACTGTTTTGTATGGTGTGCTATATGTAGTATGCTCTCTGTACTATGCTGTATGGTGTGCTACTTGTAGTACACTCTCTATACTATGCTGTGTGCTGTGCTGTATGTAGTACACTCTCTATACTATGCTGTATGCTGTGCTGTATGTAGTACACTCTCTATACTATGCTGTATGCTGTGCTGTATGTAGTACACTCTCTATACTATGCCTTATGGTGTGCTTTATGTAGTACGCTCTCTATACTATGCCTTATGGTGTGCTATATGTAGTACGCTCTCTATACTATGCCATATGGTGTATTATATGTAGTACTCTCTCTATACTTTGCTGTATAGTGTGCTACATGTAGTACACTCTCTATACTATGTTGTATGGTGTGCTGTATGTAGTAATCTCTCTATACTATGCTGTATAGTATGCTATATATGTAGTACTTATGCTATACTATGCCGTATGGTGTGCTGTATGTAAAACTCTCTCTATACTATGCTGTATAGTGTTCTATATGTAGTACTCATGCTATACTATGCCCTATGGTGTGCTATATGTAGTACGCTCTCTATACTATGCTGTATGGTGTATTATATGTAGTACGCTCTCTATACTATGCTGTATGGTGTATTATATGTAGTACTCTCTCTGTACTATGCCATATGGTGTGTTATATGTAGAACTCTCTCTATACTTTGCTGTATAGTGTGCTACATGTAGTACACTCTCTATACTATGCTGTATGGTGTGCTACATGTAGTACGCTCTCTAGACTATGCTGTATAGTGTGCTATATGTAGTACTCATTAAATACTATGCCGTGTGGTGTGCTATATGTAGTACGCTGTCTATACTCTCTCTTCTGGTGTGATACACTATATGGCCAGAATTCAGTGATCACCTGACCATCACATCTATATAAGCTTGTTGGACACCCCTTTCCAAATCCATGAGTATGGGGTCGCCCCCTTTGTGACTATAACAGCCTCCACTTTCCTGGGAAGACTTTCACAAGATTTTGGAGGGTGTCTGTGGAAATTTGTGCCCGTTTGTTAGGTCAGGTACTGATGTTGGATGAGAAGACCTGATTCGCAATCGGCATTCCAATTGACCCCAGAGGTGTTCAGTAAAGTCGAGGTCGGAGTTCTGTGCAGGGCACTCAAGTTCTTCCAAACAACCAAACTCATCAAACCATGTCCTTATGAAACTGGCCTTATGCACAGGAGACAGTCATGCTGGAACAGAAAAGGGTCTTCACCAAACTGTTACCACAAGGTTGGAAGAGTACAATCGTCTACTATGGCTTTGTACGTTATAGTATTAAGAGGACCCTTCACTAGAAACATCTGAACGCCATCATTTGGAGGGGGTTCACATACTTTTGGCCATATAGTGTATATGAAGTATACTCCTTATGCTATTATTTTATGGCATGGTGTGTGTACTATACACCTATACATGTGGGATTTACTTACAGTGTTTATTACTTACTAACGTTAAGTGCTTAGTTTCATAGTATGTTTTTCTCCAATATGCTTCGATGCAACAAATCCTGATATAGTATTTCAGTAAAGTCAACCAACGAATCCACTCAATTTCCAAAGGTTAGCTCTTGCCCTTGCTAGCAGTCTACGTTGACCGTATTTTGGCACCATGGCATAATAAGATACATTGACGACACATCAGGTTTAATGTAAGCTGGGCTTTCTTGGGCATCGAGCACACCAGGACCTGGAATACTATTTCCCCTCCCCCACCAATGTGCTGCCACCCATATACCTGGGTTTGTATTCTGTTGAGTCCCCGGAACCAGAGGATCTGCCCTCTTCTTAACTCCCTCTCTGCGTGGTCTATTTCTTCATTATCCTCATTCATTTCCTCTTCTTGATTTTCCTCATTCTGTCTCAGTCGTCCAGCCCCCTTCAAGAATTTCAACCTTTTGGTCGGGATGCTAGCGATGACCTATAGGACAGAAGACTTGATGAAGCTGATCTAGCGGCAGATAATAAACTCCTCAACCACCCCAAAGGATGAAGAAATAGAAAATAGAGACGGGACTTTAAATTTGACGTGTTGGGAACATATAAAATATATAGCAATTTTCTTTTCTAGAAAATTACTTATGCCTCGTTTCCACTGAGCAGAACGGTTCGGGTCGGTACAGTTTGGAACGGTTAGAATGGACTGGTCTATTCTGGTGAGCGTTTCCACTGCAAGTCGGACCCTCGGGGGCCATTCAGGGTTTAGAAAAAATGCCTAGGGTGTCCACCAATCAGTGGGATGTATTGTAGGTCCGCCCTAACCGAACCGTTCCATTTTCTATGGCCCCCACATCTTATGCAGGACCCAGGATGGTGCGGTACGGTTCGGTTTTATGGCACACATTCATAATGGAAACACCCAAAATAGCGTACCGTACCGAACCGATCCGCTCAGTGGAAACGAGGCATTAGAACCCCCAAACATTCTACATTTTATTTCTAACACACTAGAGAATAAAATGACGGTCGTTGCAATACTTTATTGTCACACCGTATTTGCGCAGCGGTCTTACAAGCGCACTTTTTTGGGGAAAAAATACACTTTTTTGAATAAAAAAATAAAACAATAGTAAAGTTAGCCCATTTTTTGTGAAAGTTAATGCTACGCCGAGTAAATCGATAACCAACATGTCACGCTTTAAAACTGCGCCCGCTCGTTATTTTTTTTTTCTTATTTATTTTACCTTTTATGTTTGACACTGTTCTTTTTAATTGTGTCACTTTTTTTGCTACAGTGGAACCTCGGATTACGAGCATAATCCGTTCCAGGAGAATCACCATAATGAATGTTTATTGATTTATCACTTTGTAGTATAGCGCCCTCTATTTTTCCTTTCAGCCATTGCAATCAGTATTGTATATGAGGAGCAGCTTTTTGTAACTTAATATTTATGGTCGTGGCCCTCTGACCGAGAGTGATGTGGATCACATAAACACGCGACAAGACTTACAACATAAATAGACCTGAAGTGTGCCTTGGTGGTCTGGTCAGTATGCCAAGAAAAGGGGGCATACCCAAAGTAAGTAATGGGTAGTTGTTGAAGAAGGATATGCTGAGAAGTGCCCTGAAAAAGGGAAGGGCGGGAGGGCGTCGAATGCGATTGAATGCGCAGACTTACGGACATGAGGTGAGCTGGGAAGAGTCGGCCCAGTGACGTGTAGTACTGCACACTGAACCGACAAAGAGCATGTGTGAGTGGGCTGCTTAAATACCCTCCGGGCTCCTCCCATAAACTCAGGCCACCATACTGGCCTTCTTATTTATATACATATTTCATTTTTGTTGGTGCTGATTTTCACTTTATCGTTCCAGGAGAATGCTCGTAATCCAAAGTACTTGCATATCAAAGCGAGTTTCTCCATTGAAGTCAATGGAACCGAAAATAATTTGTTCCGCATTGACTTCAATGGCATGCAATACCGCATTCAGCCAGAGACGGGGGGGGGCACCAGAGAGCCTCGGAAACACCGGAAAGGCCAGAGAACGGTTTCGCTGAACTCGTCAACGCAGCCTTTCCGAGGTTTGCTGAGGTCAGCCTAATGCCGCGTACACACGATCACTTTTTGTGATGAAAAAAAACAATGTTTTATGTGACGAAACAAAACGACGTTTTTCAAACTTCATTTTCCAAAATGACGTTGCATACACACCATTGTTTTTCCAAAATGCTCTAGCAAAGCGCGGTGACGTACACCACGTTCGACAGCACTCTGTTCCATTGAAGCTCCGCCTCATAACTTGCTTCTGAGCATGCGCGGGTTTAAAAACGTTGTTTTGCCCACACACGATCACTTTTCATGACACAAAAAATGACATTTTGAAAAACCACACAAAAAATTCAAGCATGTTCGAATTTTTTTTTGGTCGTTTTTTTGAAGACATAAAACTACGTTTTGCCCACACACGATCATTTTAAATGACGTTTTTTTTTCATCACAAAAAGTGATCGTGTGTACGCGGCATAACTGTCCTCGGGCCATTCCGTGCATTTGACAATCGGCGTAGAAAAAAAACGTTGAGAAAAACAGAGCATGTTCTAAATTTTTAATTGCCATTTTTCACGACGCTAGAAAAATGCTCTGGATCTTACACACGATCGTTTTTAATGACCAATTAAAAAAATGGCATTTTTCTCGTCATGAAAAACGGTTGTGTGTACGCGGCATTACACAACATGAAAAAAAAGTGTTTAGGTAAATTTGACACCTACCTGTCCCCAGACCAGTTCTCCAAAGCCAAGAAATATGCACCACATCCACTGGTCCAGCTGTAGAGGAGCACAGCTAAATGGCTTTCCACCGAACTGTACAATTACGATCTGCAATTAAAAAACAAAAATCACCTTTCAGTCAAATCATTTAAAGCTGAACCCTTTGGAAACATACCGTGTTTCCCCGAAAATAAGCCCGGGTCTTATACTAATTATGCCAACAAAAACACAGTAGGGCTTATTTTTGGGGTAGGTCTTACTATGTAATGTGATGTCTTCTCTCCCCCTCTCCCTCCCTGCCTGTCAGGAATCCCCAGTGTAAACCGAGTTAAAATGCTTGTAAAATCCTCTAATCTACTCTATTACAGTATTATATAATGTACAATGTGTGTGTTTCTGCAATATAATTGTGCCAAATACCTTCGTAATAGAGCCACTCTGCACTTCTGTTACCCGCCGGAGCTCTCTTCCCCCCAATTATATTACAGAAACACACACATTGTACATTATATACTACTTAAATAGAGTGGATTATAGGATTTTACAAGCATTTTTAACTAGGGCTTATTTTCGGGGTAGGGCTTATATTGCAGCCCTCCTGGAAAATAATGCTAGGTCTTTTTTTCAGGGTAGGCCTTATTTTTGGGGAAACAGGGTATATAAATTCTTTGCACTCACTGTAAAATATTTTTTCTTGGAGTTCATTGAGGGACACAACAATTCATATACTATTTGGTTATACTGCTGCCTACAGGAGGATTGGACAGTGACAAGCCTATCCCAGTATAACCCCTCCTCTTTCCAGCATAGTAAACAGTACCAACAGCATAGTCATAAACACAGAGGACAGGACCAGGGTCCCTCAATGGACTCCAAGAGAGGGTTTAACAGTCAGTACAAAAATCCTATTCTCTTTCTGTCCATTGAGTGACGCAAGAAGTCTTATACCAGGGATCCGCAAACTACGGCCCTCCAGCTGTTGCGGAACTACACATCCCATGAGGCATTGTACAACTCTGTCATTCACAGACATGACTAGGCATGATGGGAATTGTAGTTCCTGAATAACTGGAGGGGCCGTAGTTTGAAGACCCATGTCTTTTACTGTCGAGATGTCCAAAAACTGTATAATTCGGGGTGGGAAAACTCACTAACTAGCACTAGCAGCAACCCACTGAGACGCAAACCCACTAACTAGCACTAGCAGCAACCCACTGAGACGCCCCATAATGTTCGGTGTTCGGCGAAAAGCCGAACACCCGATGTTTGAGGCGAACTTACGTTTGCCTCAAACATTGGGCCCATCTAGGGTTGCAGTGTTGCCAAGTGTCCGTATTTTTTTTTTCCGTATTTTTAAAAACGGGCACCTTTTCCCCCCCATTCGTAAATGTCTGTGGTTGTGGAATGTGCCAGTAAGAATAGCCGAGATCGGTTCAGCCTGGAACTGCGCATGGAGATTGGAGGTGTGCGCACAGGGTGTGCTGGGTGTGCCTGGGCACACCCTAATCACCCCATGTACATTAAAGTGGATGTCACAGTGTAGAGTATAAGATTTCCTATCATCTGTGCCCAGTCTTGCCACACAGAGTTAATCCAGCGCTGAGTAATCCTCTTTCAATGTTCAGTAAAATGAACAGCCTTCCAGATAAGAACCTGCCTAAATAAAAATTCAGTTTTCTCTCTTCTTGCTTTGAGTGACAGGTTATGTACATATCTAGCTTGGACATGTTTATTTTATGTTATGTTATGTTTATCATAACATGAGGTATACAAAGTGAGAAATCCACCCCTCCCCCACATAAACACATCCTGGTAATATACAATGAACTTTGGATCACCTCATGTTATGATAAACAAAACATAACATATGATAAACATGTCCAAGCTAGATATGTAAATAACATGTCACTCAAAGCAAAAACAGAGAAACGGACTTTATACGTTTTTATCTGGAATTCTGTTAATTTGCACTGAACATTACAAGAGGATTACTCAGCGCTGGATTAACTCTGTGTGGCAAGACTAGGCACAGATGATAGGAAATCTTATACTCTACATTGTGACATCAAAAAAACATTTTTTTTGGGGGTTTACATCCACTTTAACATTATCCAGGAGTGGCACCAGGTGGGTGGTTTATGGTGCCAGTGGACAGTGTAAATGCCCCACTATTATATTAAAGGCTAGGTTCAATTATAGGAAAACACTACACTCGTATTTAGAGCATGATTCAAAACCTGAACTGTCCGGGTGAATCCTGGACATGTGGCAACCCTAGGCCCCTCCCTATTAAGGAGAGAGAACACTATTGTGAGAAGGGAAGGATTAACAGGGTGGAAGAAGTCAGAAAACAGACTGTAAAACAGGGGTGTCCAACCTTTTGAAGAGCGAGGGCCACTTAAGCAACTTGTTAACCAGTCGCGGGCCACAATGGGCAGAGCGGACGGATGACAGGTCCCGGCGACTCTATAGGCCCTCCCATCTGCTCAGGTGAAAGGGGATGAATTCCCTTCCGTTTTCTGATTTGGAGATAGGCGGGCGTAAACGGACATCTGTTGCTCTATAGAGGTGAATTGGGGGTCCCATTTGGTCGGGCTGATCGTGTGAAAAGGGCCTAAGACGGCTTTCACACTGATGTGCTGCAGTTTACCCACACCACGGGTGCAGTGTAGGGCACCTGTGTCTAGCCTGTGGGTTAGCTTAACTTTGCCATAGACTCCGTCTGTGGCAAAAAGCCGGCGCTGTAGTGGAAGCATCGGCTTATGGGGCTCTGCTCCACAGCCGCTTTCTTCCTCTAGCTCCATTCAGAACACTGATGCTGTGGTATGGCAGGTCGGCAATCTTCGCTTGCCAACCCGCAATTCCAGAGCAGGAGGTCTCGGGCCACATCAGAGGGCTCCGCGGGCCACATGTGGCCCCCGGACCACTGGTTGGCCACCCCTGCTGTAAAAGAAAAAACTGATTTCACCCGCAGCCCGCCTGTTGCTTTTAGTTTGATTTATTGGCTGTGCCTTAATTGAAGTGCTGTGTTTAAGTGCCCTGGACTTCAAGAGGAAATGTACCTGGACGGAGATAGACGATATCAGTCTTCGCCCCCCCCCCCCCCCCCGCCTGTAGCTTCTCCATAATCTGATATAAACCTATTCTGAGATGGGACGGAAGAGTGTTTGTCAATAAATCAATTAGTAGCTCATAAGAGGCCCATGGCTTTTGTGAAGGAGAACATTTCTCCCATTAGGACAGACTGTGAGGCAGGCCAGCATCATAAATATAACATCAGGTCTATAATCAAGCAAAGCAAATCAATATCAGTAATGCAGAAAATTGTAACAATTGTTTAAAGTGACACTAAATATCCCTACACTCCACACTGAATCCATACACATCTTCTACTTAATGGCCCCGTAATCTATTTTTCATGAAATCGTTTCTCACAGAGTTTTTCTGCCTCCTTGTAATGCAGGGAACGTTACTTTGGAGTTCTAGTAAGGAGAACAAACATAGTCACCCGCTAACAAGAAGTCATGGGAATTGTGTGATGGAAGACCGTTTGTACACTCCATCGGACAATTGTTGTCGGATTTTCGGGCATCGGACAATTGTTGACGGATGTGTGATGTTGGATTATCCAATCGTGTGTACACAAGTCCGTGCAGACTGAAACTGAGGGCAATCAGGGGGCTAAATGTGTGCCTAACAAGTGTATGCTCGCTGCTTGTACATCTCCTTGCTTTCAGTTACCATTCAGAACTGAAAGCAAGGAGATGTACAAGCAGCAAATCCAGGCAGAATCTGTGTGCCCTGTTTACAAACACACAGATCTCTGTGCTGTGATTGGCCACAGCTAATCAGCAGGTATACAGCCAAAACCGTTGGCTGTAACCTGCTGAAAAACTTGTGTCCAATCACACAGAGGGCGATTGGACACATCTGATCACAGCATGTATATAGCCAAAATAATGTGGCTGTAAACTGCTGACAAATTAGGGTGATTGGCCACAGTTGATAAGCAGGTATACAGCCAAAATAATGTGGCTGTAAACTGCTGACAAATTAGGGTGATTGGACACAGCTGATTAGCAGGTACACAGCCAAAATAATTGGCTGTAACCTGCTGACAAACTAGTGTCTAATCACACATAGGGTGATTGGCCACTGCTGATCAGCAGGTATACAGCCCAAACGGTTGGCTTTAACCTGCTGACAAACTCGTGTCCAATCACGCAGAGGGTGATTGGCCACTGCTGATCAGCAGGTATACAGAAAAAATAATTGGCTGTAACTTGCTGACAAACTCATGTCCAATCACACAGAGGGCGATTGGACACATCTGATCACAGCAGGTATACAGCCAAAATAATGTGGCTGTAAACTGCTGACAAATTAGGGTGATTGGCCACAGTTGATAAGCAGGTATACAGCCAAAATAATTGGCTGTAAACTGCTGACAAACTCATGCCCAATCACACATAGGGTGATTGGACACTGCTGATTAGCAGGTACACAGCCAAAATAATTGTCTGTAACCTGCTGACAAACTAGTGTCTAATCACACATAGGGTGATTGGCCACTGCTGATCAGCAGGTATACAGCCCAAACGGTTGGCTTTAACCTGCTGACAAACTTGTGTCCAATCACGCAGAGGGTGATTGGCCACTGCTGTTTAGCAGGTATACAGACAAAATAATTGGCTGTAACTTGCTGACAAACTCATGTCCAATCACACAGAGGATGATTGGACACAGCTGATCAGCAGGTTTACAGCCAAAATTATTTGGCTGTAACCTGCTGACAAATTAGTGTCTAATCACACATATAGGCCCGGATTCACATACATCAGCGCATATACTGTAAATGCTGGCGTAGCGTATCTTCTTTACGCTACGCCGGTGCAACGCAGAGAGGGAAGCATGGAATTCACAAAGAAAATGCTCCCAACGTTGCGCCGGCGTAGTGTATAGTCGTCGGCGTAAGGCAGCGTAAGTGGAAGTGGGCGTGATACATTTAAATGAAGCGTGACCCCATGCAAATGATGGGCTGAGCTTCAGACAAGTACTTAAAATGAACTGCGCATGCGTCATACCTTGGACACATCCCAGTGCGCATGCTTAGAATCACATTGAAACAACTGCCTAAGATACGTCGAATCACTGCCTACGAGGTGAACGTAACCTACGCCCAGCCCTATTCACGTACTCCGTAAACGACGTAAAATTAGACAGCGTTCGTTCCCTGGTCCATACCTTTGCATGAGTTGCGCCTCCTATATGGGGAATAACTTTACGCCGGACGTAACCCTTACGCAAATCGCTTAAAACATGCGCCGGGCGCAAGTAGGTTCGTGAATCGACGTATCTCCCTCATTTGCATGTAAAATCAATGGGAGTTCCAAATGCGTCCAGCATAACTATGTGCCCACTATACGCCGGCGTAGGCAAGTTACGACGGTCGGGTGAAGTCAGTTTTTAGGCGTATCTTAGTTCTGTGGGCACGGCGCATGAATACGACGGCGCATATTTACACTTACGTGGCGTATCTCGAGATACGTCGGCGTAAGTGCTTTGTGAATCCGGGCCATAGTGATTGGTCACAGTTGATCAGCAGGTATACAGACCTAATAATTGGCTGTAACCTGCTGACAAATTTCGTTTCTAATCACAGCACAGATCAGCGGGGGTCGCACGCATTTGCGCCTCTAAACCAGGAAGTTCACCACGACGTACCCGTAAATGTACTGCTGGTAATTAGTTAAATCATCATTAGATGCATTGTAATAGGCTTGTCATTGTCAGCCAATTTGTATACAGTATTAGTATTACCTGGATTCCAAAGGTGCCGAGTACAATTGTGCAGAAAATGGGATTTCGGAATATGCCGTCAAACACATTGCGCTCTCCGTGGATCTTTCGGGCATTGATTTCATTGAAGAGTTGCATCATGACGAATGTGTTGAAGATGATGGTGTAATGTTCAGATGGAGGGGAGTGCAGGGGGGCATTCCTTCCACTATCGATACTAAAGATTTCTTCTCCTGTAAAACACAAAGGTGTGTCAGGGGATTATGTCAGAGCATCAAGAAAAGAAGACCGTCTGCTATGGAAGCAATCTTACCAGCAAAGAGTAACGTGAATATCAGAGTCAGCTGGTAGACGGCGTGCCCCAAAATATTCTTCATCATTGTCTGTGATATGAGAGGCTTGTTCCTTCCATAGGGTTTACGCAGCAAAAGTGACTCTGTTGGTGGTTCGGTTGCCAACGCAAGAGACGCAAATGTGTCCATAATTAGGTTTACCCACAACATCTGCACAGCCTTCAGTGGAGAGTCCTGAAATGAGGGGGAAAAAAATGATAATTGTCATCAATGTATCTCTTGTAACACAAGAGTGGCGGTGGCATTGTGTGCCAATAGGTCTGGATGGGGCGTGAGAATTAGACATGTGCACTGCCGAAAAATTTGTTTGTTTCCGTTTAATTTGTTATTTTTCGGGGTCATTTGTTATGATCGAAATTTGTTATTTCGAATAAATTCGTAACTTCTGAAAATTTTAAATTCGTTATGTTGCATTCGATCAAAAAATGGAGAGTGGTTCTAAATAGGTACGCACCTCATCCTAGTAATAGTTACTAAAGCAAAGGAGGACAGTGGGATTGTAACAGTGCTGGAAACATATAATCGATATAGACAGTATCCATAAAGATCAAATATTTTATCAACACATTTACAGTGGAACCTCGGATTATGAGCATAATCCGTTCCAGGAGAATGCTCTTAATCCAAAATACACGCATATCAAAGCGAGTTTCCCCATTGAAGTCAATGGAAATGAAAATAATTTGTTCCACATTGACTTCAATGGCATGCAATACCGCTTGCGGCCACAGACGAGGGGCGCCGGAGAGCCTCGGAAACGGCGGAAAAGGCACGAGTACAGCTGAGCAAACCTCGGAAAGACTTAGTTCCCGAGATTTGCAGAGGTCAGCTGTGCTGTCCTTGGGCCTTTCCGTGCATTTCCGAACAGTCTATCGGTGACGTTCGGCTCTGCTCGGCTTCGGCGACCCCCCCACCTCAGGCCAAAAGCGGTACTGCAGACCGCTTTGTCCTGAATCGTGCTCGTTTTGCGAGACAACACTCTCAAACCAAGTTACGATTTTTTTTTAAATACAGTTCTCGTATTATGAAACGCTCATTAACCGCGCTACTCGCAATCCAAGGTTCCACTGTATATACAAAAAGACAAAAGTTCATTTAAAATCGAATAGTCAGAGCAAAATAATTAGGAGTCGTGGGTCGCTGGTTTCCCAAGTTTGATATGGTGGTGGTCACAGGAGAATGTCCCATTCCTACATGTTTCACCAGTTAAGCTTCCTCAGGGGATTTTTTCTCAGACCTCCTGTCCATAACCCAGCTCTAACATAAAATATAAAGGCACATTGACAAAAATTAGGAACATACATATCATAAGCAATTCTTGGTTATGTTTGCTTATGCCATGTATGTTCCTAATTTTTGTCAATGTGTCTTTATATTTTATGTTAGGGCTGGGTTATGGACAGGTGGTCCCAGAAAAAATCCCTTGAGGAAGCCTAACCGGCGAAACATGTAGGGATTGGACATTCTCCTGTGACCAACACCTTATGAAACTTGGGAAACCAGCGACACATGATTCCTAATTATTTGCTCTGACTATTCGATTTTAAATTAACTTTTGTCTTTTTGTATATATTTATATATATGTGTGTTAATAAAATATTAGATTTTTATGGATACTGTCTATATCGATTATATGTTTCCAGCACCGTTACAATCCCACTGTCCTCTTTTGCTTTAGTTATGTTATCTTTTGTTTTAGTTACGTTCCATTCGTTTAGATGCAGTAATCAAAAATTCAAAAAGTTCGAAAAAATAAGAACGAAAGTCCGAAAATGGAAAATTCGAAAATCCAATATAATAAATTCAAAAATTTGAGAGTATGAAAATTCAGAAATTCAAAAATTGGAAAATCCGGAAATTTAAAATCATAACTAACTAACAATAACTAACTAACTATTAAATTATAGGTATTGGATTTTCCTTTCAAATTTGGCCTTTGGTGAATGTGACGAAGTTACAAATTATCCGAAATAACGAACAAAAAGTTTTCATTATTTAATATTATTAATTCATTACGTTCCATTCGTTTAGATGCAGAATTCGTAGAGGAGGAACTAAATACCCTCCCAGCAGCCAGCAGATCCCAGTAATCAGTTTTCGCCTGATGCTGGCTGCTGAGAGGGTATTTAGTTCCTCCTCTAAATTTCCCCCTCGCCCCAGTGTTTTGCTTTTTGCCTGACACTGCTAGCCATTTATCCTGTTCCTGCTATTAATCGTGCTCTTTGCCTTGTACCTATACTCTGAGGCTGGGAAACACCCGCTGGTGGACAACGGAACTAGAACCTTCCACTCTGGGAAGAACAGTGCCACCAGCAGGTGATCCAGGTCCTGACATTCTAATTCCTGTGAGGCTGTTCTTAACCTGGTTAGGTTACTAAGAACAATAATCCAAACAAAACAAAACCAAACAAAGAAATTGAGAACCAAACCAACAGTAAATGAGTCCAAGAAAATTGTAATCATACATTAAGTAATCAAAAACCACCACTGTGCAATTTGGGCCGTGCCAAGACTGCTGACTAAAGAGCCTCCGAGGTTGCTATACATTGGCTACATGTACAGCACCAATGAGGGGTAAGGGTTTGGTTACACAGCGAATGATTTAAGTTTATCTGGATTGATTTACCATTGGTTTGACACTTATTTTTCCGTTTTATTCCCTGGGTTTTAAGCGCTAAGTCTATGACAAAACTGCAGTGCTGACATCTGATCATAGCCGGTTAGCTGATGGTCACTTGGAGTATGTTGCAGTATTGCGGTCCTGAGCAGTTTCTGATAGATGTTATATTAATCCCTGTTGTGTCATCTCTGCTCTCAGACTCCCTTTCAGTTATGATCTTAGAAACACCTTAAAAAATATCCCAGCTTTGGTTTCTCCTTTAAATGTAGTTATTTTCATAAACCCTTTATTGTAACCCTCTGATGTCACACAGGCATCGCAAATATTGTCACTTGGACAGTAGGTAGAGAGACTGGCGTTTCCTAGAAAAAGTAATGAGAAGGATATTGTCCTCCTCACCTGGGTGATGCAGGCCCCGGTAAATGCCACGATCACAGCCACCACGTTGACAGTCAGCTGGAACTGCAGGAATTTGGAGATGCTGTCGTACACGTTTCGTCCCCACATTACAGCCTTTACTATGCTGCTGAAGTTGTCGTCGGTAAGAATGATGTCAGAGGCTTCTTTAGCAACATCTGTGCCAGCAATCCCCTGGAAGATCATAAAAAAGGGCAAAAATATATTAATCAACTTTTCTGAAATTAAACATTTCACATGATTTTCCATTGAGGAGCAAGAGATGTCAGTATATCACAAACTTATTAACAGATACATTGGGAGAAGACTTTGCATGATATTCCTTAGGCTTCTTATGCTGAAGAAAATGGGTGCTTTTGCCACAAGTAGCATCCTTGACAAAAGTATGAAGGCCATGCAGATCAAACAGTTCTTATGCCTAGTACACACGATCGGTTTTCCCGCCGGTCAAAAGACCGAGGGGAAAACCGAGAACCGGCTCGGTCCCTTTTCCCCTGTACATTTTCCTGACAGGACAACTGTCGGGAAAACTTTGGTCGGGAAAACCAGCCGTGTGTTTGCCATAACCAGAGTGTTAAAACTGAAACTTTAAGCTACAGCCATCCCCTTCATGAATTCTATAACCAAGGGATCCAATGCAGCAGTGGTATAATCTCTTTTAAGGGATATTGACCAGTCAGCCGAACCAACCAGTCCTCCCTGCAGTGAATGAACCTGGGAAAAATGTGTATTACGTCAATGCCGGGTTCCCTCATCTCTGCCCATGGACACCTGCTATGCCCGGAGTCGAGACCTAGATACACGGCAGGGTTAGTACATTCCAGCTGCCTGAATCACTCCCACCAGAAAGAGGACAGTTATACAAACACGCACTCCGAGCTACTGTAGCTATCAGGAGTGTGTGTAAATGACCCTGCTGCTGCCAATGTAAGCCTTACTTCAGTGACAGCAAAGGAGCTAAGATCCCAACCAACAGGCAGTTGGAAGCTGATAAAGAATGGTCTCTGCTTGATCAGCTCCACTGGGGTCTATAGGTAACATTAAGGGTCTAATAGACCCCTGATGTCTCCTTAAAGATGACCTAAAACCAGTAATACGCTGTCACATAGGAGTCTATTGACCATGGATAACCGAAGGTCAACAAAGTCACTTTTAGGTAGGCAGTAGAAATGGATCAAGGATTAAAGTTCTACATGGATCTTTGCAAGTTGCAGCAGGAAGATGCTTCCTCAACGTCAAATAACCACTGTGCACGTGACACTACTCCCGGTGGAAGACATCTGCATTCAGTCCCACGGAAATCACCCCTTCTGCAGAGGAAACCAGCAGGAAACATGACATTTTAAGATGTACAGTGACTTACTGACTGTATGTAATTAAAAGAGAAGTTTTGGTTCACAAACATATATTCTCACCTAGATGGCTGCAACATCGATCCGATGCTGCAGCAGTCCCCTGCTGGCACTTCACTGAGAACTGAGCAATCAAAGTCTACTGATCATTCAGTTCTTGGTCTTCAGTGAGCAGAGAGTTGTAACTGTCAGTCACTGGCTCTCTGCTGTGCCCCTCCATCGCTCAATGGAGTGCCGGGCTGTGCAGGAGGCGGGAGCGGCTGGCTCAGGCTTTCAGCAGCCCTCTGAGAGGCTGAGCCAACTGCCAGTCAGACATCTGGGCTGATCCCAATATTACTGTCAGGATCCCTGCAGAGCCTGGACTAGCCAACAGTGGGCTTTAGCCCGCTGTCGGCTGAATCTGGGACACAGAAGTGCAGAACTATGTGCTCTCTTGTGATCCCCAGTAGAAAAATGGCCAAAGAAGCTTTTTAAAGAAACTCTCGACCAGACTACTCACAAACGGAGGCAATGCCAGCAGCTGTGGACCTCGAAAGCTCTCTACGGCTAGCTTTTATTAGAACAGGGCCTGTAAAGCACCCTACATGGGAACCATTGACAGAAAGGTCAGCTTCACGCTAACCATAAAGCATCCAACCCAGCAAGGTCTGGGAAGGCTTAGGATGATCGCACCAGATAGCCGCTATTCGAAAAGACAAAGCTTTAGAAGCAATGTATAGAAAAGTCTTTGACTGAAGAAAAAAAGATTCTGGAAAAAAAGGTGCTAGTAAAATAGTTCTGTCTTTTTTACAAATACTTATTACAGATGTCTGATGAATGGGGGGGTTGGTATTTGAGGGGTGTGAGATATTAAAATTTTCAAGCATATTACAAATCAGGAGCGTACTTACCATTGCAAATCCAACATCTGCTTTCTTTAAAGCAGGACCATCGTTTGTTCCGTCTCCGGTTACTGCAACTACTTGCCTCTGCTCCACTTGTGTGCTGTCTATGATGCCTACAACAGGAAGAGATCATTACTGCAATCTATAGAAACATATATTGGGTAAGATTGGTAAGGCATACACATTCATTGTTGTATACATATATTGGTATAAGATTGGTAAGCCCATGTATCAATAAGGTCATGTTTTTACCACTCACTTCTGTATACATGCTAGTAATGTCACAGTCTTACCTCCCACCTTGGTATACTATATGTGTCAGTAAAGTCATGGTCTTACCTCTCCCCTCTGTATATGTGTCAGTAAGTGTCTAATCTCTATATGTCAGTATGGTCACGGTTTTCTCCTATACATGCAGGGCTTTTTTTTCTCAGAAAATAGGTGCAGGAACTCAACCACTACACCCCCCCCCCTCCCAAATCCCCCTCACACACACACACCTTCCAAACCTCATTACATAGTGGGTTAATAGCAGGCATGTACTGGCCATAGTAACTACAGGGAGTTTCCCGGTGGGCCGATGGCTCAGTGGGTCGGTTTCAGTGACAACCTGTCAAAGTAATGGCTGCACAGCTCGCCCTCCACTTCATGCAGTAATGTGAGAAGGATGAGAAAAATACAGATGAGAATAAGTAAAATAATAAAAGATGTGAGGACTCCTTATGTTATGCTACTTATGTTTTTTTGCACAATTGCGTTTAGTTTATATACTGTTTTTGTGCTTGTTTGCAAACTTAAAGTGGGCAGGTCTGGATGAAGTCCAGGACCAAGTTTTGGTCTCAGTCCAGCCCTGGTTAATAGTGTGGTCAAATTTCACTAACAGTGGAAGGATCTTAAGGGGTATTACATACAGATTGTATTGTTGGGGTGTGGGGAGTACACACAAAAAGCAGGGTTCAGGAGTGATCCAGGGCCATCTTTAAGGCAGGGCAAAAGGGGAAGTTGCCCTTGGCCATCATAAGTCGGACTTGTGTTTACAAGTGACAGTGGTGGGCCTGGGCCAGAGGTGGTGGAAGTGAGTTCCACCAAGTTCCAGCTGAAAAAAAGCCCTGTATATATATATATATATGTATATATATATATATATATATATATATATATATATTTATATATCAATAAGGTCACGGTCTTACTTCAAAATATAGGAACACCTGCCTTTACACACACATGAACTTTAATGGTGTCCCAGTCTTAGTCCGTAGGGTTTAATATTGAGTTGGCCCACCCTTTACAGCTATAACAGCTTCATGGGAAGGTAGTCCACAAGGTTTAGGAGTGTGTCTCTGGGAAGGGTCAATAAGGTCACAGTCTAACCATATCTTTGTGTATGGGTTAATAAGGTCATGGTCTTATCTCACACCTCTGTGTAATCGTCAATAAGGTCACGGTCTTACCTCACCTCTGTGCATAGGTCAATAAGGTCATGGTCTTGCCTCTCACCTCTATGCATGGGTCAATGAGGTCACAGTCCAACCTCACTTCTGTGTATGGGTTAACAAGGTCACAGTCTTAACTTTCCCCTCTACGTGTCAGTAAGATCATGACTCAGCTTTCGCTATTGTACATGTCTCAGTATGTTCAGTGACAGCGCAGTCTTACCTTTCACCAGTGTATGTTTGTCAGTAGGTGATGATCGAGCCAGAACCCTCAGCTTTGGCCATACCTTATCAATCCTCTCTTGTTCAATCTACACACAGACAACAAGCACACCGTGATAAAGTGACATTCACTACACAACATATTCACATGTGCTCATGTATTCTGAATGACGTACCTCTCCTTTTTCATTGCGTATCCGTCTGTTAAACTCTTTTCCTTCAATGCAGATAAAATCCTCTCCAGGATGAATGATGCCACATTTAATGGCAATGGCACGTGCTGTATTAATGTTATCTCCTGTTACCATACGAACAGTAATACCAGCCCTCTGGCACTTTTTGATTGCATCAGGAACCTGTTAAGGAACCAAACAGCATTATCTTAATGTCGGAAGAACAATAAACTGGCCCTTTGTTTAGGAAGTTTAGAGACCCTTGACCTAACCAAACCTTCCCTGTGAAATCTGGAGTCTAAAACAGCTTCTGTCACACAGAAGGAAAACTGGCAAACCAAAAACTATAGGCCAACAGAGGATAACCCTTCCTACTATCTGCATGCTTCAGTTTTTGCTAGTGTTCAGTTGTTTAGAAGACTAACCTATTTTTGCTAGCATTTTTTTCTTAATACATTACTGCCGAATGTTGCTTCTTCAATCATAACTTTCTACAGTGGTTGTGTTTGGTCTGGCTTTTGTAGAGTTGTGTCTAGACGGGGCTTCACATAGGGCACTTTCGAGAAACCCAGAAGCCCTGGAAACCCAGAAGTGCTGTGAGGGGGGGAGTACACAGGGGCCAGGGGCAGCAGGACAGGGATAGGTAGGCATTGGGGTGGCATATAGAGCAACCGATGCCCCCCATTTCCTTCCTGCGGCCTCAGCTGAATATCTGCAAGAGGGAGAGGAGGAGAAGCGGGCATTCGTTGACTGCATAGAGGGATCAACTTCTTACACATGCTGCCAAACCTGCTACACCTCACATTGAGGTGTACAGGAGGATTGGCGCATGGGGCCGGGTCACAATGGTGACCACTGCGACCCCTGTAGGTACACCCCTGCTTGGAGCCCATTGAGATAAAAGGTTCCACTCCTCTGTGTTTTTGACTATGCTCTCTGAGTCATTCTGGTGGTTAGAGAGTTTATCTTGCAGTCTTTTTCCTCGCTTGCTAATGTTTAATCCCCCTGTAGTCAGCAGTATAACCCAAAGGTGAAAGACTTTCTGTGTTCCACAATAATCTCCAGGAACAGGATTACAGTGAGTAAAAAAATCCCACTACTATTATGAAAAATCCAAAAGATCACATTGCATTTTTCTTTGTGTTTTCAATGAAGGAAAGAAAACAGTCTTTAAACAAGGTACATACTTTACCTCTGGCCTGACTGGATCTTCAATGCCGACAACAGCTACGCATGTCAGATCCGCCAATATATCATTCTCGTTCTCCCAGTCCGGCTCTGGGTTCTGGCTAAAATCCCGGAATGCAACGCAGATTGTCCTGAGCCCATCGCAGGCCATGGGTTCTATCACTTTTTTTACCATCTCATCTCGGTCTCTGGGCCTGAAAATTCTGGTCTCTCCATCCCCGCCTTGGATTTGCACACACCTACAAAACATAAGATGATGAAGTCACGCGGTGCCCATAAGGTCATAGCGCAGTGGTTCTCAACCTTTCTAGTGCCGTGACCCCTTGATAACATTTCCCAGGTTGTGGGGACCCCTAACAGTAAAATTATTTTCGTAGCGTGGGTTGTAAGCACCCACAGCAAGACAAGTAATTTGCTCCCCTAAACCACGGATATTTAGCGCTCCCTGAGTTCCTTCAACTTGTACTGTGATAAAACCCCTTATGGTAAATTTTTGGATGTACCACTCTTTCTCTTTGTTCAATTTTTTTTCCTTTTATCTCTTTCTATCCTAATTTCTTTTTTTTTTGCCCCCATCCCTCTCTCGCCGTCTTTCTTGTTCTTTCTCTTATTCTTTCTCTCCCTTTTTCTTAGTTCCTCCCCCTCTATTCCTTCCATGTATTCTCTATTTCTATTCCTTCTCTTACTCCTTGGTGGGGGGTTCTGAGCCAACTTAGGTGCTCCTGATCAAGGTCATCTGCTGATCTGAGAACTGTAGTAGGAACTTTTAATGACAACTCTAATCATAGGTAGTGTTACTCACTGTGTCTCCGGCTTCACTGTGTCACTGACTTTGTGGTGTCTCGCAGCAGTGACACCTATGCCAAAATCAGGAGATAGGGTCTCCTTCAGCCCCTCCCACTTCAGATTCCTCACCAGTCAGCTGACCTCTAGTCTCTGTCCCCCAGCAATGTTGTGACTGACCGTGGGCAACTGCAAAGAGGCTGAGTGGGCAGCCGCGGGCTCAAGGAACAGCCCAGCTGGGCGGCCATGATAAGGCTGGGAGAGCGGTGCAGGCTTCAGGAACAGCTGGGGGTTCGATGACCCCTAGCAAATCATCATTTGACCCCCAAGGGGGTCCCGACCACCAGGTTGAGAACCACTGTCATAGCGGGATGAGATAAGTCATCTGCTTACTTTTTCAGAATGATCTCTGAGGCTCCTTTACTGTACATGCGGTAATTTCCATCATCCAGTTTAACGACGGTGCTCATGGATTTCCTGGCAGAATTAAAGGTGTACACTTTGTACAGTTTCTCCTCTGGGATACTAGCGCGCACTGCCTGGTAATCTTGCTTTAGATCCAGCAGAAATCCTAGCAAACCGCATTCTGTCTTATTGCCGACTTGCCGTTTGAGACCACCCTCCTTTTCCGCTGGCTGGGCAAGAAGATTGAAAGTTCAATATGATGAGGAACTCACTATATACACTACTGTGAAAAAGTTTTAGGCAGGTGTGAAAAAAATGCTGTAAATGAAGAATGCTTCCAGAAATAGAAGTATAGTAAAATGACGGCGGCAGGCACCCTCCATCCCTCCCTCCGGGGTGGACGTCATATGACGTCCTTGTTTTCACAGCGTTCTAGCAAGCGTGCGCCGCCGGAGGTGCGCATGATCGCCGCATCACTGTGTACTCGATGCGCGTGCCCAGCTGCCACGATGGCCGCCGGGCACTCGCGATTGCTCATCACAGGGCAGGGACGTGGAGCTGTGTATGTGTAAACACAACAGCTCCACGTTCTGTCAGGAGAGAGGAGAACTGATCGTATGTTCTTGTATATAGAAACAACAATCAGTTTCCTCCTCTCAACCATTCCCCCCCCCCTACAGTTAGACTTACTCCCTAAGACACACAATTAACCCCTTTGAATGAATGAATGAATGAAAACTTGTATAGCGCGGCACATGCGAACTGAATCGCCTCTGGGCGCTTGTTGTTCCTGTCTCCTTTGATATCAAAAGAGAAAAGTCTTGACCTTTCTCCTGAATGCTAGGTGGTTCTCCTCCAACCGAATGCTGGTTGGTAAAGCGTTCCATAGTCTGGGACCTTGGATCGCGAATCTTCTTTCTCCTTTGGATTTGAAGTTGCCTTTATTGCCCCCTAGTGTTAACCCCTTCCCTGCCAGTCACATTTATACAGTAATCAATGCATGTTTATAGCACTGATCGCTGTAAAATTGTGATTGGTCCCAAAAGTGTCCGATGTGTCCGCCGCAATGTCACAGTCACGATAAAAATCGCAGATCGCCGCCATTAGTAGTAATTAATAAAATAATAATAAAAATGACATAAATCTTTCCCCTATT
Organism: Rana kukunoris; assembly: GCA_029574335.1. Lineage (NCBI taxonomy): Eukaryota > Metazoa > Chordata > Amphibia > Anura > Ranidae > Rana > Rana kukunoris. The sequence goes on along the minus strand of CM056055.1, from coordinate 19,285,648 downwards.
TTGTAGACGCTATAACTTTTGTGCAAACCAATCAATATACGCTTATTGCGATTTTGTTTTACCAAAAATATGTAGAAGAATAGGTATCGGCCTAAACTGAGGAACAAAATTGTTTAAAAAAAGAGTAAAACATATTGTGTTTTTTTTTTTCAAAATTGACGCTCTTTTTTTGTTTATAGCGCAACAAATAAAAACCGCAGAGGTGATCAAATACCACCAACAACCGGTTTCCTCCTCTCAACCATCCCCCTCCCCTACAGTTAGAATTACAAAGTCGCGCGACCGCACAATTCTCATTCAAAGTGTGACAGCGCTGAAAGCTGAAAATTGGCATGGACAGAAAGGGGGTGAAAAGGCTCGGTATGGAAGTGGTTAAAGAACAAAACAGAAAATAAATGAACAGAAAATAAATTCAAATCAATATTTGGTGAGACCTTTGCATTCAAACCAGCATCAATTCTTCTAGGTACACTAATGCCGCGTACACACGGTCGTTTTTTGTGATGAAATAAAACGATGTTTTTGAAAACGTCATTTAAAATGATCGTGTGTGGGCTTCACATCGTTTTTTGTCTTCTAAAAAAAACGAGCAAAAAAAAATTTGAACATGCTTCAATTTTTTGTTGTTTTTTCAAAATGTCTTTTTCTGTGTCATAAGATCGTGTGTGGGCTAAAACGACGTTTTAAACCCGTGCATGCTCAGAAGCAAGTTATGAGACGGGAGCTTCAATGGAACCGAGTGCTGTCGTACGTGTTGTACGTAACCGCGCTTTGCTAGAGCATTTTCAGGAAACGATGGTGTGTAGGCAACGTAGTTTTTTATGATGAAGTTAGAAATGATGAAAAACTTAATTTTATTTCATCACAAAAAACGATAGTGTGTACGCGGCATTACACACAGTTTTAGGGAGGAACTTGGAAGGTAGATTGTTCCAAAAATCTTGGAGAAGGAAGTACAGGTCATGGATGTCGGCTTCTTCAGATCCTTCTGTCTCTTCGTTTAATCCCAGACTCTTTGGGGGCCAAACCATTAGGTCGTTTTTAATGACATTGGCTGTACGTTTGGGGTGGTTGTCCTGCTGCAGAATACATTTTGGGCCTCCCTGATGGTATGACATGATGGATAAGTATCTGTCTGTATTTCTCAGCATTGAGGACACCAATTATCCTGACCAAATCTCTAACTCCTTTTGCAGAAATGCAGCCCCAGACTTGCAAAGAACCTCCACCATGCTAGTTGGCTGCAGACACTCATTAGTGTACCACTCTCCAGACCTAAACCAGAAAACTGCCTCCCGCTACAGTCAAATATTTAAACTTTCGACTTGTCAATCCAATGCACCTGCTGCCATTTTTCTGGACCCCAGTTCCTATGTTTTCCTGCATAGTTGAGTCGCTGAGCCGTGTTTCCACATCAGGTTTTGGCTTTTTGGCCGCAATTTTTTCCATGAATGCCACTTCTGGCCAGACTTCTCCAGACAGTAGATGGCTGTCTCTGGGTCCCACTGGTTTCTGCCAGTTCTGTGCTGATGGCACTGCTGGACATCTGTGGAAGGAAAGTAAGCAGGATGTGTCTTTCATCTGCTGCATTAAGCTTCCTTGGCTGACCACTGCGTCTATGGTCCTCAACGTTGGCAGTTGACAGCACATCTCGAAAGCCCAGTCTGCTTTGCAATCTTTGCCTGGGAGAGACCTTGCTGATGCAGTATACCTACATGGTGTCTTGTTGCTGTGCTCAGTCTTGCCATGGTGTATGACCTGTGACATGAAACCGTCCTCTCCGACCTCACCTTAGTAGCAGAGTTTGGCTGTTCCTCGCCCAGTTTTAAGCCTACACAGTTAATCGCTGTGCTTCAACATATGAAACTGATGATCATTAGAACCTGCTTGGTATAACTGATTATTCTTACACCTGACTCTAATCCTACAAAATCCCTGACTTTGTGCAAGTGTAAGAATTGATGCTGGTTTGAAGCCAAAGGGTGGTCATGCCAAATATTGATTTGATTTCAATTCTTCTTCTGTTTGCTCACTTTGCATTTTGTAAATTAAGATAAATGAATAACATACATTTTTTAAAGTATTTCTCCACACCTACCTAAAACTTTTGCACAGTACTGTGTCTATATACAATATATATATACATAACAAAAATGAATAATACAGATAGCTAATCATTAATGTATTTTGCCAGATTTGTCCTTTGGATAATGCCCATCCACACATACATTTAGGGTAAAAATGTACATACCTAAATGGACACTGCAATGGAGTCACGGGTGGCTTTAGTGCTATTGTGTTATCACTCCAAACTTGTAAGAAAGTACAATTTGACCTATTTAACTGTTTGCCATGTATGTGACAGGACAGCCATTCCGCCAGGTGAGAAGATCCATAAGGACCCTTAACTGTCCAGAGCGACCGCGATGTCGGCAAGTCGATCTGTCCTTCGGCTCTCGAGTGGAGGCGCCGCTATTTTCAGTAGGAGAATCAGGAAGTGAAGCCTTGTGGCTTCATTTCCTGGTTCCTACTGCGCAATGCGCTACTCGCGTAGCGTGATCCCACTGGTCCCTGCGGTCTTCTGGGACCTGTGTCAAAGCGATCTGCTCTGCTCTCTCTTTGGCTAACCCATCATGCTTTGGAAATTCTTTGTTTGTAAAACAAAAACATCCTAACCTACAATTTAAAAAAAATGAGCCCACATAATTTTAGTTTCCCTTGAACCTAAAGCAAATATTGTCATTCGTGGGATTTAAGATTTATTCACACTTGTACGACTTGAAAGTTGCACCTTGGATGCAACTTTGACACAACTTTGGATGGGTGCAACTTGGATACGACTTTGGCTTTGACCAGTGGTAATGGACAACTGTTGCATTGTAAAATAGTCAGGTATGACAATAGGCGTGCACAAGGGGTGTGCCCGGGCACGCTCTAATCCTGGAGTTGGCAACCGAATCGCGATCTACCTGCCGATCATGGGCAAGTGACAGGTAACAGGATGGCCAGTGGGGGTGGAATTTAGTGGAACCGATCTATATTCTCCTCCTTTCCCTCTCCCTGACATTCAGCTGCTACAGGAACAAAATATAGGGGATTGGTACCGATATATGCCACCGCCGCCACCCCTCCTGTCCCTGTATATCATCTTTCTGCTGCCCTGCTTTGAGGGGCACACCCTAATGCAATAGGCTGCACACACCTATGGGTATGACTTTCATGCAACTTTTTAGGGTTAACATTCAAATCTATGGCCCTCAAGTTGCATGAAAGTCGGACCAAAGTAGTGCATGAACTACTTTGAACTTTCTGCAACTTTAAGTTGCACATATATGAATGGTTATTACTGGAAAACATGGGGACTAACCCAGGGCTGTCTTAATAGCAGCATGTCATGGGCCCCTGGGCAAAGTAATGCTCTGGGACCCCTACAATGATGACAGTGCATGTAAACAGACATCAAGTAGGTAGGAGGCAGACTGCCTCCCCTGTGTATTCATAACTCTCAGTGCCATCATGGGGCCCCCAATTATGGGGCAGCATGGGCTCAAGGACCAGCTGCTTTGGGGAAAGTGCAGGGGCCCCCATGCAGCTAGGGCCCCTGGACAGTTCCCTGGTGTGCCCTCTCATTAGGAGAGCCCTGGACTGACCTGTAATGCGACGTTGATGTCCAAGGTTGCATAACAAGTCACACAAGTGTGAATGAAGCCCTAGAATAGCATCAAGCACGACCCCAGCCTGGGATTATCCAAAGGACAATTATTTGACCTTCTCAGAAGAACCAAAGATAAATGCTTCAGACATTCAGTCCAAGAGATAGCACAATAACTTGACTTTACCAGGACTTTGGATGTGTATGCACTGTTGATTGCAATGGCATTCACTAGAACATCTAACGTTTTGGCTGAAAGGGCACTAGGGTCTGGGATCTCCTTGTAGTGGACATCTCCAACGTAGGCCTGAACCACAGTCATTCGATTGGTTGTCAAGGTTCCAGTTTTATCCGAGCAGATTGCCGTGGCGTTGCCCATAGTCTCACAGGCATCTAAATGTCGTACTAAGTTGTTGTCTTTCATCATTTTCTGTAATAAAGTAGCATGCGTGTTATTGTCAGTGAACAGGATGGCCAGTCAGGACTTTGGACAAGGAATATTAAAGTGAAAAGACTTACTTTAACAGAATATGCCAGAGAAATTGTTACAGCCAGGGGGAGGCCCTCAGGGACGGCTACGACCAGCACAGTGACACCGATGATGAAGAATTTCACAAAGTACTGGATGTAAATGGGAGTGCACTCAGGAAGCCATTGCCTTTTCTGGACAACAAAGTTATCAATAGCAAAATAAAGAACCAGGATGATCACCGTGATGGCCGACATCACCAAACCTGCAGGACAAAGACAACCGTTAGCCAGAGCAGCTCGGAAAAGGAGAAAAACGTCAGTTCCACACTGTAACGGGATGGCTCGTGGGACCCAGAAGCTCTTGAAAAGTATGAGATACTCCTGTTTCAGCTTCACCAATGACTCTTATGTTTAAAATCATCCTATGTCCACTAGGGGCATAGGATGACTGAGAAATTATATGTTGGATTGCTTTAACATGGGTCTGTAATCCACAAAATATTCAAGAATGTTTGTAAGAACTATTTACAGGTTGTTGATTCTGAACTCAACAGGTTAATTGAAAGAGTGACTCATTCAATGTGGGAACCCATACTGTTAAAGTGTTAATGTTGTCTGCTACTATGATGTAAATAAATCTTAGTATGGCTCCTAAGAACCTTTCATTGTGTTGTGCTAATGGACACTGTATTGTGTGAGGTTCTATTGATGATAAATGTATATTGTGAGTTAACACAGTCTAAAGGTCAGATGTCTAACTTATCAGCTATAGTTAATTGGCTCATGTAAATTATGTCTACTAAAGGAATGTGTACTGTATTGCAGGTGTCTATCTTGAAAGGTCATATCTCGGAGTCACCTTGTCTGGGTAAATGATTAGTTAATTAGCTCATGTAAATTAGATCAAGAGCTGGTGCCAGAAGGTCTACCAAAAAGATGTGTATTGAGCTCCTTGTGTCATGTTGTGGGTGGAGTTGAGTCATTGTTCATTTTTGGTTACTGACTGTATATAAAGAGCCTGATTTTCTCATTAAAGAGTCTATTCGTTTGGAACCAGAGAACAGAGCTGTGTGTCTCGTTTCTGGGGGGGAATCCGTATGGGTCGTGTTCGCTGGATTGTGGAGCATCGATAAGCTGGTTCTGAATGGAATATCTTAAACGGCGTTAACTCCTGTCCCATTTGGGGTTCCGTTACACATACAATTGCCTGAAATAAACAGACTCCATATTGCAGTTGTCCTCTATCTGAAAGTTAACATAAACCTGAGGTCTTGCTGGAATGTATAAGGAAGACTAACAAAAAGGGCTAGAATGCTTTTCCAAGTTCCCTTCAGTGCAAGTCACATGACCAAAAGGCCTTGTGATTTCTGTTTTAAGGGGAGGATCAAAGTTACAATTGGCTATTACTTCTCTTTAGAAAAGATCATGTGACCAAACGCCTATGCTAATAGTCAGTGGCGTCCCTTCAATTATGGGCGCACGCAGTGGCGGTGGGTCCAATTAGGGGGCACAGGAACCCCGCCCCCTTTCTCCTGCACCCATCACTCACCAATAGATAGATTCATGCATTGGATGAATCTATCTATTGTCAGGTGTCCGACCTCTTGCTGAGCGCCGGTCATCTGAATTACAGCGGTGGGTGTGTTTTGAAAGTGCCTGATTACAGCCATAGGCCCTAATAGGCTTCCTGATTAGAGCCAGTGGGCTCTAATAGGCTTCCAAATTGTTAAACAGTGTGCGCACTGCTGTGTGTTCCCTGTTTAAACAGTGCTGTGTTAGGGAATCGCTTCCCTTAAACTGACCTGCCTCTCAGCCAATCAGGTGCACTGGGTCTGGTTACCAGTCATCTAATTGGCTGAAGCGACAGGTGCTGTGGTCCAATCATAGCAGAGATGACATCGAGGACGCGGAGGGAGCGTGGAGGAGGAGGACGGCGCTGATCCGAGAAAGGTAAGTGAACAAAGGTAAGGAACAGGTACTACTTATACAGTTACTGCTCACCAGTGCGAGTACAGGTACTACTTATACAGTTACTGCTCGACAGTGCGAGTTCAGGTACTACTCATACAGTTACTGCTCACCAGTGTGAGTTCAGGTACTACTCATACAGTTACTGCTCAACAGTGCGAGTACAGGTACTACTCATACAGTTACTGCTCACCAGTGTGAGTTCAGGTACTACTCATACAGTTACTGCTCACCAGTGCGAGTATAGGTACTACTCATACAGTTACTGCTCACCAGTGTGAGTTCAGGGCTACTCATACAGTTACTGCTCACCAGTGTGAGTACAGGTACTACTCATACAGTTACTGCTCGCCAGTGTGAGTACAGGTACTACTCATACAGTTACTGCTCACCAGTGTGAGTTCAGGGCTACTCATACAGTTACTGCTCACCAGTGTGAGTACAGGTACTACTCATACAGTTACTGCTCACCAGTGTGAGTACAGGTACTACTCATACAGTTACTGCTCACCAGTGTGAGTACAGGTACTACTCATACAGTTACTGCTCACCAGTGTGAGTTCAGGGCTACTCATACAGTTACTGCTCACCAGTGTGAGTTCAGGTACTACTCATACAGTTACTGCTCAACAGTGCGAGTACAGGTACTACTCATACAGTTACTGCTCACCAGTGTGAGTTCAGGTACTACTCATACAGTTACTGCTCGACAGTACGAGTACAGGTACTACTCATACAGTTACTGCTCGCCAGTGTGAGTTCAGGTACTACTCATACAGTTACTGCTCACCAGTGTGAGTTCAGGTACTACTCATACAGTTACTGCTCACCAGTGCGAGTATAGGTACTACTCATACAGTTACTGCTCACCAGTGTGAGTTCAGGGCTACTCATACAGTTACTGCTCACCAGTGTGAGTACAGGTACTACTCATACAGTTACTGCTCGCCAGTGTGAGTACAGGTACTACTCATACAGTTACTGCTCACCAGTGTGAGTTCAGGGCTACTCATACAGTTACTGCTCACCAGTGTGAGTACAGGTACTACTCATACAGTTACTGCTCACCAGTGTGAGTTCAGGTACTACTCATACAGTTACTGCTCACCAGTGCGAGTATAGGTACTACTCATACAGTTACTGCTCGCCAGTGTGAGTACAATTATCGATCAGCGATGTGAGTACAGTTATTGCTGTACTCCATCACATCCCTTAGTGAAAGCAGCACATATAGTACATATGAACACTGGTTAGGCATACATTTAACCCTTTAATGACCCTAGATGTTTAACCCTTCCCAGCCAGTGTCATTAGTACAGTGACAGTGCATATTTTTAACACTGATCACTGTATTAGTGTCACTGGTAACCACAAAGTGTCAGTTAGTGTCAGATTATCTGGAGTTCCACTATAAGTCATTGATTGCCACCATTACTAGTATATAAAAAAAAATGTCAAGTATAAATTCCATAGTGTGTAGACACTATGGGCCAGATTCAGGTAGTCCAGAGCATCTTTGCTCTGGAGTAACGCTTCTCATTTGCGTTGCGCTGCAGAAATTTTAGCAGCAAGTGCTGTCATTCACGAAGCACTTGCTCCTAAAGTTGCGGCAGCGCATCGCAAATGAGCCGGCGGAATTCAAATTGGGCGGGTACGGGGCGTGTAGTATGCTAACTAAGCGCGATCCCGCCGCCAACGTACTGCGCATGCGTCGAGTGTCAAAACATCCCCGTGCGCATGCTCCAAAATCTGTGAATGAACGTCAATGACGTCACATTCCCATTCATGACCGTTTTACGCAAGCAACGTTTTTTTATTTTTTTCCGACGCGATGACGACGCCTATACCTAACATAGGATATTCCAACCCCATGTAGGTATAACTATGCGCCGCGTATCCCGTCCGGAAACGTCGTAACGTCACTGCGTCGCGCCGGAATGTGATCATGAATTGCCGATTTCCGCTCATTAACATATTTTTTGAGCGGAAATCGGAGGGAACGCCCCCGGCGCCATTTTTAAGTTGAAGTAACGATGCAATGGCGAAACTCAGTTACGCTGCTCGCATCGGAGCTTCAACCCGGCGTTTCTTGTTTTCTGGTTACAGAAAACAGAAACGCCGGCTCAAAGTCACAGTTAGGCTGGCGGATCACTGGATCCGCCAGCCTAACTGTTCCTGAATCTGGCCCTATAACTTTTGCAGAATAACAACAAATAAATCCAGAAAAACACATTTCAAAAAAGTTATCAATTGATTTGCATTTTAATGAGTGAAATAAGTATTTGACCCCTTCACAAAACATGACTTAGTACTTGGTGGCAAATCCCTTGTTGGCCATCACAGAGGTCAGACGTTTCTTGTAGTTGGCCACCAGGTTTGCAGACATCTCAGGAAGGATTGTGTCCTCTTTGCAGATCATCTCCAAGTCATTAAGGTTTCAAGGCTAATGCTTGGTAACTCGAACCTTCAGCTCCCTCCACATAGGCCTGGAGTCTGGCTAGGTCACTCCAGGACCTAAATGTGTTTCTTCTTGAGCCACTCCTTTGTTGCCTTGTCCGTGTGTTTTTGGGTCATTGTCATGCTGGAATACCCATCCACGACCCATTTTCAATGCCCTGGCTGAGGTAAGGAGGTTCTCACCCAGGATTTGATGGTACATGGCCCCGTCCATCGTCCCTTTGATGCAGGAAAGTTGTCCTGTCCCCTTAGTAGAAATCTTTCCCCCTCCATGTATGATGGTGGGGGATGGTGTTTTTGGGGTCATAGGCAGCATTCCTCCTCCTCCAAATACGGCGAGTGGAGTTGATGCCAAAGAGCTTGATTTTGGGCTCATCTGACCACAACATTTTCCCCCAGTTCTCCTCTGGATCATTCAGATGCTCTTTAGCAAACTTCAGACTGGCTGTACATGTGCTTTCTTAAGCAGGGGGACCTTGCAGGCGCTGCAGGATTTCAGTTCTTTGCACCGTAGTGTGTTACCAATTGTTTTCTTGGTGACTATGGTCCCAGCTGCCTTGAGATCATTGACAAGATTCTCCTGTGTAGTTCTGGGCAGATTCCTCATCATTCTCATGATCATTGAAACTCCACAAGGTGAGATCTTGTATGGAGCCCCAGACCGAGGGAGATTGACAGTTATTTTGTGTTTCTTCTATTTGCGAATAATCACACCAACTGTTGTCACCCTCCCACCAAGCTGCTTGGCGATGGTCTTGTAGCCCATTCCAGCCTTGTATAGGTCTACAATCTTTTCCCGACATCCTTGGACAGCTCTTTGGTCTTGGCCATGGTGGAGAGATTGAAGTCTGATTGATTGATTGCTTCTGTAGACAGATGTCTTATATTCAGGTAACAAGCTTAGATCAGGAGCACTCCCTTTAACCACTTAAGGACCGCCTCCTGCACATATACGTCGGCAGAATGGCACGGCTGGGCACATGCACGTACAGGTACGTCCTGTGCTAGTACCCAGCCGTGGGTCGCGGGCGCACTCCCACGACCCGAAGCTCCGGGACCGCGGGACTCGCGGACCCGATCACCACTGGAGTCCAGGGATCGTTTCCCGGAGCTGAAGAACGGGAAGAGCCGTGTGTAAACATGGCTTCCCCGTTCTTCACTGTGTCGACGTCATCGATCGCGTGATCCCTGTTATAGGGATACACAATCGATGACGTCACACCTACAGCCACACCCCCCTACAGTTGTAAACACATATGTGGTCACACATAACCCCTTCAGCGCCCCCTTGTGGTTAACTCCCTAACTGCAACTGTCATTTCCACAGTAAACAATGCAATTTAAATGCATTTTTTGCTGTGAAAATGACAATTGTCCCAAAAATGTGTCAACATTTTCCGAAGTGTCCGCCATAATGTCGCAGTCACGAAAAAAAAAATGCTGATCGCCGCCATTAGTAGTAAAAAATAATTAATTAATTAATTAATTAGTTAATAAAAATGCAATAAAACTATCCCCTTTTTTGTAAACGCTATAAATGTTGCGCAAACCAACTGATAAACGCTTATTGCGTTTTTTTTTTACCAAAAATATGTAGAAGAATACGTATCAGCCTAAACTGAGGAAAAAAAAATATTTTTTATATATTTTTGGGGGATATTTATTATAGCAAAAAGTAAAAAATATTGAATTTTTTTCAAAATTGTCGCTCTATTTTTGTTTATAGCACAAAAAATTAAAACTGCAGAGGTGATCAAATACCACCAAAAGAAAGCTCTATTTGTGGGGAAAAAAGGACGCCAATTTTGTTTGGGAGCCACGTCGCACGACCGCGCAATTGTCAGTTAAACTGACGCAGTGCCTAATCGCAAAAACTGGCCGGGTCCTTTAGCTGACTAAAGGTCCGGGTCTTAAGTGGTTAATAGAGTGCTCCTAATCTCTGCTCATTACCTGTATAGAAGACACCTGGGAGCCAGAAATCTTGCTGATTGATAGGGGAACAAATACGTATTTCACTCGTTAAAATGCAAATCAATTTATAACTTTTTTTTAAATGCATTTTTCTGAGGTTTTTTGCTGTTATTTTGTCTCTCACTGTTAAAATAAACTGACCATTAAAATTATAGATGGATTATTTTCTTTGTCAGTGGGCGAACGTATAAAATCAGCAGGGGATCAAATACTTTTTTCCCTGTATAGGCCTTTTTCTTCAAAATTGCCGTTCTTTTTTGTTTATAGTGCAAAAAAAAAAAAAAAAAAAACCCAGTGGTGAAAATGGTTGTTCATGAAGGGGGGGAATCTTCCGACGGTCAAGTGGTTAACCCCTTCATCTTTCACATTATACAAAAAATTGGGCAAATTTTTTTTTCAGTTTCTTTTTAATTCTTTCATTTCTTTTTTCCCCAAAAAGTTGTGTTTAAAACACCGCTGCACAAATACCGTGTGACATAAAATATTGCAACTATCGCCATATTATTCTCTAGATCAGGGGTGTCAAACTGGTGGCCCTCCAGCTGTTGCAAAACTACAATTCCCATGAGGCATTGCAAGGCTAACAGTTACAAGCATGACTCCCGCAGGCAGAGGCATGATGGGACTTGTAGTTTCGGAACAGCTGGAGGGCCGCCAGTTTGACACCCCTGCTCTAGATTCTCTTCTAAAATGTGTATATATATATATGTGTGTGTGTGTGTATATATAATGTTTGGGGGTTTTAAGTTATATTCTAGCAAAAAATTTGAATTTTAACTTGTAAACACCAAATGCCAGAAATAGGCTTAGGCATGAAAGGGTTAAACTGAGAAAATATAAAATGTTAAAGAAAAAAAATATGGTAATTTCAATATTGATGACAGCCACACGTTTATCTATGACAACAGCATGGCTTCTTAGTAGAAGAGTCCAGGTGCTTAACTGGCATGCCTGCAATCCAGACCTTTCACCAACTGAAAATATTTGGTGCATCTTGAAAAGAAAAACCTGACAAAGAGAGACCCAGGACTGTTGAGCAGTTAGAATCCTAGGCCAGACAAGAATGGGACAACTTTCCTTCCCCAAAACTCCAGCAACTGGTCTCCTCAGTTCCCAGACCTTCAGAGTGTTGGTAAAAGTAGAGGGGACGCTACACTGTTCTATACATGGCCCCACCCCCAACTGTCCCATACAATAATTGGATGGCTACAGGAGGACTGATATTGGGTTCTCTGGAGGTTCTTTGCATGGAATTTGGTTGGGAAGGGGGGTAATTTTCTCGTTCCCCAAGACTACGTCGTTCTGTGACGAAACGTGCGTTGGAGGTTGACGTGCTGACGTCATCGCGTTGTACCTTGTTAATGGATGGTTATCTGCAAGCCTGCGGGCTACTATTTTATTCGAGATTTTATCTTCCTTTTTCTTGTAAGTGCAACTTTTAACCTTATTAAATCTCATACCAAGTTTGAATTACACTATGGAGAGGTTTTGTTTTTCATCCTTTTGGGTATATGATTGACGGCCTACCTTGGTTTGGTGATCTAAGTTATCTGGTCCGCCTTCCTCCGTATTCCTGTGAGCTGCTGCTGGATGCAGACCCAGAGAGAGATCATCCATACAGGCTATATTGAGCTTGCCTTTCGGTAAGGGCGCAACATGTGTGGTGGAGGTGCACGTGTGCTGGTGGTGTCACTATCGAGTACCCATTTTTCTCACATTTACTCAACTAGTGGTGATCCACAAATTAATTTCAGTTTATTTATGGACTATTGGATCACTCCATAGACCCCTTGAGGACTACTCGTTCTATTCAATGTCTCTCATTTTTCTGAGTGGTAACTGAATGCAATATTTTCTTTCTTCACTATCACTGGTTCAATTTATTTTTTATTTTTTATTTTGAGCGCAGCCCCTTATATTATAATAATACATTTTCAGTCGTTTTTTTATAGTCAGGGTCACGGTCATATGCCTACATATATCTATACAAGTCACTTACCTGCTTTTCCTATCTGCACTGCCAGTTTGGTCAGCTTGCCCTGTAGGACTGACTTTTCCTTCTTGTGTGGATTTACTTTCTTCTTGTCCTTTTCCTCTCCATCGCCCCCCTCAGCACTTTTCAGGGGCTGCATTTCCATGGCAGCTGCCCCATCTTGTTGTTTGGCTGTAAAAGCAGAAAGAAGTGATTGGCGCCATGTTGTGTATGGAGGGTCAGATATTTCTAGAAGTCTTGGTAGGATCTCATGACCCTCATACCGCATTGCAGCCCAGGCATTTCACAATGCTGCTGCATTTTACCAATCTTCACCTGTGGATCATCAATGTCAATATATACCATATAAACAGAAGAGAGTGAACTACAAAATGTAGGTACCCAAGGGGCACTAGGATATAATTGTCTGCAGATGATTCACATTGTGTGTGCAGCATGTTTATGTATCTATATCTATTCCAACTAGGAACAAAAAGATGTTTTGGTAGACAAAGGGATGGGATAGAAAAGTGAACAAAAGAGAAGGAAGGCAGAGAGGAAAGAAAGCATAGTAAGGAAGGAAGAGGGAGGCAAGAAAAAGAGAAGGGAGGAGGAGAGCAAAGGAAGCATAGTAAGGAAGGAGGAGGGAAGAGGAAGAGAAGGGAGGGAGGGAGAGAAGAAAGGAAGCATAGTAAGGAAGGAAGAGGGTAGGAGGGAGGGAGAGAAAGAAAGGGAAGAAGGAGAAGAAAGGCAGTGTAATAAGGAAGGAAGGAGGGGGGAGAAGAGAAGAGAGGAGAGGAAAGTAGGCATAGTGATAAAGGAAGAGGGAAGGAGTAAGGGAAGAGAAAGAAGGGAGGAGGAGAAGAAAGGAAGCATAGTAAGGAAAGAAGATGAAAGAAGTAGAGAAGGGAGAAGGAAATTAAGCATAGTAAGGAAGGAAGAGTAAAAAGGAGCGGGAAGAAAAGAAGAAAGAAGGAGGAGAGAAAAGGAAGCATAGTAAGGAAGGAAGAGGGAAGAATGGAAAGAAGAACAAGAGAAGGGAGGAGGAAAGAAGAGAGGACGGTGTAGAGCAGGTATCCTATAAATCAGGGAGAAAAGGAAGCAGGAGAACAAGAAAGAAAAGGAAGTATGAAGGGTAAAAAGGGAGGCAATGAAGGAATGAACAAAGTTAGGGGAGGAAGAGAAAGGAAGGAGGGGATGAAGGGAGGCAATAAGGAAAAGTGGAAAGGAAAGAAGGGGAGAAAGGCAAAGATATAAGCAATGAAAGATACAGGGAAGGAAGGGGTGGAGGAAGAAGGGAGGCAACAAAGAAACATAGGAAGGGAGGAGGGAGGAAGAGAGGAGACAATAAAAGGAAGGGAGGACACAGGGAAGGGATGAAGGGGAAAGAGAGGGAGGGAAGAAGGGGAAAGAGGGATAATACAAGGAATGGAGGACACAAGGAAGGGATGAATGGAGAAGAGAGGAAGGAAAGAATTGGAAAGAGGGATAATACGATGAATGGAGGACACAAGGAAGGAAGGGGTGAAGGGAGACAATAAAGACAGGAAGGAAGGATGGAGAGAGGTAGGGAATAAGGGTAGAGAGGGAAATATATAAGTAAGTGAGGACACAGGGAAGGAAGGAGGGGGGGGCAGGAAAGAAGATGGGAGTCAATAAAGGAATGGAAGGAAGGAGGGAGGTAAAAAAGTAGGGGACGGAGTGAATGAGGTAAAGTTGGAGGGGGGAGGGGGTGTAGGGGAGGAAGGAGGCCATGAAGAAGAAGGGAGTAAATGAAGGCATAGAAAGAAGGAAGGCGAGAGATACAGAAAAAGAGAGCGTATAAAGACCGTATATGTTGCTGTGTTATTTGCTCGGTTGTATTTGCAGTATGCAGCCCTCCCCAGTGCACAGAATTTACCTTTGTTCTGGATGGTGTCCACATTCCCATCTTGCATTTTGCCTACACAGTGGAAGTTCAACAGACAACAAAGAGCAGAACATGAAACATCAGACCAAACAAGGAACAAGACAGATGAAGCAAATCCCAACCAAATCCACACTACGAACAGACATGGGTGTCTCATATATTGCTCGCTCACTTTTAGAGGTTACAGTACCAGTTTGGTTTACTAATCGCCTGTGGTCATATATGTTATTTATCTATTAATGTACATCGTCCAACCAACAAAAGGTTGCAATTCTCAGCTCCAGAGTCTGATTTCATTTTAGGGCAACACAGCTTTGTCCTACATAAATCTTCCTTCCAATGTCTCCAACCTTCACTGCTCAGCTTGTGTGCCTGTGAATTGTAGGCTGAGGGTGTTTTCTAGAACAGATGAGAAGGAAGATTGATGGAGAACAAGGAGTGTAATTGTAAAGGCCCCTTAATGGACACCAAAGACCACCCCTACCAACACACAAGGCTCCAGTCATTATTGATTAATGTTGCCCGGTTCTAAGAAATGTGTAATTTTAACTTCCAACATGCAAAAATTAGCTACAGCATCACCTCAGATATAGCCGATAATCATCAGAACTTGTATACTGTATGGCAGCTGCCTTTGCATATGACATAACGTGGAGATAAGCTGTCTGAGGTCTGCTTAGAGGACTACCAAGACACAGATCACGAAATAGATGTCCATGGGCGTCCGCAGGTAGGGGCAAGGGGGAGCAATTGCCCCCCCTGGAATCACCAAGAAGGTGTTGTAGTTGCCAGCTGCAGTGTCCGTTGCCTACTTTATTTCTGAGTCAGCCGGCTGCTTTCTGTCCTGACACATCTGATGTTCCTCCCTCACCCCCGGCCCGATCATCGGATGAGGCAGCTCGGCCGTTCCGCCGCTCCTCTTCAGTGATTGGCTGCCTGCCTGTGTACATGTTGTGAAGATCCGGCTGGTGCTGCCCACTCAGTACAGTCAGAGAATGTACATACTTTTATATTGCATGGGCGACCTTAAAATGATGCCCATTCCGAAAAAAAAAATCTGCGGACGCCCATGTAGATGACTAATAATGAGGGACTCCAACCAAAAGGAGGAAAATAGCAACGACGCCTATATGGTTTAAACATGGATGTCTTTACATTAATTTCCTATTCATACCTGGACATGACAGACTTGGAAACTACCAATTACAGAGTACTTCCCTAAGCCTTATCAATAAACAAGATGCTCGGTCTACAGAGAGGAGAGTAAGGATGTTACAAATGGAACAATGGATTGTGGGAAAATTAGATGTTGACATACCATTCACTAAGTTGGCATTTGCATTATCAGTGACGTTTGCCCCTGCTGCCCCATCTGTAGCTGCAGGAGGATGAGAGGATGGGTGGGTGGTGGTACCGACTGTGATAAGAAAATGAAAATAATGACAAGAAAGCAAGTAAAATCACAGCATGAAAACATGAGTACAAAAGGAGGGAAAAGAAATATCCGTGCATCCCTAAAGTCAGGTCAGGGAATCTGTCTGAGGTTTACATAACATGGAACGGTGCTCAAAGAGTCACCAATCGGAAGGACTTTAGAGGCATAAAAAACAATGTGGAGGTGTAGAAAAAATATAACAATTTATTGAAAAAAGTACATAGTATGGTCACACAAAATAGCTAAAAATCAAATATAATGGTACAATTTGTACAGTGAGCCCTTGCGCATTGACGCGTTTCACCATTAGGCTTCTTCGGAATCCGGTCAAGGTTCAGAGAGCGAACAAATAGGAAGAAAAAGTCTCACTGTCTGTAAGTGGACTTGGCCTCGTATATGAGGGTCCAATTGAAAAAAAATTAAAAATATTTCAAGAATTTCAAGAATAATCCACAGTAAAGGAAGATGTTCCAAAGGGTTGCAGCACCAGGGCCGTTTGAAGGAATTTGGAGGCCCCAAGCAGAATGGGGGCCCCCAAGCACCCCCCCTGCACGCAAAGCCTACGTTAGCGCTACACACATTTTTTACACCCATGTTCTTACTCCCTCCCCCCCCCCCCAGTCCCTATGTTTTTCTATTCTCACCTCCCCTTCTTCCCTGTAGGCTGCCGCTGTATCGTGGCCGAGCTCCTCTTCCTCCTGTCAGTCCGGTGTTCTATCATTATGGATCCCCAGTCCCCTATCAGATAGTGCCAGCCCAGCCCCTGCGCAGTACAGGAGATTCAGTTTCCTGTGTTCCCGGCCAGACTGACAGGAAGTGAGCACTCAGTGTGCCCTTCCTGTCAGTCCGGCCGGGAACTGGAAACTGAATCTCCTGTACCATGCGCGGTACCTGGCCGGACTGACAGGACTCGAGGAGGAAGGAAGAGGAGCTCGACCACACTACAGCCTGGGAAGGGGAAGTTGGGGGTTCCAGGCCAGCTCGGAGAATAACCAACAAGGGACTCCTATCTGCCAATAAATGTGTAAATCATTAACACAGCTGGACACAATATCCAGAAGGGAAAGATATCAATAGTATGTCATACGGGTATGCCCCTGGCAGACAGTCTGGTTATTCTCCTACTTTTGGATCTCTGCTATATTATCCTTTACTTGATGTCATACATGATGCCTATGCACCCTGTCCTAGCCTATAATTCTCATATGAAGAGATATAGTCGCCTGTTGCCTATTGTGCTGCAACCCTTTAGAACATCCTCCTTATATGTGTATTTTTCTTGAAATATTTAAAATATTTTTTCCATTGGACCCTCATATAAGAGGCCAAGTCCACTTAAAGACAGTGAGACTTTTTCTTCCTATTTGTAACGGTAGGGCCTGTGGAACCCAGAAGCTCTTAGAAAGTATGAGCTAGAAAATAATGGACATTCAGAATATATCTTGGATTACTTGAACATGGGTCGGTAATTCACAATATCTTCCAGGATAACTGTAAAGAACCATTACTGTTTGTTGGTTTTGAACTCAACAGGTTAATTGAAAGATGCTAATGCCATTAACTCCAGCCCACCTGTCTGTGAGTTGTGATGTAAATGAATCTAGGATGGCCTCTGAGGACCTTTCATTGTGGCTTGTGCTAATTGATCCTGTATTGTGTGAAGGAGTCCTGTGATAATGTGTATTGTAAGTTAGCAGACAACCTAAAGGTCAGGCGTCTAAATCATCAGCTGTAGTTAATTAGCTCATGTAAATTAGGTCAGGTCTCGGAGCCAGGATGTCTGCTAAAAGATGTATCAAGGATGATGTGTATCAGGGGGGGGGCTCGTTAGGAACCATTGTGTGACGTTGTGGGTGGAGTTGGGTCATTGTTCATTTGGTTACTGCAGTATTCTTTTTGTGTATATAAGAGCTGTATTTATCAATAAAGATTGTAAAACCTGCTTGAACTTCATATAGAGATGTGTGTCTCGTTAATGGTGGAATTCTTAAGTGTCGTGTTCGCCGGATTGTGGAGTTTCGGTAGCTGCTATGTGTTCGGGAATCAGGGATGGACTGGCCATTGGGACTACAGGGAGTTTCCTGGTGGGCCGATGGCTCAGTGGGCCGGCTCCTCTGTCTCTCCCTCCCCGCAGCGCTCACCTGGGGAGAACAAAGAAGCAGGGGGAGGACCAGAGGAGCAGGGACGACGACAGAGAAGCATGGGGGGAGGGGACAGACAGCTAAATCAACAGCTATGGCCTGGAAGTTTCTCACTTCTGCCTAATCTTGTCCCATAAGGGGGGCACCAAACTGATTCTTTCCCCCGGGTGAAATAATGTCTAGCTTCCCCACTGGTACTGCCTATAAGAGTACCAGTACCAGCCGTTCTACTCTAATAAAGTAGAACGGGTAGTGAAGGGGAGAGGGGGCTTGGGTGGCAGGGGGGGGGGTGCGGCAGTTGTCCGGCCTCCATGGGAGAGACCTGTCAAAGTGGGTCAGGCTGGATGAAGTCCAGGGCCAAATTTCTGTCCCAGTCCAGCCCTGTCGGGAATGGAATATCCTAAACGGCTTTAACCCCTATCCCATTATGGGTGCCGTTACAGTTACCTCTCTGAATCTTCGTATCCTGAAAGAAGCCTGAAGAAACATGTCGATACGCAAGGGCTTACTGTACAATTAACAAATTGTATAATTTCATATGATTTCTAACTATTTTGTGTGACCATACTATGTACTTTTTTAAAATAAATTGTTATATTTTTTCGAAACCTCCACATTGTTTTTTTTAAGCCTCTAAAGTCCGACCAATTGGTGACTCTTTGAGCACCGATTTTTTGTTTCCTCAATTATACGGATGTGGCAATGTGAGTGCCTTCCTTTCACAATTTTTCGTTCACATAACATGGTCCATGAATGGCCAGTGTCAGTGGAAGGGAACAAATTCTCACTTAGGGATAAAAGAAGACCTCAGTTACTAATGTGTGAGATGAGGAAAACCTATATCCACAAATTTAAAGGCAAATGAATAAAAACAAAAACAGCTTAATTCTCAAGATTGGGTGTTTGAAGCGAAGACCGGTTCTCTTTACGTCATCTCAAGAAAAGTTGATTGGCTGTGGAGGAACAATCTACGGCCTTCCTTATTGGTCATTCTCCTAATGCCTTTGGCCAATTTTATGAAGGTTTGTCCAATTCATCTAAAAATCCCAACCAAGCCCTTGGTACTGGTTAGAATAAGTAAAGTTCTAACACTCCAGCACTCAAACAGTTGTACATCTGATGGTGTCTCAACCTGTAATGCTCCGTCCGATGCTGCCCTCCTCGGATGGGGAATCTCTAAATATTCACAAACATGAGAAGGACCAAGCGCATCTAACACAACTCCAGCCATAGGTGTGATCTAATCTAACCATCTATGCTGTGGTTGGAGGAAAAATGCATTTTGGGGAGCATGCCCCTTTCTTCATACCTGTGGTCAGGGGCGGACTGACCATTGAGGAACTCGGGCACTGCCCGAGGGCCCCATGCCACTAGGGGGCCCCATCAGGGTTGCCAGGCTCATTAAAACCAGGGACAGTATGTACAAATCTGTGTTTTTTTTACATCTGTCCCTGATATGTCCAAAACCTACATGCTTTTGATGCGAAAATCCTGAGATTTTAGCTGCCCCGCCTCTGTACTGCCACCTGGCTTGGTGGCCATCTGTAAGCCTGGGGGCCCCATAATCTTCTATTGCCCGGGGGCCCCATGAGTTGGCAGTCCGCCCCTGCCTGTGGTATTGTACCATATACAAAAAAAACAGACTGGAAGAAACCCAAAAAGGTGGTTACTCCATGGGTCAGGCAATACTGACAAATACTCACTCTATTTACCAAATGCCATTAAGTAACCACCTTTTTGAGTTTCTTCCAGCCCGGGTATTTGTATATGCGTTGTTTGGGTTACTTGGGTCACACCAAAGACTTTGGTGAGTCACTGGCCACGGGCTATGGGTAGGTGTTTCATTACTACCTTACCTGATTACCGAGTTTCCTAGAAAAAGTATTCATACCCCTTGAAACGTCCCACATTCTGTCATGTTACAACCAAAAACGTAAATGTATTATATTGGGATTTTATGTGATAGACCAACACAAAGTGTCACATAATTGCGAAGTGGAAGGAAAACAATAAATTGTTTTCAACATTTTTTACAAATAAATATGTGAAAAGTGTGGGGGGGACATTTGTATGGTGCCCCCGGAGTCAATACTTTGTAGAATCTCCTTTCTCTACAAGTCTTTTTGGGGGTGTCTTTACCAGCTTTACACATCTAGAGAGGGACATTTCTCCACTTTCTTCTTTGTAAAATATCTCTGTCTCTGTCAGATTGGATGGAGAGCGTCTGTGAACAGCAATTTTCAAGTCTTGCCACAGATTCTCAATGTGATTTAGGTCTGGGCTGTGACTGGGCCATTCTAACACATGAATATGCTTTGATCCAAACCATTCCATTGTAGCTCTGGTTGTATGTTTAGGGTCGTTGTTCTGCTGGAAGGTGAACCTCTGCCCGGTCTCAAGTCTTTTGCAGACTAATAGGTTTTCTTCTAAGATTGTCCTGTATTTGTCTCCATCCATCTTCCCATCAACTCTGACCAGCTTCCCTGTCCCTGCTGAAGAAAAGCATCCCCACCACATTAAAGCTGCCACCCACATGTTTGGGGATGGTGTGTTCAGGGTGATGTGCAGTGTTAGTTTTCCACCACACACAGCGTTTTGCCTTTAGGCCAAAAAGTAGATTTTTGGTGTCACCTGACCAGAGCACCTTATTCCACATGTTTGCTGTGTCCCCTCCCCCACATGGCTTCTCACAAACTGCAAACAGGACTTCTTATGTCTTTCTTTCTCCAATGTCTTTCTTCTTGTCACTCTTCCATAAAGGGCAGATTTGTGGAGAGCACCACTAATAGTTGTCCTGTGGACAGATTCTCCCACCTGAGCTGTGGATCTCTGCAACTCCTCCAGAGTTACCATGGGCCTCTTGGCTGCTTCTCTGATAAATGCTCTCCTTGCCCGGCCCGGTCAGTTTAGGTGGACGGCCATGTCTTGGTAGGTTTGCAGCTGTGCCATACTCTTTCCATTTTCGGATGATGGATTGAACAGAAGCTCTGTGAGATCTTCAAAGCTTGGGAGATTTTTTTCTAACCTAATCCTGCTTTATACTTCTCCACAACTTTATCCCTGACCTGTCTGGTGTGTTCCATGATGCTGTTTGTTCACTAAGGTTCTCTAACATACCTCTGAGGGCTTCACAGAACAGCTGTATTTATAGTGAGATTAATTTACACACAGGTGGGCTCTATTTAAAAATTAGGTGACTTTTGAAGGCAATTGGTTCCACTAAATTTTAGTTAGGGGCATCAGAGTAAAGGGGGTGAAATACAAATGCACACCACACTTTTCCAATTTTTATTTGTAAAAAAAATTCAAAAACATTTATCGTTTTCCTTCCACTTCACAATTATGTGCCACTTTGTGTTGGTCTTTCACATAAAATCCCCAGAAAATGTATTTACGTTTTTCTCGTATCATGACAAAATTTGGAAAATTTCAAGGGGTGTGAACACTTTTTCAAGGCACTGTATGCATTTTTTATTCTGTGGTATTGTACCTGGTTGGTATCGCTCTGAAGAATGGGGCATGTCTCCCGAAACGCGTTAATCTTCCAATTGCGGCATACATGGTTAGATGACCTTGCCTACTGCTGGAGTTGTGTTTGATGTGCTCGTTCCTTCTCATGTTTTTGGCCTTTGAACCTAATATACACTGGGGGAGGTAATGCACTTGGCGTCTGCGCCCTCCTGTGGGTTTTCACTGGTTAGGATAGGTTAACACTGTCTTCAGTTTTTTTAACTGAGTCTTAGTGCTGGTTATTCTATGAAATATATTCAGTTTTGCAGTTAGGTACATCCACATGAGACGCAGTCAAGACATTTCAGGAGCACGTGATTCGCGCTCGAGTCGCACCGCATTCCTGTTAAAATCAAATACGATTCCTTGCAGTGTGACTTGAGGCCATTTTTTTGTATGGCTAAAATCGTACCGCATTGTATGTGCAGGCTTTTGCCTTTTACCTTTTTTTTTGCTGTGCTGGAATCGGATCGCATGGGTGTTTATACCCAATGCGATCCGATTCAAGCAAATGCATTGCATTCTGCAATGTGCTTTTGGGGTGTTGTTATCTTTTACTTGATATCTGCAGCAGATCGCATGAACACAGTGAGATGTCTATGCAGATACAATACGGGTAATGCAGCGATTCCTGTGCTTTTCCGCATCGCATTACTGTGAACCGGGGCTAAATTCTACACTGCACATCCGCTATTCTGATAAGCCATGAATGGAATAAAAGCAAAACTAGACTATTCTGACCATCCCACTTACATTATACACTTAATTTCTAAAAGTATTGGGACGCCTGCCTTTACACGCACATGATTTTTTATGGCCTCCCAGTCTTAGTCCGTAGGGTTCAATATTGAGTTGGCCCCCGCCCTTTGCAGCTATAACAGCTTCACCTCTTCTGGGAAGGCCGCCCACAAGGTTTAGGAGGGTGTCTATGGGAATGTTTGACCATTCTTCCAGAAGCGCATTTGTGAGGTCAGGCACTGATGTTGGATGGAAAGGTCTGGCTCACAGTCTTCGCTCTAATTCATTCCAAAGGTGTTCTATCGGGTTGAGGTCAGGCCAGTCAAGTTCCTCCACCCAAACTTGCTCATCCATGTCTTTATGGACCTTGCTTTGTGCACTGGTCCAAATCATATGGTGGAGGGGGGATTATGGTGTGGGGTATGTTTTCAGGGGTTGGGATTGGCCCCTTAGTTTCAGTGAAGGGAACTCTTAAAGCGTCAGCACACCAAGACATTTTGGACAATTTCATGCTCCCAACTTTGTGGGAACAGTTTGGGGGACCGCCCTTCCTGTTCCAACATGACTGCGCACCAGAGCACAAAGCAAGGTTCATAAAGACATGGATGAGCGAGTTTGGGATGGGAGAACTTCACTGGTCTGCACCAGTCCTGACCTCAACCACATAGAACACCTTTGGGAAGAATAATGCCCCGTACACACGATCGGATTTTCCGCCAGCAAAAGTCCGATGTGAGCTTTTCGTTGGAAATTCTGACCGTGTGTATGCTCCATCTGACTTTTGCTATAGCAATTCCGACGCGTAAAATTCTGACACATGCTCGGAAGCATTGAACTTCACCATGTTCTTGACGGTCAAAAGTCCAGAGAACTTTTTTGTGACTGTGTGTATGCAAGCCAAGCTTGAATTCCGTCAGAAAAACCGTCCAAGGTTTTTCCAAAGGAAAATACGATCGTGTGTATGGGGCATTGTTGCCTGACCTCACAAATACGCTTTTGGAAGAATGGTCAAACATTCCAATAGACACCCTCCTAAACCTTGAGAAAGCTGTCCCAGAAGAGTTGAAGCTGTTATAGCTGCAAAGCTGGGGGGGGGGGGGCTAACTCAATATTGAACCCTACAGACTAAGACTGGGATGGCATTAAAGTTTAACGCTACATAGTCACATAGTAGGCAAGGTTGAAAAAAGACACGGACTAAGACTGGGATGCCATTAAAGTTCATATGTATGTAAAGGCAAGTGTCCCAATACTTTTGACAATTTGGGTCCGGATTCAGAAACGATTT
The DNA here is from genome assembly GCA_029574335.1 of Rana kukunoris. Classification (NCBI taxonomy): domain Eukaryota; kingdom Metazoa; phylum Chordata; class Amphibia; order Anura; family Ranidae; genus Rana; species Rana kukunoris. The sequence goes on along the minus strand of CM056055.1, from coordinate 19,262,136 downwards.
ACGTCGGTGTATCTCCAGATACGCCGCCGTAATTTCAAATGTGCGCCGTCGCATCTTTGCGCCGATTCACAAAGCGAGATACGTCGGAAAACATGGCTTCAGCCGTACGACGTAACTTTCCTATGCCGGCGTATTGTGGGCGCATCGTTACGCTGGACGCATTCGGCGTTCCTATTATATATATGCAAATGAGTAAGATACGCCGATTCACGAACATAGATGCGCCAGGCCGCCTCATATACGCGATATGCATAAGGCTTACGTCCGGCGTAAAGTTACCCCTCATATAGCAGGCGCAGCTAATGCTAAGGTATGGGCCAGGTAACGACGCCGTGGAATTTTACGTCGCAAATTTTACGACGCTGTTTACGTAGTACTACGTGAATAGGGCAGTGCGTAGGTTACGTTCACGTCTTAGGCATTGCGCCGACGTATCTTAGGGAGTAGATGCGACGTGATTCTGAGCATGCGCACGCATGCGCCGTTCAATCGGCCATTCATTTGCATGGGGTCGCGCTTAATTTAAATAGATGACGCCCACCTCCTTCCTACTTTACTGCTTACGCCGGCCAATTTACGCTACGCCGCCGCAACTTACGGAGCAAGTGCTTTGTGAATACTGCACTTGCCTCTCTAAGTTGCGGCGGCATAGCATAAAGAAGATACGCTACGCCCGCACAAAGATACGCCAATGTATCTGAATCCCGGCCATAGTGTATATCTATATAGACTCTTTTATAGGTATATTTATACTTTATTTTCTACTCCCTCACCACATACAGTACTTGTTTATATACAGATTGCGTACAGTATATATCTATACACACTATTTTATCATTTCTCCCCACGTACAGTATATATACGTATATATAAGCACGCTATTTTCTGTTGGGCAATGATGGACCTCACCACAAACAGTATACACTACTTTCTATCTATATTCAGTATTTCTATCTTTAGAAATATCTATATACACTATTTTCTATTTCCTCCTTTGCACACGTTGACTTTTTGTCTACAGAACGGGGGGAAATTCGGTGTACATATACCTGGTAGACTGGCTCCATCCTGATTTTTCTTTCCTGTGTGATGATGACGAAAACAAAACAAGAGGGAGATGTTAACCATGCAGAGAGATGTTTCATGGGAATCAGCGGGGACATTATGGTCGGACAATAAGAAAATAAAATGAGTTTATGATGACTTGCAGACCCTTCCTCATCTACCTCCACATGGCTTTCTACAGGTTGCTACCAACAGACTGAAGACGAGTGTTCTACACAGGACAACAAACACGTTGGCGAGACATGGCCGCACTAGGCAGTGCCGGAACCGACCGACCTAGGTATATGGACCACTGACCTTTCTTGTCCTTCTTTTCATCCTCCATTTCACTTGCCCCCAACAAGGTGAAAATGATTCCAGTTTGAGAATTGACACCGACGGCTGTTACAAGCATTCTTCCGGAGCCTTCCATTACATGAGTTCCTGGGCAGAAGATGGGATATGTATGTATGTAAAGACAGCATAGAAGTATTGTATGCAGGGCCCCCCCTACGGGGGGGCGGTGCCACGAATTTGGGGGGTGAGCCCCTTACAAAAAAAAAAAGAAATACATATATATATATATATATATATATATATATAAAAAAAAGGGGGGTAGACATCCGGGGCCCTGGGGACCCCTGGGCCATTTAAAGCGGGGGTTCACCCTAAAAATGATCCGAGTTATCCGACCGACAGTATGCTGGTGGTTTATTTTTTTTCCGTACATACCTTTTTAGGGCTATTTTCACCCTCGGCTTTCTGGTAGGTAATCCTGCGGGACTGGGCGTTCCTATTCACAGGCTGTAATTGACGTTCTTCTGACCAGCGCATACTATGCGTCACGACTTGCCGAAAGAAGCCGAACGTCGGTGCACGGGTGCCGTATAGAGCCGCACAGACGTTCGATTACCTACCCGGAAGCCGAGGGTGAAAATAGGTATGTACGGAAAAATAAATAAACCACCAGCATACTGTCGGTCGGATAAGTCGGATCAATGTAATGTTATTTTTTAGGGTGAACCCCCGCTTTAATTAAAAAGTAAAATAAAGAAATTAAAATATATATATATATAAAACAAAAAGGGGGGGTTGTCATCCGGGGGCCCTCTAATAAAAACAAAAAAAATAAAAAAATACAATTTTTTATAAAAAAATAAAAATAAAAAAAGGTGGGTTGCCATCCAGGCCCTGGGGACCTCTGGGCCCTTTAATAAAAAAATAAAAAATAAAATCTTTTTTTTCCAAAAAAAAAAAGGGGGGGGGGTTGCCATCCGGGGGCCCTTTAATAAAAGCAATAATAAAATATATATATATATAAAAAAAAGGGGGGTTGCCATCTGGGCCCCTGGGGACCTCTGGGCCCCTTACTGGTGAACTGCCCACTCGTGTGTACGGGAGAGCAGGTTCTTGATTTTCCAGTCGGGATTTCCGACGGACCTTGACCGCGTGTACTAGGCAATAGACTTCAATGTTAACCCTCAAAGGTTATGTGAAAGTTTTACCTGAACGTTTTACATGCATGAGTTGGATGCGCCAAAGTCGCATCCAAGTCATACCCATCCAAACTTGTATCAACATTGCATTGAGCTACTTTGGAGTCTTACAAGTGTGAATGGGGCCCTACGGTAGGCTGAAGACTATCATGTACGTTATGTAGAACACGTAGCTGGGATGTTCTTTCTGGTCGGGGACAGAAGACGAGACGGATCCACAGCCTTTATATAAAAGGCCACCTGTGTATACATACTCTGCTTATGGACAAGAAGCATGCCCTTACCTGACAGCAGCATTGGATCTTTATCTACAGCTTTGCGGACTTGATCAGACTCTCCCGTTAAGGAACTTTCATCAATTTTCAGGTCATTTCCCTGTATGAACAATCCATCTGCTGGAAGAAGGTCACCTGGGGTGGAAAATAGAAGACAGCAAGGTCTTTAGAGAGTCACTGCTTCTGCTAACCTTAAAGTATCGCTTCTACAACATACCAATATTTTCAGTGGTAGAACGTACCATACTTAACCTGTGCTATGTCCCCAACCACAAGTTCAGCCACCGGGATCTGAATGACTTGGCTTCCGCGGACCACGGTAAACTTCTGCTCCTGTTCAATGCGGCTCTGGAGGCCTCGGAATTGTTTCTCTTTGCTCCAGTCATTGAAGGCAGTGACTAATACAACACAGACCACGGATAAGAGGATAGCAGCACCCTCAATCCAACCTGCTTCTGCTTCACCCTCGTCTTCAGCCCCAGACGCCCCTCCACCACAACCTGCAAGAAACAGAAAACTTCAATGAAGGCTTACTCCACCCAGTCGTCTTCTGCAATTTGATGACACATAGACGTTCTAATCACAAACCAGGTCACACAATACATCTCCGACTCCGGTCTATAAACCCAGATGTATGTGAATTTTTCGTGACCAACATATCTGTAAACTTTTGAAAGAATGTTTGTTTTTTAATTGCTTATCATCTAAGAGCCGGTTCACACTGGGGCGACTCGTCAGCTGCCTGACGAGTCGCGTCCCATTCTGTGCAATAGAACCATTCTAATAGGAGAGACGCAAGTGGCTCCGACATAGAAAAAGGTTCTTGTACGACTTCGGGGGCGGCTCGAGGCGATTTGCATTGACTTCTATGAAGAATTAATTTTGCTAATCGCCTCTGAAGTCGTCTTCAGGACGACTTGCAAAGTCGCACCCGAAGTCGTGCCGCGGAATTGTAAACCAGCTCTAAAAGTTATTGGCACCACATCCCCTTGATTGATAACAATATGCGAATAAGATAAATGGGATTTTAAGGGTGCAGATTACACAGACAGATATCAAAAAGTATTTTATCTATAAAAGTAAAAATTTGACTGAATAAAATTCATTAAAATATACAAAACAGTTTCAGAGTGTGCAGAATGACAACATTTTCAACATGTTTCACCACTGTTAGTAGCTTCATCAGGAGTTTACATTTGTCATGCACTATGTACTGTATAATGATGGATTGATTGAGAATACAAATATTTATAGATAAGGCCGGAAGGTCAGGAGGAAACCCAAAAAGACGGATCATATGGTGTAATCATAGAGGGTGGTATATGAAAGAGACATACTTAAAGATTAAAGGGGTTGTAAAGGTACAATTTTTTTCCCTAAATAACTTCCTTTACCTTAGTGCAGTCCTCCCTCACTTACCTCATACTTCCATTTTGCTTTTAAATGTCCTTATTTCTTCTGAGAAATCCTCACTTCCTGTTCTTCTGTCTCCACACAGTAATGCAAGGCTTTCTCCACTTGAGGGGGGAGTGTAAGGACGCCCACTAACACACAGCTCCTTTCTCTATCTGCAAAGTAGAGAGTGTCCTGACTCTCCTGCTTGCCCCCTCCCCCCTCAAGAGGCTTTCTACACACCAGGGAGAAAGCCTTGCATTATGGTGTGTAGTTACAGACAGAAAAACAGGAAGTGAGTATTTCTTAGAAGAAATAAGGACATTTAAAACAAAATGGAAGGATGAGGTAAGTGAAGGAGGACTGCACTAAGGTAAAGGAAGCTATTTAGGGAAAAACATTTTTACCTTTACAACCCCTTTAAGAATAGCAGTCTGGCTATAACTTGGCTAAGTTCTTTGAGGACTCTCAGGTGTAAGCCAACTGGTCCTTGTGATTTTTTCATATTACATTTTTCTAGTCTTTTGAACATTGGCTTCTGTTAGCCACAAGGGTACATTCATTTTGTGTTACTAAAAATACGGTCTTGTTTATTACACCTCTCATTTTCCATTTAAAGAGCATGAGTGCTCTACAAATAAGGGATCAGCATGAATGGAAAGTCCATCTCTTTTAATGAATTTTTCCATATGTTGGGCCTGCCAGATAAAGCAAAGTTATCTAAAGAATCTCCAAGCATTTTTCTATGGGATCGTTAAACATCGACACCACCAAGGAATTTGGGGGCCCCAAGCACCCCCCGCACGCAAAGCCTACGTTAGTGCTACACTCATTTTTTACACCCATGTTCTTACCCCCCCCCCCATCCTAGTCCCTATGTTTTTTCTATTCTCACCTCCCCTTCTTCCCTGTAGGCTGCCTCTGTAGCGTGGCCGAGCTCCTCTTCCTCCTGTCAGTCTGGTGTTCTATCATTATGAGTCCCCAATCAGATAGTGCCCGGGCCAGGCCGGGTACTGCGCGGTACACAAGATTCAGTTTCCTTTGTTCCTGGCCGGACTGAAAGGAAGTGAGCACTCAGTGTCCACTTCCTGTCAGTCCGGCCAGGAACAGGAAACTGAATCTCCTGTACCACGCGTGGTACCCGGCCGGACTGGCAGGACTCCAGGAGGAAGGGAGAGGAGCTCGGCCACACTACAGCCTGGGAAGGGGAAGTTTGGGGCCCTAGGCCAGCTCGGGCAACAGGCCTGGACGCATTCTTTACAGCAGGGGTCTCCATACTTTTCAAGCAAAGGGCCAGTTTACTGTCTTTGAGACTTTAGGGGGGCCAGATTCTGACCAATGGGGGTAAAAAAATGCCCCAAGGCCGAACATCAGTGAGAATAAACATGGCCACAGTGGTGGTGGGCAGTAGGAGGATGAATAGTGCTCCATCATTGCTATTAGTGGAAGAAATAGAGCCCCATTGCTGGTGTCATTGGGAGGAATAGTGCCTCATATTGTTAAGAGCAATACTGCCCCAAGGGCCGGATGAAGGCTAGCAAAGGGCCACATCTGGCCCCCGGGCCACCGTTTGGAGACCCCTGCTCTACAGAAATCGCCTGTGTTTTTATTTAAAGTTACAATGTAACACTGTTGGATCAAGAGTGGGAACAGCCCAAACAGATATATTGGACTGCAACATTTTTGGGAGTTGGGAATAGCCTATCAAAAATTTATCAGTCAACATAAAAAATATTCTTGAAGAAGGGAATGCTCCACAAAAGTTTTTAAAGTCTTACAGCCTTTAAGGGATTCCATTCTAGTAACGGCACTACTAGATGCTACAGGCTTTTCTCCTATTTTGAAGGTGGCAAGCTCCACATCATTAGGAGCCAAAATTATCTCTCCAAGCCTGGGAGTCACGGCAGATGCCTGCGACTCCTCAGGGAAAATATTATCTGGCATGGATTTTCAGACTCTTTCTCTGATACAGCCTTCACAGCAGAAGGCTCAGAAGCTGCTAAAGCTGCAGGCAAATCAGATAACGGTCCTAGAGGGGAAGGCACCGAGGTACGTATACTGCCTTTGCCGTTAGAATCAGCAATCAAAGTCGCAATTTGTCCCATGAAATCCTTCTGGGAAATGGCCAAGGAGAAAGTCGAACCTGGCAGAGCTAATGAAGACTCGGAGTATGTAGGGACTTCAGCAGGGGACAATGATCCAGGCTATCATTGTCAGGCCCCTGATGGGGTGCACTGCAGGCTGCCCCAGAACTATTAGTGGATTCTGAGCTGAAGGTACACGTTACAGGGGATTGCTCTCCACGTGTTTGGAGTCTGACATGTTGCACTACTTGGCAGGAAGAACATCATACCGAATACAGAAGGAAAACCTTGAGGGTCTAAAGGCAGAAAAAATTCAAATGACTAGAGGTGATTAAGTCACTGTAGGCAGCAGCAAGAACTAAATAAGGTGCAACTAGGAGAAGCGGCAAAGAGAGTTCCAGTTTGCACCTAAGCTAGTGTCGTCTAGTTCTTGGGTGCTCTCGCTATAATACCTGCTTCTTGGTTCCAGATTGGAAAAAGCTGTATTTTATGTGAAGAACCCAGGCTGGGTGTCAAGTGTTCCGTGTCACAAGGGTCATCAACTTGGTTGTTTTGCTGACTGGCTGGTAAGTGTGCTGGGGAATCTTCCATTTGTTTGTGATGTGCATTGCCCTTCCATCTGAACCTTACTTCAAAGGCTAGTTATAGGTTGGGGTGGTTGCCACTTTTTGCAACGATGCTAAAGAAAGTACCCTGTGATCCTGCCATTTCTTCGAAAATTGCTTGATTTCTGGTGCCAGGCCAACTTGGCCACACTATTCAGATGCAATTGAAATAGCTTATTCTCTAAGCATTGTCACCCAGAAGCTTCAACTCTTTATTAGTATGCATATTCACTGCTCAGGTTGGACGGTCCCCTTATCGCACATATAATCAGGGGCGGACTGACCATCGAGTCACTCGGGCACTGCCCGAGGGCCCCATGCCACTAGGGGGCCCCATCAGGGTTGCCAGGCCCAGCAAACCAGGGATAGTATGTCAAAATCAGTGTTTTTTTTACATCTGTCCCTGATATGTCCGAATCTGACATGCTTTTGATGTGAAAATCCTGAGATTTTAGCTGCCCTGCCTCTGCACTGCCTCCTGGCGTGGTGGCAATCAGTAAGCCCAGGGGCCCCATAATCTTCTATTGCTCGGGGGCCCCATGAGTTGTCAGTCCACCCCTGCATATAATGGTGTCTGAGCTCCAACAATACTCACTCTGCATATAAACCGCTGTCCCTACTCCAATAGTGCTCACAGAAATGTCTGCTTTTCGCTTACCAAAAGACCAGCACAGTCATGTGACTGCACATAAACTCACATTTTTTTATTTATTTTGTTGGCAATTTTTCAAAAACAATCTTAAAAGGTACCATTTGGACTGTTGGGTATACAACTATCAGAGACCTTAACGGGTACACCTTGCTAGTACCGGGTTGGACCCCCTTTTGCCTTCATTCTTCATGGCAAAAATTCAACAAGGTGTTGGAAACGTTCCTCAGAGATTTTGGTCCAAAGGTGACAAGATAACATCACACAATTGCTGCAGATTTGTCACTGCAAATCCTTGATGCGAATCTCCTGTTCTACCAAATCTCAAAGGTGCTCTATTGGAAGAGATCTGGTGACTGTGGAGGCCATTGGAGTACAGGGACCTCATTGTCTAGTGGTGAGATGATTGGAGCTTTGTGACATGGTGACATTATCCTGCTTGAAGGAGCCATCAGAAGATGGGGACACTGTAGTCATAAAGGGAGGAACATGGTCAGCAACAATACTCAGGTAGGCCGTGGCACTAGTGTTAGGGTGGGTTAGGGTTAGGGCTTAGGGGTTAGGGCTTAGGGTTAGGTGTGCCAAGAAAATATCCTCTACACCATTATACCACCACCACAAGCCTGAACCATTGATATAAACTCTGACCCCACTATCTGAATGTTGCAGCTGAAATCGAGACTTATGAGACTAGGCAATGTTTTTCCAAATTTTCTATTGTCCAATTTTGGTGAGTCTGTGCCAATTGTAGCCTTAGTTTCCTGTTCTTAGCTGACAGGAGTGGCACCTGGTGTGGTCTTCTGCTGCTGTAGCTCATTTGCTTCAAGGTTCGATGTTTTTTGCAGTCAGAGATGGTATACCTTGGGTGTAATGAGTTTTTTTTTTTTCAAGTTAATGTTGCCATTCTATCATCTGGAAGCAGTCTGTCAATTTTCCTCTGACCTCAACAACGCATTTTCCTCCATACAACTGTCGCTCACTGGATATTTTCTTTTTTCCCTACCATTCTCTGTAAACCGGAGAGAGATGTTTGTGCGTGAAAATCCCAGTAGATCAGCAGTTTTTGAAATACTCAGACCAGCCCGTCTGCCACCAACAACCACGCCACGTTCAAATGCACTTAAAGGGGTTGTAAAGGTTCCCCCTTTTTTTTTAAATAACAAACATGTCATACTTACCTCCACTGTGCAGCTCGTTTTGCACAGAGTGGCCCAGATCCATGTCTTCTGGGGTCCCTCGGCGGCTGTCTCGGCTCCTCCGCGCATGAGCTAATCCCCTTATGGGAAGCTGTCTCCCAAGGGGGTTAGCTTGTGGACGCCCTCCCGTGATACGCTATGGACGCCGACTGTATCACTCGGCCCCCCCCCCCCCCCCATCATTGATTTGATTCACAGCAGCGGGAGCCAAGGGCTGCGCTGCTATCAATCATCCAATGAATGAGCCGAGAAGCCCAGCCAGAAGCCAGCGCGTTCACGACGTGGGACTTTGGAGGGCTCGGGTCATGTACCTTTACAACCCCTTTAAATCTCCTTTCTTACCTATTCTGATGCTCTGTTTGAACTTCAACAATTTACCTTCATAACGTCTAGATGCCTAAATGTATTGAGTTGCTGCCATGTGATTGGCTTATTAGCAATTTGTGTTTTCCAAGCAATTGAACAGGTGTAAAGTGTATGTTGCTTTTCTATCTCCTAAAGAAATATAGACTTGGGTTCCATCAAATCCAGAGCTCCCGCTATTGGCTAATCCACAAATTATCTTTTTAATAACACAATGATTAAACCTGAAAACCAAATTTAAATTACTTTATGGAAGACAAAGAAGTAAAAACTCAAAATCTGCTTTTATTGAAATCTATTAAACATTCCCTTTTTACATTGATTTGCATTCAAGTCAAGTCCTTTTGTACCTAATGCCAGCACAAAGTGAGACTCCGACATTGGCGGTTTGACATTGTGATGCCACTGGCTAGGCCATCTTCTGCCAACTGGCTAGACCATCTTCTGCCAAGGTCAGGTGACACAGCTCTGTTGGATCTACCCAGGACAGAAAATTGGTGGACTGATCACACAATGACTGTACAGATGCCAGCCTATTATGTTATAGAAGCACCTGTGATGATACAATACACATAAGAGACAGCTGAAATGATTATGAGAATTGATCCGGAATGTTCTGACTCCTTCTAATCTTCCAGTCCAGGTTCTGCAGGTTCTACTACCCAGGGCTTTTTTTCTCAGAAAATAGGTACAGGAACTCAACCACGACCTCCCCCCCCCCCCCCCCCCCATTACTTACACACACCCTCCAAACCGCATCAAATAGTGGGTGTGGTCTTAACAGAGTCATTAAATGCCAGGATTGCATTATGTACAGACTGCAGAGCTCAGGGTGTTCTACATAAATAGTGCAGAGTTCAGGGGTGCGCTGCATACAGAGTGCAGAATTCAGTCTTCTTCCACAGCTGATTACCCCTGCATCCCCATCCACATCTCACGTTCACTCTTCTTCAGCTCTGACCTCTGCATACCACCCCCGTACTCCCCCATCTTCTCCCCATCTCCTTAAAAGCTCCACCATCTTCCACGTGTCTTATTTTTGTTGCTGTATTAAGCTGAAGCACCCAGCCAGCTCTAGTACCTCCCTGCATACTATAGTTGGCTCCACCTCTTTCACTTGTGGGGAGATCATCCGATGGTGATGTTGGCATTTGCACTGCACCCCATGTACCTGCATCTCCCGTGTCCCCATCCTTCACTCATTGGGAGCCCCCTCAGGAGATCTGATCTGTGGGAGCTGTTGGGGAACAAGTCTAACGTCCAGCCCCGCCCCCCTACAGTTAGAAATACATATGAGGTCACACTTAACCCCTACAGCGCCCCCTAGTGGTTAACTCCTAAACTGCAATTGTCATTTTCACAGTAAACAGTGCATTTTTATAGCACTTTTTGCTGTGAAAATGACAATGGTCCCAAAAATGTGTCAAAATTGTTCCATGTGTCTGCCATAATGTCGCAGTCATGAAAAAAAACGCTGATCGCCGCCATTAGTAGTAAAAAAAAAAAAATATTAATAAGAAAATGCCATAAAACTAACCCCTATTTTGTAACGCTATAAATTTTGCGCAAATCAATCGTTAAACGCTTATTGCATTTTTTTTTTTTTTTTACAAAAATATGTATGTTTTTATATATTTTTTGAATATATTTATTATAGCAAAAAGTAAAAAATATTGCATTTTTTTCAAAATTGTCGCTCTAATTTATTTTTTTAGCGCAACAAATAAAAACCGCAGAGGTGATCAAATACCCCCAAAAGAAAGCTCTATTCGTGGGGAAAAAAAAGGACGCTAATTTTGTTTGGGAGCCACGTCGCGCGACCGCGCAATTGTCAGTTAAAACGACGCAGTGCCGAATCGCAAAAAAGGGCCAGGTCCTTAACCTGCATAATGACCCGGGTCTTAAGTGGTTAATGTTGGTGTGACAGCATTTTTTTTTTATATATCATGCAATATTGTTGTTGTTCACTTGAGGCATATTTAAAGTCAAATTTTTAGAATGGTTAGTCTTGGTAGTTTGGCAGATGATTGCCAGACTAGTCACTTTCCAGGGTAGAATGACCCCAAGCCATTGCTCAACCGTCCCCCATGGGATGGGCAGGTGATTGTCAGTGCAGCTCTGATGCTCTATGATGCCAAAAATATATGGCCAGATTCAGGTACACTGGCGTAATTTTGTGCGGGCGTAGCGTATCTCAGATACGCTACGCCGCCGTAAAGTAGAGAGGCAAGTGCTGTATTCACAAAGCACTTTCTCCCTAAGTTACGCCGGCGTAGCGTAAATGGGCCAGCATAATTCAAAGTAGGCAGGTGTGGGCGTGTTGTATGCTAATGAATTGTGACCCCACGTAATTGACGCTTTTAACGAACGGCGTATGTGAACGTACCCCAGTGCGCATGCCCCATTCTGAATCGACTTACGCAAATGACGTAAACGACGTGAAATTCGACGGCTGTTCCGACTCCATACTTAACATTGGCTGCGCCATCTTTTTGTTGCTTTATCTTTACGCCTGAAAAACGCCTTCGTAAATGGCGTATCTTACTGCGACGGCCGTGCGTACGTTCGTGAATAGGCGTATCTAGATAATTGACATATTCTAGGCGTAAATCCCCTAGCGGCCAGCGTAAATCGGCAGCTAAGATACGATGGCGTATGAGACTTACGCCGGTCGTATCTCAGCAACAGAGAAGCGTATCTCAGTTTGAGCATACGCTTAAAGATACGAAGGCGCAGATTCTGAGTTACGACGGCGTATCCACTGATACGCCGTCGTAAATCTAACTGAATCTGGCCCATAGAGTGGAAGGACACCACCACCACCACTATCACCACCACCACCCACGGCCTGTAGTAAGATAAGCACTTTTCCTCCTTTTGAGAGTCCCCTCACAAAAACACCGTCTTTCATTTCTTAGAAAGGATCCTTCATGTGTGGACACGGCCTACTTCAGCCTTAGCAATACTCCAATGTAAATCTTCTGTACGAGGCAATTTTGAGGATTTCATGCTCGGCAGTGCCGGATACCCCTAATTTGTGAATTAGTAACTCAAACAGGATTTTACATCCAACACTGAAAATAATTTGCACTTGCTCCCATTTGCAGGAGAGGCAGCAATTACAAAGATTAAAGTCTTTATTCAGAACTAGATTGCAGAAGAGATGGCAAATGCCCAAACAGAAAACTTGCATGTAGATGCTCGTTATAACAGCAGTAGCAATAATTTTAATGATAGGATATGGGGGAGTGTTCACCCAATCAGAGCACAGGGGAGCTTTCCGTTCTTCATCTTCCTATACTGTATACAGTATACAATGCGGTATCCAGACCAGACCATTGTCCATGGAGTTTAGCTGCTGGCATCATCTCTGAGTGACGGGCACTGCTCCGGGCAGTTAGGCGATTCTTTCATATTCTCATTGGAAGTTGACCATCGTCATTTTGTTTCTCATATCCAGTGCCACAACTAGGGTGACCACTTGTCCCGGATTGCCCGGGGAAAGTCCCGCATTTTGCAGGTCTGTCCCGGCACATTCATTCCAGGACAATACAGTGTCCCGGAATGAAACTGACACAGCCACCCCCCCCCAGGCCAATCTGATGCCCCCAACAAAGGCCACCACATCACCGCTTTACTCACTGACAGTACTTGTCCTGCCCGGGAATGCCTGGAGGAGCACAGTCCTGCCCCCTGCTTGTGATTGGAGAGATCATAAATCCCGCCTCTTGTGTCCAATCACTGTGCTATGATGTCGTGCTATGACATCACAAGCTGATTTTTAGGAAGGGAGGTGTCCCTGAATGGTAGTTTGGAAATGTGGTCACCCTAGCCACAACACGGTCATCTAGAGCTCAGGGCGAACATGCCAAACTGCCCACCCCCTTCCAAGATGTATGAGCATTATGTGTTAGCACCCCCCCCCCCCAAATTGAACACTAATCTGCATGCTTACCCCCTAAGCATAAATCCCCCCCCCCCAGGATAAATTTGCCCCTCTGCTGAAATTCCCCCTCTGAGCACAAATCTGAGCAGATCTGTCTACTTGCACAAATCCTCTAATTGCCCTCTGAGTAAAATCAACCTTTTAGGATTATTAAAGTATAATAAAGTTTGAGAGTAATTTGGTTTGAGAGCGTTTTGCAAGACAAGCAACATTTTTTAATACATTTTGCATTGATATACAAGCGATGTCTTGATATAAGAGTAGAGTCATGTCACAACTGAGTATAAAAAATACGAGAGGAGCCTCTAAGTGCAGCAATATGATTACATTTAATGAAGGTACAACATTTAGCACCTTATTGCTACACATAGAGGCGCCTCTCTTCTCTTTTAAACTCTGTAAAAAAAATGCTTTGATATACAAGTGCTTTGGATTACAAGCGTGTTTCTGGAACGAATTATGCTCGCAAACCAAGGTTTTACTGTATTCCGAATCTGAAAATGTAACCAAACACTAATCCTTAATCCTTACCTTAACCCTAAATGTGTAACTGAAAACCTACCCCTTACTTTAACCCCTAAAGTGTAACCGAACCCTTAAACTTAACATGTAACAGAACGCATACCTATTGCCTTCACCCCAACATGTAACCAAACGCCTAACCTTAAACATAACCGTAACATGTAACTAAACACCTAAACTTAAAGTGGCTGTAAATCCTTACAGACCACGTAGACCTACAGGTAACCCTAGATTAAGGCTTACCTGTAGGTGCAAGAAATATCTCCTTAACCTACACGGTTAAGGAGATATTTTCCCCAAAACGGGCACAACAGCACAGGCACACTGAACGTACAGTTAGTGAAGGCGATCAGGCCGTGCGCGGGAGTGATGTCATCACGGCTCCGGCCAGTTACATCGCCGGAGCCACGACACAAGGAAGTGAGATGGCAGGGGTGGAGGAGAGGAACGATGGCCGATGCAGGGGACTTCGATCTCAGATAAGTACTACATCATAGGTGTGCACAGCTGCTAATATAGCCCCTCGGGGCTTTCACACTGGAGACAATGGTGCAGCTTTTTAAGAGCCGATTGCAGGCGCTATTTTTAACGCTATAGCGCCTGCAATACACCATCAGTGTGAAAGGAGTGAGTTATATCAGTATGAGGGGGGAACCTCCTCTTCTTTAACTGTATATAAGACCTGTATTTTGGTTCTAATAAACAGTCCATTTTCAGCAATCAAACGAGTATCGTCTTGTTTGTTGTTGATAGTGGTTGGAATATCTGATATCTGTATTCAGACTGGGGGGAAGGGGTATATGACGAAAGCACTCAAGCGGAGTGTGGGACGTTTCGTTACATTCACCAATGTATTTTAGCCGGGGTTCAGACCTGAAAATTATTTCAAGGGTTCCTCAGGAGTTAAATGGTTGAGAAAGACTGTTAAAGAGTCTCTGGTGACTTCACAATTACAACTGAAGGGATCCAAAATGTTTACTTTAGGTTTCCTGTTAAGAGATTTGAGAGCCCTGGCGCGCAAATTCAGGGGGTACAGGCAGTACACCTGTAAGGGGCCTAGTGGCCCCAGGGGCTTTGGATGAAACCCCCCTTTTTTTTGGTTCTTCGTCAGCACCCAAAGCCCCCCCCCCCCCATGGCATTCCCCTTTTTTTTTTCCGTCAGCACCCAAAGCCCCCCCGACCTCTAAGGGGCCCGGCAGCCCCCAAGGGGCCGGATGGCATCCCCCCTTTTTTTGTCATCAGCACCCAAAGCCCCCCGACCTCTAAGGGGCCTGGTGGTCCCATGGGCCCCGAATGGCATGCCCCTTTTTTATTTACTTTTTATTTTGTTCGTCAGGACCCAAAGCCCACCCTTCCTCTAAGGGGCCCGGCAGTCCCCAAGGGGCCGGATGCCATCCACTCTTTTTTTTTCGTCAGCACCCAAAGCCCCCCTGACCTCTAAGGGGCCTGGTGGTCCCATGGGCCCCGGATGGCATGCCCCTTTTTTTTTTTTTTTTCGTCTGCTCCCAAAGCCCCCCCCCCCCCGACCTCTAAGGGGCCCGGCAGTCCCCAAGGGGCCCTGGATGGTATGCACCTTTTTTATTTCGTTTTTTTTTTTTCGTTAGCACCCAAAGCCCCCGACCTCTAAAGGGCCCGGTGGTCCCCAGGGGGCCCATGCCTGAAGCTGTGAAAGGGGCCCCAAAATTCCTGATGGCGACCCTGTGCAAATTTCACCTAGGTCTCCTGGTGAACAATCCTCTCACATTCTGCACCTCTCTATACAGTAATTCTACTCATCGCAGCAATAGGACAATAATATGGCAAATGTTAGAGGACCAGGCTGTTCTTCTGGAGAACCCTAGAATTTAGGACTGCCAGAGTACAGACACCAGCAGGCGTTTAGCAGGAAATACGATCTTTGGTTGGTCGCTATGTGTTTTGCATATCATTCATAAAGATCCATGTTACACCTTTCGGCACCCATAGCGCTTACCTTCGGTTTCTCCTCCAGGCGGTCGGTAGAAGGACAGACCAAGTGAAATAATGGCTGCTAATTCCAGGATGATCAGAGTTACATCTTGTAGTGCTTCCCATACTAGCTGTAAGAAAGTTTTTGGCTTCTTTGGAGGAATGAAGTTTTGTCCATACACTTGCCGCCTCTTATCCAGATCTGCTTGTGTCCCCGGCAATCCTGTAGAGAGAGAAAAGACATTTTAACACAGATTTTTACATTTTACATAGAATACGCAGAAGCTCCTTGCGATTCCTTTCTGACTATTCACACAACATTATAAGGACTTAACAAGTTTACACATTTTCCCACTTTTGTGAACAAAACTACATAAGTGCATTTGCCTCTCTTGTTTTTCAAGTATGTTGATCTTAAAAAGCAAAATACACACGACTGGGATTCCTGACAGGAAAAGATCCAGCGGAAATCCCGGGGGGGAAACCGAGAACCTGCTCGGCAACTTTTCCCCCGTACACACGAGAGATTTTCCCGTCGGGAAAACTCAGATGAGAGCTTTGGCCGGGAATCCTGACTGTGTGTATGCTCCATCGCAGTTTTTCCCATAGGAAAACTGCCAAAAACTCCCATGAGTTGTCAGTCTGCCCCTGCCCCCCCCCCCTCCCCCAGCAACACTACACCCCAGTGGCGGTCCGTCTATAGAGGGCGCTGGAGCGCCGCCCCCCTCTGGCTCTCGCACCACCACTGACAAATAACATAGATCCATTGCATTGCATGAATCAATGTTATTGTCGTCGCTGCCGCTGGTCTATTCAGATGGCCGGACATGAGTGCCGGCCACCTGAATAACGGCAGCTGGTTGGCTGTACGGAAGTGCCTATCAGAGCCAGCAGTTTCAAAGTACAGTCCCTTAGCATCCGGAAGCTTATCCAGGGAACATACGGGGGTGCGTTCCTTGGCTAAGACTGACAGGTGTCTCGCCAATCAGGTTCACCGGTTCTGGCTATCGGTAACCTGATTGGCTGAAGCACCTTCGAGGGCGGGAGAAGACATCGAGGGACGTGGATGGCTGACTCCAGTAAAGGTAAGTGCCGGGCGGAGGGGGGGGGGAATTTTACAGGGCACAGCAGCGACGAAGGGCACAGTGACATCAATGGACACAGTGGGGACAATTGACACAGCGGCATGAATGGGCACAGTGGTGACAATTAAAGGGCACAGTGACATCAATGGGCACAGTGGTGATAATGGGCACAGTGGCGACAATTAAAGGGCACAGTGGTGACAATTGGCAGAGAGGCGACAATTGATAGCACAGTGGCTGTGTTTGATGGCATGGCACAGTGGCTGCGTTTGATGGCATGGTACAGTGACTGCGTTTCATGGCATGGCACAGTGGTGCGAATTGATGGCACAGTGGCTGCGTTTGATGGCATGGCACAGTGGCTGCGTTTTATGGCATGGCACATTGGTGCGAATTGATGGCACAGTGGCTGCGTTTGATGGCATGGCACAGTGGCTGCGTTTTATGGCATGGCACAGTGGTGCGAATTGATGGCACAGTGGCTGCGTTTGATGGCATGGAACATAGGCTGCGTTTGATGGCATGGCACAGTGGCTGTGTTTTAAGGCATGGCACAGTGGTGCAAATTGATGGCACAGTGGCTGCATTTGATGGCATGGAACATGGCTGCGCTTGATGGCATGGCACAGTGGCTGCGTTTGATGGCATGGCACAGTGGCTGCGTTTGATGGCATGGCACAGTGACTGCGTTTGATGGCATGGCACTGTGACTGCATTTGATGGCATGGCACAGTGGTGACAATTGATGGCACAGTGGCTGCATTTGATGGGCACAGTGAGGCTGCAATTTTTTTATTTTTCATTTGCGCCCCCCCCCCCCAAAAAACAATTTGAGCACCAGCCGCCACTGCTACACCCCCCCAAGCGACAATAGATTCCCAGCAATCAGCATCAATAGACTCTCCAGCACACCCCAGCCCCTTTTGCCAGTACATACAGGAGGTGCCAGAACTGCGCTCCACCATGTCTCCACTGAAAAAAAGCCCTGTGCATAAGAATATGACCGGTAGTACCCATGCACAGTGTATAGTGGTTACAATAAAGTAATCACACACTTGTAGTAAAGTGAATTTTGAAGAAAATTAATCATAGACAATCTTGGGATGTACCAACAGCAATAAGCCAAACAGTCGCAAGCCTATGGCGTTGCTTGGAGATGGAGGTGTCAGCTTGCAATAACATCCACAGCCTGGAACCCACTCACAGATGAAAAGCATCAAGGTTTCCTGTATGTCCCCTGGGAGAGAAGTGCTTACAGAAATGTTGTTAGGTGACACGTTTTGGGGCTCTACCCCTTTTCTCAAGAGGCCACCCATGGAACTGAGGATGCAGCATGTTCTCCAGGGACTGTTGAGCTTGATGCTGTTGCTGAATCCCCAGATTGCCTGCGTTTTTAAACTTATTAATGAAATACACTTTCTATGCACAAGGTTTGTGCCCTGTGTTCTCTGTGTGTCTCAAGTGATGGATCTCCCCGCCAGAAGCTGAAGGGCCAAGTGTGTGTCCTCCCTTTTCTCTATCTCTGGATCTATTTGTGGACTTTTATGAACCTGAGAAGTCCTTTGATCATTCTCCAATAGATAGATTTGTGCATTGCATAAATCTATCTATTGTCGCCGCTGCCACCCCCATTCAGGTGTCCGGCCCCTTGTCGGGCACTGGGCATCTGAATTACAATGTCAGGGGTGTTTTGGAAACGCCTGATTAGAGCCGTCGGCTCTAATAGGCGTCCCTGATTAGAACCATGGTCCAGAGGACGGGAGAAGACATTGAGGACTCGAAGGGAGCGTGGAGGACTGGTGGCAATTGATGGAGCAAACTGGTGGCAATTGATGGAGCAAACTGGCAGCAATTGATGGGGCAAACTGGTGGCAATTGATGGAGCAAACTGGCAGCAATTGATGGGGCAAACTGGCGGCTATTGATGGGGCAAACTGGTGGCAATTGATGGAGCAAACTGGCAGCAATTGATGGGGCAAACTGGTGGCAATCGATGGGAAAAACTGGCGGCAATTAATGGCAAAAACTGGCGGCAATTGATGGGGCAAACTAGCAGCAATTGATGGGGGACATTGGCGGCAATTGATGGGGGACATTGGCGGCAATTGATGGTGGACATTGGCGGCAATTGATGGTAGACACTGGTGGCAATTGATGGGGCAAACTAGCGGCAATTGATAGTGGACAATGGTGACAATTGATGGGGAAAACTGGCGGCAATTGATGGGGGACAATGGTGATAATTGATGGGGAAAACTGGCGGCAATTGATGGGGGACAATGGCGACAATTGATGGGGAAAACTGGTGGCAATTCATGGTGGTCACTTGGGGGTTATGCCGCGTAAACACGGTCGGCATTTCCGACCAAGAAAAAAGTTTGATGTGAGCTTTAGGTCGGAAATTCTGACCGTGCGTCAGCTCCATCAGACTTTTCCTGTCTGAATTTCCAACAACAAAAATTTGAGAGCTGGTTCTCAAATTTTCCGACAAGAAAAGTTCTTGTTGGAAATTCCCATCGTCTGTATGCAATTCCGACTCACAAAAAAAACATGCATGCTCGGAATCAAGTCGACGCATGCTCGGAAGCATTGAACTTAATTTTTCTCGGCTCGTCGTAGTGTTGGAAGTCACCGTGTTCTTGACGATCGGAATTTTGTGTGACCGTGTGTATTAGGGGTACAACAGATCAAAAAACTCACGGTTCGGATCGTTCCTCGGATCGGATCATTTTTCGGATCGGCAATTTTTTTTTTTAATTCTCCCCCACTGTAATATCCACATATCTCCCCCACTGTAATATCCACATATCTCCCCCACTGTAATACCCCCCCCCCCACTGTAATATCCACATTCCCCCCCCCCACTGTAATATCCACATCTCCCCCACTGTAATATCCACATCTCCCCCACTGCAGTGGCGTCACAAGGGTTGGTGTCACCCCCTCCCACCAACTATAGTCCCCACTCAGTAAAGACCCCCTCCCTCTGTGCAGACCCCCCCCCCCTCGGTGCAGACACCCCCATCGGGACAGACACCCCCACCTCAGTGCAGACCCTCCCCAGCAGTACACCCCCCAGTACAGACACCCCTCCCTTAGTACAGACACCCCCCTCTCAGTACAGACATCCCCCCTCTCAGTACAGACACCCCCCTCTCAGTACAGACACCCCCCCTCAGTACAGACACCCCCCTCTCAGTACAGACACCCCCCCTCAGTACAGACACCCCCCTCTCAGTACAGACACCCCCCCCTCAGTGCAGACCTCAGACAGCGGTGTGTGTGTCCTACGAGTGCGGGCTCCTCATCCTCTGTGGGAGTAAACAGAGAGGAGGGCCGCCGCCGGGTGTACCAAGATGGTCGCGGTACCGGAGCTAGGCCGAAGCCGCGGCCTTTCCTAATGCTCCTAGTGTGCCGATCCGAAAGAGGGTGACCCGTTCAGATCACGGATCAACAGTGATCCGTTGCACCACTAGTGTGTATGCAACACAAGTTTGAGCCAAAATTCGGTCGCAAACAAAACCACGGTTTTCTTGTCGGAATTTCCGATCGTGTGTGTACGTGGGATTAGATACCAGAAATGTGCAGATTTATAAAACGAGAGAATAAAATACTTTGCAGGTGAAAGCCTCACATATTATTCAGCTGTTTCCTCCAAAAATCTGTGTAAAAGCATCCTTATGGCACATTTAGAACACATATCAATTGCAGATTGAAGTGTGTATATTAAATCTCCAGACATTTCTTGCCTAGTAGAGAATGATAATTCTAGTGGTTGCAATGCAGGAAGGTCTATTGTGAGCTCATCTCAATGGCTTCCAATATCTACTGTTCATTTATCGTCCAGCTTATTGCAGCGCCCTTGCTGTGTCCTTGAATAAGCTCTTAGCCCTGATTACTGAGCCAAGTACAATATTCACTAGATCGCGGCGTGGCACGAAATTCATCATCGTGTAGCACCGTCTAGACTCTAGACATACAAGAGACATACAATGCAATCTCCTGAAAAGACATTCCGACAAGAGCACTACAGTGAAGAACGACACCAAGAAGCAGCTGGAGGAGTGATGGTTGTTCTGTGTGCCGCTCTATCCAATAACTGGATTCTGTAAACCCTCCACAACCCACCATAATTGGAGAAGTAGGAGTAGATGGGCAGGTGTGGAGTAGTAGTAGTAGATGTGCAGCTGTGGAGTAGTAGGGGCAGGTGGGCAGGTGTGGAGTAGTAGGAGTATATGGGCAGCTGTGGAGTAGTAGGAGTAAATGGACAGGTGTGGAGTAGTAGGGGCAGATGGGAAGGTGTGGAGTAGTAGAAGTAGATGTGCAGGTGTGGAGTAGTAGGAGTAGATAGGCAGGTATAGAGTAGTAGCAGTAGGTGGGCAGGTGTGGAGAAGTAAGAGTAGATGTGCAGGTGTGAAGTAGTAGGAATAGATGGGCAGCTGTGGGTAGTAGGAGTAGATGGGCAGGTGTGGAGTAGTAGGAGTAGATGAGCAGCTGTGGAGTAGTAGGATTAGATGGGCAGGTGTGGAGTATTAGGAGCAAGTGAGCAGGTGTGAAGCAGTAGGGGCAGATGTGCAGGTGTGAAATCGTAGGAGCAGATGTGCAGGTGTGGAGTAGTAGGAGTAGGTGGGCAGGTATAGAGCAGTAGGAGTAGGTGGGCAGGTATAGAGTAGTAGGAGTAGATGGGCAGGTGTGGAGTAGTAGGAGTGATGTGCAGCTGTGGAGTAGTAGGAGTAGATGTGCAGGTGTGCAGTAGTAGGAGTAGATGTGCAGGTGTGGAGTAGTAGGAGTAGATGTGCAGGTGTGGAGTAGTAGAAGATGTGTAGGTGTGGAGTATTAGGAGCAGGTGTGCAGTAGTTGTAGTAGGAGTAGATGTGCAGGTGTGGAGTAGTAGGAAAGGTGTAGGTGTGGAGTAGTAGGAAAGGTGTAGGTGTGGAGTATTAGGAGCAGATGTGCAGGTGTGAAGAAGTAGGAGGGACAGATGTCCAGATATGGAGTAGTAGGAGATGGGCAGGTGTGCAGTAGTAGGAGAAGATGTGCAGGTGTGGAGTAGTAGGAGATGTGTAGGTGTGGATTATTAGGAGCAGGTGTGCAGTAGTAGATGTGTAGGTGTGGAGTTTTAGGAGCAGGTGTGCAGTAGTAGGAGATGTATAGGTGTGAAGAAGTAGGAGGGACAGATGTCCAGATATGGAGTTTGTAGGAGATGTGTAGGTGTGTAGTAGTAGGAGTAGATGTGCAGGTGTGCAGTAGTAGGAGATGTGTAGGTGTGGAGTATTAGGAGCAGGTGTGCAGTAGTAGGAGTAGATGTGCAGGTGTGCAGTAGTAGGAGATGTGTAGGTGTGGAGTATTAGGAGCAGGTGTGCAGTAGTAGGAGTAGATGTGCAGGTGTGCAATAGTAGGAGATGTGTAGGTGTGGAGTATTAGGAGCAGGTGTGCAGTAGTAGGAGTAGATGTGCAGGTGTGCAGTAGTAGGAGATGTGTAGGTGTGGAGTATTAGGAGCAGGTGTGCAGTAGTAGTAGTAGGAGTAGATGGGCAGGTGTGGAGTGGTAGGAGATGTGTAGGTGTGGAGTATTAGGAGCAGGTGTGCAGTAGTAGTAGTAGGAGTAGATGTGCAAGTGTGGAGTAGTAGGAGATGTGTAGGTGTGGAGTATTGGGAGCAGGTGTGCACTAGTAGTAGTAGTAGGAGTAGATGTGCAGGTGTGGAGTAGTAGGAGATGTGTAGGTGTGGAGTATTAGAAGCAGGTGTGCAGTAGCAGGAGTAGATGTGCAGGTGTGGAGTAGTAGGAGATGTGTAGGTGTGGAGTATTAGGAGCAGGTGTGCAGTAGTAGGAGTAGATGTGCAAGTGTGGAGTAGTAGGAGATGTGTAGGTGTGGAGTATTAGGAGCAGGTGTGCACTAGTAGTAGTAGTAGGAGTAGATGTGCAGGTGTGGAGTAGTAGGAGATGTGTAGGTGTGGAGTATTAGAAGCAGGTGTTCAGTAGTAGGAGTAGATGTGTAGGTGTGGAGTATTAGGAGCAGGTGTGCACTAGTAGTAGTAGTAGGAGTAGATGTGCAGGTGTGGAGTAGTAGGAGATGTGTAGGTGTGGAGTATTAGGAGCAGGTGTGCAGTAGTAGTAGTAGAAGTAGATGGGCAGGTGTGCAGTAGTAGGAGATGTGTAGGTGTGGAGTATTAGAAGCAGGTGTGCAGTAGTAGGAGAAGATGTGCAGGTGTGGAGTAGTAGGAGATGTGTAGGTGTGGAGTATTAGGAGCAGGTGTGGAGTAGTAGGAGATGTGTAGGTGTGGAGTATTAGGAGCAGGTGTGCAGTAGTAGTAGGAGTAGATGTGCAGGTGTGGAGTAGTAGGAGATGTGTAGGTGTGGAGTATTAGGAGCAGGTGTGCAGTAGTAGGAGATGTGTAGGTGTGAAGAAGTAGGAGGGACAGATGTCCAAATATGGAGTAGTAGGAGGGGCTGATGTTCAGGTGTGGAGAAGTAGAAACAGATATGTAGGTGTGGAGAAGGAGAGGCCGATGTCCAGATGTGGAGAGGTAGAAGGGGTCGTTGTGCATGTGTGAAGTGTGGAGGAGGAGGAGCAGATGTCCAGATGTAGAGTAGTAAGAGGGGCTGATGTTCAGGTGTGGCATAGTAGGGGCAGGAGTGGAGTAGGGGGAGCAGCTGTAGAGAAAGAAGGTGTGGACTAGAATGTGCAGATGTCCAGGTGTGGAGTAGAAGGTATAAATGTCCAGGTGTGGAATAGAAGAGTCAGATGTCCAGGTGTGGACCAGAAGGTGCAGATGTTCAGGTGTGGAAAGAAGGTGCAAATGTCTAGGTGTGGAATATAAGGGTTAGATGTCCAGGTGTGGACTAGAAGGTGCAAATGTCCAGGTGTGGACTAGAAGGTGCAAATGTCCAGGTGTGGACTAGAAGGTGCAAATGTCTAGGTGTGGAATATAAGGGTTAGATGTCCAGGTGTGGACTAGAAGGTGCAAATGTCCAGGTGTGGACTAGAAGGTGCAAATGTCTAGGTGTGGAATATAAGGGTTAGATGTCCAGGTGTGGACTAGAAGGTGCAAATGTCTAGGTGTGGAATATAAGGGTTAGATGTCCAGGTGTGGACTAGAAGGTGCAAATGTCTAGGTGTGGAATATAAGGGTTAGATGTCCAGGTGTGGACTAGAAGGTGCAAATGTCTAGGTGTGGAATATAAGGGTTAGATGTCCAGGTGTGGAATAGAAGGTGCAAATGTCTAGGTGTGGACTAGAAGGTGCAAATGTCTAGGTGTGGACTAGAAGGGTCAGATGTCCAGGTGTGGAATAGAAGGGTCAGATGTCCAGGTGTGGAATAGAAGGGTCAGATGTCCAGGTGTGGAATAGAAGGGTCAGATGTCCAGGTGTGGAATAGAAGGGTCAGATGTCCAGGTGTGGAATAGAAGGGTCAGATGTCCAGGTGTGGAGTAGAAGGTACAAATGTCTAGGTGTGGAATAGAAGGGTCAGATGTCCAGGTGTGGACCAGAAGGTGCAGATGCCCAGGTGTGGAATAGAAGGGTCAGATGTCCAGGTGTGGACCAGAAGGTGCAGATGTCCAGGTGTGGAATAGAAGGTGCAAATGTCCAGGTGTGGATCAGAAGGTGCAAATGTCCAGGTGTGGAATAGAAGGGTCAGATGTCCAGGTGTGGAATAGAAGGGTCAGATGTCCAGGTGTGGACTAGAAGGTGCAGATGTCCAGGTGTGGAATAGAAGGGTCAGATGTCCAGGTGTGGAATAGAAGGGTCAGATGTCCAGGTGTGGAATAGAAGGGTCAGATGTCCAGGTGTGGAATAGAAGGGTCAGATGTCCAGGTGTGGAATAGAAGGGTCAGATGTCCAGGTGTGGAATAGAAGGGTCAGATGTCCAGGTGTGGACTAGAAGGGTCAGATGTCCAGGTGTGGAATAGAAGGGTCAGATGTCCAGGTGTGGAATAGAAGGGTCAGATGTCCAGGTGTGGAATAGAAGGGTCAGATGTCCAGGTGTGGCGGTAGAAGAAATGAAGAATCCCGTGTTTTCTGCTGTTATCTGGTGGTGGAAGAAGCTGACCTACATACTCCTCCTCAGATAATAGATGGTAATCCCGCTTTCCTTCCTGCCAACTAAGTTGCAGTATAAAGCATTCAGTAGGATTTGTAACACAGATTAAAGGTCTTAGGAATTTATCGAAGATTCACCCTTCGCCTTTAACTTGGAACACTTTACCTTCATCCGATTGGCAGCTGTTAGCAGCGCTGTGGTGACAACACATTCCTCCCCCTCAAAGCCTGTAGGCTCAGAGCACCAGGACCAGTATATAAGCACCGTGTGTGTGCAGGGCTGATGTTAGAAATCACGGGGCCCCGTACAGGCTACCTGCCACCCCCCCCCCCCCAATGTGCTGTGTCTGTGTCTCTCCCTGCAGCAGCTAAAAGCTGGCAGGAGGGAGAGAAACTGGCTTTCAGCTGCTGTAGCAAGCCGCATAGGGCATCCTTCTGTAATTGCCCCTCCGTCCGACCGCACCAATTCCCTCCACTGTCTGGGCCCCCCTGAGTGCCCGGGCCCTATACAGGAGGACTGGTGGTCCTCTTTATCAAAAGCCCTGTGTGTGTATGTATATATATACTGTATATATATATATATATATATTTATTTATTAGTGACAGACTAGTGCTTTGTCAATGTGAAAAGAGACAGACAGACTTCCTGACCTACAGACAGGCAAATTGAGAGAGACAGAGATTTACCAATAGGCACAGAGCGTGTACAGCCCAAGCTGGCCAACTCCTTAGCCAGAAGACAGACTATGAGCTTGCGCAGACCATTATAGCCAGGAGGCTGAAAGCACGATGTTCCTCTGTGTTATGCCAAGTAAAACAAAAACAAAGAGAGAGCGCACATCCGTCCTGGTGTAACACAGTTTCTAATTCTTAATAAATTGTGTTACACCAGGACAGATGTGCGCTCTCTCTTTCGTTTTGTTTTACTCCGATGTTTTCCAGCCACGCACTGAAACAGATAGAGAGCTGCAGCGCCATATTGACTGTTGAACTATTGCAATCAGCCATAGGTACCATAATCCAGGGCTCGACAAAATCCGAGCGCCGATCGCAATTGCGACAAGAAATTGTGACCTGGCGCCCGCCAGTAATTGAGGCTGCGGATTTGCGGCCTACAAGGCCTGTGTCTCCGTGCGTCCCCACCTCCCCCACGGCTCGATCGCGGCGGGCCTGCGACGGCCAGTAATTGAGGCCGCGGCTTTGCGGTCTTATGAAGGCCCAAGCTTCCTTCTGTGACCTGGCGCCATCTGGTGGTGGCTGTTGGCATTACAAGTAAAACACCAGTTCTAATGTGTTTTTTCACTGTTTTCACTGCCTTCTCCTTCCCTCTAATTAGAACCCCCAAACATTATATAAATATATTTTTTATTCTAACACCCTAGAGAATAAAATGGCGGTCGGTGCAATACTTTCTGTCACACTGGATTTGCGCAGTGGTCTTACAAGCGCAATTTTTTGGGTAAAAATACACTTTTTTAAATTAAAAAATAAGACAACAGTTTTTTCTTTATATTGTGAAAGATAATGTTATGCCGAGTAAATTGCTACCCAACATGTCACGCTTCGAAATTTCGTCCGCTTGTGGAATGGCGACAAACTTTTACCCTTCAAAATCTCCATAGGCGACGTTTAAATAATTCTACAGGTTGCATGTTTTAAGTTACAGAGGAGGTCTAGAGGTAGAATTATTGCTCTCGCTCTACTAATCGCGGCGATACCTCACATGTGTGGTTTGAATACCGTTTACATATGCGGGCGCTACTCACGTATGTGTTCGCTTCTGCGCGTGAGCTCGGCAGAGTTTAACCAATCTTGTTTTTTTTTGTCCGCTTCTCCTTTAAGGTGGTGTGGCAGGGGGGTGTGTCCTATGCCTGCATGCTTTTGCTGATAGGTGTCCCTCATTCCCATCTCAAAAAGTGGTATTGTAGTTAGGGAGTCACATGGGGTGCTTTAATGGATTAGTTAATTAGCTCATGTTAATTTATGTTTCTGGTTACAAGTGTATTGTTAGAGTAATATGAGCAGGAGGGGGGGGGACCTCCTCAACTCAACTGTATATTATATTTGAAGTCTGGTTCTAATGAAGAGTCCATGTTCAGCAACCAAACGAGTATCGTCTTGTTTTGTGCTTGTCAGTGGTTGGAATATCTGATATCTATATTCAGACTGGGAGGAAGCGGTATATGAGGAAAGCACTC
Source organism: Rana kukunoris (assembly GCA_029574335.1). Lineage (NCBI taxonomy): Eukaryota > Metazoa > Chordata > Amphibia > Anura > Ranidae > Rana > Rana kukunoris. The sequence continues at coordinate 19,235,293 of CM056055.1, read as the reverse complement.
AAGCGGAGTGTGGGACGTTTCCTTACAGTATTTATGTGGATTTTGGTTGTGTTATGCTGAGAGCTCCTTTGCATGAAACTCTTTGTGTAAGGAACTTCCACTATGAATATAGTGGACCAGCCATAACGTTATGACTCCCCACCATAACCCTTTTGCAGCTCTAACAGCTTCAACTCTTCTGGGAAGGCTGTCCACAAGGTTTAAGAGTGTGTCTATGGGAATGTTTGACCATTCTTCCAGAAGAGCATTTGTGAGGTCAGGCACTGATGTTGGACGAGAAGGCCTGGCTCGCAGTTTCTGCTTTAATTCATCCCAAAGGTGTTCTATTGGGTTGAAGTCAGGTTCCTCCACCCCAAACTCACTCATCCATGTCTTTATCGACAAGGTAATGGACTATATAGAGGTATCTTATTCTCAATATTACTACAATATTTTCTACTCTGTACAACAGCCATTCTCAACCAGGGTTCCTCCAGAGGTTGCTAGGGAATCTTTGAGCCTGATTGACCTCATATCTGATGATGCCTTCATTGTTCTTGGGCAAATTCTTTCCGAAACACATAAGCCACTATATTTTGTACACTCTACTCAATGTAATAAAGTGACTTTTTTGAAAAGACGAGTTCCCAGCTCTCTACCTTATACTTATACCTTTATTTCCTGTCCTAGGGTGACAATGCTGTCTCTCTATAGCTAGAGCAGGGGTCTCCAAACTTTCTAAATAAAGGGAAAGTTTCCTATACTTCAGACTTTAGGGGGGCCAGAGTGGCCAGTGGAAGTAGAAAGTGCTCCAGAATCAGTGGGAGTAAAATAAAGACATAGGCCCAGATTCACAGAAAGTGGGAGCTCACCAAGATACGCCAGCGTAGCGTATTTTCGAAGGCGCAGGCCAGTGTAAGTGGAAGTGGGACCCCATGCAAATGATGGTCTGAGCATGGTGCAGTGTTTTACGCCCGGCGTATCACGAACACGCATGCGCCATGACGTAGTCGTGACGTGGACGCATGAAACTGCACCCTTATGCGCATGCTCACAACTACGCCGGCACAACTGCCTAAGCTACGCCGGATCACTACGTACGCCGTGAACGTAACGTACGCCCAATGTGCCGACCTGTGTTCTCTGGGGCAGACCTTTGCATGTCTATTGCAGGGTTGCGCCTCATCTATGAGGAATAATTTTACGCCGGACGTACAATTTACGCAAACATCGCATAGATGTGTCGGGCGCACGTACGTTCGTGAATCGCCGTATTTCCCACATTTGCATATTTGAATGCCTAATCAATGGGAGAAGCAACATGTGTCCAAACCATATTTGTGCCCATGCTACGCCGGTATAAGCAAGATACGTCGGGGTGGGATGGCCTGTTTTTGGACGTATGTTGGTTTGTGACTCTGGTGCACACATAGGCCGGGCGCACATTTGCACTACGTCGGCGTAAAGTAATTTGGTGCCTGTAGTCAATAGAAGTAGGAATAGTACCCCATGATTGGTATCAGTGGGAGGAATATTGCCCCATTGTTGGTGTCAGTGGGAGGCTCTGATAGGCTCTAATATCTATAGCATGAGTCGCAGACTCATTCAAACTCCCCCATTGCCAACCCCCTTCGCTTCTGGATCAATCATAGTGTTTACATGACAATCCTCCTCAATAGATTATATTACTGACTGTCCTGCCATACTTGGCCTCTGGGGACAGTATTGCCCATATCATCTCCATGCGCCCTGGGCCGTCTTTGTCACCAATCTCTTTGAAGCTTGCATCACACCAGGTGGGCTGGAGCCAAGCCTTCTTGCTATGCAGATTCTGCTTGTGGTCACATTCCTATGTACCTTTTAAAACCTTGGAACTGCACGTATCAGCCTGAAGAATCTCGGGAATAGGAAATAGATATGTAGGACCTCCAGAAATATTATATTAACTCAGGTTGCCTTCCAACAGGTGTATATGGACTGTACATAGAAAAGTTGTCCCTTAAGAGTTGTTTTACGTCAAGTGGACATCCTATAATACCCCTACTCCCAATCTAAGTTTTATCCGCTCAATAAAAATACAAAAACAAGAACTGGACTGTTTTCTGACTCTGTGAAAATTTGATGTGCCTGGCTGTGCAGGGTGGGGGGATCCATTTTCACCAGCGGCTCCTACGTGGGGTGTGCTATACATTAAATTCTAAAATAAATACATATTTCCAATTACTTTGATAGAATAATGGCTATTTTGGCCAGTTTAGAGCCACTAAGACATTTTATTTTTTTTAAACTAAATTTAGAAATAAAAAACACAGAAGGCTTTTCAAATCATTCAACAATGGCATTCTGCGGAATATGGGGGTTGGCTCTTTCGGTAGAAACAATATCAAGATTTTTAGTGGTGGCAGAGCAATATGCTTTACCTAAAATGTTCCAGAGACCCCATGGAGCAATCTACTGAAAGCGTTCCGTAGGAGTGCCATAGAAAACGTCTTGTTTATCGGAGAGCTCAGAACTGACTGTATTATCATATAACATAATTCACACTGCAGGTGGCTCTACCAACCCACGGGAGAACGCAAAGCCGAGCACAAATGCTGCTGGAGAGCCATAACTCACAATAATGTTCTCCAGAGACGGAGAGTTCAGGGTGGGAACTATTAAAGGGAACAGTCACATTTAGGCTTATGTAAGGATCTGAACATATTAGCCGGAAACTATAATTTCGCAGGCTTCCCGAGGAAAGGATTGTATATACCCTTTTATTAAATTTTGTTAGAGAATGGCTCTGGGTTCTGAGAGGGGCCATTTGCTGTCCTGTCAAAGCCTGAACCCACGCCGAAAAGTCTTCCGGTAACCACAACAGCATCATCAACTTTGTCCTGTTTGTGTAGTGTGAGTGCTCCGAGTCCAAACCATTTGCTCCAAACCTGGGGAGGTTTAACCACTTGCTCTTAGGGTGCCCACTTGTCCCGGATTGCCTGGGACAGTCCCGCATTTTGCAGGTCTGTCCCGGGATCTGGGCACCTTCATTCCGGGACAATACAGAGGAGGACTGAGCCACCGATCGAATGCGCTGAAAATAGGCCATGCAGCCAGTGGCGGTGCGTCCATAGAGGGCGCAGGAGCGCCGCCCCCTCTCGCTCCTGCAGCGCCACTGAATACAATACATGGATTCATGCATTGCATGAATCCATGTATTGTCGCTGCCGCACACTATTCAGACAGCCGGCACTCTGGTGAGCGCCCACCATCTGAATAACGGCAGCTGGTTGGCTTTGGAAGTGTCTATCAGGGCTGTAATCGTCTGTAATCGGCTTCCAAATAGTTAAACAGGGGACGCATGGGGGGTGCGTTCCCTGCTTAACACTGTCAAGCGCCTCAGCCAATCAGGTTTACCGGTTCAGGTTTACCAGTAACCTGATTGGCTGAAGCGTCATCGGGGGCGGGAGAAGACAACGGGGGACGGTGGAAGGAGGATGGCTGACCCCCCAGAAAGGTAAGTGCCGGGCCGGGAGGGGTGGGCAATCTGGCACCATGTTACAGGGCACAGTGGCGACAATTGATGGCATCTGGCAGCATGTTACAGGGCACAGTGGTGACAATTGATGGCACAGTGGGTACGTTTCGCATTGGGGGCAATCTGGCAGCATGTTACAGGGCACAGTGGCGACAATTGATGGCACAGTGGTGACAATTGATGGCACAGTGGTAACAATTGATGGCACAGTGGTAACAATTGATGGCACAGTGGCTGTGTTTGGCATGGCACAGTGGCGACAATTGATGGCACAGTAGTGACAATTGATGGCACAGTAGCTGCGTTTGATGGCATGGCACAGTGGTGACAATTGATGGCACAGTGGCTGCGTTTGATGGGCACAGTGGCTGTGTTTGATGAGCACAGTGGCTGCGTTTGATGGGCACAGTGGCTGCGTTTGATGGGCACAGTGGCTGCGTTTGATGGGCACAGTGGCTGTGTTTGATGAGCACAGTGGCTGCGTTTGATGGGCACAGTGGCTGCAATTGATGGGCACAGTGAGGCTGCAATTGTTTGTTTTTATTTTGTTTGCGCACCCCCAAATATTTTGAGCACCAGCCACCACTGCATGCAAAAACCCAGCTGCTGGCTCCGCTCCACCAGAGACTCTACTGGCCACTGGTTGCTAGAGCCGTTTGGTGTCTAGCAACTAGTGACATCACGGGCGTGACTCCCTGCCTAGCATTCAAAGCAGAAGAGGATTTATCATCCACCTCCTCCGTGCCTAGTGCTCTCCCCCACGGAGAGCCAAAGGTATCAGGTTCCTTCAGGTGACCTCTCACCTCATACACTGCCAATAGTGAAAGGTTATCCACATAAGTAAAGCTGAATTAAGAGGTAACTCTGATTAGTTGTTTAGAAGTTTTATTAAAGTTTTAGCACAGTATTACTAAGGTGAGGCTAGAACTGAGGTCCAGGGAACAATCAGTGTGTAGGTAGGAGCAATCTAAATTCTCCACTGCAGGTGGCGCTTGTCTCTCTATGGTTTTCTCGATCACTCGGGCAGTGATCTGGTTGGATGCACATGCCCCATGTGACCCTGGTGGCCATCTTAGGTGTGGCAGAGTCTATTTAAGTCTCTGCCCCTAAGTTTGAAGAGCTTTATGCAAGTGGGCAGTTTAGGGATAGGACCCCTGTCTGACAGGGACAGGGGTAGCATACCCCCCAACTTTCTGAAATGGGAATGAGGGACAACTTTTAGAAAAAGTATGTAGGCATAGGACACACCCTCACACCCTCTGCCACGCCCCACATGCTTTTTTACCACTACTATTTCTTTATACTGGCTTTTGTAATTTACAATTGCAGCAATTTAGAAATTGGATGAAAGGTTTAGCACTAGGAAACACTTTTTAAAAGATAAAAAGTGCATTTTATATACAACTATATAGATCAGACCAAAATGAGGGACAAATGAGGAGAAAAGTGAGACAGAGGGACTTTGTTCCAAATCAGGGACAGTCCCTCGAAATCAGGGACAGTTAGGAGCTATGGTGGTAGCTACAGGGAAAGGTTCAGGTGGAGTAGGGAGAGAGCAAGGACTATGTCTAGCTCTTCAGGAAGCGTCCCACTTGGGTTGGACTGGCCAGGCCACACGTCACTCCTTGTGACAAGCGCTGTCAGCATCCCTTGGTCTCCTGTCTGCTGTCAATATACTGCTTGGCGGTAAGTGGCCCTGGACGGGTGAGATGAGCCTCCTGCCGGGCCTGTTTGTGCTGTTGACTTTCAACGTTTTAGCAAACTGGTACCTTGAGTGTTTAATGCCGGCCACACCACCCTACACCTACCCAACAAGGGAGTATGCAAAAAGTCTATTCCTATGGCTAGTAAGAGCCATAAAAAGGCACGAGGAGGAGAGTCTTTTAAGCATAGAGAATTCTGGCCTTGCAAAGCTGGTGCCCAAGAAGATCCGGCGTGGTGGTCGGGCATTCTCCCACCAGGGTGCCGTAGTATGGTATAGCCTCCCTGTCGACCTCCAGGAGGCCCCTACTATCCCGGTCTTGGCATTTCACGCAAGCCTTTCCTGTGTAGCCTCTCTCTTCCACCCTTTCTGCCGCTCTGTGCTGCTCTTGGTTCATGGGTCCTATTTCCCCAAGAACTCTGCTATGCATGTCCGGACCCTTCGGGGTAAGACCGGGCTATATTAAGATACCTCTCAACTCAACTCAACTCTCAACTTAAAGCTCTGGTGAAGGAGGTTGGGGACACCAGAAACATGTCAGCCATTATGCTACATGTTTACCAACTCATGGTTGTTGAAGGTGTGTTGTGGAATTTATTACTATCAAATGCCAGTCAGCAGAATAATTCTTCATATGCTGGACCTCTTTTACATGAGGATACGGCCTGATCTTGTGTAGTAAATTGACCAATATGCTTCATGGGGCTGCATCTTCTGCATTGTTTGTAATTCCAGGTTACCCAACATGTACATGAGCTGATGGCCAAGGTGTTGTTTAAGAACAGAAGAGTATTGACTTTATAATTTTAGGAATAATATATTTTCATGTGATCTTGCCTCGATCGCTGTGGATCTGCATCTGCACAATGCTCAGCGCCGGAGGGAAGGGATTGCATTGTTCTCATGAGGACACAATTAGAATAAGGAGGAAATAATGTGCAGAACAATAACAAGGAAACGTGGAAATTAAAGGTAATAGGTGACAAGGAAAAGAACAGATGAGAAGGGGGGAAAAAGAAAAAGGTAGAAGGGAAAGAAGAAGAAAAAGAAGAAGAAAGAGGGAGAGGAGTGGGTTCCAAGAGGTGGAACTTGGGTGCAATGAGAAATAGAGGGGGGATTTCTTTCCTCTACATGGGCACAGCACTCCTCAGGGATCATTTTCTGTCCCATCATGAGAGCTATCTTCTGGAAGCGAGAGCTAGGAGGCCCCATAGGTAGGTGCAGTCAAGCCATAGTTGCCAGATATTCAGAAATTTCGTACGTTCACGATACCCGGAAGTCACTCCGGGAGAGATGGCGGCGATGGAGGAGGGGATCGAGGACCGATGCGGGGGCTTCGATCTCAGGTAAGTAATTCATAATGAGCTAGTATGCTATGCACAGGGCTGTCAATGAGAGGGCACACCTGGGCACTGCCCAGGGGCCCCAGCTACATGGGGGGCCCTGTACTTTCCCCAAAGCAGCTGATCCTTGTGCCCACACTGACCGAAATTGGGGGGCCCATGATGGCACCGAGAGTGATAGATACACAGGGGAGGCAGTCTGCCTCCTACCTACTTCTGTCTGTCTGTTTACCTGCACTGTCATCATTGCAGGAGCCCCAGAGCATTACTTTGCCCAGGGGCCCATGATGCTATTAAGATGGCCCTAGGTATGCATACTAGCTTATTATGCCTTTGTCTTGCAGGGGTGTTATTTTTTATTTTTTTTGATGAGGGTTTACTTCCTCTTTAAAGGTTAATTTCCCACATTTGTGGCTTTTTAAATTGCAATTAGTGTCGGTGTATAAATAGTCAATGAGTTTGTTAGCTCTCACATGGATGCACTAAGCAGGCAGAAAAGAACCGTCAAAAGACCTGCGTAACAAAGTAATGAAACTCTGAAAAAGCATATAAAAAGATATGCAAAGCCTTGAATATGCCAGAGTTGTGCAACAACACTTCCTAAAAATGATGGAAAAAATTAAAATCTTTCTTCTGAAAGAATAAACAGCTATAAAAATATTAAAGGGGTAGTTCCCCCAAAAACCTTTTTTTTAACATTTATTCAGGCTCGTTATGTCAAGGGGAATCAGGTTTTTTTTTTTTAGAAATGAAGCAGTACTTACCGTTTTAGAGATGCATCGTCTCCGACGCTTCCGGGTATGGGCTCCGACTATAGGCGTGCCTATTTGATTGACAGGCTTCCGAGGTCGCATACATCGCGTCACGATTTTCCGAAAGTAGCCGAACGACGGTGCGCAGGCGCAGTATAGAGCCGCACCGTCGCTCGGCTTCTTTCGGCTACTCGTGACGCGATGTATGCGACCGTCGGAAGCCTGTCAATCAAATAGGCACGCCCAGACCAGACGATCATACCCGGAAGCGACGGAGACGATGCATCTGTAAAACGGTAAGTATTGCTTCGTTTCTAATAAAAAAACACCCGATTCCCCTTGACATAACGAGCCTCAGTCAATGTTAAAAAAAGGTTTTTGGGGGAATTACCCCTTTAAAGTAAATCTTCAAACTATTGCATAAGACCAGTAGTAATTGTTTTCCACCTTAACGTATGAGTATATGAAAACTCATGTCTACCAGAAAGCTTTATGGGTGGTGGCACGCTACATTCAAGCATGCATATCGACAATGCAAATATATAACACAACTACCTCATTACTTCTCCATGGAGACCATAAAGAATTGTAATCCTCTTATATTAGTAGCAAAGTGTTGTATCTTGTTATATTCTATACATAGAACACTAACTCTAACATGGCCGACCACTGGACACCATCATAATACAATTCTATTACATTCTATACATAGAACACTACACCCCCAATATGACCCACCATTGGACACCATCATAATACAATTCTATAACACTCTATACATAGAGCACTACACCCTCCAACATGGCCGACCACTGGACACCATCATAATACAATTCTATTACACTCTATTCATAGAACACAACACCCCCAACATGACCCACCATTGGAACCGATCATAATACAATTCTATAACACTCTATACATAGAACACTACACCCCCAACATGGACGACCACTGGACATGATCATCACACAATTCTATTACACTCTATACATAGAACACTACACCCCCAACATGGCCGACCACTGGACACCATCATCATACAATTCTATTACATGCTATACATAGAACACTACGCCTTCAACATGGCCGACCACTGGACACCATCATAATACAATTCTATTACACTCTATACATAGAACACTACGCCTTCAACATGGCCGACCACTGGACACCATCATAATACAATTCTATTACACTCTATACATAGAACACAACACCCTCCAACATGGCCGACCACTGGACACCATCATCATACAATTCTATTACACACTGTACATAGAACACTACACCCCCAACATGACCCACCACTGGACACCATCATAATACAATTCTATTACACTCTATACATAGAACTCTACACTTCCAACATGGCCGCTCACTGGACACCATCATAATACAGTTCTATTACACACTGTACATAGAACACTACACTTCCAACATGGCCCACCACTGGACATCATCATACAATTCTATTACACTCTATACATAGAACACTACACCCCCCAACATGACCCACCACTGGACATACTCATCATAATACAATTCTATTACACCATATACATAGAACACTACACCTCCAACATGACCCACCATCATAATACAATTCTATTACACCCTATACATTGAACACTACACCCCCAACATGACCCACCACTGGACACCATCATAATAAAATTCTATTACACTCTATACATTGAACACTACACCCCCAACATGACCCACCACTGGACACCATCATAATACAATTCTATTACACTCTATACATAGAACTCTACACTTCCAACATGGCCGCTCACTGGACACCATCATAATACAGTTCTATTACACACTGTACATAGAACACTACACTTCCAACATGGCCCACCACTGGACATCATCATACAATTCTATTACACTCTATACATAGAACACTACACCCCCCAACATGACCCACCACTGGACATACTCATCATAATACAATTCTATTACACCATATACATAGAACACTACACCTCCAACATGACCCACCATCATAATACAATTCTATTACACCCTATACATTGAACACTACACCCCCAACATGACCCACCACTGGACACCATCATAATAAAATTCTATTACACTCTATACATTGAACACTACACCCCCAACATGACCCACCACTGGACACCATCATAATAAAATTCTATTACACTCTATACATAGAACACTACACCTCCAACATGGCCGACCACTGGACATGATCATCATACAATTCTATTACACCTCCAACATTGTCCGACCATGTGTACAAGGCATTAGGAGATTTTATCATCCTAGTTAACACAGAGTGTGATGTCTGGGCATACAACCAAGATATCTAACATTGGAGGAAAGGCACCCCCCCCCTCTCATCATAGGCAGAGACTCTCAGAGGTGTTTTGTAATAGGACCTGCTCTTTGCTAATCTATTTTAGCAACCTCCCCAGACTAAAGATTCAGGTTGCCTTTGTCTAAAGTGTCAGAGAATTTGTCAGGAGTTATCAGGCTGATAACAGAGGAACAGTTTCAGCAGAGAGCTACATGACTCGACTCATTGAAGAGAGACAACAAAATACTGCAGATATACCGTATATAGTCGTGTATAAGCCAAGTTTTTCTGCACACTATTTGGTGCTGAAAATGATCCCCTCAGCTTATACTTGTGTCACCTTTTTGTACCTAATCTCCCAGGATTTGGTGACCAGGTAAAGGCACACATGTAGCCCCACTCTTCCTCTACAAGTGTGCAAAGTGTGTTGTCCAAGGAACTTACGGCCGGGGAGCACTGATTTTTCAAATCCGGGCACCCCTTCCATAGACTCCCATGTTAAACGGTAATTTCTCCGGTGAATTTGGGGACCCGGTACTGGCCGGTCGTATGTCCCCTGAACTCGCAACTTGGCACACATGTAGCCCCAGTTATCCTCTACAAGTGTGCAAAGTGTGTTATCTGGGGGACCTTACGGCCAGGGAGCACCGAATTTTCAAAGCCAGGCACACCTTTAGTGTTGCTCACGAATATTCGCATTGCGAATATTTGCTACGAATATTGCATATTCGAGTATTCGCGAATAACTCGAATATCGCGGCGAATATTCGCTATTTCGAATATTCGTATTTTTTCAAATTTCGCAATCAGTTTCGCATTCGCACTAGCGAAATTTCGCAATTTTTTTTATTTTTTATAAAATATAGCGAATATTCGTAAATATCGAATATTTGTGATATTTTATCAAAAAAAAAAAAGCGAAATTTCGCTATTTTTTTTTTTTTTATAAAATATCACGAATATTCGATATTTACGAATATCGCGAAATCGAATATGGCGTATTCCGCTCATCACTACACACCTTCCATAGACTCCCATGTTAAATGTCAGTCTCGTCATGGGCACAGTGAGGCATGGGCACAGTGAGGCATGGGCACAGTGAGGCAGTCAATACGTTTTCCCAGTTTTTTGTGGTAAAATTAGGCGCCTTGGCTTATATTCGGGTCGGCTTATACTCGAGTATATACGGCTCAAATGTCATGAATTGGGTTTATATCCACCCTGCATACATCTTTTCTTGTGCCTCAGCATGGTCCAAACAGGAATGCTGCACAGTTCTTTTACACATTTCCCACTAATGACTTAGCACTTACAGATAGAACCTCTATGGAACACATCTAAGATATCGGCAAAAATTCCTATATGTACCCTGCTGAAGCAAAAGAAAAAATGTATGCAGTGAATTCTGATTAATTGTCTTCAAGCAGCCCAGAGGTGATAATTAGTAATTATGTAAAGGAATGTGCAAATCATTTTTGTGGAACCTCGGATTGCGAATAACGCGGTTAACAAGCGTTTTGCAATACGAGCAATTTATAAAAAAAAAAAAAACGGACTTGGTTTGCGAGTATTCAAGCCTCTGCTGTGTGCAGTACCGCATTTGGCCAGAGGTGTGGGGGGGCACTGGTGACACTCGGAGCTGTTTGTTAATATTTGGAAACACTCGTAAATACTCAGTCCCTGAGTGTTTCCGAGCCTTTCCAAGGGTTACTGAGTGCAGCCGAGCGGTCCCCGAGTATTTCCAAGTCTCTCCCACGCCCCACTTCTGGCCAAATGCGCAATTGCCTGCTATAAAAGTCAATGTGGAACGAATTATCCTTGTTTCCATTGACTTCTATAAGCAAACTCGCTTTGATATGCGAGTGCTTTGGATTAAAAGCATTGTCCTGGAACAGATAATGCTTGTAATCCAATGTCTCACTGTACATGACTTATTAGAGATCAGTAGGAACAGGTTTGAGAAGGGTGAACCACTCCTGAAATACAATGGATCCCCATACCTGTACTGTACATAAGAAAAGTGGTACTGGTGTCCAGAAAATGACCCCCCTCTCTACAAGTGAGTTGTTAGCTAATCCCTACAGAATGTAAGATCAGCCGCTCCCAGGAAATCCCCCCTTCCCCTTCCACAGGTGAGCTTTACAGCCAGTCTCTGAAGGGTGGAGGAACAGCAGCACCTGGAAAATACCTCCTTCTACAGGTGATATTCGTAGCCAGTTCCTGGAGGGTGGAGAATCAGCAGCACCAAGGAAATGTCCCCTTTACGTGTGAGATTTCCAGCCATTCCACGAAGGGTGGAGGAGCAGAAGCACCAAAGAAATACCCCTCTATAGGTGAGATTTCCAGTCTCTAGGAGGTGGAGGAGCAGCATCACCCAGGAAATGCCCTATGCCAACTCTACTGGTATGTTTTCCAGCCAGGAAGGGAAATGCCCCCCTCTACATACGAGTTTTAAAGACAATCTCTGAAGGGTGGAGGAGCAGCAGCACCCTGGAAAGATCCCTCCCCCTACAGGTGGATTGCCCAGCCAATCGTTGTAGGGTGGAGAGTGGAGGAACAGCAGGCCCCAGAAAATGCCCCCCTCTACAGGTGAGTTTTTTATTTAATGCCTGAAGGGCAGAGGAACAGCATCACCCAGGAAAGCCAACTCCGTAGGTAGATTTTCCAGCCAATCCCTGTAGGGTGGAAGAGCAGCAGCACCTGAGAAATACCCCCCTCTACAGGTGAACTTTCCAATCTCTGGAGGGCAGAGAAGCAGCATCACCCAGGAAATGCGCTATGCCAACTATACTTCCAGTCCCTGGAAGATAAATACCCCCCGTGAGTTTTAAAGACTTTTCCTGAAGGGTGGAGGAGCATCAGCACCCAAAAAAGATTCCCCTCCTACAGGTGGATTGTCCAGCCAATCCTTGTAGGGTGGAGGGTGGAGGAGCAGCAGCCCCCATGAAATGGCCCCCTCTACAGGTGAGTTTTTCATCTAATGCTTGGAGGGTGGAGGAGCAGCAGCCCCCCTGGGAAAGGTTGCCCTCCTACAGGTGAGTTTTCCTGCCAATCCCTGAAAGGTGAAGGAGCAGCAGCACTCAGGAAAGATCCTCCTACAGGTGGATTTTCCAGCCATTCCCTGTAAGGTGGTGGTGGGGCAGCAGCCCCCAAGAAATGACCCCCCTCTATAGATGAGTTTTTCGGCCAATCCACTAAAGGTGGAAGAGCAGCAGCACCTGGGAAAAGTGGTGGAGCAGCAGTCCCCAAGAAAGGCCTTCCTCCTACAGGTGGATTTTCCAGCCATTCCATGTAGGGTGGTGGAGCAGCAGCCCCCAGGAAAGGTCGCCCTGCTACAGGTGGATTTTCCAACCATTCCCTGCAGGGTGGTGGTGGAGCAGCAGCCCCCATCTAAGGTCCTCCTCCAAGTCCTACAGGTGGATTTTCCAGCCATTCCTGTCGGTTGGTGGAGCAGCAGCCCCCAGGAAAGGTTGCCCTGCTACAGGTGGATTTTCCAGCCATTCCCTGCAGGGTGGTGGTGGAGCAGCAGCCCCCGGGAAAGGTCCTCCTCCTACAGGTGGATTTTCCAGCCATTCCATGTAGGGTGGTGGAGCAGCAGCCCCCAGGAAAGGTCGCCCTGCTACAGGTGGATTTTCCAACCATTCCCTGCAGGGTGGTGGTGGAGCAGCAGCCCCCATCTAAGGTCCTCCTCCAAGTCCTACAGGTGGATTTTCCAGCCATTCCTGTAGGTTGGTGGAGCAGCAGCCCCCAGGAAAGGTTGCCCTGCTACAGGTGGATTTTCCAGCCATTCCCTGCAGGGTGGTGGTGGAGCAGCAGCCCACAGGAAAGGTCGCCCTCCTACAGGTGGATTTTCCAGCCATTCCCTGCAGGGTGGTGGTGGAGCAGCAGCCCCCAGGAAAGGTCGCCCTCCTACAGGTGGATTTTCCAGCCATTCCCTGCAGGGTGGTGGTGGAGCAGCAGCCCACAGGAAAGGTCGCCCTCCTACAGGTGGATTTTCCAGCCATTCCCTGCAGGGTGGTGGTGGAGCAGCAGCCCACAGGAAAGGTCGCCCTCCTACAGGTGGATTTTCCAGCCATTCCCTGCAGGGTGGTGGTGGAGCAGCAGCCCCCAGGAAAGGTCGCCCTCCTACAGGTGGATTTTCCAGCCATTCCCTGTAGGGTGGTGGTGGAACAGCAGCCCCCAGGAAATGACCCCCCGCTGTACAGGTGAGTTTTTCAGCCAATCCTTGGGAGGGTGGCAGAGCAGTAGCAGCGGGGAAATTCCATTCTTCCCCACCCCTCTACAGGTGAGTTTTACAGCCAATCCATGGAGGGTGCAGAAGAAGAAACACCTAGGAAAGGCCCAATCCCTGGAGGGTGGAGGGGCAGCAGAACCCAGTAAATACCCTCCTCTACAGGTGAGCTTTCCCTGGAAGGGAGAAGGAGCAGCAGAGGAGTCATAATAAAGGTATAGACTGTCTCGAGAAGAGGTGCCAACATGGCGATAAGTAATCAGTGATGTGCCATCTCCTCACCAGCTCCCACTGTTACTTTTATGCTTTTTTGGAAAAGAAGAAATTATTTTTCTCTTATCTATTTTATCAATATCTTTTATTTATTTTTTACGTCAAAATACCCAGAAATGCCACAACAAGGGTCTGATTAGATGAGCTGTGCCTGCAGCCCTGTTGGCTTTGAAGACCTTGCCTGCCATAACAGAGGGAAGTGCGCTGTGCCACGAAGAAGGTCACAAACGCTGGCAGAGAGCTTTTCATTTTTTTCGTTGGAGGTTAATCAGTCATGGCTCTAAGTGCACAGACAAGAGAAGAACCAAATCCCTCCGGCACATGAATGTGGGTAAAGCCGCTGCGTCACCACTCTGCAGTGCGATATGCAACAGGATACACGTCTGTTCTACAGGACAATAATTTATGTTACATTGGGACTAATAGTTCCTGTCTGCCTGACCTGTCCGTTCCTTTCCAACTGTCTCATGAACATGCGTTGAAGTAGGACAGTGCTATGAAGAATGGATGCGTGCTGGACGGAGATTCCACTATGGTGCTCGAAGATATCCATAGGCAGGGCTGCTGTAAGAAACCACTGTTGCCCCAACCAGAAAGGTCCCTTCCCCTCAATAAACACAGTTTACTATGCTTCAGTTATGAATAAGCACAGTACCAATTACTCACTGTGTTCATTCGGGAAAGGAAGGAGTTGGTAATTATGACACTTACCAGCAGAGGCCGCTCTAGGCTTTGTGAGGCCTTAGGTAAAACTTGACATGGGGCCCCGCTCACACCCATGATGGGAAAAATAATTCGAGGACAAGAGCAGTCTATACCTTTATCATGACTCCTCTGCTGTTCCTTCTCTCTTCCAGGGATTGGCTGGAAAGCTGACTTGTAGACGGGGGTATTTACTGGGTTCTGCTGCCCCTCCACCCTCCAGGGATTGGGCCTTTCCTGGGTGTTTCTGCTTCTGTGCCCTCCAGGGATTGGCTGTAAAACGCACATGTAGAGGGGTGGGGAAGAATGGAATTTCCCTGCTGCTGGTGCTCTGCCACCCTCCCAAGGATTGGCTGAAATACTCACCTGTACAGTAGGGGGGCATTTCCTAGGGGCTGCTGTTCCACCACCACCCTACAGGGAATGGCTGGAAAATCCACTTGTAGGAGGAGGACCTTTCCTTGGGGCTGCTGTTCCACCACCCTACAGGGAATGGCTGGAAAATCCACCTGCAGGAGTGCGACCTTTCCTGGGGGCTGCTGCTCCATCACCACCCTACAGGGAATAGCTGGAAAATCCACCTGCAGGAGAGCAACCTTTCCTGGGGGCTGCTCCACCACCCTACAGGGAATGGCTGGAAAATCCACCTGCATGAGAGCGACCTTTCCTGGGGGCTGCGCTCCACCACCACCCTACAGGGAATGGCTGGAAAATCCACCTGCAGGAGAGCGACCTTTCCTGGGGGCTGCTGCTCCACCACCACCCTACAGGGAATGGCTGGAAAATCCACCTATAGGAGGAGGACCTTTCCTGGGGGCTGCTGCTCCACCACCCTACAGGGAATGGCTGGAAAATCCACCTGTAGGAGGAGGACCTTTCCTTGGGGCTGCTGCTCCTCCACCACCTTACAGGGAATGGCTGGAAAATCCACTTGTAGGAGGGCAACCTTTCCTGGGGGCTGCTGCTCCACCACCCTGCAGGGAATGGCTGGAAAATCTACTTATAGGAGGGCAACCTTTCCTGGGGGCTGCTGCTCCACCACCCTACAGGGAATGGCTGGAAAATCCACTTGTAGGAGGGCAACCTTTCCTGGGGGCTGCTGCTCCACCACCCTACAGGGAATGGCTGGAAAATCTACTTGTAGGAGGGCGACTTTTCCTGGGGGCTGCTGCTCCACCACCCTACAGGGAATGGCTGGAAAATCCACTTGTAGGAGGAGGACCTTTCCTGGGGGCTGCTCCTCCACCACCTTACAGAGAATGGCTGGAAAATCCACTTGTAGGAGGGCAACCTTTCCTGGGGGCTGCTCCTCCACCACCTTACAGAGAATGGCTGGAAAATCCACTTGTAGGAGGGCAACCTTTCCTGGGGGCTGCTGCTCCACCACCCTACAGGGAATGGCTGGAAAATCTACTTATAGGAGGGCAACCTTTCCTGGGGGCTGCTGCTCCACCACCCTACAGGGAATGGCTGGAAAATCCACTTGTAGGAGGGCAACCTTTCCTGGGGGCTGCTGCTCCACCACCCTACAGGGAATGGCTGGAAAATCTACTTGTAGGAGGGCGACTTTTCCTGGGGGCTGCTGCTCCACCACCCTACAGGGAATGGCTGGAAAATCCACTTGTAGGAGGAGGACCTTTCCTGGGGGCTGCTCCTCCACCACCTTACAGAGAATGGCTGGAAAATCCACTTGTAGGAGGGCAACCTTTCCTGGGGGCTGCTCCTCCACCACCTTACAGAGAATGGCTGGAAAATCCACTTGTAGGAGGGCAACCTTTCCTGGGGGCTGCTCCTCCACCACCTTACAGAGAATGGCTGGAAAATCCACTTGTAGGAGGGCAACCTTTCCTGGGGGCTGCTGCTCCACCACCCTACAGGGAATGGCTGGAAAATCTACTTGTAGGAGGGCGACTTTTCCTGGGGGCTGCTGCTCCACCACCCTACAGGGAATGGCTGGAAAATCCACTTGTAGGAGGAGGACCTTTCCTGGGGGCTGCTGCTCCACCACCACCCTGCAGGGAATGGCTGGAAAATCTCCCCCACAACCCTGGCCGACGGTTGTTTGGGTCTGCGGACAGGGGGCTTATCGGAATCTGGAAGACCCCTTTAACATGGCAGCGCTCAGATCCTGCTCTTTTATAACTAAGAGGCGGGGGCCACTTGGTGATGTCACCTGGTGAACCCGCCCCCTTGTGACATCATTGACTCAGGGCATGCTGACGTTACAAGGGGTGGTGTCACTGATATTTACTGGTTGTTAGGGACGCTGGCGGCTGGCTCCTGAGTCAGGGCTCTTAACGCTGCCTGTGCACAGCAGCATTAAGGTCCCCTGTCCCTCAAAACTGGGGTACTACATTGGATAAGTTAGGCTGCCACGAGGCCCCTGTGAGTGTGAACCCTTAGGGAACCACCTAATTTGCCTAATTAAAGAGCCGCCTCTTCTTACCAGACCCTTCCGTTACTCTCCATCCTGAAGGATCTTATTGTATGCTTGCAGCTACCGGTGGGAAGGAGAGTAATGAAGCCGGAAGCACTGCAGGGTGTAGGGGGGCATGGCCTGCCGGGGGAAATGTATGGTGCACAGGGAGGGTGATCGGTGTGGCAGGCTGGGGGTCAATTACTGGAACTGATCTCTTGTATGTTTCTCCCTGCAGTGGATGAAAGCTGGCGGGAGGAAGAGGAGAAGAAGCCAGATTTCAGCTGCTGCAAAAAGATACATACAGGGGATCGTACATGGAGGTTATTGCCTCCCCAAGATGCTGATTACCCTCCCTGCCCACAAACGATTCACCCTGCTGCCTGGGCCCCCTGCTGGCCCGGGTCCTGTACAGTAGGACCAGTGGTACCCCCTTTCTATGGCCCTGGGTGTGTGTGGGTGGTAGGTGATATCCAGGGAGGGGGGATATAGAAATATACATGCAAAGGGGAAATTTTGCACAGGCAGAAAAAATATACACGTTGCAATTGTGTTGTAAAGAGTGTCTGATGTCCGTTACATGAGGCTGCAGACTGTCTCCCCCACTTCAATCTTCACTCTATTGGTAGCACGTCGCTGGCTCCGGTTCCATGGAAAGTAATCTGTGTAGCAGAATACTCCACAATAGACTCAATGAATCTTCATGTCTTTCAGCAGATACTTTCACACTGATTGTAAGCTCTGCAGGAAGCACTGACTGTACCTCACAAATGACATTAAATATACATCAGTCAGTCCGAGCGGCACAGGTACTGGACACGCCACTGGCCAGGGAAGAGTATCGACACGTAAAACAATTTCCAGTAAAAAGCTGACAGTGATTTCCTGTCTGTGGCCATTGAGAGAATGTAGCCGGTAACATCAGTGATCAGATTCTGGATGAAGCCGGTGAAAATGGTGATCACATTCTGGATGTAGCCAATGAAATCGGTGATCACATTTTGGGTGTGACCAGTAAAATCGGTGAACACATTTTGGGTGTGACCAGTAAAATCGGTGATCACATTTTGGGTGTCGCCAATGAAATCGGTGATCACATTTTGGGTGTAACCTTTGAGCTCGTGATCGCATTTTGAGTGTGGCCAGTAAAATCGGTGATCACATTTTGGGTGTCGCCAATGAAATTGGTGATCACATTTTGGGTGTGGCCAATAAAATTGGTGATCACATTTTGAGTTTACCTGATGAAATCGGTGGTCACATTTTGGGTGTAGCCTATGAAATCGGTAATCACATTTTGTGTGTGGCCAGTAAAATCGCTGATCACATTTTGGGTGTCGTCAATTAAATCAGTGATCACAATTTAGGTGTGGCCAATAAAATCGGTGATCACATTTTGGGTGTGGCCAATAAAATCGGTGATTACATTTTGAGTGTACCTGATGAAATCGGTGGTCACATTTTGGGTGTAGCCTATGAAATCGGTAATCCCATTTTGGGTGTATCCAATGAAATTGGTGATCATATTTTGGGGGTGGCCAGTAAAATCAGTGATCATGATCACATTTTGGGTGTAGTCAATTAAATCGGTACTCACATTTTGGGTGTGGCCAGTAAAATCGGTGATCACATTTTGGGTGTATCCAATGAAATCGGTGATCATATTTTGGGGGTGGCCAGTAAAATCGGTGATCACATTTTTGGATGTAGCCAATGAAATCGGTGGTAACATTTTGGGTGTGGCCAGTAAAATCAGTGATCACATTTTGAGTATAGCCAGTGATTTTGGGGATCACATTCTGGGTCTAGTCATTGAAATCAGTGATCACATTTTGGGTGTTGCCAATAAAATCAGTGATCACATTCTGGATGAAGCTGGTGAAAATGGTGATCACATTCTGGGTGTAGCCGGTGGTTTCAGCGATCACATTCCAGTGAAGTCGGTGATCACATTTTGGGTGTAGTCTGTGAAATCCTCAATCACATTTTGGGTGTAGCTGGTGAAATCGGTGTTCCCGTTGTTTTTTTTTCATATCATAGGCAGAGCAATAGGGCACAGAGGGTTAACCCAGGAGATGTACTTATCTAGGTGGGGGGTGGTATAGGAGGGGTTTGCAGGTCTAGGAAGGAAGGGGTCAAGGGTCCGGTGGTCAGTCGGAGGTCATCGGACTGATGAAGAAGCAGTTTTCCACCCTCCTGCCCTTTGGAATGGACGTCCTGCAATGACTGCTGTAGTTGTGTGCCGGTTGAGATCTTTGGAGGTCTTCAAAATAATACCGATATGGCATAGTGGGGAACCATCTATGGTATGGGGTCCTCGGTAAGATGGCAGTTTACTGAGATTTAACTGGGTATCTGCGTTGGAAGGTGGAGAGTTTGGTATTGTCCTTGAGTCGGTGTGTTGCGGCTGGGGACCTTGTGTGGTCACGCAGATACCAAATCGATTTGACGTCTTTTCAGTGCCTCCAAAGATCATCAACCTGGTTTAATATCTATCTGTGAGATTATTGTTTTGGTTGTGTTATGGTTATGGCCGGTACGGATAATGTTACTCCAAAAAGGGTGTGGTCTAGTTATTTACTATGACGGGTACAACAAGCAAAGGGAGGTGTAGCGGGAAGGTGGGGGTTGCATCCGTCCTACCATAGCCATGGGCACGGCACTCCTACAATGCCAATTTTTATCTGAAATGTCCATTTTTAACATAAGCAGCAGATCACACACTCGTGTCTGATCATCTCTTTTCTTCTCTGCTCCTTTAAAGATCCCCAGCCAACTATTACTGCCGTGTTTTCATATCTGACATCTCTGCGCTCATCTTGCTTTCCTCTGCCAATGGCACACTGAGTCATTATTGTAATAGACTCACCTTCCTGTTTGATCAGAAAGCTGATGCTATCTATGTGGCCTGGCCTGTTTCGTGTCTCTTTCTTCCATCTGTCTTTATCAGTTCCTAATTAAAATATTGTCATACACCCCCACCCCATTTTCCTTAGACCCCCTAGTTCATTTACGCAACCTTTGAGAGAATGGAGCTCTTACCTGGGGGCACTGCTACTCTCGCAATGACAATTTATTTTTTGTGTCAGTTTTTAACATACAGGCCCGGATTCACGTACCTCGGCGTATTTTTAAGCGGGCGCAGCGTATCTTCCTTACGCTACGTCGGGGGAACGTTGAGAGGCAAGCATGGAATTGACAAAGCAAATGCTCCCAACGTTGCGCCGGCATAGCGTATATTCGTCGGTGTAAGCCAAAGTAGGTGGAAGTGGGCGTGTTACATTTAAATGAAGCGTGACCCCATGCAAATGATGGGCTGAGCTTCAAACAAGTACTAAAAACGGACGGCGCATGCGTCGTCTCTTGGATGCATCCCAGTGCGCATGCTCACAGTCACGTCGAAATAACTGCCTAAGATACATCGAAACACTGCCTACGACGTGAACGCAACCTACGCCCAGCCCTATTCACGTACTACGTAAACGGCGTACATGACGTAAAATTCGACGGCGTCTATTCCCTGGTCCATACCTTTGCATGGGTTGCGCCCCCTATATGAGGAATAACTTTACGCCGGACAGAACCCTTACGCGAATCACTTAAAAAATGCGCCGGGCGCAAGTACGTTCGTGAACCGGCTTATCTTACTCATTTGCATATTTAAAATGGGAACGCCAGATGCGTCCAGCGTAACTATGCGCCCACGATATGTCTGGCGGCTGAAGCTTATTTTTCGACGTATCTAGCTTTGGGAATCGGCGCACAGATACGACGGCGCACATTTGTACTTACGACGGCGTATATCGAGATACGTCGGCGTAAGGCTTTGTGAATTCCGGGCCTTTGTATATACTCGAGTAAAAGCCGACTTTTTTTTTTCAAAATTGTAAAAAAAAAACAAAAAAAAAAAACACGGTCACGTGACATAAAAAAAAGTATCGGTACTTGTACTCAGCTTAAAAATGTGGTGTCGGGACAACCCTATCCAACACCCCTTTCCTAGAGAGGAGCACAGAGACCTAAGGTAACCCCGGAGGAGCTGCAGAGTTCCACAGCAGAGACTGGAGTATCTGTACATAGGACGACAATAAGACGTACGCTTCATAGAGTTGGGCGGTATGCTCCATCGGGCAATTGTTTTCGTTTTTTCAACGGCCAAATGTTCGCTGTGTGTGCTCTCAAACTTTCCAACGACAAATGTCCGATGGAGAATCATCCGATCGTGTGAAGACAAGTCCGTCGGACTAAAGTCCAAAGTACAAACACGCATGCTCCGAACCAATGCTGAAGATCAGACAACAATAGCAGAAGTTGCCCAAAGGGTGGAGGTAAAGAGCTGAAAAAACACGTGATTTGGTGAATGTTGGCTGAAAATTTCTGCCGTGTGTATGCAGAACAAGTTCACGGCCAACGCCCCTTTGGACCGAAATCCACGGAAAAGTCCAATGGACGTCCAATCATATTTACGAGGCTTAATTTGCACCCTCACATCCAGACTTCATTACTCTAGATGCAATTTGTGATGGGATCTCCACTGTCCAGTTATCTCCCCATTCAACATAGTGGGCTAGATTCAGGTAGGAGCGCATAATTTTAAAATGGTGTAGCATAAGCTATTTACACTACGCCGCCGCAACTTTTACGGGCAAGTGCTGTATTCACAAAGCACTTGCCTGTAAAGTTGCGGCGGGTAGCGTAAATGGCCCGTCATAAGTCAAATTGGGCGGGTAGGGGGCGTGTATTATTTAAATTACGCGCGATCCCGCGCCAAACATACTGTGCATGCGCCGGCCGTGAATTTATCCCAGTGCGCATGCTCCAAATCACGACGCAAATACTCATTGAAAACAACGTGAACGGCACTTACGCAAAGCCCTATTCACGAACGACGTAAATGACTGGAAAAAATACGCCGGCACGCCGTCCATACTTAACATTGGCTGCGCCTCATACAGCAGGGGTAACATTACGCCTGGTCCGTCCGTCCACCCCTCTCTGCCAATCCCTCCACTGACTTCCACTCATCCATCAAATAAAATACTAACAACAACATACAAAGCCATCCACAGCTCTGCCCTGAGATACATCTCCAGCTTTGTTTCAAATATCACCCAAACCGTCCTCTTCACTCCTCTCAAGACTTCCTTTTCCACCAGCTACCTCCTCATCTCCATTCGTGACTGTCTCCGGGGCTTCTCCAGACTGAAATCTCATCTCGTATCCAGCCTGTAGGCAGATGCAGTCTGCATTCCCCACTGTAGGTGGCGCTCGACCAAAGTGGCAATGCAGAAGCATAAGGAAGTTGTGAGGAACTTGGTTCCTCTATGACTTCCTGTGGTCACAGGGAGACAGCTGGCTGGTTGGATGCTTGGCGCCCCATGAAACTTTGGCGGCCATCTTAGGTCAGGCAGAGTCTATTTAAGTCCCAAGCTCCCGAGTTTGATGCGCTTTAACTTTGTCGGGACAGGTTCACCATCTGGCAGGGACAGTGCTTAGCGACAGCGAAAGGTTCCTAAGGAGTAGGGAAAGAGCAGGGACTATGCTATCTTCTCTTAGGAAGCCTCCTGTTTGGGTGTGGACTGGCCAGGCCGCAGTCCCGATCCTTGCTGCAGAAGCTGTCGGCATCTTTACAATATCTCAATCCTCTACTACTGTTTTTATGAGGCTCCGGTTGGTTGTTCCCTACCCACCAGACTTGTTTGTACGTTTGAACTCTCACAATATACTGTTCTCATCTACCTCGGCCCCTGAGTGTATTCTTGACCCTTGTGCACCACGCTGCACCCTACCTACAAGACTCTACCTAACAACCGAACTTCTACTCTCTCGGTCAATCATTCCCCGTACAAGCATGGCTTTTTTTCACTTGCCCCTTGTTATTAGATTGAAACCTTTAACGAGCAGGGCCTTCATAACCCTCTTGTTTTGAATTGTATTGCATACATACCGACCATTTTTGTATAATTTCCTTGTCAGGATTCGGTGTTTGCATACTCTCTTCTGTTATTGCATGATTTGGATTTCCCTGAAATATCTGGTCTGTAGTTATGAGTCACTTTCACTATTTTACGCTAATTAATTGAATTGTAGACTTTGCTGATTCAGCAGCTGCAGGAGGAGGCGAGCTGAAGGATTTCCAGTAGAAATGTCATCATCAATATCAGTTTTTCCTGGAATTAGGTCGTATTTTAATCTTCTTAAGATGTCAAAAAATACTCACCAGTAGAATGACATCCTGTCCCACATAGCAGCACCCCCCCCCCCCCCCAAGCTGTGGAAAGCACCCCTGTATAGAGTAATGACACCCCAGTATAAATCCATGATATCCAAATGTAGAGACTCCGATATCTCTGACACCTTAAAAGAGAACTAAGACCACGTACACACGAGGAGACATATCCGATGAAAACGGTCTGACAGACCGTTTTCATCAGACATGTCTCCTGGGATGTTTTGGTTTGATCTGTGTAGACACAATCAAACCAAAATCCCCGCGGACAGACAGCGCGGTGACGTGGCGGTGATGTTGACGCCGCCACGTCACGAAACCGGGAAGTAAAATACTTCCACGCATGCGTCGAATCCATTCGACGCATGTGGGAGATTTCAGTCCGCTGGTTAGGTGTACTAACCAGCGGACATGTCCGACAGCTTTCCAGCAGACAACCTTTAAGGCCCCGTACACACGGCCGAGGTTCTCGCTGAAAATCAGCGAGAACCTCGCTGGAATGCACATTCCAGCGAGGACCTCGGCCGTGTGTACGGTCTCAGCGAGCTTCCCGTCGGGAAGCCCGTCGAGCCGAAATAGAGAGCACGCTCTCTATTTCCTCGACGGCCCGCCCGGAAGAATGGCTGGTTGCCATTCCCGACGGGCGGGTCGCCGATTTCGACGGCCGGCAGGGAACCTCGACGGGCGGAACGATGTGTTCTGCCCATCGAGATTCCCTGCCGTGTGTACGCGGCCTAAAGCATGCTTTAAAACTTTTGTCCGCTGGAAACCTGTCTGCTAGGGCGTACACGATCGCATATGTCCACTGAAACTGGTCTGCGGACCAGTTTCAGCAGATATGTTTGATCGTGTGTACGCGGCCTAAGACTATCCAGTAGACCCTGACTATCCAGTAGACCATGAAACTCCAGTATAGACTCTGACACACCAGTACAGTATAGAGTTAATCAGGCCTCACTAAAAAGTCCATGAAACCCCTGTAGAAGTGCCTGAGTTCATGACACCCCTATATAGAGTAAATGACACCCAGTATAGAGTCTATGACCCCCCTAGTATAAAGTCTACGGTATGATACCCCAGTATAAAGTCCATGACACCCCAGTACAGAAACCATGACACCCCAGTATAGAGTCCATGACACCCCAGTACAGAAACCATGACACCCCAGTATAGAGTCTATGACCCCCTAGTATAAAGTCCATGACACCCCAGTATAGAGTCAACGACACCCCAGTATAGAGTCCATGACACCCCAATATAGAGTTCATGACACCCCAATATAGAGTCAATGACACCCAATATAGAGTCCATGACACCACAGTATAGAATCTATGACCCCCTAGTATAAAGTCCATGACACCCCAGTATAGAGTCAATGACACCCCAGTATAGAGTCCATGACTCCCAGTGCGCACGCGCAAAAATAGTCAATGAAAACGTAGTGAACATTAAAAAAAAACGTCCTTTAGGTGGGGTCAAGCTGATTTACATTAAATCACGCCCACAGCGTTCTAATTTGAATTGCGCGGCCTTACGCCGCAACAATTACACTACGCCGCCGTAACTTATATCGGAAATTGTTTGTGGATAAGGATAAGTGTAACTTAGATAGGCTACGCCAGCGCCACTTCTTTGTGGATCTGGCCCATAGTGTATATCATTTCAGTACACAGTCCCTGATAGACCAGTGTAGAGCCCCGATGTACTGTACCAGTCCAGAGTTCTAACATTCCAGTGCATAGTTCTTAACACACCAGTATAGAGTCTTAACATCCCAGTATACATTTCTTACATTCCAGTACACACAGTATAGAGCCCTGAGATGTCCTAACATTCCAATACATAGTCCTTAACACCCCAGTATAGAGCCCTGACATCCCAGTATACATTTCTTACATTCCAGTACACAGTCCCTGATACATCCCAGGGTAAAGAACTCCTAACACCGTCCCCAGGGCCGTCTTTAACGTTGATTGGATCCTGGTCAAATTTTTTCAGCTAGACTTAAAAAAGACTTGTCGCTGGGGTGTCCATTGTTGCTAGATCTATTTTACTGTCTTTCTTGTTATCCTTAACAAATTCTATACAAAATACATCACAAAATGACACTTGTTTCTGCATTCTCTAAAAGGGGTGGTGCTCAGAGGTGGGTAAGGGGTGGAACCAAGGAACGGTGCTCGTAGGTGGGTAGGGGGTGGAACCAAGGAACAGTGCTCAGAGGTGGGTAAGGGGTAGAACCCAGGAAAAGTGCTCGGAGGTGGGTAAGGGTGGAACCAAGGAACGGTGCTCAGAGGTGGTGTCAAAGGTGACTTTGAAGAGAGGAGTTCTTGCACCTATTCTCTAAGAAAAAAAGCCCTGTCAAACTCATATATGTGTTGGAGGTTTGGGGTACACACCCTAATGCAATAAGCTGCGCACACCTATGTTGGCAAGTATAAGGCAGCTGCTTTGGGCCCCACAACGACAGGGCCCAGGGCAGCTGCCTCTTTTGCCCTGCCTTAAAGACGGGCCCTGAACCTCCCATAGACATAGTCATCGTCTTGGTGTCGATAAAAGATGGCGGCCTTCATGTTGTCTACATACAGGGCCAACACATTGGCATTTCTTACCTTCAGTAGGAGAAGTTTTTAGCCGCCTGCACATGCCATCTGTGTCCCCATAACTTTCCTTAATTTTAACCACAGCCTCAGTCCCTCGGAGCTCCATGAGGGAGCGCAGTTCATCGAGGGTGCACCCAAATTCGGATGCATGGTTGACCTCATTTCTTTGGTTCTTGGAGTAGAAATCACTATTGCTCATGTCCCCCATGGCCGCGTCTCTCACAGGCACCGAGGATCCCCAGAAATGCTGCTGTTCACAATGTCCGATGAAACGGCGAGATCCAGTGTGTGTTTCCTATCCACCAACCTTCGATGTCTTCCTAGGAAGAGCGCAGCAGGCTCCCCAGCCAGGCAACAGTCCACTGGGCGCTCGATTGCTTTCAAGGCTGCAAAACCGAATTTCTCCATTTAGTATATCCCATCAGGCTGAACTCCGTCGCTACCAGAAGCATCTTCACCTCTCTGCTGGAAAAACAAAAACAAAAGGCAAGAAAATTGAGAAGACAGATTCTAGCTCCTCGAACCCCCCCCCCCCCCTCAACCCAACCCATTGTCCTGTCCTGCTGTCCCCTATCACAAGGCAGTAGTGCCTGCAGCCCACAGCATCCGACTCAGCTAGATGAGATGCTTCATGTATATTGATGAGTAGACATCCGTCCGACAGCTTAGATGTGCCTGAATTACGTGGGCAAGCTTACACTGCCCATCAATCTTTTATTGGATAAGGGAACACAGAGGATGAGGGGGGAAAGGATGGAAAGGCACCCGGACAAACGATCGGCACACACAGTCCTCAATGATGGTGGAGGCTCTATTCACCAAGCCAACATTTTCACCATCAGGCATCATTGGCTCATTTATTTTTTCTCAGCTTGCTACATTATATACATAATTTCTCAGCTTGCTACATTAACTTGATTTATATGTGTATTCTAATAATTATTATATCGCCGTTTTCTTTATATTTTGTATGTAAAAATATATACCCAAAAGTACCGCAACCTTCTTGCTGGTGTTATAAATAAGGGTTCCAACAATAAACCGACAATCTACATACAACTTTTCACCTATCAGGCCACATAAAAAAAAAAAAAATCATTCACAAATTTTACCTAATTCCATATCAATACAATGTAGTAAGTCACCTGTACAGTGTAATATGTAGCGTGTCACCTGTACGGTGTAATATGTAGCGTGTCACCTGTACGGTGTAATATGTAGTGTGTCACCTGTATGGTGTAATATGTAGAGTGTCATCTGTACAGTGTTATATGTAGAGTGTCACCTGTACGGTGTAATATGTAGCGTGTCACCTGTACGGTGTAATATGTAGAGTGTCACCTGTACAGTGTAATATGTAGAGTGTCACCTGTACGGTGTAATATGTAGAGTGTCACCTGTACAGTGTAATATGTAGAGTGTCACCTGTACGGTGTAATATGTAGAGTGTCACCTGTACAGTGTAAAATGTAGAGTGTCACCTGTACAGTGTAATATATAGAGGGTCACCTGTACGGTGTAATATGTAGAGTGTCACCTGTACGGTGTAATATGTAGAGTGTCACCTGTACAGTGTAATATGTAGAGTGTCACCTGTACGGTGTAATATGTAGAGTGTCACCTGTACAGTGTAAAATGTAGAGTGTCACCTGTACAGTGTAATATATAGAGGGTCACCTGTACGGTGTAATATGTAGAGTGTCACCTGTACGGTGTAATATGTAGAGTGTCACCTGTACATTGTAATATGTAGAGTATCACCTGTATGGTGTAATATGTAGAGTGTCACCTGTACAGTGTAATATGTAGAGTGTCACCTGTACGGTGTAATATATAGAGTGTCACCTGTATGGTGTAATATATAGAGTGTCACCTGTACGGTGTAATATGTAGCGTGTCACCTGTATGGTGTAATATGTAGAGTGTCACCTGTACAGTGTAATATGTAGAGTATCACCTGTATGGTGTAATATGTAGAGTGTCACCTGTACAGTGTAATATGTAGAGTGTCACCTGTACGGTGTAATATATAGAGTGTCACCTGTACGGTGTAATATGTAGAGTGCCACCTGTACAGTGTAATATGTAGTGTCACCTGTACGGTGTAATATGTAGAGTGTCACCTGTATGGTGTAATATGTAGAGTGTCACCTGTACAGTGTAATATATAGAGTGTCACCTGTACGGTGTAATATATAGAGTGTCACCTGTACGGTGTAATATGTAGAGTGCCACCTGTACAGTGTAATATGTAGTGTCACCTGTATGGTGTAATATGTAGAGTGTCACCTGTACAGTGTAATATGTAGAGTGTCACCTGTACGGTGTAATATATAGAGTGTCACCTGTACGGTGTAATATGTAGAGTGCCACCTGTACAGTGTAATATGTAGTGTCACCTGTACGGTGTAATATGTAGAGTGTCACCTGTACGGTGTAATATATAGAGTGTCACCTGTACGGTGTAATATATAGAGTGTCACCTGTACGGTGTAATATGTAGTGTCACCTGTATGGTGTAATATATAGAGTGTCACCTGTATGGTGTAATATGTAGAGTGTCACCTGTATGGTGTAATATGTAGAGTGTCACCTGTACAGTGTAATATGTAGAGTGTCACCTGTACGGTGTAATATATAGAGTGTCACCTGTACGGTGTAATATGTAGAGTGCCACCTGTACAGTGTAATATGTAGTGTCACCTGTACGGTGTAATATGTAGAGTGTCACCTGTACGGTGTAATATATAGAGTGTCACCTGTACGGTGTAATATATAGAGTGCCACCTGTACAGTGTAATATGTAGTGTCACCTGTACGGTGTAATATGTAGAGTGTCACCTGTACGGTGTAATATATAGAGTGTCACCTGTACGGTGTAATATATAGAGTGTCACCTGTACGGTGTAATATGTAGTGTCACCTGTATGGTGTAATATATAGAGTGTCACCTGTATGGTGTAATATGTAGAGTGTCACCTGTATGGTGTAATATGTAGAGTGTCACCTGTACGGTGTAATATATAGAGTGTCACCTGTATGGTGTAAGATGTAGTGTCACCTGTACAATGCAGAATATATAGATTGTCATCTGTATAACGTCATATACAAAGTGTCATCTGTACATCTTATTGTGTAGAGTGTCACCTGTAATTTGTGTCACCTGTATAGTATTATATGTAGAATATAATTGTACAATGTAACATGTAGAGCGTCTGTTGATTGTCACCTGTAAATGGTTATATGTAGATTGTCACCTGTACAGTGTAATATATATAGTGTCACATGTACAGTATAATATGTAGCGTGTCATCTGTGCAATGTAATATGTACAATGTCACCCACATAGTGTTCTATATAGAGTGTCACCTGTACACTGTAATATATTGAATGTCACCTGTTCAGTGTATAAGAATAAGCGGGGGTGGGGGGCGGATGACCATTGGGCCCCTTACAGGTGTAATGCAAAAAAGGGACCTGGGGACCATCGGGCCCCTTACAGGTGTAATGCCTGTACCCCCCTGATGGCGGCCCTGCATATGTCTGTACCCCCCTGATGGCGGGCCCTGCATGTGACCTGTACAATTATTATTTAGCATGTCACCTGTATCACCCCACCTGTTCAGGGTAATAGATTCTTATTTTTAGGTGTCTTATATTTGGGCCCCCCCTTCACCGTCACCCATCCCTAACATCTATTGCCCCTCTAACATTGAACCCTTTTCCCCCCTAAATGATAATTTACCCCTAAATTTACGCCCCAATTTTCAAGCCAAACCCCCTAAAACGAAGCGTTTGCCGAGTCACTGAGCATGTTTATTGCGAGGAATGAAGCCGTGCGTTTGGCGCTCCTCTCTGAGCAGATGGTGGGATGCAGTGTTTATGACTCACATTAATTAGGTCTTTCTCAGATGGATTGAGTCCTTTAAATGTTTTTTTTATTTATTTTTTATGGTGCATTAAATCTTTCTGGGAAAGGACATGTAATAAATTGCAGATTTTTGGAAGGTTTAGGCTTTATGACCCGCCAACCCTGATGTATTGCGCATCAATAGAAGATCCTGATTGGGTAAAGGTTCTGCAAGTCACCTTCAGTTCACGGTCACTGACCTCCGCTAGGATACAGCCATGCACTATTCCCAGTGGGGGAGGGGATACGATATGACTCATTTTCCGTGTAGTAATGCCGTCTCACATGCTGATCAGAAGAGTCTGTACCCCTCTATCTGGGGGGATTACAACGAATACATGGACTATTCACACCGACCTTCACCAACACAAAGGACATACATAGAGGGGTGCTCGCTACATACATAGAGGGGGTGCTCTATACATACATAGAGGGGTGATCTATACATACATACATACATAGAGGGGGGACTCTATACATACATAGAGGTGGACTCTATAAATACATAGAGGGGTGCTCTATACATACATAGAGGGGTGCGCCCTATATACATGGAGGGGTGCTCTCTACATACATAGAGGGGGTGCTCAAACCCAACTGATTGACAGTCAACACAAACATTCATAGAGCAACCTATACATATGATTGTTGAGTGTTTGAGTGGTGGAGGCTCCATCCAATGTCTGGGGGAAGCTCCATCCAATGTCTGGGGGAAGCTCCATCCAATGTCTGGGGGAAGCTCCATCCCATGTCTGGGGGAAGAACCTCCATCCAATGTCTGGGGGAAGCTCCATCCAATATCTGAGGGAAGCTCAATCTAATGTCTGGGGGGGAGCTCCATCCAATATCTGGGGGAAGCTCCATCCAATGTCTGGGGGAAGCTCCATCCAATGTCTGGGGGAAGCTCAATCTAATATCTGGGGGAAGCTCCATCCAATACCTGGGGGAAGCTCCATCTAATGTCTTTTTGAAGCTCCATCCAATGTCTGGCGGAAGCTCCATCCAATACCTGGGGGAAGCTCCATTCAATACCTGGGGAAGCTCCATCGAATATCTGGGGGAAGCTCCATCCAATACCTGGGGGAAGCTCCATCCAATGTCTGGGAAAGCTCCATCCAATATCTGGGGGAAGCTCCATCCAATATCTGGGGGAAACTCCATCCAATATCTGGGGGAAGCTCCATCCAATATCTGGAGGAAGCTCCATTCAATGTCTGGGGGAAGCTCCATCCAATGTCTGGGGGAAGCTCCATCCAATGTCTGTGGGAAGCTCCATCCAATGTCTAGGGGAAGCTCCATCCAATATCAGGGGGAAGCTCCATCCCATGTCTGCGGGAAGCTCCATCCAATGTCTGCGGGAAGCTCCATCCCATGTCTGCGGGAAGCTCCATCCCATGTCTGGTGGAAGCTCCATCCCATGTCTGGTGGAAGCTCCATCCCATGTCTGTGGGAAGCTCCATCCCATGTCTGCGGGAAGCTCCATCCCATGTCTGGGGGAAGCTCCATCCAATGTCTGGGGGAAGCTCCATCCCATGTCTGTGGGAAGCTCCATCCCATGTCTCGGGGAAGCTTTTTCCAATATCTGGGGGAAGCTCCATCCCATGTCTGCGGAAAGCTCCATCCCATGTCTGGGGGAAGCTCCATCCCATATCTGGGGGAAGCTCCATCCCATGTCTGCGGGAAGCTCTATCCCATGTCTGGGGGAAGCTCCATCCCATGTCTGGGGGAAGCTCCATCCCATGTCTGCGGGAAGCTCCATCCCATGTCTACGGGAAGCTCCATCCCATGTCTGGGGGAGCTCCATCCAATGTCTGGGGGAAGCTCCATCCCATGTCTCGGGGAAGCTCCATCCAATATCTGGGGGAAGCTCCATCCAATATCTGGGGGAAGCTCCATCCAATATCTGGGGGAAGCTCCATCCAATATCTGGGGGAAGCTCCATCCAATGTCTGGGGGAAGCTCCATCCAATGTCTGAGGGAAGCTCCATCCAATATCTGGGGGAAGCTCCATCCAATGTCTGGGGGAAGCTCCATCCAATGTCTGGGGGAAGCTCCATCCAATACCTGGGGGAAGCTCCATCCAATACCTAGGGAAGCTCCATCCAATGTCTGGGAGATACATCTGGTGATTGATGTCAATGCTGATTATATCAACACTTTCCAAAAAATGTCTTGTTGTTTTTCACCACCCCAATGGAACGCCCAAGAAGCCTAACATTTCTATATGGAGAGTCCATACATTTACAGAAACCTTCACAACCTGTTGTAGAAGAAGAGATCTAATTGGGAAATAACGGGAGACCCACAATAGGACAGGAAGACCCAAATGCCATTGATGGGCCTTCAGACCGCGGTGATGTGCACACTGCAGGAGGATGACGAGGGATCTCTAAGTTACGATCGCCATCAGATTGTGTTTGTTGATACGTATCCAGGACTTTTCAGCCCTGCCGTTTCTCCAATGAAGATTCACACAAGTGGAATCAGAGGGGGAATTGCCAGTTGGGTGATGCGATTTGCTCTGGAGGTTCTATAATTAAATGTGGAAACATATTAATAGCCTCTGGAATCATGTGGGATTTGGAGAGAAGGAAACAAGAAAAGCAACAAGGCAGAGCTATTACCATACCGATTTATTATTAGATGGAAACGATCGTGTAACCCGGGAAGAGCCGATCGAGGGGAGTTCAATCTATAAGTGTGCCCTGCCACATCCAATCTTATGTCATATCAATCACAGCCAAACCCAACTGATTGACAGTCACCACAAACATTCATAGAGCAACCTATACTCCTCTTCATAACCATCCAAATACCAGGATGTGCTACTCTCCAAAATAAGCCCTATACCAGCCTGTGCCCCTCTCTGTACCCAGATATATACCAGCCTGTGCCCTTCTCCATACCAACCCTATACCAGCCTGTGCCCCTCTCTATACCCAGATATGTACCAGCTTGTGCCCCTCTCTATACCCAGATATATACCAGCCTGTGCCCCTTTTTATACACAGATACATACCAGCCTGTGCCTCTCTCTATACCAGCCATATACCAGCCTGTGCCCCTTTCTATACCCAGATATATACCAGTCTGTGCCCCTCTCTATACCCAGATATATACCAACCTGTGCTCCTCTCTATACCCAGATATATACCAGCCTGTGCCTCCCTCCATACCAGCCATATACCAGGATGTTCTACTCTCCAACATAAGCCCTATACCAGCCTGTGCCCCTCTCTATACCCAGATATATACCAGCCTGTGCCCCTCTCTATACCCAGATATATACCAGCCTGTGCCCCTTTTTATACACAGATACATACCAGCCTGTGCCTCTCTCTATACCAGCCATATACCAGCCTGTGCCCCTTTCTATACCCAGATATATACCAGTCTGTGCCCCTCTCTATACCCAGATATATACCAACCTGTGCCCCTCTCTATACCCAGATATATACCAACCTGTGCTCCTCTCTATACCCAGATATATACCAGCCTGTGCCTCCCTCCATACCAGCCATATACCAGGATGTTCTACTCTCCAACATAAGCCCTATACCAGCCTGTGCCCCTCTCTGTACCCAGATATATACCAACCTGTGCCTCTCTCCATATCCAGCCATATACCAGCTGGTGCCCCTCTCTCCATATCCAGCCATATACCAGCTGGTGCCCCTCTCTCCATATCCAGCCATATACCAGCCTGTGCCCCTCACTATACCCAGCCATATACCAGCCTGTGCCTCTCTCCACATCAAGCCATATACCAGCCTGTGCCACTCTCTATACAAAGCCATATACCAACCTGTGCCGTTCTCCATACCAACCCTATACCAGCCTGTGCCCATCTCTATACCCAGATATATACCAGCCTGTGCCTCTCTCCATATCCAGCCATATACCAAACTGTGCCTCTCTCCATACCCAGCCAGATACCAACCTGTGCCCTTTTCCATACCAGCCATATACCAACCTGTGCCTCTCTCCATATCCAGCCATATACCAAACTGTGCCCCTCTCTATACCCAGCCTTATACCAGCCCATGCCCTTCATTATACTCAGATATACAGTATACCAGCCTGTGCTACTCTCCATACCCAGCCAAATACCAGCCTGTGCTACTCTCCATAATGCGAGCCAGGCTCCATAAAGCCATGGATGACTAAGTTTAGGGTGGAAGAACTTGAGTGGCCTGCACAGAGTCCTGACCTCAACCCAATAGAGCACCTTTGGGATGAATATAGAAGTGACTGTGAGCCAGGTCTTCTCGTCCAACCATATTGCAATGTATTCTCAGAAAATTACAGTGACTGCAGATTGGAAAGGAAAGGTCATTTTTAATAACATTCAAATTCACGAAATGATTAGTGTCGCAATCATATGCGCTATATTATTTTTTCTTTATTTGCTATTCCCCCCCCCCCCCCCACGAAAGTGGAGTCACCCTTTAAGTTATTATTACTTAGTTATTATTTCCGATTTTTCGAATTTCGTGTAATCCAGGTATTTGCTCCCACTTCCGTGCATAGATCACCTCAGGGACCTAGGCCATGTCCGGCACCAACTCCATCACCCTCCCTGTCTTCTGGAAGACACACAGGTCCCAGAAGACAGCAGGGACCAGTGGGATTGCGCAGCGCAGCTCGCACATGCGCAGTAGGGAACCAGGAAGTGAGGCCACAAGGCTTCAAGGGGTTGTAAAGATACAATTATTTTTTTCCTAAATATCTCCCTTTACCTCAGTGCAGTCCTCCTTCACTTACCTCATCCTTCCATTTTGCTTTTAAATGTCCTTATTTCTTCTGAGAAATCCTCACTTCCTGTTCTTCTGTCTGTAACTCCACACAGTAATGCAAGGCTTTCTCCCTGGTGTGGAGTGTCGTGCTCGCCCCCTCCCTTGGACTACAGGAGAGTCAGGACGCTCTCTACGTTGCAGATAAAGGAGCTGTGTTAGTGGGCATCCTGACTCTCCTGTAGTCCAAGGGAGGGGGCGAGCACGACACTCCACACCAGGGAGAAAGCCTCGCATTACTGTGTGGAGTTACAGACAGAAGAACAGGAAGTGAGGATTTCTCAGAAGAAAAAAGGACATTTAAAAGCAAAATGGAAGGATGAGGTAAGTGAAGGAGGACTGCACTAAGGGAAAGGAAGCCATTTAGAGAAAAATAATTGTACCTTTTACAACTCGTTTCACTTCCCGATTCCCTTACCGAAGATGGCGGCAGCAGCACCCGAGAGCCGAGGGACAGATCGGCTTCGGGTGCCGACATCGCGGGCGCCCTGGACAGGTAAGTGTCCTTATTTTAAAAGTGAGCAGCTGCAGTCAGGGCCGCCACCAGGGGGGTACAGGCATTAAACCTGTAAGGGGCCCGGCTGGCCCGCCTCCCATTTTTTAAATTTATTATTTGCATTATACCTGTAAGGGGCCCAATAGTCCCCAGGGCCCCTTACAGACCCGGCCGGCTCCCCCTCCTGTTTTTTTTTTCTTTTTGCATTACACCTGTGGGGGTCCTGCCTAAAGCTGTGTAAGGGGCCCCAAAAGTTGTGATGGCTGCCCTGGCTGCAGTATTTGTAGCTGCTGACTTTTAAATATAAATTTTTTCGGCGAAACTCCGCTTTAAGTTAGGTCACTAAAGCTGTAGGGAATTGCTTTTTCTTTTTTAAACTCAATTTTAGCTTCAAAATCTTACCGGGTACCTGCAGCTGCCAGAAAAGCAATTTCAAAAGATGTAGAGAAAATGTTGCCAGGGACCCAGCAAGGGGTTGCTAATGGACTGTCACGTGTCCTCTGTATGTTAGCAAAATGTGCTCCTTCACACAAATCTACAGAAGGGGGGGGGGGGGAATTATGTGGGGTACAGACTGTCAGGATTGTGCGCGGTGTATAAGTGTCACTTCGGTTTCTCACATTTTCTGGCAAGGGGCTTCAGGATTCATATCTGATATTCTGAGGCGGCGTACACACGTACGAGAACCTCGACGGGCGGAACACATCGTTCCGCCCGTCGAGGTTCTCGGCCGGCCGTCGAAATCGGCGACCCGCCCGTCGGGAATGGCATCCAGCCATTCATCCCGACGGGCCGTCGAGCAAATAGAGAGCCTGCTCTCTATTCGCTCGACGGGATTTCCGACGGGCGGGGCGAGCCAGGAGCGTACACACGCCCGAGGTTCTCGCTGGAATGCAGCTCCCAGCGAGGTTCTCGATGGTTTCTAGCGAGAACCTCGGTCGTGTGTACGCCGCCTGAGTTTCGGCTCCTAAACACGAGTACCACTTGGCATTCAGCCCTGTCCAGCCACAGCGTGTTGTAGCATGCCATAGCCTTAGGCAGTGGGGCCATGGCCGCCATCAGGGGGGTACAGGCATTACACCTGTAAGGGGCCCGATGGTCCCCAGGGGCCCGACTGGTCCCACTCCCGTTAATTTGTTTTTTGTATTACACCTGTAAGGCCGCGTACACACGATTAGACATGTCCGATGAAACTTGTCCGACGGACCGTTTTCATCGGACCACGCTGAAGTGGTCTGATGTGCGTACACACCATCGGACCAAAATCCCCTCGGACCAGAACGCGGTGACGTAGAACACAACGACGTGATGAAAAAACGAAGTTCAATGCTTCCAAGCATGCGTGGACTTGATTCTGAGCATGCGCGGGTTTTTGGTCCGATGGTTTCGTGTACTAACCATCGAACCTGTCCGACGGACAGGTTTCCATCGGGCAAGTTTTGAAACTTTGGTCTGCTGGAAAACGGTCTGATAGGCCGTACACACGATCGAACATGTCTGCTGAAACTGGTCTGCGGACCAGTTTCAGCGGACATGTTCGATCGTGTGTACGCGGCCTAAGGGGCCCGGCTGACCCCCCTCATGATTTTTTTTTTTTTGCGCTACAACTGTAAGCGTCCCGATGGTCCCCAGGGCCAACCCCCCGCTTATTATTTTGTGACAGGAGAGAAGAGATTACACTACACTACACCCCGGTTCTCTCTGCTCTGCTCCAGGGGGGCCCTGCCTAAAGCTCTGTGTATGTAACGGGCCCCAAAATTTGTGATGGCTGCCCTGAGTGGGGCACACCAAAACGCTGGGATTAATATAAAAATACAAAAAGAGAGTAAACAAATGTTGACTCTCATGTACAAACAAACACATATAAAAGTAACACAACATAATGACAAGTAATAATTCATATAGAGCTGATTAAAATATATTATGTTTATTATTTTTATTATTGTTTGTCATCATGTTGTGATACTTTTATATATGTTTGTTTGTACATGAGAGTCACCAGGGAGAAAGCCTTGCATTACTGTGTGGAGTTACAGACAGAAGAACAGGAAGTGAGGATTTCTCAGAGGAAATAAGGACATTTAAAAGCAAAATGGAAGGATGAGGTAAGTGAAGGAGGGCGGCACTAAGGGAAAGGAAGCTATTTAGGGAAAAACATTTTTTCCTTTACAACCCCTTTAAGTTTCTATATAGGTGTCCGGCCCCTTGTCGGGCGCCGGGCACCTGAATTACAGCAGCCATTTTTTTTGGGAAGCAACTGATTAGAGCCGTAGGCTCTAAAAGGGAAACAAAATGGTGAACAGCAGGCGCCGTGCGTTGTGTTAGGAAAGCTAATACATTGCTTTCCTAACACTGGCCTCTCAGCCAATCAGGTGCTCGGGTCTGTTTCCTGTCACCTGATTGGCTGAAACAACAGGCGCTGCGACTGGACTCCTGATAGAGAGGACAGGAGAAGTCATTGAGGAGCGTGGACATTGAGGGCGCCACAGTGACCCGCTAAGAGACAGGTAAGCACACACTGGCAGCATTTAATGGGGCACACTGGCAGCAATTGATGGGCACACTGGCAGCAACTGATGGGGCACAGTGGCAGCAATTGATGGGCACAGTGGCAGCTTTTGATAGGGGAAAAGTAGCGGCAACTGATGGGCACACTGGCAGCCATTTATGGGGCACACTGGAAGCAATTGATGGGCACACTGGCAACAATTGATAGGGCACAGTGGCAGAAATTGATGGGCACACTGGCAGCAATTGATAAGGCACAGTAATGGCAATTGATGGGCACACTGACAGAAATTGATGGGCACACTGGCAGCAATTGATGGGCACAGTATCAGCAATTTATGGGCAGAGTGGCACAGTGGCTGCAATTGATAGGGCAGTGGCTGCATTTGATAGCATAGTGACTGCATTTGATGGACACAGTGGCAGCAATTGATGGACAGAGTGGCAGTAACTGAAGGGTACAGTAGCTGCGTTTGATGGGCACAGTGGCTGCATTTGATGGGCACAGTGGCTGCATTTGATGGGCACAGTGGCTGCATTTGATGGGCACATTAGCTGCGTTTGATCGGCACAGTGAAGGAATTATGGCAATTAACAGTATTTAGTATCACTTTAAATATCAGATACCTGTGATGATTATCTCTCTCTCAGCTGTGGGTGCTGCTGGGTGAAAAGTCTGACTGCAGACAGAGCACTAAAAAAGGTACAAATGCTGCCTCTCTGCCCCATTAGGGGGATCCTGTTAGTGAGCAGTGGTGTGGTTTTCTGCTGACAATGACAGTTCAGCCTGTCACCCATACCATGTATATATATATATATATATATATATATATATATATATCTCCTGTATACATAAAATGCAAAGGACACAAACTATCAACCTTGAAGGACACGCCATTAATCACTAAACTTTATTGGCCAGAATCCGTTTGACAAATAATCAATAAATAGATACAAAACGCGTACAAATAAAGCTTCTAACCTTGAGGAAGAAGAAGAAGCTTTAAATAGTAATGAAAAAACAAAATCCAGCACAGCGTAAAACACAGGATGAAATACTATCTCTAGTAGTATACACGGTACATGAACGTACATTCTCCTGTAGTATACATTGTACGGTGTACATTCTCCTGTAGTATACATTGTACGGTGTACATTCCTCTGTAGTATACATTGTACGGTGTACATTCTCTGTAGTATACATTGTACGGTGTACATTTCTCTGTAGTATACATTGTACGGTGTACATTTCTCTGTAGTATACATTGTACGGTGTACATTTCTCTGTAGTATACATTGTACGGTGTACATTCTCCTGTAGTATACATTGTACGGTGTATATTGCTCTGTAGTATACATTGTACAGTGTACATTCTCCTGTAGTATACATTGTACGGCGTACATTCCTCTGTAGTATACATTGTACGGCGTACATTCCTCTGTAGTATACATTGTACGGCGTACATTCCTTTGTAGTATACATTGTACGGCGTACATTCCTCTGTAGTATACATTGTACGGTGTACATTCCTCTGTAGTATACATTGTACGGTGTACATTCCTCTGTAGTATACATTGTACGGTGTACATTCCTCTGTAGTATACATTGTACGGTGTACATTCCTCTGTAGTATACATTGTACGGTGTACATTCCTCTGTAGTATACATTGTACGGTGTACATTCCTCTGTAGTATACATTGTACGGTGTACATTCCTCTGTAGTATACATTGTACGGTGTACATTCCTCTGTAGTATACATTGTACGGTGTACATTCCTCTGTAGTATACATTGTACGGTGTACATTCCTCTGTAGTATACATTGTACGGTGTACATTCCTCTGTAGTATACATTGTACGGTGTACATTCCTCTGTAGTATACATTGTACGGCGTACATTCCTTTGTAGTATACATTGTACGGCGTACATTCCTCTGTAGTATACATTGTACGGTGTACATTCCTCTGTAGTATACATTGTACGGTGTACATTCCTCTGTAGTATACATTGTACGGTGTACATTCCTCTGTAGTATACATTGTACGGTGTACATTCCTCTGTAGTATACATTGTACGGTGTACATTCCTCTGTAGTATACATTGTACGGTGTACATTCCTCTGTAGTATACATTGTACGGTGTACATTCCTTTGTAGTATACATTGTACGGTGTACATTCCTCTGTAGTATACATTGTACGGTGTACATTCCTCTGTAGTATACATTGTACAGTGTACATTCCTCTGTAGTATACATTGTACGGTGTACATTCCTCTGTAGTATACATTGTACGGTGTACATTCCTCTGTAGTATACATTGTACGGTGTACATTCCTCTGTAGTATACATTGTACGGTGTACATTCCTCTGTAGTATACATTGTACGGTGTATATTCCTCTGTAGTATACATTGTACGGTGTAAATTTCTCTGTAGTATACATTGTACGGTGTACATTCCTCTGTAGTATACATTGTACGGTGTATATTCTCCTGTAGTATACATTGTACGGTGTATATTCTCCTGTAGTATACATTGTACGGTGTACATTTCTCTGTAGTATACATTGTACGGTGTACATTCCTCTGTAGTATACATTGTACGGTGTACATTCCTCTGTAGTATACATTGTACGGTGTATATTCCTCTGTAGTATACATTGTACGGTGTACATTCCTCTGTAGTATACATTGTACGGTGTACATTCCTCTGTAGTATACATTGTACGGTGTACATTCCTCTGTAGTATACATTGTACGGTGTACATTCCTCTGTAGTATACATTGTACGGTGTACATTCCTCTGTAGTATACATTGTACGGTGTATATTCTCCTGTAGTATACATTGTACGGTGTATATTCCTCTGTAGTATACATTGTACGGTGTACATTCTCTGTAGTATACATTGTACGGTGTACATTCTCTGTAGTATACATTGTACGGTGTACATTCCTCTGTAGTATACATTGTACGGTGTACATTCCTCTGTAGTATACATTGTACGGTGTACATTCCTCTGTAGTATACATTGTACGGTGTACATTCCTCTGTAGTATACATTGTACGGTGTACATTCCTTTGTAGTATACATTGTACGGTGTACATTCTCTGTAGTATACATTGTACGGTGTACATTCCTCTGTAGTATACATTGTACGGTGTACATTCTCTGTAGTATACATTGTACGGTGTACATTCCTCTGTAGTATACATTGTACGGTGTACATTCTTCTGTAGTATACATTGTACGGTGTACATTCCCCTGTAGTATACATTGTACGGTGTACATTCTCTGTAGTATACATTGTACGGTGTACATTCTCTGTAGTATACATTGTACGGTGTACATTCCTCTGTAGTATACATTGTACGGTGTATATTCTCCTGTAGTATACATTGTACGGTGTACATTTCTCTGTAGTATACATTGTACGGTGTACATTCCTCTGTAGTATACATTGTACGGTGTACATTCCTCTGTAGTATACATTGTACGGTGTACATTCCTCTGTAGTATACATCGTACGGTGTATATTCCTCTGTAGTATACATTGTACGGTGTACATTCTCTGTAGTATACATTGTACGGTGTACATTCCTCTGTAGTATACATTGTACGGTGTACATTCCTCTGTAGTATACATTGTACGGTGTACATTCCTCTGTAGTATACATTGTACGGTGTATATTCTCCTGTAGTATACATTGTACGGTGTACATTTCTCTGTAGTATACATTGTACGGTGTACATTCCTCTGTAGTATACATTGTACGGTGTACATTCCTCTGTAGTATACATTGTACGGTGTACATTCCTCTGTAGTATACATTGTACGGTGTACATTCTCTGTAGTATACATTGTACGGTGTATATTCCTCTGTAGTATACATTGTACGGTGTACATTCCTCTGTAGTATACATTGTACGGTGTACATTTCTCTGTAGTATACATTGTACGGTGTACATTCCTCTCTAGTGTACATTGTATGGTGTATATTCCTCTGTAGTATACATTGTACGGTGTACATTCTCTGTAGTATACATTGTACGGTGTACATTCTCTGTAGTATACATTGTACGGTGTACATTCCTCTGTAGTATACATTGTACGGCGTACATTCCTCTGTAGTATACATTGTACGGTGTACATTCCTCTGTAGTATACATTGTACGGTGTACATTCCTCTGTAGTATACATTGTACGGTGTACATTCCTCTGTAGTATACATTGTACGGTGTACATTCCTTTGTAGTATACATTGTACGGTGTACATTCTCTGTAGTATACATTGTACATTCTCTGTAGTATACATTGTACGGTGTACATTCCTCTGTAGTATACATTGTACGGTGTACATTCCTCTGTAGTATACATTGTACGGTGTACATTCTCTGTAGTATACATTGTACGGTGTACATTCCTCTGTAGTATACATTGTACGGTGTACATTCCTCTGTAGTATACATTGTACGGTGTACATTCCCCTGTAGTATACATTGTACGGTGTACATTCTCTGTAGTATACATTGTACGGTGTACATTCTCTGTAGTATACATTGTACGGTGTACATTCCTCTGTAGTATACATTGTACGGTGTACATTCCTCTGTAGTATACATTGTACGGTGTACATTCCCCTGTAGTATACATTGTACGGTGTACATTCTCTGTAGTATACATTGTACGGTGTACATTCTCTGTAGTATACATTGTACGGTGTACATTCCTCTGTAGTATACATTGTACGGTGTACATTCTCCTGTAGTATACATTGTACGGTGTACATTCCTCTGTAGTATACATTGTACGGTGTATATTCCTCTGTAGTATACATTGTACGGTGTACATTCCTCTGTAGTATACATTGTACGGTGTACATTCCTCTGTAGTATACATTGTACGGTGTATATTCCTCTGTAGTATACATTGTACGGTGTACATTCTCTGTAGTATACATTGTACGGTGTACATTCCTCTGTAGTATACATTGTACGGTGTACATTCCTCTGTAGTATACATTGTACGGTGTACATTCCTCTGTAGTATACATTGTACGGTGTATATTCCTCTGTACTATACATTGTACGGTGTACATTTCTCTGTAGTATACATTGTACGGTGTACATTCCTCTGTAGTATACATTGTACGGTGTACATTCCTCTGTAGTATACATTGTACGGTGTACATTCTCTGTAGTATACATTGTACGGTGTACATTCTCTGTAGTATACATTGTACATTCTCTGTAGTATACATTGTACGGTGTATATTCCTCTGTAGTATACATTGTACATTCTCTGTAGTATACATTGTACGGTGTATATTCCTCTGTAGTATACATTGTACGGTGTACATTCTCTGTAGTATACATTGTACGGTGTACATTCCTCTGTAGTATACATTGTACGGTGTACATTCTCTGTAGTATACATTGTACGGTGTACATTCCCCTGTAGTATACATTGTACGGTGTACATTCTCTGTAGTATACATTGTACGGTGTACATTCCTCTGTAGTATACATTGTACGGTGTACATTCCTCTGTAGTATACATTGTACGGTGTACATTCCTCTGTAGTATACATTGTACGGTGTACATTCTCTGTAGTATACATTGTACGGTGTAATTCCTCTGTAGTATACATTGTACGGTGTACATTCCTCTGTAGTATACATTGTACGGTGTACATTCCCCTGTAGTATACATTGTACGGTGTACATTCTCTGTAGTATACATTGTACGGTGTACATTCTCTGTAGTATACATTGTACGGTGTACATTCCTCTGTAGTATACATTGTACGGTGTACATTCTTCTGTAGTATACATTGTACGGTGTACATTCCCCTGTAGTATACATTGTACGGTGTACATTCTCTGTAGTATACATTGTACGGTGTACATTCTCTGTAGTATACATTGTACGGTGTACATTCCTCTGTAGTATACATTGTACGGTGTACATTCTCTGTAGTATACATTGTACGGTGTACATTCCCTGTAGTATACATTGTACGGTGTACATTCCTCTGTAGTATACATTGTACGGTGTACATTCTCCTGTAGTATACATTGTACGGTGTACATTCCTCTGTAGTATACATTGTATGGTGTATATTCCTCTGTAGTATACATTGTACGGTGTACATTCCTCTGTAGTATACATTGTACGGTGTACATTCCCCTGTAGTATACATTGTACGGTGTACATTCTCTGTAGTATACATTGTACGGTGTACATTCTCTGTAGTATACATTGTACGGTGTACATTCCTCTGTAGTATACATTGTACGGTGTACATTCTCCTGTAGTATACATTGTACGGTGTACATTCCTCTGTAGTATACATTGTACGGTGTATATTCCTCTGTAGTATACATTGTACGGTGTACATTCCTCTGTAGTATACATTGTACGGTGTACATTCCCCTGTAGTATACATTGTACGGTGTACATTCTCTGTAGTATACATTGTACGGTGTACATTCTCTGTAGTATACATTGTACGGTGTACATTCCTCTGTAGTATACATTGTACGGTGTACATTCTCCTGTAGTATACATTGTACGGTGTACATTCCTCTGTAGTATACATTGTACGGTGTATATTCCTCTGTAGTATACATTGTACGGTGTACATTCCTCTGTAGTATACATTGTACGGTGTACATTCCCCTGTAGTATACATTGTACGGTGTACATTCTCTGTAGTATACATTGTACGGTGTACATTCCTCTGTAGTATACATTGTACGGTGTACATTCTCTGTAGTATACATTGTACGGTGTACATTCCTCTGTAGTATACATTGTACGGTGTACATTCCTCTGTAGTATACATTGTACGGTGTACATTCCTCTGTAGTATACATTGTACGGTGTACATTCCTCTGTAGTATACATTGTACGGTGTACATTCTCCTGTAGTATACATTGTACGGTGTACATTCCTCTGTAGTATACATTGTACGGTGTATATTCCTCTGTACTATACATTGTACATTCTCTGTAGTATACATTGTACGGTGTATATTTGGTGTACACAGCGGTGGTAGAAGCACCCAGTAGT
Source organism: Rana kukunoris (assembly GCA_029574335.1). NCBI lineage: Eukaryota > Metazoa > Chordata > Amphibia > Anura > Ranidae > Rana > Rana kukunoris. The sequence goes on along the minus strand of CM056055.1, from coordinate 19,190,434 downwards.
GCGCTCCGCTCTCACGCAGCACATCGCCCCCCTCCCCTCCCCCCCCCCCTCATCCCTCCGATTCTTTCACATCAGTAATTCTCAGGAAATTATTTTCTTCTTCTATTTTTATCATCGGCGTTGCTCTGCACTCATGTGGGCTGTAATTTCCCCCGGAGCCCAAGGCTGGCGCTGGTGACTGCGACTCCAATACAGGAGAGAAAACCCTGTTTTATATTCCTCCCCACCCAACATTGGAGGGGAGGAGGGGGGGGTAGATTTATAGACTGACAGAGACCAGCACAATGAGGGGGGGGGGGGGGTAGAGTTGGTGACGACATTCTCGGGACGAACCTCCAGCAGGATGAATCAAACTATATCTGGAATGATGTGACGGTTTATTCCTGAGAAATCCGACCTCCGTACATTAATTTATATTACACAACGCCGACTATTAAAGTGGAAGTACACGCCATCGGAGCGCCGTGATAGGTCATTCATTTTTATCATTCACAGCAAACTCCCCCCCACAGCCATCCAGGTTCCCGTGCTTTATTTTCCTGAAAAATCACCTTGAACCCCCCCCCCCCCTAGTGTTTCTGGCTGCGGCCATCTTGAGTAAGGGCAGATGATTCATGTTGCATTTACTTTTCTTGAATCGATGTGTTCCTAGCTCAGGCATGTAGGCAGGTGAGTGTGCTTAGCTGAGAAAACCCTTCCTCCATAGCCCCCAACTGTCCCGGATTTCGAGGGACTGTCCCTGATTTTGATGGACTGTCCCGGATTTCGAGGGGTTGTCCAGGATTTTGATTACAATGTATACTAGTCCCTCTGTCCCTCCTCATTTGTTTTGGGCAATAGTCTGCTGAGAATCTTTGGGTCCTGCCATTAATGTGGTTGTTACTTTGACATGTACCACCTACCAAAACATTGTTGCTGACCAAGTACACCCCCATTAATGGAAACGGTTCTGGAAAAACAAGTCCGATCCATGGCCGAACCTCACAGGTCTCACCTCACAACTTACAGGCCTCACCTCATAACTTACAGGCCTTACCTTACAACTTACAGGCCTCACCTCACAACTTACAGGCCTCACCTCACAGGTCTCACCTCACAACTTACAGGCCTCACCTCACAACTTACAGGCCTCACCTCACAACTTACAGGCCTCACCTCATAACTTACAGGCCTCACCTCATAACTTACAGGCCTCACCTCATAACTTACAGGCCTTACCTCACAACTTACATGCCTCACCTCACAACTTACAGGCCTCACCTCACAGGTCTCACCTCACAAGTTACAGGCCTCACCTCATAACTTACAGGCCTCACCTCACAACTTACAGGCCTCACCTCACAACTTACAGGCCTCACCTCATAACTTACAGGCCTCACCTCATAACTTACAGGCCTCACCTCATAACTTACAGGCCTCACCTCATAACTTACAGGCCTCACCTCATAACTTACAGGCCTCACCTCATAACTTACAGGCCTCACCTCATAACTTACTGGCCTCACCTCATAACTTACTGGCCTCACCTCACAACTTACAGGCCTCACCTCACAGGTCTCACCTCATAACTTACAGGCCTCACCTCACAGGTCTCACCTCACAACTTACAGGCCTCACCTCACAGGTCTCACCTCATAACTTACAGGCCTCACCTCACAACTTACAGGCCTCACCTCACAACTTACAGGCCTCACCTTTTAACTTATAGGCCTCACCTCATAACTTACAGGTCTCAGCTTACAACTTACAGGTCTCACCTCATAACTTACAGGTCTCACCTCATAACTTACAGGTCTCACCTAGGATGACCACATTTCCAAACTGCCATTCAGGAACACCCCCCCTTCCTAAAAAAAAGATTACTTTTTATTTTAAAAAAATTGGGACCCCCATAGTTTTCACTGGTTCATCCTGGGACCTGTAGTTCTTCACTAGTTTGGGGGGGGGGGGGGGGGTCGCATCTTCAGCTCTGAGGGGTTCATGGTGGGACCTGTAGTTCTAATATCTAAAGCTGTGGACCCCCCCCCCTAATTTAAAAGGACTACAACACCCAGTATGAAACCCCTGAGATCTAAGGGTGTGATCCCATAGATTTCACAGGTATATGCTGGGACCTGTAGTTCTTCACTATTTGGGGGGGGGGCAGGGGGTCTCACATCTTCAGCTCTGGGTGGGGGGTGGGGTTCATGCTGGGACCTGTAGTTATTAACTTTGGGGAGGTCACACCCCCCAAAGTAAAGGACTACAAATCCCAGCATTAACCGATGATATCCAAAGATGTGACCCCCCCCCCCCCCCATTTTGAAACTCCCAGCATGAACCCATGAGATCTAAGGGTTTGACCCCATATATTTCATATATTGGGACCTGTAGTTCTTCACTAGTTTGGGCGGGGGGGGGGGGGGTGTCACATCTTAAGCTCTGAGGGGTTCATGCTGGGACCTGTGTCAGTTTCATTCCGGGACACTGTATTGTCCCAGAGTGAAGGTGCCCTGACTGTCCCGGGCAATCCGGGACACGTGGTCACCCTAGTCTCACCTCACAACTTACAGGCCTTACCTCACAACTTACAGGTCTCACCTCACAACTTACAGGCCTTACCTCACAACTTACAGGCCTTACCTCACAGGTCTCACCTCACAACTTACAGGCCTTACCTCACAACTTACAGGCCTTACCTCACAGGTCTCACCTCACAACTTACAGGCCTTACCTCACAGGTCTCACCTCACAACTTACAGGTCTTACCTCACAGGTCTCACCTCACAACTTACAGGCCTTACCTCACAGGTCTCACCTCACAACTTACAGGCCTTACCTCACAGGTCTCACCTCACAACTTACAGGCCTTACCTCACAGGTCTCACCTCACAACTTACAGGCCTTACCTCACAGGTCTCACCTCACAACTTACAGGTCTCACCTCACAACTTACAGGCCTTACCTCACAGGCCTCACCTCACAATTTACAGGACTCAAAGGATCCGCTACTAACAGCTTGTTGGCATAAGGGCTGGTGCAAGGATGTTAGGCAAATCCTCATTTTGCCGCCACCCCCATTGGCTCCACCCCCTTTGCCCTGCCCATGTATCTTTTTAATAAAGCGCCCATTAAAGTGAAAGTAAACCCTGAAAAAAAAAACCTGCAAGACAAAGGCATAATGAGCTAGTATGACAGCGGTCCTGTCATTCGGCGAATATCTCCTAAACCTTGCAGGTTTAGGAGATATTGCTAACACCTACAGGTAAGCCTTAATCTAGGCTTACCTGTAGGTGTAACTTGCAAAAGTGGGTTTACAACCACTTTAAATGCAGCCTCACCAGCGCCCATCAAATGCAGCCTCACCAGCGCCCATCTAATGCAGCCTCACCAGTGCCCATCAAATGCAGCCTCACCAGTGCCTATCAAATGCAGCCTCAGCAATGCTCATCATATGCAGCCTCACCAGCGTCCATCAAATGCAGCCTCACCAATGCTCATCAATGCAGCCTCACCAGTGCCCATCAAATGCAGCCTCACCAATGCTCATCAATGCAGCCTCACCAGTGCCCATCAAATGCAGCCTCAACAGCATGACTAAGCACTGACTGTAAGTGCGAAACGCGTCAGCCATACTGTATATTGTTGGTTGCAGTGACTGTGTGTACAGTTGAAAAATAAAGACAACTTCTTTTAAGTGATTTCGGAGTGCGGCTGTCCAGTTTTCGTCCTTCCATTAGCGCCCATCAAATGCAGCCTCACCAGCACCCACCAAATGCAGCCTCACCAGCACCCACCAAATGCAGCCTCACCAGCGCCCATCAAATGCAGCCTCACCAGTGCCTATCAAATGCAGCCTCACCAGCGCCCATCAAATGCAGCCTCACCAGCGCTCATCAAATGCAGCCTCACCAGCGCTCATCAAATGCAGCCTCACCAATGCTCATTAATGCAGCCTCACCAGCGTCCATCAAATGCAGCCTCACCAATGCTCATCAATGCAGCCTCACCAGCACCCATCAAATGCAGCCTCATCAGTGCCCATCAATACAGCCTACCAACACCCATCAATGCAGCCTACCAGCGCCTACCAATGAATGTTTGCTTGCTTCCATTTGTTCGAGAGTTGGGACACAGACACAGTATTCCACCGCTGCTGCGCCTCTGACACTATGTCGAACGGAGTGACGGCTGCCTGCTGATGCTGAGACTTAGTTGCTTGCTGCAGAGAGAAGAGAGAAGAAACACCAGTGGCCGGGCGCCCCCCAGGAGGTGCGCCCTAGGCGGCTGCCTTGTTTGCTTAGTAATAGCACCAGCCATGGGTGGCAGTAGCGTACCTTCAGAGGTCTAGTGGAGTCCATGCTACAACGGGTCAGGGCTGTTTTGGTGTCAAAAGAGGGACTCACTCAATATTAGGTGGGTGGTCATAAAGTTATGACTGATTGGTGTATATTCCATTTAATGAGGCGTGTGTGGGGACGTTCAGGAGGAGTATAGATTATCGATGGCCACGGGAGGGCTACACAAGATGTGACATGAATGAAGTCTTGTATGAAAACTCTCTCATGTCAGGGGTGATACACATTCTCACACATGACGCTAAAAATATCTTGTGAAAGTACCGGCGTCTTCTGCGACCTGTTCTCCAATTATCATCTCAACTACTGGATTCTCTATATCTCTATATAATGACTCTACACGTTCTAGTCAGTTAACCCAGATATGACCGGTGACCCTGACATGAAAGTTTTCGAGAAAGGCCGAGGTCAGGGCAGGAAGGCCGAGGTCAGGGCAGGAAGGCCGAGGTCAGGGCAGGAGGGCCGAGGTCAGGGCAGGAAGGCCGAGGTCAGGGCAGGAAGGCCGAGGTCAGGGCAGGAGGGCCGAGGTCAGGGCAGGAAGGCCGAGGTCAGGGCAGGAAGGCCGAGGTCAGGGCAGGAAGGCCGAGGTCAGGGCAGGAAGGCCGAGGTCAGGGCAGGAACAGGGAGAAATCAGCCAAGCTGAGGAGATGAGAAAATGTCAATTAAAACCAGAATATGACCTCCAGAGGAAGCAAACGATTCAGCACTACAATCACTCCCCAACACCCGGACACATACAATTCTTAGGGTACGTGGCCCATAAATTCTCTTTACTGCTAACAGGTTTAACTGCTTGTCAGCCATCATTACAATAGATGCACATTGATTTCCTGGTGTGGAAAATCAGATTACAAGCAGTTAAATCTTTCAGTAGAAAAAAAAAACGAAATCACCAACGCAGCCGTAGATGTAAACCGCCGCATCTCAGGGGGTGTACAGGCAGCCCTGTACTACCACATCTTAGAAGATGTGCAGCCCCCCCCCCATACTACAACCTTTCAGACTGTGTGCAGCCCCCCCATACTACAACCTCTCAGACTGTGTGCAGCCCCCCCCCATACTACAACCTCTCAGACTGTGTGAAGCCCCCCATACTACAACCTCTCAGACTGTGTGCAGCCCCCCCATACTACAAGCTCTCAGACTGTGTGCAGCCCCCCCATACTACAACCTCTCAGACTGTGTGAAATCTGGTACTGCCTTATCTCAGAGGGTGTGCAACCCCCATACTACTACATTTTAGAGGGTCATCTCAGAGGGTGCATAGCCCCCATACTACCACATCTCAGAAGGTGTGTAGTCCCCAAAAAACACATCCCAGAGGGTGTACAGTCCCCATACTACCACATCTCAGAGGGTCATGCTACATTATTTCAGAGGGTGTGCAGCCCCCCATACTACCACATCTCAGGTGTGTAGCCCCTATACTACCATTTCTCAGAGTGTACATAGCCCCCCATACTACAACATCTCAGAAGGTTTGTAGCCCCCATACTACCACATCTCAGAAGGTGAGTAGCCCCCATACTACCACATCTCAGAGGGTGTGTAACCCCCATACTACCGCATCTTAGAGGGTGTGCAGCTTCCATACTACAACATATCAGAAGGTGTGTAGCCCCCATACTACCACATCTCAGATGTGTAGCCCCCATACTGTCACATCTCAGAGGGTACACAGCCCCCATACTACAACATATCAGAAGGTTTGTAGCTCCCATACTGTCACATCTCAGAAGGCGTGTAGCCCCCATACTACCTCATCTCAGATGTGTAGCCCCCATACTGTCACATCTCAGGTAGCCCCCATACTGTCACATGTCAGGGGGTACACAGCCCCCATACTACAACATATCAGAAGGTGTGTAGCCCCCATACTATCACAAGACAGAAAGTGTGCAGCTCCCATACTACCGCATTTCAGAAGGTGTGCAGCTCCCATACTACCACACCTCAGGGAGTGCGCAGGCCCCTGATCACTGCACAGACACAAGGAACCTTATTCACTAAGGTAGTGCAGTGGTCATTAACCCATACCAAATAATTCTTCTAAATACAATACACCGAAATCCGTGTTGATACCAATCAAAGTCCACATCAGTGATACTATCAAGGCAGCGGCTGCTTTCGATATGAATGACATCACCAAACCCGCGGCGGTGCCACAGAACGTTATCTGTGCAGAATGGGATACCTGAATGTTCTCATTCTGTAGAATGATTCTAGAAGGAGGTGGCTGGCCACAGATGTGTCTGCTTCAAGTATGATTACTAGAAGAGGAGACTTGTGATTATCGGTCCCCGGCGGTGTCTGGGGACTCCTACACACACACTGCGCACTCAATGTGTTACTGGAAAAACAAAGCTGGCCCCGAGTTTTCCATACACACCTGTCACTTTCAGCACGCCAGCGGAATTTAATAATTCCCACAAGTAGATGGCAAAGAAAACAAGCTGCTTTCAGAAAATGGAGCCGAAAAATGCGGGGACTGTGGCTGGACCCTGCGCTCACTGGTGTGTGTCCCTCCATCTTTTTTTTTTTTTTTTTTTTTTTTTAGCGGGAAAGTGGGGGACACTCATTTCCTGCACTGAATGTATGCGGTGGCAGGGAATAGTGGGGTGTGCTGAAGGGTCCAATGTTGCCAGCTGCCGGGGGATCTATTGTTGCTGGGGAGGTCTATTGTTGCTGCCCCCCCAGCAACAATTGACCCACTAGCAACATAAGCTGATCGTGTGATGTAAACAAAAGCTTGGTAATCTTTTTTTTTTTCTCCTCACGCTGACAGCATGAGGAGAAAAGAAAGCCGATCACCGGCATATGTGGAAGGGACTTTGGTCCCGAAGAGGAAGAGGCCATTCTGCCTCATCTGTGCAATCCGTCCCCCCTGCCAGTGCCACCTGCCAGTGCCCACGAGTGCCACCTATCAGTGCCCACAAGTGCCACCTATCAATGCCCACAAGTGTTGCCAATCAGTGCCTCATCAGTGCCACCTAGCAGTGCTGCCTATCAGTGTAACCTACCATTGCTGATCAATGCCCATTATTGCCACCCATTAGTGCCCATCACCGCCACCTATCAATGCCCATCACTGCACACTATCAGTGCCACCTATCAATGCTACTTATTAGTGCCACTTCTCAGTGCCCACCAGTGCCACCTATCAATTCCACCTCTCAGTGTCCACAAAGCCTTTTTTTTTGTTTTAATATATACTGTTCTGTATATTTAAAATAAATTATATTCATATTTTTTCAACACGTGCTTGTAATCCTTGTGCCTTAAAAGTCCAGTCAGGGGATTTCCTCTTTCTTGATTCATTTTGGACGTGGCACACTTTAGAGACAAAACTTTTTTCGCCTCAGTGTCCACCAGTGCCGCCTTATCGGTGCCCACCAGTGCCGCCTTATCGGTGCCCATCAATGCAACCCATCAGTGCCCGTCAGTGTAGCCTCATTAGCTTGTTTGCGCCCCCCAAAAATTTTGAGCACCAGCCGCCACTGCATCACACCAGGGCAAATATACGTTGGCAGAATGTCATGGGCAGGCAAAGCAACGTATATAAATGTTGCTTAAGCCTGTCCCCTAGCGGTCGCGCGTGCCCGCCATGGTCTCAGTGACCGTGCCCGCGGGATCCGTGGACTTGATGTCCGCCGTTGTCCCGCAATCAGGTCACGGAATGGCAGAACAGGGAGATGTCTTTGTAAACGAGACATCTCCCTATTCTGCCTACTGACACAGAACTGATCGTCTGCTTCCTCTTATCGGGAGCAGCGATCAGTGACGTGTCACAGTAAGCCACGCCCCCTAACAGTTAGAATCACTTCCTAGGACACACTAAACCCTTTCAGTGCCCCCTAGTGGTTAACCCCTTCAGTGACAGTCACATGTACACAGTAATCAGTGCATTTTTATAACACTGATCGCTGTATAAATGACAATGGTCCCAAAATAGTATCAAAAGTGTCCGATATAATGTCGCAGTCACCATAAAAATCGCAAACCAATCAATAAACACTTATTGTGATTTTTTTTTTACCAAAAATATGTAGAAGAATACATATCGGCCTAGTCTGAGATAAATAAAAATTTGGGAATATTTACAAAAGGTACAAAATATTGCTTTTTTTTTTTCAAAATTGTCGATCTATTTTTGTTCGCAGAGGTGATCAAATACCAACAAAAGAAAGCTCTATTTGTGGGAAAAAAAGGACGTCAATTTTGTTTGGGAGCCACGTCGCACGACCGCGCAATTGTCAGCTAAAGCGACACAGTGCGAATCGCAAAAAGTGGCCAGTTATTTGGCAGTCAAATGGTCCGGGGCTGAAATGGTAAATTATAATAAATATATCTAGCACTTAACGTGTCTGTGTACACATCTTTACATATTGTGCCATATATGCCATTTATCTCCTCTATCTCCAGTACTGTTTTAAACCTGAACAGGCTGAGCCTGATGGGCACTGAACAGGCTGAGCCTGATGGGCACTGAACAGGCTGAGCTGATGGGCACTATCTGGTTACCTTAGGATAAAGGTAAGCCATAGGGGCCACATTCGGCCCACAGGTTGCAGTTTGGAGACCATTGCCTTATTACAAAAGCAGTACATTTTGCTGCAGGCCTGAAAAGAACAACCAGTATTACTGTCTGGCTAACTTTGGTGGCTTGGCTCTGCCTGGGCGACAATGACTGACAGATTTCGACTCTGCAATGAAGAGAAAACAATGCTACTTATAGTCAGTGGCCCAGATCCACAAAGGCTTTACGCCGGCGTCTCTCCATATACGCCGCCGTAATTTCAAATGTGCGCCGTCGCATTTTTACGCCGATCCACAAAGCAAGATACGCCGAAAAACACGGCTTCAGCCGTCCGACGTAACTTGCCTACGCCGGCGTATCGTGGGCGCATAGTTACGCTGGACGCATTTGGCGTTCCCATTAAAAAATATGCAAATTAGCAAGATACGCCCATTCACGAACGTAGATGCGCCCATCGCTGTAAGCTACGCCGTTTACGTAAGGCGTACGTCCGTCGTAAAGTTACCCCTGCTATATGAGGCGCAGCCCATGTTAAGGTATGGACGTCAGAACAGCCGTCAAATTTTTAGTTGTTTACGTAAGGCGTATGTGAATGCGCCTGGGCGTAAGTTACACTCACGTCGTATGCAGTGTTTGACGTATCTTAGGAATTCTAGCCGGCGTAATTCGGAGCATGCGCACAGGGATACGTTCACGGACGGTGCATGCGCCGTTCGTTCGGCCATGCATCTACATGGGGTCACGCTTCATTAGCATACAACACGCCCCGTACCTGCCTACTTTGAATTATGCAGGCTTACGCCGGCCCATTTACGCTACGCCGCCGTAACTTAGGATGCAAGTGCTTTGTGAATACTGCACTTGCCTCTCTAAGTTGCGGCGGCATAGCGTAAAAAAGATATGCTACGCCGCCCTACGAGAATCCGGGCCAGTGAATATATACTATCAGGCCGTGTACACACGGCAGAGAACCTCGACGGGCAGAACACATCGTTCCGCCCGTCGAGGTTCCCTGCCGGCCGTCGAAATCGGCGACCCGCCCGTCGGGAATGGCAACCAGCCATTCATCCAGGCGGGCCGTCGAGCAAATAGAGAGCGTGCTCTCTTTTCGCCCGACGGGATTCCCGACGGGCGGAGCGAGCCAGGAGCGTACACACGGCCGAGGTCCTCGCTGGAATGCAGCTTCCAGCGAGGTTCTCGCTGGTTTCCAGCGAGAACCTCGGTCGTGTGTACGCCGCCTCACAGATATACAGCTACAATAAAAACTTGGTTTGCGAGCATAATTTGTTTCAGAAACACGCTTGTAATCCAAAGCACTTGTATATCAAAGCATTTTTTTTACAGAGAAGAGAGGCGCCTCTAAGTGTAGCAATAAGTTGCTAAATGTTGTACCTTCATTAAATGTAACCATATTGCTACACTTAGGCCCCATACACACGATCGGACATATCCGATGAAAACGGTCCGCGGACCATTTCCATCGGATATGTCCGATCGGGAGTTTGATCCGATGGCGTGTACACACCATCGGATCAAATTCCCCGCCGCCGGACGGCGCGGTGACGCGGCGGTGATGTTGACGCCGCCGCGTCACCGCCACGTCACCGCACCAGGAAGTAAAACACTTCCGCGCATGCGCCGAATCCATTCGGCGGCGGCGCGGTGGAGGTGGGGGACGACATGTCTGCTGGTAAGTGTACTAACCAGCAGACATGTCGGGCGGACAGATTCCACCGGATGGATTTCAAAGCATGCTTTGAAATCTGTCGGGTGGAGAAATCTGTCCGCTAGCCCATACACACGAGCGGAGATGTCTGCTGAAACGGTCCATCGGACCGTTTTCAGCGGACATATCCCCTCGTGTGTACGAGGCCTTAGAGGCTCCTCTCTTCTCTTTTATACTCAGTTGTGACATGACGCTACTCTTATATCAAGACATCGCTTGTATACCAAGGCAAACTTTATTAAAAAATGTTGCTTGTCTTGCAAAACGCTCTCAAACCAAGTTACTCTCAAACCAATGTAACAATACACGTCACATAATCTTTCGGAACAAAATATGTAAATACTGCATATAACATGTACACTACATTCACTATAACAGCACGTAGGAAAGATAGGAGGAGTTGAGTGTTCCTCCATGTGCCGGAGATGGAAATCTGTTGAATTGTACATGAGGGCAGCCGTAACAATGATGCTGCGATGACCTTCTCACTGATCTACTCTTTCACATTTGCTAGAATATATTTACCATTGCCTGCAACCTGAGCATTCTCACAGCTAACTGAAGCTGTGAAAACAAAGAGTTACCATGGCTGCAACACACACGATACTGACCTTAAAAGAGTTCCCAGAAAGCCATGCAGCAGAAGAGACCACAAAACATAGCGGAGAGGGGAGGTCGTCTTACCAACATCCTCGTCCTTTCAGCTGGCACAGAAGAAAATACAAACTCTAGAGGAGATGGTCCCCTTTCACCATCCTCTACCAATCCAAAACTAGGATGGTTCCCTTCCGCCATCCTCTACAAATCCAAAACTAGGATGGTCCCCTTCCGCCATCCTCTACAAATCCAAAACTAGGATGGTCCCTTTCCGCCATCCTCTACCAATCTAAAACTAGGATGGTCCCCTTCCGCCATCCTCTACCAATCCAAAACGAGTCTGGTCCCCTCCACCATCCTCTACTAATCCAAAACTAGGATGGTCCCCTTCCACCATCCTCTACCAATCCAAAACTAGATGGTCCCTTTCCACCATCCTCTACCAATCCAAAACTAGGAACTTCCCCTTCCACCATCCTCTACCAATTCAAAACTAGGATGGTCCCCTCAACCATCCTCTACCAATCCAAAACTAGATGGTCCCCCTCCACCATCCTCTACTAATCCAAAACTAGGATGGTCCCCTTCCACCATCCTCTACCAATCCAAAACTAGATGGTCCCTCTCCACCATTCTCTACCAATCCAAAACTAGGATGGTCCCCCTCCACCATCCTCTACCAATCCAAAACTAGGATGGTCCACTTCCACCATCCTCTACCAATCCAAAACTAGATGGTCCCTCTCCACCATCCTCTACCAATCCAAAACTAGATGGTCCCCCTCCACCATCCTCTACCAATCCAAAACTAGGATGGTCCCTCTCCACCATTCTCTACCAATCCAAAACGAGTCTGGTCCCCTTCCACCATCCTCTACCAATCCAAAACTAGGAACTTCCCCTTTCACCATCCTCTACCAATTCAAAACTAGAATGGTCCCCTCCACCACCATCATCTACTAATCCAAAACTATGATGGTACCCATATCCCCCCATTCCCAGTACTATGGTCTTGCAGAAAGAAAACCTTGTCTCTAGAAGAGACAGGTCCTCTTGCATTGTCCTCTACCAGACCCCCCAGCACTATGGTCATACAGAAAGAAACACAGAATCTAGACGAGACAAGTCCTCTTCCATCATCCTCTACAGATTCACCCACAGGGACACAAAAGAAAACACAGACTCTGGAGGAGACAGGTTCTCTTCAATCGTTATCTACCAATCTTCTTAAAACTAAGGTGACTCTAGAAGAGACAGCTCCTCTTCCATCATTCTCTACCAGTCCTCCCAGAAGGTCCTACAGAAGGAAACACATACTCTAGAAGGGACAGGTCCTCTTCCATCGTCCTCTGCCAGTCCTCCCAGAAGGTCATTCAGAAGGAAAAAAATATTTCAGAAGAGACAGGTCCTCTTCCATCATCCTCTACCAGTCCTCCCAGAAGGTCCTACAGTAGGGTGACCAGACATCCCCGGTTTCAGGGGACAGTCCCCGGATTGAGGGCACTGTCCCTGGACCAAGTCTGTCCCCTGTTTTGTCCCCGGATTGGATTTGAAAAAGTGCTGGGGCAATTTCAAAGACATTTAATGCAGAATAAAAAAAAAATCTGAATTACACACCGCCACTCCACCGCTCCTACTGGCTTAGGGGAGGTGTATTTTTTTCCATTTTCTGTGCCCCTTTCTGATGATCATGTGCTGGTCGGAGCGGAGGGAATATTTATTCATCTCCGCTCGCAAGTTCTTCTGCCTTGGCCCAAGTCCCAGCCAGCCGCCTGCCTGTTTATCTCCTTGCCTTCCGTGATCGAGAGATCTTCCTCCACACCCCATCCAGTAGTAGCCGGGGCCCGGAGAGTGAGACTTGACAGGCTGTGAGGCGGGCGGTGACAGGCAGAGAAACGCTGATTACTAGTAAAAAAAAATAATATGTCCCCAGATTTAATTTAAAAAATCTGGTCACCTTATCCTACAGAAGGAAACACATACTCTAGAAGGGACAGGTCCTCTTCCATCGTCCTCTGCCAGTCCTCCCAGAAGGTCATTCAAAAAGAATTACATACTCTAGAAGAGACGGGTCCTCCTCTCATCATCCTCTACCAATCATCTCAGCACTGAGGTCATGCACAAGAAAACAGAGGTTCTAAAAGAGACAGGTCCTCCTTTATTGTCCTCTGCCAGTCCTCCCAAAACTATGGTCATACAGAAGAAAACACAGGCTCTAGAAAAGACAGGTCCTCTTCCATCATCCTCTACCGTCCTCCCCGAAAGTCAGATAGAAGGAAACACATACTCCAGAAAGCAGAGACAGATCCTCTTCCATCACCCTCTACCGATCCCCCTACAGAATGAAGTACAGTCTCTAGCAGGCACATTCGAGGCCCAGAGAGATTTGTCTTTTGGTCACCAATTACCGATTCGGTAGAAAAGACGAAACACGGCCTTCACCTTGTGTGCACCATGTTGAGCTCTCACCTTCACCATGAAGAAGATCGCAGCGGCTCCCATAGGCGTACACTTATTCTCTGCTTTCTGATTCATCTTTGTACGGCTCTCTTTGTACGGCTCTCTTTGTACGGCTCTCTTTGTACAGCTCTCTTTGCTAACACTACACAGCGAGAAGAGAGCATTGCCAAAATGGAGATTAAAAATACGTCTGTCTTCTCTAGAACTCGGCTGGGTGAGCTTCCTTGTTTGGGCATATTGCAGTGTTGGCTAGCAGGCCCATGTCTTTCATGTCAGGCTGTCAGTAGATTAGCCGACCCAAGAAGTATACTTATCTCTAAAAGGCTAAACATAAATATAAGACACACTAAGCGCTCTTGTTTGACAAGATCGAAACGGCAACCAACCAACCCCACCTGCCCGTTTCATAAATTAAAGCTTAACCACGATAGATCCTTTGACATGCTCAGAGTTGTAATGTAAGGACTGTTTGTAAGCTGCACCAGAAGAAAGAGAGAAGACCCTGGGGGGAGGGGGACGCTTCCTGTCCCCGCAAAACATGGTGCAGCGTAGAAGAGAGTCCCTACACTGCAAAATCAGCATAACGTGCCTCCTACACAACCAGCAGACAAGCAGAAAACCTTCCTATTAATATTACATTATTAATAATTATTAATGAAATATAAAGCCAACCCGTTCACCGTTGCCAGGGCCGCTGATAAGGAAGTAAAGCCAGCCGTCCTGTCCCGGGCCGGGGCCCCATCAGTTTGTGGGTGGGGTGCAGCGTGGTGCGGAGACAATAATTCAAATGGGCAGGTGCTTCAACTTATATTGAAGGTGTAACAGTCAGGGGTTAATGCCATTTACGATATTCCATTCCACCAACCCACGACAGCTTATCGACACTCCACAATCCAGCAGACAAACACGGCCCATATGGATTCCCCAGAAACGAGACACACAGCTCTGTTCTCTGGTTCAAAACGGATAGACACTTTAATGGTAAACTCAGGCTTCTTATACAGTTAGCAACCCCAAGGAACAATGGCTTAACTCCACCCACAACATGACACAAGGAGCTCAATACACATCTTTTAGGAGACAGACCATCTGTCTCCGAGATAATCTACATGAGCTAATTACTAATCATTTACCCAGACAAGGTGACTCCGAGATAAGCTCTTCTCACCTGCTATACAATAAACATTTATCATCAATAGGAATTCACACAATTCAGTGTCAATTAGCATCACACAATGAAAGGTTCTTGAGAGCCAGACTAAGGTTCCTTTACATGACAGTGACAGACGACATTAAAAACCTTGAGGCTGCGTACACGCGATCGGTCCAACCCGATGAGAATGGTCAAAAACGATTGACACGATTGAAAAACCGATCGTGTCAGTACGCGGTGACATAAAACACAACGACGTGCTGAAAAAAATGAAGTTCAATGCTTCCAAGCATGCGTCGACTTGATTCTGAGCATGCACAGGGTTTTGGACCGATTCTTTTGCATACTAACCATCGGTTTGGACCGATGGTCAGGCGTCCATCGGTCTGGATTTAAAGCAAGTTTTAAAACTTTGGTCCGACGGACCGATGGGCCGTACACACGGTCGGTTTGGACCGATGAAACTGGACTTAAGTTCAATTTCATCGGTTTGGACCAATCGTGTGTACGCGGCCTAACAGTCTGTGTTCCCACATTGAATGAATCACTCTGTCTATTGACCGGTAGGGTTTAGAATCAACAACCTGTATTATTTCAAGATATCCTGGAATACATTGTGAATTATCATTACTGTCCCATCTCATGTAATCCAAGATATAATTTCTCAGTCATCCTATGCCCCTAGTGGACATAGGATGACTTTGGACACAAGAGTCATCGGTGAAGCTGAAACAGGAGTACCCCACACCCTGCAAGAGCCTCTGGGTCCCACGGGCCCTCCCGTTACAGAAGGTATATAGCAACAGTTAACAACAAGATAGGTGGCACTGATGCGACTGCACTGATAGGTGGCACTGATAGGTGGCCTCTATGGGCGTAGCATAAGGGGTTGCAGGGGTCACAATCGCAACCTCCACCCCAAGCTCCAGGGGGCCCCTGCAGCCTCCCTGTCATATTATCATATCCTCCACAAAGTCCAGCTCCGATCTGGCCAAGGGCCCCACAGCCACGCTCCAGTACTGGGCTTCCTAGAATCACTTACGCATAGATACAGTGAAGATCCGACATGTGTAAAACACTTACACCGTCGGATCGTAGATGTAATTACTTTTCTGGCCGCTAGGTGGCCTTTGGCTTTTACGTTGTTTTCTCATTTGCCTATGCAAATGAGCCTAATACGCCGATTCCCGAACGTTTTTACACCGCCCCGTCGTCGTTTACGTCGTTTCCGTAACCGTAAACCTACCCCTGCTACATGAGGGGTAGGTTTACGAACTTCTGTCGTATGCCATGTTAAGTATGGCGTCGGGTCAGCGTCGCCATTTTCCATCGGTTGCGTCGTTTTACTAAGTCGTTCGCGAATAGGGCATTGCGTAAGTGACGATCACGTCGTTTTCACGTCGGTTTCAACGACGCTTTCCGACGTGAGCTGGAGCATGCGCACTGGGCTTTTTTCCCCGGCCGGCGCATGCGCAGTCCGATCGACGCGGGGGCGCGCTTAATTTAAATACAAGCCGCCCCCTTTAAATTACGCGGGGATACGCCGGGCCATTTACACTGCGCCGCCGCAAACTACGGAGCAAGTGCTTGGAGAATACGGCACTTGCTCCATTAAGTTGCGGCGGCGCAGTGTAAATGGCTTACGCTACGCCGCCGCAGATTGTATGTGAATCTGGCCCAGAGTACAATATATAATACTGTAATAGAGTGTATTATAGGATTTAACAAGCATTTTTTAACTAGGGCTTATTTTCAGGGTAGGGTTTATATTGCAGCACTCCTGGAAAATAACGCTGGGTCTTATTTTCGGGGTAGGGTTTATATTGCAGCACTCCTGGAAAATAACGCTAGGTCTTATTTTCGGGGTAGGATTTATATTGCAGCACTCCTGGAAAATAACGGTAGGTCTTATTTTCAGGGTAGGCCTTATTTTTGGGGAAACAGGGTAGTAGTAGATTAGTAGATTCTGAAGGAATCTTGTGATTGAATTATTGCCCTTTTTCGGGACTTATTGGTCATTTAGAGGCAGTGGTCATATGCCAAGTGAAGTGACCGGCCTCAGGTGATACACAGAGATAAAAAAAATCCCCCCTACATAAGTTATACCTGTTTATCTGCTGTGGCAATGTGAGTGCTTTCCCCCTTTACTATCCTACTACTTTAGTTTCTGAGGTGAGTTCTGTTTGTTCTCTCTATTATATAAGACATCACCTGCTGGCATATTTGTAAGTACATCCTGGAAAAGGCCGGTATTTGCAGGATTGTCTCCTTCCTGTATATGTTGGCACTCGTCACTTTCTCTATTCCCCCCCCCCCCCCCCCCCCCAGAGACAATAGATCAGTGTTTCTCAATTCCAGTCCTCAAGGCGCCCCCAACAGGTCATGTTTTCAGGATTTCCCTCAGACGAAACGGCTGTGGTGATTACTAAGGCAGTCAAACTGATCAAATCACCCGTGCAAAATAATGGGAAATCCTGAAAACATGACCTGTTGGGGGCGCCTTGAGGACCGGAGTTGAGAAACACTGCGAATAGATAACTAGTGGTGGGGAGACGGGTTGCGGCATTTGGCCAAGTAGAAAAACAGGTATAACCGACGTGTCATTAAAAAATACTTTCCCTGCAAACGTGATGGTCAGGATATGAATGAGAAACGCTGAAAGGGTGGATTTACTAAAAGCAAATAGACGGGGCACTTTGCAAGGGCAGCTGCTCCAGAGCTTCCTAAATGAGGGGAAGCTTCACTGTGCAAAGAATACCCAATCACGTGCAGGGAAATAAAAAAAAATGCATTTTTTGCTCGTATATGATTGGATGATGGCAGGGCCGTCTTCAATGTTGATTGGACCCTGGGCAAACATTTTCTTGGGCCCCCCCCAATGCAATTTTGCTCTCCCCCTGCTCTGAGACAT
Source organism: Rana kukunoris (assembly GCA_029574335.1). Classification (NCBI taxonomy): domain Eukaryota; kingdom Metazoa; phylum Chordata; class Amphibia; order Anura; family Ranidae; genus Rana; species Rana kukunoris. The sequence goes on along the minus strand of CM056055.1, from coordinate 19,172,713 downwards.
ACAATAAATATCAGCTAGACTTAAAACAGTTTACTGTATCAGATCGATCGGACAGTGATTACGATTGGTTTCCAGGGGTTACAGGATATCATTACTGCTTACTGACTGGTTGCTAGAGGTTACAGCACACATTACGGCTCACTGATTAGTTGCTAGAGGTTACAGCACACATTATGGCTCACTGATTAGTTGCTAGAGGTTACAGCACACATTATGGCTCACTGATTAGTTGCTAGAGGTTACAGCACACATTATGGCTCACTGATTAGTTGCTAGAGGTTACAGCACACATTATGGCTCACTGATTAGTTGCTAGAGGTTACAGCACACATTATGGCTCACTGATTAGTTGCTAGAGGTTACAGCACACATTATGGCTCACTGATTAGTTGCTAGAGGTTACAGCACACATTATGGCTCACTGATTAGTTGCTAGAGGTTACAGCACATATTATGGCTCACTGATTAGTTGCTAGAGGTTACATCACATGATTTCTTCTTGTTGATTGGTTGCTAGAGATTACTTTACAGTAATACTGCTCACTGATTGGTTGCTAGAGGTTACAGCATATCATTACCACTTACTGACTGGTTGCTAGAGGTTACAGCACACATTACGGCTCACTGATTAGTTGCTAGAGGTTACAGCACACATTATGGCTCACTGATTAGTTGCTGAGGTTACAGCACACATTATGGCTCACTGATTAGTTGCTAGAGGTTACATCACATGATTTCTTCTTGTTGATTGGTTGCTAGAGATTACTTTACAGTAATACTGCTCACTGATTGGTTTCTAGAGGTTACAGCACATCATTACCACTTACTGACTGGTTGCTAGAGGTTACAGCACACATTACGGCTCACTGATTAGTTGCTAGAGGTTATAGCACACATTACAACTCACTGATTAGTTGCTAGAGGTTACAGCACATGATTTCTTCTTGTTGATTGGTAGCAAGAGATTACTTTACAGTAATACTGCTCACTGATTGGTTGCTAGAGGTTACAGCATATCATTACAACTAACTGATTGGTGGCTAGAGGTTACAGCACACATTATGGCTCACTGATTAGTTGCTAGAGGTTACAGCACACATTATGGCTCACTGATTAGTTGCTGAGGTTACAGCACACATTATGGCTCACTGATTAGTTGCTAGAGGTTACATCACATGATTTCTTCTTGTTGATTGGTTGCTAGAGATTACTTTACAGTAATACTGCTCACTGATTGGTTGCTAGAGGTTACAGCATATCATTACCACTTACTGACTGGTTGCTAGAGGTTACAGCACACATTACGGCTCACTGATTAGTTGCTAGAGGTTACAGCACATTATTTCTGCCTGTTGATTGGATTGCTAGAGATTACTGTACAGTAATACTGCTCACTGGTTGCTAGAGGTTACAACACATCATCTCTTCACTGCAGAGGGGCGTGATATACATATGAATGATGCCACTATATGAATGACGGTATTTTCGTAAACACAGGGTCTGCAGGTGAATCCTATGTACACAACAATAGGGCAGAGCTGGGCAGCATTAGTAGCAGCATTTCACACTGGGATATCAGGACACAGCACAGGACTAAAACTTCAAGGGACAAGGGAATTTAAACTGGGAGAGTTGGCAAGTATGAGGCAGCTGCTTTGGGCCCCACAACAATAACAGGGCCCAGGGCAGCTTCCCCTTTTGCCCTGCCTCAAAGACGACCCTGGGTGATGGCAGCACCAGAAAAAGGTAATCTGGAGCCCAGGGTGAACATGCCAAACTTCCCTCCCCTCCCCCAGAGATGCATTATGAGCATCATGTGTCAGCAACCGCCCCCCAGCACTAATAGCACTAATCTGCATTCCCTCTAAGCATAAAGTTCCCCTCCTCCCCGGTGTAAATCTGCTTCCTCTGCTGAAATTCTTCCATCAAACCCCTCAAATTCCCTCTTTGAGCATAAAACCCCCGCTCCCCCCCCCCCCCCACACCAAGTCCCCATTCATAGCACAAATCCCCCCCCCCCTCTCCAAAACCCTATAAGCACAAATACCTCCCCCCACAAGTTACTTCTTCAAGCACAAATCCCTACTAGCACAAATCACCCCCCCCCTCCCATCCCTATAAGTACAAATCCCCCCCCCTACACACAACTTTCTTCTGCTAGCACAAATCCCTACTAGCACAAATCACCCCCCCCCCTCCCATCCCTATAAGTACAAATCCCCCCCCCCCCTACACACAACTTTCTTCTGCTAGCACAAATCCCTACTAGCACAAATCACCCCCCCCCCCCCCCTCCCATCCCTATAAGTACAAATCCCCCCCCCCCCCCCTACACACAACTTTCTTCTGCTAGCACAAATCCCCCCCCCCTCCAAAACCCTATAAGCACAAATACCTCCCCCCACAAGTTACTTCTTCAAGCACAAATCCCTACTAGCACAAATCACCCCCCCCTCCCATCCCTATAAGTACAAATCCCCCCCCCTACACACAACTTTCTTCTGCTAGCACAAATCCCCCCCCCCTCCAAAACCCTATAAGCACAAATACCTCCCCCCACAAGTTACTTCTTCAAGCACAAATCCCTACTAGCACAAATCACCCCCCCCCCCTCCCATCCCTATAAGTACAAATCCCCCCCCCTACACACAACTTTCTTCTGCTAGCACAAATCCCTACTAGCACAAATCACCCCCCCCCCTCCCATCCCTATAAGTACAAATCCCCCCCCCCCTACACACAACTTTCTTCTGCTAGCACAAATCCCTACTAGCACAAATCACCCCCCCCCCCCTCCCATCCCTATAAGTACAAATCCCCCCCCCCCCCTACACACAACTTTCTTCTGCTAGCACAAATCCCCCCCCCCTCCAAAACCCTATAAGCACAAATACCTCCCCCCACAAGTTACTTCTTCAAGCACAAATCCCTACTAGCACAAATCACCCCCCCCTCCCATCCCTATAAGTACAAATCCCCCCCCCTACACACAACTTTCTTCTGCTAGCACAAATCACCCCCCCCCCCCCACACAACTTTCTTCTGCTAGCACAAATCCCTACTAGTAAAAATCACCCCCCCCCCCTCCCATCCCTATAAGTACAAATCCCCCATCCCCCCAACCCACACACAACTTTCTTCTGCTAGCACAAATTCCTACTAGCACAAATCACCCCCCCCCCTCCCATCCCTATAAGTACAAATCCCCCCCCCCCACACAACTTTCTTCTGCTAGCACAAATTCCTACTAGTACAAATCACCCCCCCCCCCCTCCCATCCCTATAAGTACAAATTCCCCCCCCCCCCCACACAACTTTCTTCTGCTAGCACAAATTCCTACTAGCACAAATCACCCCCCCCCCCCTCCCATCCCTATAAGTACAAATTCCCCCCCCCCCCACACAACTTTCTTCTGCTAGCACAAATCCCTACTAGCACAAATCACCCCCCCCCTCCCATCCCTATAAGTACAAATCCCCCCCCCTACACACAACTTTCTTCTGCTAGCACAAATCCCTACTAGCACAAATCACCCCCCCCCCCCTCCCATCCCTATAAGTACAAATCCCCCCCCCCCCTACACACAACTTTCTTCTGCTAGCACAAATCCCTACTAGCACAAATCACCCCCCCCCCCCTCCCATCCCTATAAGTACAAATCCCCCCCCCCCCCCCTACACACAACTTTCTTCTGCTAGCACAAATCCCCCCCCCCTCCAAAACCCTATAAGCACAAATACCTCCCCCCACAAGTTACTTCTTCAAGCACAAATCCCTACTAGCACAAATCACCCCCCCCCCCCATCCCTATAAGTACAAATCCCCCCCCCCCTACACACAACTTTCTTCTGCTAGCACAAATCCCTACTAGCACAAATCACCCCCCCCCCCCACACAACTTTCTTCTGCTAGCACAAATCCCTACTAGTAAAAATCACCCCCCCCCCTCCCATCCCTATAAGTACAAATCCCCCATCCCCCCAACCCACACACAACTTTCTTCTGCTAGCACAAATTCCTACTAGCACAAATCACCCCCCCCCCTCCCATCCCTATAAGTACAAATCCCCCCCCCCACACAACTTTCTTCTGCTAGCACAAATTCCTACTAGTACAAATCACCCCCCCCCCTCCCATCCCTATAAGTACAAATTCCCCCCCCCCCCCACACAACTTTCTTCTGCTAGCACAAATTCCTACTAGCACAAATCACCCCCCCCCCCTCCCATCCCTATAAGTACAAATCCCCCCCCCCCCCCCACACAACTTTCTTCTGCTAGCACAAATCCCTACTAGCACAAATCACCCCCCCCCTCCCATCCCTATAAGTACAAACCCCCCCCCCCCCCCCACACACAACTTTCTTCTGCTAGCACAAATCCCTACTAGCACAAATCACCCCCCCCCCCCTCCCATCCCTATAAGTACAAATCCCCCCCCCCCCACACAACTTTCTTCTGCTAGCACAAATTCCTACTAGCACAAATCACCCCCCCCCCTCCCATCCCTATAAGTACAAATCCCCCCCCCCCCCACACAACTTTCTTCTGCTAGCACAAATTCCTACTAGCACAAATCACCCCCCCCCCCCCTCCCATCCCTATAAGTACAAATCCCCCCCCCCCCCACACAACTTTCTTCTGCTAGCACAAATTCCTACTAGCACAAATCACCCCCCCCCCCCCTCCCATCCCTATATGTACAAATCCCCCCCCCCCCCCCCCCACACAACTTTCTTCTGCTAGCACAAATTCCTACTAACACAGATCCCCCCCAACACAAGTTTATATTCCTAGCACAAACCCCCCCCACCCCCCCCAAAAAAACAAGCACAAATCCCCCCCCCCCCCCACAAGTTTTTACTCCTAGCAAAATTCCTTCCAAATGCCTGGCCACTTTTTGCGATTGGGCGCTGCGTCGCTTTAACTGACAATTGCGCGGTCGTGCGACGTGGCTCCCAAACAAAATTGGCGTCTTTTTTTCCCGCACAAACAGAGCTTTCTTTTGGTGGTATTTAATCACCTCGGCGGTTTTTATTTGTTGCGCTATAAACAAAAATATTTTTTACATTTTGCTATAATAAATATCCCCCCAAAAATGTATATATATATTTTCCTCAGTTTAGGCCGATACGTATTCTTCTTCTCTATTTTTGGTTAAAAAAAAAATCGCAATAAGCGTTTATCGATTGGATTGCGCAAAATTTGTAACGTTTACAAAATAGGGGATAGTTTTATTGCCTTTTAATTATTTTTTATTTTTTTGCTACTAATGGCGGCGATCAGCGATTTTTTTCGTGACTGCGACATTATGGCGGACACTTCGGACAATTTTGACACATTTTTGGGACCATTGCCATTTTCACAGCAAAAAATGCATTAAAAATGCACTGATTACTGTGAAAATTACAATTTCAGTTTGGAAGTTAACCACAAGGGGTCGCTGAAGGGGTTAAGTGTGACCTCATCTGTGTTTCTAACTGTAGGGGGGTGTGGCTGTAGGTGTGACGTCATTGATTGTGTTTCACTATAAAAGGGATCACACGATTAATGACGGCGCCAGAGTGAAGAACGGGGAAGCTGTGTTTACACACACCTCTCCCCGTTCTTCAGCTCCGGGGACCGATCGCGGGACTCCAGCGGCGATCGGGTCTGCGAGTCCCGCGGTCACGTTCACGGGGCTTGCGATGGGGTCGCGGGTACGCGCCCGCGACCCACAGCTGGGCACTTAAAGAGGACCTACCTGTACGTGCTTGTGCCCAGCCGTGCCATTCTGCCGACGTGCATGTGCAGGAGGCGGCCCTTAAGTGGTTAAAGCCCGAATTCGACTGGAATTCGATGTCAAATTTGATTCTAATTTTAATTCAAATTTCAGAAATTCAAATACATTTTGCTTCGTTAATCGGAACATTCGGAAGACTTTGTTTATATTTAAATTCGGGTATTCGGATATATCCAAATCTCTGAATAATAAAAACATTTTCTGAATATTTATCCGGTACGAAACGAACCGCACATGTCTAGTGACCAGCAGCAGAGGACTAGAAGCGCCTCCGGCCGCTGTTTCCCTGCAGACAGGCTGGGAGAGAGCTGGGCAATGTGACAGCTGTACCGTATATACTCAAATATAAGCCGAGTTTTTCAGCACATTTTTTGGTGCTGAAAATGCCCCCCCTCGGCTTATACTCGAGTCACCTTTTTGCACCTCATCTCCTGGACTTGGCAAACTTGGCACACATGTAGCACCACTCTTTCTCTACAAGTGTGCAAAGTTTGTTGTCCAGGGGACCTACGGCCGGGGAGCACCCATTTTTTAAACCCGGGCACCCCTTCCATAGACTCCTATGTTAAACGGTAATTTCTCCGGTAAATTTGGGGACCCGGTACCGGCCGGCCATAGGTCCCCTGGACCCGAACTTGGCACACATGTAGCCTCAGTTCTTCTCTACAAGTTAGTTGTCTGGGGGACCTACGGCCGGGGAGCACCGATTTTTCATACCCGGGCACCCCTTCTATATACTCCCATGTTAAACATAAGTCTAGTCATGGACACAGTGAGGCATTGACACAGTGAGGCATGGGCACAGTGAGGCATGGACACAGTGAGGCATGGACACAGTGAGGCATGGGCACAGTGAGGCATGGGCACAGTGAGGCATGGGCACAGTGAGGCATGGGCACAGTGAGGCATGACACAGTGAGGCATGCACATGGACACAGTAAGGCACAGTGAGGCATGGACACGGTGAGGCATGGACACAGTGAGGCATGAGCACAGTGAGGCATGGGCACAGTAAGGCATGACACAGTGAGGCACAGTAAGGCATGGGCATAGTGAGGTATGGGCACAGTGAGGCATGACACAGTGAGGCACAGTAAGGCATGGGCATAGTGAGGCATGGACACAGTGAGGCATAGGCACAGTGAGGCATGGACACAGTGAGGCATAGGCACAGTGAGGCATGGGCACAGTGAGGCATGGGCACAGTGAGGCATGGGCACAGTGAGGCATGCACATGGATACAGTGAGGCATGGACACAGTGAGGCATGGACACAGTGAGGCATGCACATGGACACATTGAGGCACAGTGAGGCATGGGCACAGTGAGGCATGGGCACAATGAAGCATGGACACAGTGAGGCATGGGCACAGTGAGGCAGGGGCACAGCGAGGCATGCACATGGACACAGTGAGGCATGCACATGGACACAGTGAGGCATGGGCACAGGGAGGCATGGGCACAATGATGCATGGACACAGTGAGGCATGCACATGGACACAGTGAGGCATGGACACAGCGAGGCATGCACATAGACACAGTGAGGCGTGGACACAGTGAGGCATGCACATGGACACAGTGAGGCATGGACACAGCGAGGCATGCACATAGACACAGTGAGGCGTGGACACAGTGAGGCATGCACATAGACACAGTGAGGCATGGACGCAGTGAGGCATGCACATGGACACAGTGAGGCATGGACACAGTGAGGCGTGCAGATGGACACAGCGAGGCATGGACATGGACGCAGTGAGGCATGGACACAGTGAGGCGTGCAGATGGACACAGCGAGGCATGGACATGGACACAGTGAGGCATGGACACAGCGAGGCATGCACATAGACACAGTGAGGCGTGGACACAGTGAGGCATGCACATAGACACAGTGAGGCATGGACGCAGTGAGGCATGCACATGGACACAGTGAGGCATGGACACAGTGAGGCGTGCAGATGGACACAGCGAGGCATGGACATGGACGCAGTGAGGCATGGACACAGTGAGGCGTGCAGATGGACACAGCGAGGCATGGACATGGACACAGTGAGGCATGGACACAGCGAGGCATGCACATAGACACAGTGAGGCGTGGACACAGCGAGGCATGCACATAGACACAGTGAGGCATGGACACAGTGAGGCATGCACATAGACACAGTGAGGCATGGACGCAGTGAGGCATGCACATGGACACAGTGAGGCGTGCAGATGGACACAGCGAGGCATGGACACAGTGAGGCGTGCAGATGGACACAGTGAGGCATGGACACAGTGAGGCGTGCAGATGGACACAGTGAGGCATGGACACAGTGAGGCATGGACACAGCGAGGCATGGACATGGACGCAGTGAGGCATGGACACAGCGAGGCGTGCAGATGGACACCCTAGGATTATATTATTTTTGTTGATAAAATAATTTCAGTGCCATCTTTGACATACAGAAAGAAAAGGGTCCATGTAAAATAATGGGGATATTTAGTAAATGTGGAGCACGCAGAATCTGGGGAAGCTCTGCAAGGTAACCAATCAGCTTCCAGGCTTTATTGTGGAATTTCCATGGACCAACCTGACAACTCACTCGCCTCTCGACTCTTCGCAATCACTTTCTCTGGAATGTAAAATGTTCATTTCCTTCAGATTTTTTAATGAATTTCCACCAAAAACACCCCAGAAAAGAAATGGGGCGCGTCCAAGCCGAGTGACCGAATGAGGAATCCGATTCCAAGGACAGAATTGGGGAAGCAGGGAGTGTTCCTGAAAATGTGGGAGAAGGAGGAAGGGAAATGCGGCATTACTGACAGCAGAAGTCAGGCCTTGCCTGCGATTCCCCCGGAGCCTCCTGTGTTATTCTCTGTAGAGGAGACTCCGCCTCCTGCGTCACACAACCGGCAGATCACACATCAGCAGCGCTGACGCTCTTATTAGCGCTCCATCACTTTCCCTCATTTATGTGCAACTATCACATCCCCGGGATAAACAACAACTGAGCAATCGTTATCCTTCCCTCTGTCTACAGAGAGGAGAGAGAGAGAGGAGAGGAGGGATGGGGAGAGAGGAGAGATGGGGGAGAGGAGAGGAGGGATGGGGAGAGAGGAGAGGAGGGATGGGGAGAGAGGAGAGGAGGGATGGGGAGTGAGGAGAGGAGGGATGGGGAGAGAGGAGAGGAGGGATGGGGAGACGGGAGAGGAGGGATGGGGAGAGAGGAGAGGAGGGATGGGGAGAGAGGAGAGGAGGGATGGGGAGTGAGGAGAGGAGGGATGGGGAGAGAGGAGAGGAGGGATGGGGAGACGGGAGAGGAGGGATGGGGAGAGAGGAGAGGAGGGATGGGGAGAGAGGAGAGGAGGGATGGGGAGAGAGGAGAGGAGGGATGGGGAGAGGAGAGAGAAGAGAGATGGGGAGAGAGGAGAGGAGGGATGGGGAGAGAGGAGAGGAGGGATGGGGAGAGAGGAGAGGAGGGATGGGGAGAGGAGAGAGAAGAGAGATGGGGAGAGAGGAGAGGAGGGATGGGGAGAGAGGAGAGGAGGGATGGGGAGAGAGAGAGAGGAGAGGAGGGATGGGGAGAGAGGAGAGGAGGGATGGGGAGAGAGGAGAGGAGGGATGGGGAGAGGAGAGAGAAGAGAGATGGGGAGAGAGGAGAGGAGGGATGGGGAGAGAGGAGAGGAGGGATGGGGAGAGAGAGAGAGGAGAGGAGGGATGGGGAGAGAGGAGAGGAGGGATGGGGAGAGAGGAGAGAAGAGAGATTGGGAGAGAGGAGAGGAGGGATGGGGAGAGAGGAGAGGAGGGATGGGGAGACGGGAGAGGAGGGATGGGGAGAGAGGAGAGGAGGGACGGGGAGAGAGGAGAGGAGAGGAGGGATGGGGAGAGAGGAGAGAGAGAGGAGGGATGGGGAGAGAGGAGAGGAGGGATGGGGAGAGAGGAGAGGAGGGATGGGGAGAGAGGAGAGGAGGGATGGGGAGAGAAGAGAGGAGGGATGGGGAGAGAGGAGAGGAGGGAGAGGAGGGAGGAGGGATGGGGAGAGAGGAGAGGAGGGATGGGGAGAGAGGAGAGGAGGGATGGGGAGAGAGAGAGGAGGGATGGGGAGAGAGAGAGGGGAGGGATGGGGAGAGAGGAGAGGAGGGATGGGGAGAGAGAGAGAGGAGGGATGGGGAGAGAGGAGAGGAGGGATGGGGAGAGAGGATTGGAGAGATTTTCTCTCTTCTCTTCTTTCATTTTCTCTCTTCTCTTGGGGAGAGAAGAGAGGAGGGATGGAGAGACGGGAGAGGAGGGATGGAGAGAGAGGAGAGGAGGGATGGGGAGAGAAGAGAGGAGGGATGGGGAGACGAGAGAGAGAGAGGAGAGGAGGGTTGGGGAGACGGGAGAGGAGAGGAAAGAAGGGGTGGGGAGACGAGAGAGAGCTTCCCTCCTTTTAGAGAGAGGGAGAGAGAGGAGAGGAGGGAGAGGAGAGGAGGGAGAGGAGAGGATCTGGGGAGAGAGGAGAGGAGGGATGGGGAGAGAGGAGAGGAGGGATGGGGAGACTCCCCTCTCTCTCCTCTCGAGAGGGGAGAGAGAGAGGAGGGATGGCAATGAGAGAGGGAGAGGAGAGGAAAGAAGGGGTGGGGAGACAAGAGAGAGAGGAGAAGAGGAGGGATGGCAAGATTCCCTCAGAGAGAGGAGAGGAGAGACAAGGGATCGAGAGAGAGGAGAGGAAAGGAGAGATGGGGAGACGAGAGAGGGGAGGAGGGATGGGGAGAGGAGAGAGGAGAGAGAGGAGAGGAGGGATGGGGAGATGAGAGAGGGAGAGGAGAGAAAGAAGGGGTGGGGAGAAAAGAGAGAGAGGAGAAGAGGAGGGATGGCAAGATGAGCAAGAGAGGAGAGGAGAGACAAGGGATGGGAGACGAGAGAGAGGAGAGGAAAGGAGAGATGGGGAGACGAGAGAGGGGAGGAGGGATGGGGAGAGGAGAGAGGAGAGAGAGGAGAGGAGGGATGGGGAGAGGAGAGAGGAGAGAGAGGAGAGGAGGGATGGGGAGACGAGAGAGAGAGGAGGGATGGGGAGACGAGAGAGAGGAGAAGAGCGATGGGGAGATGAGAGACAGAGAGGAGAGGAGGGATGGGGAGACGAGAGAGAGAGGAGGGATGGGGAGACGAGAGAGAAAGAGGAGAGGAAGGATGGGGAGATGAGAGATAGGAGAGGAGGGATAGAGAGGAAAGAGAAAGAGGAGAGGAGGGATGGGGAGACAAGAGAGAGGAGAGGAGGGATGGGGAGATGAGAGAGAGGAGAGGAGGGATGGGGAGACAAGAGAGAGGAGAGGAGGGATGGGGAGATGAGAGAGAGGAGAGGAGGGATGGGGAGACAAGAGAGAGGAGAGGAGGGATGGGGAGATGAGAGAGAGGAGAGGAGGGATGGGGAGATAAGATAGAGAGGAGAGGTGGGATGGAGTGACGATATAGGGAGAGTCATGCCGCGTACACACGATAATTTTTTGTGATGAAAAAAAACAACGTTTTCAAAAATGTCATTTAAAATCACTGTGTGTGTGGGCAAAACGTCGTTTTATGTCTTAAAAAAAACTACCAAAAAAAAATTCGAACATGCTTGAAAAACGTCGTTTTTTGTGTCATAAAAAGTGATGGTGTGTGGGCAAAACGATGTTGAAAACAACGTTTTTAAAGCCGCGCATGCTCAGAGGCAAGTTATGAGACGGAGCTTCAATGGAACAGAGTGCCGTCGAACGTGGTGTACGTCACCGCGCTTTGCAAGAGCATTTTGGAAAAACGATGGTGTGTACGCAACGTATTTTTGGAAAATGAAGTTTGAAAAACGTCGTTTTGTTTCATCACTTGAAACGTCGTTTTTTTCTTCACAAAAAATGATGGTATGTACGCGGCATTAGTGTTAGGGTTACATGTATGGTTACTGTGAGGGTCATATGGAGATTGGGTGTTAAGGTTATTGGTTGGGTTAGTATAACGGGTTTTAGGGAAGGTCAATGTGAGAAGGAGGGGGGGGGGGGGGCCTTAGATTTGAGCATTGTTCTCTAAGCCTAAAAATAACAGCACTGTTCTCAATGTCATCAAGATGGTCATGGAGTTTAAACGGTAATTGTATCCTAACATCTAATCTCCAAAATGAAACACAAGAATTGTGTTACCTGCCAAAAGAATAGAACACCAACACACACAGTCTTGTGATCCGCCATCCCTAGTGTGCTGGACTGGCTACAGACTGTGTGCCACTGCCCACAACTCCTGCCTGCACGCTGCCCTGCCCACAACTCCTGCCTGCACACTGCCTCATCTCCTGCCTGCACACTGCCCCACCACCTGCCTGCACACTGCCCCATCTCCTGCCTGCACACTGCCTCATCTCCTGCCTGCACACTGCCCCACCACCTGCCTGCACAATGCCCCATCTCATGCCTGCACACTGCCCCATCTCCTGCCTGCACACTGCCTCATCTCCTGCCTGCACACTGCCTCATCTCCTGCCTGCACACTGCCCCACCACCTGCCTGCACAATGCCCCATCTCATGCCTGCACACTGCCCCATCTCCTGCCTGCACACTGCCTCATCTCCTGCCTGCACACTGCCTCATCTCCTGCCTGCACACTGCCCCACCACCTGCCTGCACACTACCTCATCTCCTGCCTGCACACTGCCCCACCACCTGCCTGCACAATGCCCCATCTCCTGCCTGCACACTGCCCCATCTCCTGCCTGCACACTGCCTCATCTCCTGCCTGCACACTACCTCATCTCCTGCCTGCACACTGCCCCACCACCTGCCTGCACAATGCCCCATCTCATGCCTGCACACTGCCCCATCTCCTGCCTGCACACTGCCTCATCTCCTGCCTGCACACTGCCTCATCTCCTGCCTGCACACTGCCCCATCTCCTGCCTGCACACTGCCCCATCTCCTGCCTGCACACTGCCCCATCTCCTGCCTGCACACTGCCCCATCTCCTGCCTGCACACTACCTCATCTCCTGCCTGCACACTGCCCCATCTCCTGCCTGCACACTGCCTCATCTCCTGCCTGCACACTGCCCCATCTCCTGCCTGCACACTGCCCCAACTCTTGCCTACACACTGCCCCATCTCCTGCCTGCACACTGCCCCAACTCCTGCCTGCACACTGCCCCATCTCCTGCCTGCACACTGCCCCATCTCCTGCCTGCACACTGCCCCAACTCCTGCCTGCACACTGCCCCACCTCCCGCCTGCACACTGCCCCATCTCCTGCTGGACACTGCTCCACCTCCTGCCTGTACATTACCCCAACTCCTGCCTGCACACAGCCCCACCTCCTGCCTGCACACTGCCCCACCTCCTGCCTGCAAAAGCCACACCTCCTGCCTGCACACTGCCCCACCTCTTGCCTACACACTGCCCCACCTCCTGCCTGCACACTGCCCCATCTCCTGCCTGCACACTGCCCCACCTCCTGCCTGCACACTGCCCCACCTCCTGCCTGTACATTACCCCAACTCCTGCCTGCACACAGCCCCATCTCTTTCCTGCACACTGCCCCACCACCTGCCTGCACACTGCCCTATCTCATGCCTGCACACTGCCTCATCTCCTGCCTGCACACTGCCCCATCTCCTGCCTGCACACTGCCCCATCTCCTGCCTGCACACTGCCTCATCTCCTGCCTGCACACTGCTCCACCTCCTGCCTGCACACTGCCCCACCTCCTGCCTGCACACTGCCCCACCTCCTGCCTGTACAATGCCCCATCTCATGCCTGCACACTGCCCCATCTCCTGCCTGTACACTACCCCAACTCCTGCCTGCACACTACCCCAACTCCTGCCTGCACACTGCCCCATCTCATGCCTGCACACTGCCCCATCTCATGCCTGCACACTGGCCCACCTCCTGCCTGCACACTGCCCCACCTCCTGCCTGCACACTGCCCCACCTCCTGCCTGTACATTACCCCAACTCCTGCCTGCACACAGCCCCATCTCTTTCCTGCACACTGCCCCACCACCTGCCTGCACACTGCCCTATCTCATGCCTGCACACTGCCTCATCTCCTGCCTGCACACTGCCCCATCTCCTGCCTGCACACTGCCCCATCTCCTGCCTGCACACTGCCTCATCTCCTGCCTGCACACTGCTCCACCTCCTGCCTGCACACTGCCCCACCTCCTGCCTGCACACTGCCCCACCTCCTGCCTGTACAATGCCCCATCTCATGCCTGCACACTGCCCCATCTCCTGCCTGTACACTACCCCAACTCCTGCCTGCACACTACCCCAACTCCTGCCTGCACACTGCCCCATCTCATGCCTGCACACTGCCCCATCTCATGCCTGCACACTGCCCCACCTCCTGCCTGCACACTGCCCCACCTCCTGCCTGCACACTGCCCCACCTCCTGCCTGCACACTGCCCCATCTCCTGCCTGCACACTGCCCCATCTCCTGCCTGCACACTACCTCATCTCCTGCCTGCACACTGCCCCAACTCCTGCCTGCACACTGCCCCATCTCCTGCCTGCACACTGCCCCATCTCCTGCCTGCACACTGCCCCAACTCCTGCCTGCACACTGCCCCACCTCCTGCCTGCACACTGCCCCATCTCCTGCTGGACACTGCTCCACCTCCTGCCTGTACATTACCCCAACTCCTGCCTGCACACAGCCCCACCCCCTGCCTGCACACTGCCCCACCTCCTGCCTGCAAAAGCCACACCTCCTGCCTGCACACTGCCCCACCTCTTGCCTACACACTGCCCCACCTCCTGCCTGCACACTGCCCCACCTCCTGCCTGTACAATGCCCCATCTCATGCCTGCACACTGCCCCATCTCCTGCCTGTACACTACCCCAACTCCTGCCTGCACACTACCCCAACTCCTGCCTGCACACTGCCCCATCTCATGCCTGCACACTGCCCCATCTCATGCCTGCACACTGGCCCACCTCCTGCCTGCACACTGCCCCACCTCCTGCCTGCACACTGCCCCACCTCCTGCCTGCACACTGCCCCACCTCCTGCCTGTACATTACCCCAACTCCTGCCTGCACACAGCCCCATCTCTTTCCTGCACACTGCCCCACCACCTGCCTGCACACTGCCCTATCTCATGCCTGCACACTGCCTCATCTCCTGCCTGCACACTGCCCCATCTCCTGCCTGCACACTGCCCCATCTCCTGCCTGCACACTGCCTCATCTCCTGCCTGCACACTGCTCCACCTCCTGCCTGCACACTGCCCCACCTCCTGCCTGCACACTGCCCCACCTCCTGCCTGTACAATGCCCCATCTCATGCCTGCACACTGCCCCATCTCCTGCCTGTACACTACCCCAACTCCTGCCTGCACACTACCCCAACTCCTGCCTGCACACTGCCCCATCTCATGCCTGCACACTGCCCCATCTCATGCCTGCACACTGCCCCACCTCCTGCCTGCACACTGCCCCACCTCCTGCCTGCACACTGCCCCACCTCCTGCCTGCACACTGCCCCATCTCCTGCCTGCACACTGCCCCATCTCCTGCCTGCACACTACCTCATCTCCTGCCTGCACACTGCCCCATCTCCTGCCTGCACACTACCTCATCTCCTGCCTGCACACTGCCCCACCTCCTGCCTGTACACTGCCTCATCTCCTGCCTGCACACTGTCCCATCTCCTGCCTGCACACTGCCCCACCTCCTGCCTGTACACTGCCCCATGTCCTGCCTGCACGCTGTAGTATTAGTGAGCATCAGAATATTAGTGAGGCAACTCTTGATCCCTGAAAACCTTCCCCACCTTACAAAGCAGCCATCATACTGCAAGCCTGATTTCAGCTGTAAGTGCACCTAACCCTAATCATAATCTTCTGACAAATGACGTCTCCAGCCTTAAAATTGATGCATGATGAACCATAGAGGAAATAATTCTGATCCCAAGCACAGGCTGGTTGTGTTGGGACCTGAGATGGGCTCTCTGCGTCACACTCACCTCGTTGTACCTGATGGGACGGGGACAGACCCGGACGCGGAGACACCGGGGCGCAGTACTGCCGGGGAGATCTGCACCGACTACTTTTAACTTGGGATGATGTCTGTGAGGAAACACACATGGGACCTGGTCCAAAATCCGGCAACTTGGCACAGACTGAAAGAAATGAAATGTATGTTGGTCTCAAATGTTTACACAAAGCCATTTCTAGAGTGCTGAGGATATTTCACAAGACGGTCGGACAATGCCATGCTGTGCCACTGCCAATCTGTTACCAATCACAAAGAGATACATGTATCGGGTACAATGGGCACCACTGTTCTGTGCCAATCATTTTTTATTGAGAAGCTTGACAAACAATTAAAGTAAACTCACAGAGGTTCAATATAAAGAAGCCGTACCTGTAGTAAAGATTTGTGTTACACAATGAGAACCGTGAACAAGAGGGGGCAAGGCAAGACAGGGCCGGTATTTCCCGGCGATCAATGTGATTCCAAGGGTCAGGTGGGTACCCAGCAGTGATTACTATGGCTTCTCTACTAAACCTCACGTAGTATCTACTACATGTACTTCTTGTACCCCCCATCTCACATATGATCTACTCCTTGTACCCTACACCTCGTTTATGATCTGCTCCTTGTACACTACACATCCCGTATGATCTACTCCCTGTACCCTACACCTCATGTATGATCTACTCCTTGTACCCTACAGCTCACGTATGATCTACTCCTTGTACACTACACATCCCATATGATCTACTTATTGTACCCTACACCTCGTGTATGATCTACTCCTTGTACCCTACACCTCACGTATGATCTACTCCTTGTACATTACACCTCATGTATGATCTACTCCTTGTACACTACACATCCCCTATGATCTACTCCTTGTACCCTACACCTTGTGTATGATCTACTCCTTGTACCCTACACCTCACGTATGATCTACTCCTTGTACACTACACCTCACGTATGATCTACTCCTTGTACACTACACATCCCCTATGATCTACTCCCTGTACCCTACACCTTGTGTATGATCTACTCCTTGTACCCTACACCTCATGTATGATCTACTCCTTGGAGAGAAAGGAGTCACCGCTCCAGGTGGGATCACTAAATGGTTACAGGTGGTGCAGGATACCGAGGGTGCTGGCGGTGCACTAAGCAAAATGAAGACAAAGAAAAATGGATAGCCGCACTCCAAAACCTGATGGGTGGTCTTTTATTCAATAGACAGCATGTACAAAAATAGGGTCACAGCAGTGGAAACAAGGAACAGCCGACGCGTTTCGCACTGGATCAGTGCTTATGATCTACTCCTTGTACCCTACACCTTGTGTATGATCTACTCCTTGTACCCTACACCTTGTGTATGATCTACTCCTTGTACCCTACACCTCGTGTATGATCTACTTCTTGTATCCTACACCTTGTGTATGATCTACTCCTTGTACCCTACACCTCATGTATGATCTACTCCTTGTACCCTACACCTTGTGTATGATTTTCTCCTTGTACCCCCCATCTCACATATGATCTACTCCTTGTACCCTACACCTCGTGTATGATCTACTCCTTGTACCCTACACATCCCATATGATGTACTCCTTGTACCCTACACCTCGTGTATGATCTACTTCTTGTACCCTACACCTCACGTATGATCTACTCCTTGTACCCTACACATCCCATATGATCTACTCCTTGTACCCTACATCTCGTGTATGATCTACTCCTTGTACCCCACACCTCATGTATGATCTTCTCCTTGTACCCCCCGTCTCACATATGATCTACTCCTTGTACCCTACACCTCATGTATGATCTACTCCTTGTACCCTACACCTCATGTATGATCTGCTCCTTGTACCCTACACCTCACATATGATCTACTCCTTGTACCTTACACCTCATGTATGATCTGCTCCTTGTACCCCCAATTTCACATATCATCTACTCCCTGTACCCTACACCTCATGTATGATTTACTCCTTGTACACTACACATCACGTAAGATCTACTCCTTGTACCCTACATATCACATATGATCTACTCATTGTACCCTACACCTCATGTATGATCTGCTCCTAGTACCCTACACATCACATATGTACCCCTATCTCACATATGATCTACTCCTTGTACCCTACACATCACATATAATCTACTCCTTGTACTCTACACCTCATGTATGAGCTACTCCTTGTACACTACACATCACATATGATCAAATTCCTTGCACCCCACAGCTCATGTACGATTTAGTGTTTGTATCCTACACCTCACGTATGATCTCCTCCCTATACCTCACGTATAATCAGGGGCGGACTGACCATTGAGTCACTCGGCACTGCCCGAGGGCCCCATGCCACTAGGGGGCCCCATCAGGGTTGCCAGGCTCAATAAAACCAGGGATAGTATGTAAAAATCTGTGTTTTTTTTACATCTGTCTCTTATATGTCCGAAACTGACATGCTTTTGATGTGAAAATCCAGAGATTTTAGCTGCCCTGCCTCTGTACTGCCTCCTGGTGTGGTGGTCATCTGTAAGCCCAGGGGCCCCATAATCTTCTATTGCCCGGGGGCCCCATGAGTTGTCAGTCCGCCCCTGTGTACAATCTATGTATGTACATGGAAAGTCTTTTATATATTGGCGCAGGTCAGTCATAGGGGATAATACTGTGAGAATTCTCCAAATAAACAACAAACCCCAAATAACGAAACTTCAACATTAGACAAAGCTCTTCTTTGTGATTACTATTATGGTAACTTTACAGTAACGGGATCAAATAGGTCACCTTCCAACTGTGCCTACCAGTTCATGTACAATCCAATTCTTGTACCCTACATCTGCCAAGTATAGTCTACACCTTGTATCCTACAACTCACATATGATTTACTCCTTTTACTCTACACCTCACCAATGATCTACCCTTTGTACCCTATACTTCATGTATGATCTACCCCTTGTACCCTATACTTCATGTATGATCTACCCCTTGTACCCTATACTTCATGTATGATCTACCTCTTGTACCCTACACTTCATGTATGATCTACCCCTTGTACCCTACACTTCATGTATGATCTACCCCTTGTACCCTACACTTCATGTATGATCTACCCCTTGTACCCTACACTTCATGTATGATCTACCCCTTGTACCCTACACTTCATGTATGATCTACCCCTTGTACCCTACACTTCATGTATGATCTACCCCTTGTACCCTACACTTCATGTATGATCTACTCCTTGTAGTGTACACCTCATCTATGATCTACTCTTTGTACCCTACACTTCATGTATGATCTACTCCTTGTACCCTATACTTCATCTATGATCTACTCTTTGTATCCTACATCTCACATATGATCTACTCTTCTACTCTTCACCTCACATATGATCTACATCTTGTATAATACACCACGTGTATAATCTACAGTATGCCTTCTACTCAATACCTTACTTATGATCTACTCCTATCCTACACCTCATGTATGATCTTCTCCTTGTACCCTACACCTCTACTCCAAATATTCTACATCTCACGTATGCTCTGGGGGCATTCTACTTTTATGTCCATGCTATACATCCTTATACATGAAATGGCCAGAAATCAGACACAGCCGTTCCTCTCATAGATAACTGACACTGACAAGGAGCTCTCCATGGTGCTGGTCTATATAAAGGGTGCCCAGCCTACTGCACACAATTTATATCCAGCATAATGTCCACTATATTCCAGCACAATATGACTGACATATAACATCCAGCATCTTACTATTAGTATATTAGGTCCAGAGTATCATGACTGGCATATTACATCCAGTATATTGGGACCAGTAAACTTTGTCTCACACATACAGTATACAGTATATCTTATTACCAATTTACTATATTGTGACCATATTTAAACCAGTGTGTGACCAGCCCATTATTACCAGTATGTGACCAGCCCATTATTACCAGTATGTGACCAGCACATTATTACCAGTATGTGACCAGCCCATTATTACCAGTATGTGACCACCCATTATTACCAGTATGTGACCAGCCCATTATTACCAGTATGTGACCAGCACATTTATTACCAGTATGTGACCAGCACGTTATAACAAGTATGTGACTAGACATTATTACCAGTATATGACCAACGTATTATAATCAGTATGTGACCAGCACATTATAACTAGTACTGTATGTGACCAGCACATAATTACCAGTATGTGACCAGCACATTATAACTAGTATGTGACCAGCACATTATTACCAGTATGTGACCAGCACATTATTACCAGTATGTGACCAGCACATTATTACCAGTATATGACCAGCACAATATTAACAGCATGTGACCAGCACATTATAATCAGTATATGACCAGCACATTATTACCAGTATGTGACCAGCACATTATAACTAGTATGTGACCAGCACATTATTACCAGTATGTGACCAGCACATTATTACCAGTATGTGACAAGCACATTATTACCAGTATGTGACCAGCACATTATTACCAGTATGTGACCAGCAGAATTATATCTAGCATGTGACCAGTACATCATGACCCGTATATAATCAACACATTATAACCAGCAGGCAGCCTGCTTATTGTGACCAGTATTTGACCGGTACTGGACGGATATAACCCATTTGTGACCAGTATGCAGTATAATGAGTTCATTTTAACAAGTATGTGACCAGCAGGGCCGTTTGAAGGAATTTGGGGGCCCCAAGCATATTGGGGGCCCCGAAGCACCTCCTCCCCTCACACAAAGCCTACATTAGGGCTACACTAATTTTTTAAACCCATGTTCTTACCCCCCCCCTTTTTTTCTAATCTCACCTCCACATATTCCCTGTAGGCTGCCGCTGTAGTGTGTCCGAGCTCCTCTTCCTCCTGTCAGTCCGGTGTTCTATCATTATGGGACCCCAGCCCCCCTATCAGATAGAGCCTGGGCCGGGTACCGCGCGGTACAGGAAATTCAGTTTCCTGTGAACACTCAGTGTGCACTTCCTGTCAGTCCAGCCGGGAACAGGAAACAAAATCTCCTGTACCGTGCGCGGTACCCGGCCAGACTGACAGGACTCCAGGAGGAAGGAAGAGGAGCTCGGGCACACTACAGCCTGAGAAGGGGATATACCCTGCACACTGAGACCAGTATAATATACCCTGCACACTGAGACCAGTATAATATACCCTGCACACTGAGACCAGTATAATATACCCTGCACACTGAGACCAGTATAATATACCCTGCACACTGAGACCAGTATAATATACCCTGCACACTGAGACCAGTATAATATACCCTGCACACTGAGACCAGTATAATATACCCTGCACACTGAGACCAGTATAATATACCCTGCACACTGAGACCAGTATAATATACCCTGCACACTGAGACCAGTATATATACCCTGCACATTGAGACCAGTATAATATACCCAGCACATTGAGACCAGCATATATACCCAGCACATTGAGACCAGTATAATATACCCTGCACATTGAGACCAGTATAATATACCCTGCACACTGAGACCAGTATAATATACCCAGCACATTGAGACCAGTATATATACCCTGCACATTGAGACCAGTATATATACCCTGCACACTGAGACCAGTATAATATACCCTGCACACTGAGACCAGTATAATATACCCTGCACACTGAGACCAGTATAATATACCCTGCACACTGAGACCAGTATAATATACCCTGCACACTGAGACCAGTATAATATACCCTGCACACTGAGACCAGTATAATATACCCTGCACACTGAGACCAGTATAATATACCCTGCACACTGAGACCAGTATAATATACCCTGCACACTGAGACCAGTATAATATACCCTGCACACTGAGACCAGTATAATATACCCTGCACACTGAGACCAGTATATATACCCTGCACATTGAGACCAGTATAATATACCCAGCACATTGAGACCAGCATATATACCCAGCACATTGAGACCAGTATAATATACCCTGCACATTGAGACCAGTATAATATACCCTGCACACTGAGACCAGTATAATATACCCAGCACATTGAGACCAGTATATATACCCTGCACATTGAGACCAGTATATATACCCTGCACACTGAGACCAGTATAATATACCCTGCACACTGAGACCAGTATAATATACCCTGCACACTGAGACCAGTATAATATACCCTGCACACTGAGACCAGTATAATATACCCTGCACACTGAGACCAGTATAATATACCCTGCACACTGAGACCAGTATAATATACCCAGCACATTGAGACCAGTATAATATACCCAGCACATTGAGACCAGTATATATACCCTGCACATTGAGACCAGTATAATATACCCAGCACATTTAGACCAGTATATATACCCAGCACATTGAGACCAGTATAATATACCCAGCACATTGAGACCAGTATAATATACCCTGCACATTGAGACCAGTATAATATACGCTGCACATTGAGACCAGTATAATATACCCTGCACACTGAGACCAGTATATATACCCAGCACATTGAGACCGGTATATATACCCAGCACATTGAGACCAGTATAATATACCCTGCACATTGAGACCAGTATATATACCCTGCACATTGAGACCAGTATAATATACCCTGCACATTGAGACCGGTATATATACCCAGCACATTGAGACCAGTATAATATACCCTGCACATTGAGACCAGTATATATACCCTGCACATTGAGACCAGTATAATATACCCAGCACATTGAGACCAGTATAATATACCCAGCACATTGAGACCAGCATATAAGCATAATAGAACATCCAACACTGTCATATGGGAGGTGGTGACCATAGACCTCTCCTGTGTCCTTGGGTCCCAACTGTTTGCCTGTGTTACCAGAGCTACTCTGGACATTCCCTGTGAATGATGATGTCTACAAGGATGATTGCAAGTAACTGTTTGTGTTCTGAACTGTTTTGCTGAAGTAGGGATTCTCATCTAGACTCTCTGGGCTAGATTCAGTAAGAAGTTAAGCTGCGTTTCTCGAGATACGCTGCGTAGCTTCTAAGATGCGCCGGCGTATCTTTTTTCTGTATTCAGAAAACAAGATACGCCGGAATTTAGCTAAGATACGAGCGGCGTAAGTCTCTTACGCCGTTGTATCTTAGTTGCATATTTACGCTGGCTGCTAGGTGGCGCTTCCGTCGATTTATGCGTTGAATATGCAAATGAGATAGATACACCGATTCACGAACGTAGTTGCGGCTGGCGTATCTATTTGCGTCGACTACGTTAGGCTTACGCCCGGCGTAAAGTTACCCCTGCTATAGTGAGGTGCAGCCAATGTTAAGTATGGACGTCAGGACAGCGTTGTATTGTACGTTGTTTACGTTGTTTGCGTAAGTTGATTCAGAATGGGGCTGGGCGGAAGTTACGTTCACGTCGTTTACATTGACTATTTGTGACGTGATTTGGAGCATGCGCACTGGGATATGTTCACGGCCGGCGCATGCGCAGTACGTTCGGTGCGTCGTTTACGTCGGGTCACGATTAGTTTACATACAACATGCCCCCTACCTGCCCTATTTGAATTACGCGCGGATACCACCTCCATCTGCCTCTCCTGAGCTCCTAGGACATTAGTGCTTGGATTCCACCTCCATCTGCCTCTCCTGAGCTCCTAGGACATTAGTGCTTGGATTCCACCTCCATCTGCCTCTCCTGAGCTCCTAGGACATTAGTGCCTGGATCCCACCTCCATTTGCCTGTCCTGAGCTCCTAGGACATTAATGCTTGGATTCCACCTCCATCTGCCTCTCCTGAGCTCCTAGGACATTAGTGTTTGGATCTCACCTCCATCTGCCTGAGCTCCTAGGACATTAGTGCTTGGATTCCACCTCCATCTGCCTCTCCTGAGCTCCTAGGACATTAATGTTTGGATCCCACCTCCATCTGAATTTTCTGAGCTCCTAGGACATCATTGCTCCGATCCCACATCCATCTACTCTCCTGAGCTCCTAGGACATTAGTGCTTAGATCTCACCTTCATGTGCCTCTCCTGATCTTCCATAGCATTGGTGTTGGACTCCTACCTCCATCTGCCTTTCCTACGCTCTTTAGGACATTAGTGCTTGGATCACACCTCCATCTGAATTTTCTTAGCTCCTAGGATATCAGTGCTCCGATCCCACATCCATCTGCTCTCCTGAGCTCCTAGGACAATGATGGCGAACCTTGACACTCCAGATGTTTTGGAACTACATTTCCCATGATGCTCATGCACTCTGCAGTGTAGATGAGCATCATGGGAAATGTAGTTCCAGAACATCTGGAGTGCCAAGGTTCGCCATTACTATCCTAAGACATTAGTGCTTGGATCCCACCTCCATGTTCCTCTCCTGACCTTCTATTACATTGGTGCTGGAACTCCTACCTCCATCTACCTTTCCTAAGCTCCTAGGACATTATTGCTTGGATCTCACCTCCATCTGCCTCTCCTGAGCTCCTAGGACATTGGTGCTGGGCTCCCACCTCCATCTGAATTTCTCTGAGCCCCTAGGATATCAGTGCTCGGATCTCACATCTATCTGCTCTCCTGAGTTCCTAGGACATTAGTGCTGGGATTTCATCTCCATCTGCTTCTCCTGACCTCCTATGACATTGGTGCTGGGATCTCACCTCAATCTGAATTTTCTGAGCTCCTAGAAAATCAGTGCTCAGATCCCACATCCATCTGCTCTCCTGAGCTCTTGGACATTAGTGCTTGGATCTCACCTCTGTGTGCCTCTCCTGATCTTCTAGGACATTGGTGACTCTCACCTCCATCTTTCTTTCCTGAGCTCCTAGAACATTAGTGCTTGGATCATCTCACCCCATCTGCCTCTCCTGAGCTACTAGGACATTAGTGCTGGGATCTCACCTCCATCTCACCCCATCTGCCTCTCCTGAGCTCCTAGGACATTAGTGCTTGGATTCCACCTCCATCTGCCTCTCCTGAGCTCTTAGGACATTAGTGCTTGGATTCCACCTCCATCTGCCTCTCCTGAGCTCCTAGGACATTAGTGCCTGGATCCCACCTCCATTTGCCTGTCCTGAGCTCCTAGGACATTAATGCTTGGATTCCACCTCCATCTGCCTCTCCTGAGCTCCTAGGACATTAGTGTTTGGATCTCACCTCCATCTGCCTGAGCTCCTAGGACATTAGTGCTTGGATTCCACCTCCATCTGCCTCTCCTGAGCTCCTAGGACATTAATGTTTGGATCCCACCTCCATCTGAATTTTCTGAGCTCCTAGGACATCATTGCTCCGATCCCACATCCATCTACTCTCCTGAGCTCCTAGGACATTAGTGCTTAGATCTCACCTTCATGTGCCTCTCCTGATCTTCCATAGCATTGGTGTTGGACTCCTACCTCCATCTGCCTTTCCTGCGCTCTTTAGGACATTAGTGCTTGGATCACACCTCCATCTGAATTTTCTTAGCTCCTAGGATATCAGTGCTCCGATCCCACATCCATCTG
This sequence comes from Rana kukunoris, assembly GCA_029574335.1. Taxonomy (NCBI): domain Eukaryota; kingdom Metazoa; phylum Chordata; class Amphibia; order Anura; family Ranidae; genus Rana; species Rana kukunoris. The sequence continues at coordinate 19,147,449 of CM056055.1, read as the reverse complement.
CTCTCCTGAGCTCCTAGGACAATGATGGCGAACCTTGACACTCCAGATGTTTTGGAACTACATTTCCCATGATGCTCATGCACTCTGCAGTGTAGATGAGCATCATGGGAAATGTAGTTCCAGAACATCTGGAGTGCCAAGGTTCGCCATTACTATCCTAAGACATTAGTGCTTGGATCCCACCTCCATGTTCCTCTCCTGACCTTCTATTACATTGGTGCTGGAACTCCTACCTCCATCTACCTTTCCTAAGCTCCTAGGACATTATTGCTTGGATCTCACCTCCATCTGCCTCTCCTGAGCTCCTAGGACATTGGTGCTGGGCTCCCACCTCCATCTGAATTTCTCTGAGCCCCTAGGATATCAGTGCTCGGATCTCACAACTATCTGCTCTCCTGAGTTCCTAGGACATTAGTGCTGGGATTTCATCTCCATCTGCTTCTCCTGACCTCCTATGACATTGGTGCTGGGATCTCACCTCAATCTGAATTTTCTGAGCTCCTAGAAAATCAGTGCTCAGATCCCACATCCATCTGCTCTCCTGAGCTCTTGGACATTAGTGCTTGGATCTCACCTCTGTGTGCCTCTCCTGATCTTCTAGGACATTGGTGACTCTCACCTCCATCTTTCTTTCCTGAGCTCCTAGAACATTAGTGCTTGGATCATCTCACCCCATCTGCCTCTCCTGAGCTACTAGGACATTAGTGCTGGGATCTCACCTCCATCTGCCTCTCCTGCGCTCCTAGGACATTGATGCTGAGATCTCACCTCAATCCTAAATTTCCCCTAGGATATCAGTGCTCGGATCCCATATTCATCTGCTCACCTGAGTTCATGGGACATTGGTGCTGGCATTCCACCTCCATCTGCCTAGGACATTAGTGCTTGGATTTCACATCCATCTGCCTCTCCTGAGTTCCTGGGACACTAATACTGGGATTCCACCTCCATCTGGCTGTAATGAGCTCCTGGGACATCAGTGTTTGGATCCCATCTCCATCTGCCTCTGCTGAGCTCCTAGGACATCGGTGCTGGGATCTCACCTCTCTCTGCCTTTCCTGAGCTCCTAGAACATTGGAGCTTTGATCACTCTTCCATCTGCCTTTTTTGTGTCCAACCCTAAGGTGTGCAAACATTCCTCATGCCACTTCAAGCCATCTCAGATAGCCACTTAAGATTATTGTAGGCGTCTGATGTAGTTCTTCCATGTCCTGCACCAACCACAGGCGGTCTGCTATATAGTCAAAGTATGTCTACCCCATAGTGCCTGGAAGAATCACTCTGTGCTAACAGAAATGGAGAGAGGTCTGGGCTCATATTCAAATACCTTACATAAATATATATATAAAACATCGGGCGCTAAAGAGGTGTGAGCACATGTTAACACCGAGGATATAAATGAACCCTCTGCACATAGTATACATCCTTATACATTTCTGGCAAACATTTGCAAAAAAGGTATTTATGGTTCACATATATTGCAATACATGTTCAAGCTGGCACTATATGCCCACTAAACAGTGCCATGAGTAAGTATTGTCATTTTGCAAAGTAGAGAAGAAACTGGCCAGGGACAAATAATTGTCACACAGTTGACCAGCTTTAATTGTATTGCAATATACATTTGGGAAATTTCAGAATTTTCACTCTGTGCTAACAGACCCACTGCAGGAAAAGACGGGGCAAGCAGTCTATTGGCACAGAACTCTGTCCTGGAGGACCATTCTGGTCCCTGGGAGTGATAATTCACAGACAAAACATGGAACAATAATTGCAGCTCTCTCTGGAGCTTAGTCAAATACTTTCAAGTAGCTTCTAACATAAATATAGATGGTAACTGAATCCCGAGCCTACACATATTTGGAAGTAAGTGACTATCTCTTTGTATTTCTATGGAAAGGCCCATATAAAATTAGGGCTTTTAAATATAAGTAGGACTCCCAGTTAAGAATCACACACCTTGTCCCCAATCGAGAATCATACACCTTGTCCCCATTAAAGAATCATACACCTTGTCCCCAATCAAGAATCACACACTTTGTCCCCATTTGAGAATCATACACCTTGTCCCCATTAAAGAATCATACACCTTGTCCCCAATCAAGAATCACACACCTTGTCCCCATTTGAGAATCATACACCTTGTCCCCATTAAAGAATCATACACCTTGTCCCCAATCAAGAATCACACACCTTGTCCCCATTTGAGAATCATACATCTTGTCCCCATTAAAGAATCATACACCTTGTCCCCAATCAAGAATCACACACCTTGTCCCCATTTGAGAATCATACACCTTGTCCCCAGTTAAGAATCATACACCTTGTCCCCAGTTAAGAATCACATACCTTGTCCCCAGTTAAGAATCACATACCTTGTCCCCATTTGAGAATCATACACTTTGTCCCCAATCGAGAATCTTACACCTTGTCCCCAGTTAAGAATCACATACCTCGTCCCCAGTTAAGAATCACATACCTTGTCTCCAGTTAAGAATCATACACCTTGTCCCCAGTTGAGAATCACACACCTTGTCCCCAATCGAGAATGATACATCTTGTCCTCAGTTGAGAATCACACACCTTGTCCCCATATGAGAATCATACATCTTGTCCTCAGTTGAGAATCATACATCTTGTCCTCAGTTGGGAATCACACATCTTGTCCTCAGTTGAGAATCATACACCTTGTCCCCAATCGAGAATCATACATCTTGTCCTCAGTTGAGAATCACACATATTGTCCTCAATTGGAAATCACACACCTTGTACTCAGTTGAGAATCACACACCTTGTCCTCAGTTGAGAGTCACACACCTTTTCCTCAGTTAAGAATCACACACCTTGTCCCCAGTTGAGAATCACACACCTTGTCCCCAGTTGAGAATCACACACCTTGTCCCCAGTTGAGAATCACACACCTTGTCCCCAGTTGAGAATCACACACCTTGCCCCCAGTTGAGAATCACACACCTTGTACTCAGTTGAGAATCACACACCTTGTCCTCAGTTGAGAATCACACACCTTGTCCTCAGTTGAGAATCACACACCTTGTCCTCAGTTTAGAATCACACACCTTTTCCTCAGTTTAGAATCACACACCTTGTCCTCAGTTGAGAATCACACACCTTGTCCTCAGTTGAGAATCACACACCTTGTCCTCAGTTGAGAATCACACACCTTGTCCTCAGTTTAGAATCACACACCTTGTCCTCAGTTGAGAATCACACACCTTGTCCCCAGTTGAGAATCACACACCTTGTCCCCAGTTGAGAATCACACACCTTGTCCTCAGTTGAGAATCACACACCTTGTCCTCAGTTGAGAATCACACACCTTGTCCCTATTTGAGAATCACACACCTTGTCCTCAGTTGAGAATCACACACCTTGTCCCCAGTTTAGAATCACACACCTTGTCCTCAGTTGAGAATCACACACCTTGTCCTCAGTTAAGAATCACACACCTTGTCCTCAGTTGAGAATCACACATCTTGTCCCCAGTTTAGAATCACACACCTTGTCCTCAGTTGAGAATCACACACACCTTGTTCCCAGTTTAGAATCACACACCTTGTCCTCAGTTGAGAATCACACACCTTATCCTCAGTTGAGAATCACACACCTTATCCACAGTTGAGAATCACACACCTTGTCCTCAGTTGAGAATCACACACCTTGTCCTCAGTTGAGAATCACACACCTTGTCCTCAGTTGAGAATCACACACCTTGTCCTCAGTTAAGAATCACACACCTTGTCCTCAGTTGAGAATCACACACCTTGTCCTCAGTTGAGAATCACACACCTTGTCCTCAGTTGAGAATCACACACCTTGTCCTCAGTTGAGAATCACACACCTTGTCCTCAGTTGAGAATCACACACCTTGTCCCCAGTTGAGAATCACACATCTTGTCCCCAGTTTAGAATCACACACCTTGTCCTCAGTTGAGAATCACACACCTTGTCCTCAGTTGAGAATCACACACACCTTGTCCCCAGTTTAGAATCACACACCTTGTCCTCAGTTGAGAATCACACACCTTATCCTCAGTTGAGAATCACACACCTTGTCCTCAGTTGAGAATCACACATCTTGTCCTCAGTTGAGAATCACACATCTTGTCCCCAGTTTAGAATCACACACCTTGTCCTCAGTTGAGAATCACACACACCTTGTCCTCAGTTGAGAATCACACACACCTTGTCCTCAGTTGAGAATCACACATCTTGTCCCCAGTTTAGAATCACACACCTTGTCCTCAGTTGAGAATCACACACACCTTGTCCTCAGTTGAGAATCACACACACCTTGTCCTCAGTTGAGAATCACACACCTTGTCCCCAGTTTAGAATCACACACCTTGTCCTCAGTTGAGAATCACACACCTTGTCCTCATTTGAGAGTCATACACATGGTCTACAAATTCAGAATCATACACCTTGTCTCCATATTAGAAACATACAATATGTTGTATTTTAATTGTATGGATGGTTTATTAGCGTAAAGTTTTAATTTGTTTTATGGGTGCTAATTCCTGTTATCGGTAATTATGTTGTGTCATTGTGTCTTGTTCTATTCATTGTTGTGATCTCACGTTGTCTTTGTTGAGTGTGGCTGTGTCGCAATATTTTCTCTTTGGGATTAATAAAGTATTCTGATTAACAGTTTGGGTCAAGTCTCAGACTTTCTCATGCTTAGCCTCACTTATGGCAAGCTAAGAAGCCTTCACAAATCAGAGGCCCTCATGTATTCACTGCAATAGGCCAAAAGCCGTTCTCGTGTCACTTCAGCATCTCCAAACCTTCGGCCCATCTCCTAATGATAACGTGGTCTTGACCTCAGCAGCAGAACAATCCTCAGCAGTTCCTCACTTCTTAACCATCAGTAGTCAGTCCCCTGGACACAGGACAGGATCTAGGCTTCCATACAGGCCAACAAGCCAAGAGCCCACCTGGGTTGTCCCAGATAATTGTTTGCCTGCCCCAGTGCCAATCCTGACCTCCCTGGGGCCCTAAGCAAAATAACATGTCACATTAAAGTTATGAGGCAGGGGGGGGGGGGGGGTCTGCTGACAGTAATATGTCACAACATCTTACCTCTTCTCCCATACAGCAAGCGGGGTGAGGGGCCGAAAATGACTTCTCACCAGGCGGGGCCTCTAGTAATTTGGGGGCCTAAGCGGCTTGCATAGTGAGCCTATAGGGCGGATGGCCCTGGCCTGCCCCAAACCACTGGGCATAGCTCCTTAGTACCTCAACAGCTGCTAAGTATATAACATTAACCCTTAGTCATACTTCTGGCTCAGCACTCTGCATAACGCAATAGAGCCTGGAAAAACAGCAGAAATGTAGAACATTAAGCAGGACATGAAGCAATGAAATCACCATCCTTTATACTCTCAATATCTGGTAAGTGATGCAGTGGACCATATCCACATGGCCATCTTTCCAGGCCTCCAACATTCTGTCTCTGGTTAGAATGGGTTGTTTTCCATCCCTGTGCCAGCCTGTAATAAGTCCTACTATTACTATTAGTTCCTTTTAACAGAATTAGCATACACAAGCCTAGACAATGCCTTCTGTGTTTGTTACGTGTCTTTTGTAAAGGTATCATTTTCCTTGTAACTTCCACTTATCTACCATTGTACAGCGGCACTTCCACACCGCCGGCAACACAATGGCATCTGTACAAAGACATACTAGTCTGAGGAGGGGAGAAATTCACTAGGTCCTACTATTGCTCACACCATTGTCTCCTCTCTGTGCCTGGAATGTGATTTATTAATACTAGATGAGACTTCCCTATCTGAGGCCGTGTACACACGGCAGAGAACCTCGACGGGCAGAACACATCGTTCCGCCCGTCGAGGTTCTCTGCCGGCCGTCGAAATCGGCGACCCGCCCGTCGGGAATGGCAACCAGCCATTCATCCAGGCGGGCCGTCGAGCAAATAGAGAGCGTGCTCTCTATTTCTGCTCAACGGGCTTCCCGACGGGAAGCTCGCCGAGAGCGTACACACGGCCGAGGTCCTCGCTGGAATGCAGCTTCCAGCGAGGTTCTCGCTGGTTTCCAGCGAGAACCTCGGTCGTGTGTACGCCGCCTTAAAGTAGATGTGAACCCTAACTAGATGACATTTACTTTGCTCTGTGCGCTGTGCATGATAAGCAATTGTCATATGTTTAAATCAGGTCCTGACTGGGGCAAGAAATAGACCTGGGCATTTTTGACTGAGCAACCCGTTTTTTTTTTTAAACCATATTATAAGAAGTAAAAGGGCAGTGTAACGAAACGTCCCACACTCCGCTGGAGTGCTTTCATCATATACCGCTACCTCCCAGTCTGAATATAGATATCAGATAATCCAACCGCTAACAAGCACAAAACAAGACGATACTCGTTTGGTTGCTGAACATGGTCTGTACACACGATAATTTTTCGGCATGAAAAAAAAAACAACGTTTTCAACATGTAGAAAAAACAATGTTTTTCCAACTTCATCATTAAAACGATGTTGCCCACACACCACCGTTTTTAAAACATGATGTAGCAAAGCACGGTGACGTACAAGAGGTACGCCGGCACTATAAAGGGGAAGTTCTATTCGCCTTTGGGCTGCTTTAGCTGATTCCGTGTTAGTAAAAGGCAATTCGCGCTTTTCTGTCTGTTACAGCGTGATGAATGTGCTTACTCCATTATGAACGGTAGTTTTATCAGAACGAGTGCTCCCATCTCATAACTTGCTTCTGAGCATGCGCGGGTTTTTTAACGTCGTTTTAGCCCACACACAATCTTTTTTTACAACCCGATAGTTTAAAACAACGTTAAAAAATGCAGCATGTTCGATTTTATTTTTTTTGTAGTTTTTCAGAAACCGAAAAATCATGTGAAGCCCACACACACCATCATTTTAAATGACATTTTTTTAAAACAAAATTTTTTCATGCCGAAAAATTATCGTGTGTACGCGGCATCATATACAGTTGAGGAGGAGGTTCCCCCCCTCCTGCTCATATTACTCTAACAATACACTTCCTCTCCTCTCCTGCTATCCGAACCTTGGATCCAGGTGGGAGTTTGGATGTCCCAGACTGCAGGAAGCATCCCACTGCTTGCCACCAATGTAAGGAAACGTCCCACACTCCGCTTAAGCGCTTTCATCATATATCGCTCCTTCCCAGTCTGAATATAAATATCAGATATTCCAACCGCTATCAACAAGACAATACTCGTTTGATTGCTGATCATGGACCTGAATCCAAAGTAACACCACCCCAAGGGTCCCCAGGCATACAGCTCACAAAGAGCACCGGTAGGTAGGGTCCATAATCGGTCGGCAAGAGGCCTCCAAAAGCCTCTGTCCCGGGTGAGTCTGTCACAGACAGTATCTGACTACGCCCATAGTGTATCCTAAGCATGTTGCGTTGTCTACATGACGTGTGTAGCCTGAAACATCTTTACTCCTCCTCCAAATGCTAGGCTATCAACCTACTGTCCCTCCCTGGACGCCGGCATCCTCTACTGAGTGAAAAAATGTCAAGTTTCTGTGATGTAAAAAAAATGAGAAAAGGATAAATACTTTTAGAACTTTTTCCATCTTTAATGTGACCTATAAACTGTACAACTTACTCAGTTGAACAACAAACTGAAATCTTTTAGGTGGGGGGAAGTAAAAATATATAAAAATCAAGTAATATGGTTGCATAAGTGTGCACACCCTTAGGTCTCGTACATACGACCGTTTTCCTCGACAGAATCCATCAAGAAACTTGGTGGCAGAGCTTTTTTGCCGAGGAAAACGGTCGTGTGTATGTTTTTCATAGGGAAAACTGTCGTGGAACTCAATGAGAAAAAAAGAGAACAAGTTCTCTTTTTCCTCGTTGGGAGTCTCAATTTCCTCATCGTGTTCCTCATCGCTTAGAAACCCGCACATGCTCAGAAGGGTGGAGACAGTGGAATCAAACTTCCCCTTTATAGTGCCGTCGTACGTGTTGTATATCACCGCATTTGAGAACGACGAGATTTGGTCTTGACAGTGTGAACGCAAAGAAAGCTTGTCAAGTTTCTCGACAAGCCTGACAAGGAACTCTTAGAGAAAAACGATGTTTCATTTACGGCGAGTTCCTCGGTCGTGTGTACGAGGCCTTACACTAATACCCTGTTGAAGCACCTTTTGGTTTTATTACAGCACTCAGTCTTTTTGGGTCAGTGCACAAAGCAAGGTCCATTAGGAAACAAATGAGTGAGTTTTGGAGTGGAGGAACTTGATTGGCGTAGGTCACCTCGAACACTGAGGTGATCTATGCCCAGAAGTAGGACCAAATACCTGTATTAGACAGTTATCTGCTACCTCCTCCCCCCCCTGAAATGTGCCAAATGTGACACCGGAGGGGGATCCCAAAAAGCGGAAGTTCCATTTTTAGGTGGTACTACGCTTTAAAGTACGGAATGGGTGGATTCACTACAGAGAGGGGCCATTTTTTGCCAAACACCTACTCAATATATAGGGTATTGTTGGACGAGGAGAATTGTTGGAGGAGAAAATGACTTGTCAGGAGGGTAATAGTCACCATACAAAACCAGCCGGTGGAATCTTAAAGGGGTGTTCCAGCCAAATGTTATGTTTATTAAAAGTCAGCAGCTATAAAAAGTGTAGCTGCTGGCTTTTGATAAACATTCACTTACCTGATCCAGCGTTCCAGCGACGTGCCGGCCGGGGCTCCGCTCCTCTCCCCCCCTTCCCGGCCGGCATCTTCATTCTAACTGTGGGCACCTGGCCGTGACAGCCTTCGGCTTCACGGCCGGGCACCCACTGCACATGCGCGAGCGTCAGTGCCCCACCGCTGATTGGACAGGCGATCGTCTAGGACCTGTCAGTGCCCTAGGCGGTCGCCTACAGGGAGGGGCTGCTGTGGGCGATTAAGCTTAATCGCCTAACCAGCCCCTCGGCGGAAGGAGGAAGTGGGGACAGGAAGTCCCACTCTTCCTGAAGCCCCCACTCCCCCCCCAAAAAAAATTACATGCCAAATGTGGCATGTAAGGGGGTGAGGAGTGGATTAGGCGGAAGTTCCATTTTTGGGTGGAACTCCGCTTTAAGGGTAACCCTTTTTGAGTTGTAAACAAGTAGGCTCTGTGTCAATAAGGACCAAGGTGGTATCCCTAAGCCTTGGAGGTATGACAGCAGACTGTTCTTCCTCAGGCACCAGATCGTCTAAAAGGGATAGATTAGACTGCTTGTCATCCTGAGCTGTAAGTGCAAAAGCAGCTGCGGGCATAACAGAGACTCTGGAGGAGAAGAAATACGCTTGCGGCCCCTGTGTTCTGAGTCAGCAATCATGGTAGTGATCTTTTGCACAAATTCCCACATAGTCACAGAATATTCCTTCCCGGAAAACGCAGAGGATGGAGCCTTGCTGTATGAAACCAATGAAGACTCCAAGGCATGTGTGGACTCAAGCTGGAAAGAGTGATTCAGACTGTTAACGTCAGGTCCAAAAGAAGAAACACTGCAAACTTCCCCAAGACTGCTGGTGAAAAATGTTTCCTCTTGTAGAAGGAACAGCATGTGGTATGTATAGAATCCAAATGGGGACAATGGGGTAAAGTGCCAGCATTTGGTGCAGTTTCTACAGCTACGGTGTTACCATCTCATTGTGCTGTGTTTGAGACTTGCTGTCCTGGCTTCCATTCTCTTTAGGGCATCGTAGGCTGGTGCTCAAAACAAACTGAAAGCCACATACAGTATTACCGCACATCCAGCGCAACTGGATAGGACAAAGTGGAAGTGGGCGTCGTGGAGAACAATGTCGATTGAGGAATTGGCTAGGACAATGCCGGTGAGTCCCCCTGACTGTAAATAGAATCTGAGGGGCTCATAGTATTAGGACCGCTCATTTAATAATTCCTCCATGCATTGTGGCCAGCCAGCTAAAGACTTTAACCCCTGTTGGGATAGCAATAATCATTGTGGCGGATGTAAAGTAGGCTCGTGTGTCTACATTTAGGTCAGTTGTAAATATGTGGTGGAATCCATGTGGTGTTGCCTTGGAAGGGGGGTAGTCGTATACGGTGAGTATAGCCCAAAAGCTATGTTTTCACTTGAAAAAAAGGGGGTCATCTTATACGCCGACAAATACGGTAAACAGAGTGAATGGACATAGTGTAGGAGTAGGGTGTGTATAGACAGGGTATAGGGACATGGTGTAGAGAAATTAAAGGGTATATAGGAATAGTACATGGATAGGGTGACAGACCTTCCAGGATCAGAAGAAAGAAACATTAGCCGTTCCGCCGTTGGGGTACAATTGGATCCTCGGCATCATTAGGTCTTGTTGGTAGGAACTAAGAGACTGGTCCGATTCTCTGATTAGCTGTATTCTAACTCTCTTTGTGAGTAGGACTTTTTGCTTTTATTTATTCAATAAAACCTCTTATGGTAATGCACTAGATCGGTGTGCCCTCCTTTTCTTTTTTCTTTTTGTCTCTTAGTAATTTGAACGCCCATGGTTCTGAGGAGGGCTGCAAGACTTTAGACCTTGCCTTAGGATTGGACTGCATCACCCTATAGCGAAAACACCAGAGCGCAGGAGATTTTTGTACTGTATATAGACAGGGTGTATGGACATTGTGGATGGGCAGGGTGTTTGGAAAGGGTGCATTGACATCATGTATGGACATTGTGTATAGACATGGCGTATGGATATTGTGTATGGACATGGTGTAGAGACATTGGGTGTATAGACAGAGACCCGGATTCACAGACACCGGCGCACATTTATGCCGCCGTAGCGTATCTTTTTTGGGCACCAGATCAGAGATGGCGCCTTCCACCCAGACAGCAAGATTTCTCCAAATGGCAAAAACCCTCAACACAACATGGCAGCTTGGCAGCCGGCGGCAGGACTCTGTCAATGGACTGTCTTACTGTAGTCCGCTTGTAATACAAGTTTATATCTTAAAGCATATTTCTCCATGGGAAAGATCCACCAACACATTCTGGAGTAGATGTGAGTAACAGAAGGAAGATTTCCTCAGCCGCCATCAGATGTAGATGGTGTTCTCATTGCTACTTGTACACGAGACTCTAAGGAGCAGTTGAGCACTGCCTGTACTTTGTGGTTTATCAAGGATCACCAAATGGACACCAGTGCCTGGAACTACCATTAGACAACGCACTGGCTGCTAAACGCAACTTGTTCTCATATTAAAAATTTAAAAGCTGTGGCCAACAAAGAAGAAGAAATGAAGAACGGGAATGAAAACATTTTACAAGGCAGAGCTCTTAATAGGAATGCCAAATCCCAGCTGAACCATGCTTGTGTCGTATCATATCTCCTCTATAAGGGCCAGTGACTGTCACCTAAACCCTGTGTTATCTAATGCCGAACTTAGCTGTGGACTCACTGAAGGGTTCCCAACAGTCTCTGCAGACCTCTCAATGCCTGGCCCCGACATTAAAATGGTTGTAAAGCTTTAAATATATATTTTTTAAATAACAAACATGTCATACTTACCTCCACTGTGCAGCTCGTTTTGCACAGAGTGGCTCCGATCCTCGTCTTTTGAAATGCTCTCCCAAGGGGGTTACCTTTGCGTGTGTGCTCCCTAGTCCTGTATTCGGCACCCATAGCCGCCAACTACAGGACTCGGCCCCGTCCCCCGGCCCTCGCGTCATTGGAGTTGATTGACAGCAGCGCGAGCCAATGGCTGAACTGCTATCAATCTATTCAATGAACAGCCGAGAAGAGGGGCCGAGATCAAGCGCGTTCTCGATGCGGGACTTTTCGAGGGCTCAGGTAAGTAAACCGGGGGGGGGGGGGGGCGGAAAACGTCAGATGTTTTTTCACCTTAATGTATAGGATGCGTTAAGGTGAAAAAAACATGAAACTTTACAATCCCTTATTAAGTATTAAATCAGACTTTCTTAACCTTTTCAACACAGAGAAACCCTTGAAATAACTTTCCGGTCTCAGGGAACTCCTGCTAAAAATTACTATAGCCATATCTCATGATACATTGGTGTGGTGGTCAGTGGGAAGAATGCTCCTTACATTTGTGGTCATTGGAAAGAATATCCCCCTTACAGATAGCTAAACAGATAATTGAGGGTCAGTGGGTACTTATCTGCAAGGCAAAAACTGGTCATTGCTCAAGGAACACCTAGCAACCTTTGGAGGTACCTTAGGGTTCCACAGAACCCTGGTTGAGAAACCATGGACTAGATCATTATGATTCAATCAATTCTAGAACAGGTCGCCGCTGGAGACTTTGACTGGTGATCCTTGGTCTTGCGGACTGTTGGGGTTTTAGGTAAGCAGCTCAGCCCTTGTCCCCCATTGTATATACTGTATTATACCATTACTATGCCAGGTTTGAATGTATTTCTATGCCAACTATTGATTGATTGTCAATTATTTGCAGATTTTTCTCCTGACGAAGCAGCAACTGGCCGCAAAACTAGTTGAGACACCCCCCATTGCGATCTTATCCCTCTGGGGACCATTATTGTGGTGATACCTATGGTCTGTCACTATGTTTTTAAAATTGTATATATTTGTTTGTGTTTTATTGATTTTGTATTAATAAAATGTATATTTCTCCTATACATGCATTTATATATTTGATTCTACCCGTACCGCAACAGTCCAACTGCCCTGTACCCCTCTCTCTTGGCTTTTTGTTTGGGGACCAAAAATCCAATTTCTATTCACTTCTAGAACAGGGACAAAATCAAGAACCAACTATGAGGAAATACATTCATCTGGAGGAAATATATATCTTTATGGAGGTTGTTATCCATATACAGTATACAGTATCTGGCTGTGTATTATGTAATACCTCTCTTGTTCCTCCTACAATCATTCAGCGGCTCTCACTTCCTTCAACAATGGTAATATAGGTCACACACAGGCTCTCCCTGAAGTAATATCAGAGGTATGTAGAAAATGCAGAATCCTTTATGAAGAGAGGCCTCTATTGTGTGCCTGGGCATGGGAAGGTGTCAGCTCTTCTATACGGGGCCGTTTATGGAATGCTAAACATGCTAACGAGAGGCGGCACATTTTCAGCGGGAGACGATCAACCTGCAACCTGCTGATGTACAGACTTATTAATGGAAACTCAGACACGGGTAACATATCTACAGGTGTATGGTGACAACCAGCTACCCCACCTCTACCAAATAAGCCATGATTTATTACACAAGACATGATATCTCAATACTACGAGCCTTGACCTGTGCCTGTACTTCTTCAGAAAACTACTAATGTAGCCCCGCAGTGCACTAAACCCCAAACCCAACCATACTACATGAACACTGAGCGCCAAACTCTCCCACTCTACATGAACACTAATCACCAAATTCAACACCCCCCCCCCCTACATGAACATTGAAACCCAATCCCCTACGTGAACACTAAACCCCAAACCCAACCATACTACACAAACACTAATCACCAAATTCACCCCCCCCCCCTACATGAACATTGAAACCCAATCCTCTACGTGAACACTAAACCCCAAACTTAACCACCCTACATCAACACTAAACCCCAACCCCAGCCACTCCACATGAACACTAAACCCCAAACCCAACCACCCTACATCAACACTAAACCCCAACCCCGACCACTCCACATGAACACTGAACCCCAAACCCAACCACCCTACATCAACACTAAACCCCAACCCCAGCCACTCCACATGAACACTAAACCCCAAACCCAACCACCCTACATCAACACTAAACCCCAACCCCTGCCACTCTACATCAACACTAAACCTCAACCCCTGCCACTCTAAATCAACACTGAACCCCAAACCCAACCACCCTACATCAACACTAATCACCAAACTCACCCCCCCCCCCCTACATGAACAGTGAAACCCAACCCTGTACATGAACACTAAACACCAAAATCACCCACTCTACATGAACACTAATCACCAAATTCACCCCCCCCCCCACATGAACATTGAAACCCAATCCTCTACATGAACACTAAACCCCAAACCCAACCATACTACATGAACACTGAACGCCAAACTCACCCACTCTACATCAACACTAAACCACAAACCTAACCACCCTACATGAACACTAAACCCCAGCCCCAGCCAAACACTAAACTCCAACCGCCCTACATGAACACTAAACACCAAGCATCCCCCCCCTACATGGACACTGAAACCCAATCTCCTTCATGAACACTAAACACCAAACTCACCCACTCTACATCAAAACTAAACCCCAAACCCGACCACCCTACATGAACACTAAATGCCAAACTCACCCCCTCCCCCCACATGAACACTGTAACGGAATGCCTGTGATACCCAGAGACTTTTGAAGGATGTGGGGTACTCCTGTGTCCAATCGCCCTACATGAACACTAAACACCAAGCCCCCCCTACATGAACACTGAAACCCAATCCCCTTTATGAACACTAAACAACAAACTCACCCACTCTACATGAACACTAAACCCCAAACCCGACCACTCTATAAGAAAACCCAAACACTAAACTCACCCACCCTACATGAACATTAAACACCAAACCCGACCACCCTACATGAACACTAAACATCAAACTCACCCCTCCCTATATGGATATTGAAACTCAACCCCCTATATGAACACTAAGCACCAAACTCACCCACTCTACATGAACACTAAACCCCAAACCCGACCACCCTATATGAACACTAAACACCAAACTCCCCCCCCCCACATGAACATTGAAACCCAGCCCCGTACATGAACTCTAAACACCAAAATCACCCACTCTACATGAACACTAAACCCCAAACCCAACCACCCTATATGAACACTAAACACCAAACTCCCCCCCCCCCCACATGAACATTAAAACCCAACCCCGTACATGAACTCTAAACACCAAAATCACCCACTCTACATGAACACTAAACTTCAAACCCAACCACCCTACACGAACATTAAACACCAAACTCACCCACTCTACATCAACACTGAATTCCGAAACCAACCACCCTACATGAACAGTAAACCCCAACCCCCTTACACGAACACTCAACGTCAAACTCAATCATTCTGCATGAACACTAAACCCCAAACCCGACCACCCTACGTGAACACTAAACGTCAAACTCACACACTCTACATGAACACTAAACCCCACACCCAACCACCCTACAAGAACACTAAACCACAAACCCAACCACCCTACATGAACACTAAACACCAAACTCACCCACTCTACATCAACACTAAACTCCAATACCAACCACCCAACACTAAATGCCAAACTCCCCCCCCCCCCCCCCGCTAAACACTAAACCCCAAGCCCCCTACATGAAAACACAAAACCCTACACTAAAAACCAAACTTACCCAACCTACATGAACACTAAACCCCAAACTAAACCCTCCTACATGGCATGAATACTAAACCCCAAACCCAACCACACAACATGAACAGTCCTGGAATCAGAAGACACTGGTGTGAGACATGGACAGACGCCTCACAAGGGATCCCGGCCACGGTCTACCCACAGACAGCCCTATCCATAGACTCATCTATGGCCAGTCTGGTAACGGAAATGGGTGGACAGCAGTCTTTGACAGGTTCTTGGATGTGGGTGTCCACTGATGTCAACACACAGGCCTGCAGGTGCAGTGTGGTGTGGCGGCAATTAAACACACATTCCAGGTGTTATTAGTAGAACTTGTATTGTAGTAAAGGAAAAACAGTTCACAACAAACCCGTTGGGAGAAGGCCCAACCAGGAACAATCACAGATGCCAACAGAATATAGCGGAGCAGGTATCAGCCAAACTGACAGCATCTGTCTTGAGGGGCGGCCTGGCTATCTCCTGCCCATAGGGGAAGATGTCCAAAGAGATTGCGAGCTTTAAGCTTTCCTTTCCTGCCCGGAACCTTTCCCTGCCTCTAATTCTGTCCCTGACAGACAGGTGACCTGTCCCTACACCACCCACAGGCAAATCTGTGCCAAACCCAGGGGCCAGGGTCTTAAAGAGAATCTTCCACACCCAAGATGGCCAGCAGAGTCACACGGGCAGCCAGTATCCATTGGATCACTACCACAGTGACTCGGGAAACCATAGAGTAACCATGTCCCTCATGACTTTCTCCCTCTGCATTGCCGCTGCTGTTGAGCACCACCTGCATTGGAGACAGCAGACTGCACATGCCTTCAGTTCTATATACCCTCGCCATGACTCTGTGACCTGCAGCGTGTGTACAGAACAGAAATAGTTCATAAGTTTCCTATATGGAAAAGCTCCCACCAGGAGTTCCTTATCTTCTATATTCCTGGTCATGTGATTGCACCGGTTCTTTGTCCAGGGATTGGTGTATATATAGGTGTTTATACTTTTAATGTTCTGACGTCCATACGTTAATTGACCACAAAGGAGACCTGGAATTAGCTGGGGAGGATCGAAGCACACCTAATTATACAGATTCAGGTCTACCCTACCACAATTATGATCCCAGAGTTTTCCTTTAAGACTTCTGTCCCTAATTTTAATACGTGGTTACACTAACAAACCTCTTAGTCCACTAAGTACTGGGACTTAATCTCCCTCAGTGTAATCCTTTTAAAAAGAACTAAGCAGATCATAGTGTGAGTCACAAGAAAAGAAATGTGGATTGTTTAAATGTCTTGCAGAATCAACAGAAACTCCACACAACATGGCCACCAGAACATGGCGGATAGTGTGCTTCTCTTCTCTCCTGCATTCTCTTCTCGTGCCTTTTCTTCTCGTGCTCTCTCTTCTCTTGCCTTCTCTTCTCTTGCCTTCTCTTCTTTTGCCCTCTTATCTCTTGCCCTCTCTTCTCTTGCCTTCTCTTTTTTGCCCTCTTATCTCTTGCCCTTTCGTCTCTTGCCTTCTCTTCCTTTGCCCTCTTATCTCTTGCCCTCTCTGGTCTTTCCCTTACTTATTTTGCCCGCTCTTCTCTTGCCCTCTTTTCTCTTGTCATCTCTTCTCTTCACCTCGTTTCTCTTTTCTTGCCCTCTTTTCTATTGACCTCTCTTCTCTTGTCCTCGTTTCTCTTGCCCTCTCTTCTCTCCTCTACTCTTCTTTTCGCCTCTTGTCTTCTCTTGTCCTCTTTTCTCTTGACCTCTCTTCTCTTACCCTCTTTTCTCTTGACCCCTCTGCTCTTGTCCTCATTTCTCTTGCTTCTCTCCTATTCTGTTCTCCTCTTGTCTTCTCTGTTACTCTTTTGACCTCTCTTTGCTTGCCCTCTCTTCTCTTGCCTTCTCTTCTTTTGCCCTCATTTCGCTTGCCCTCTCTTCTCTTGCCTTCTCTTCTTTTGCCCTCTTATCTCTTGCCCTCTCTGGTCTTTCCCTTACTTCTTTTGCCCGCTCTTCTCTTGCCATCTTTTCTCTTGCCTTCTATTCTCTTCACCTCTTTTCTCTTCTCTTGACCTCTCTTCTCTTGTCCTCGTTTCTCTTGCCGTCTCTTCTCTCTTCTCTTCACCTCGTCTTCTCTTGTTCTCATTTCTCTTGAAATTTCTCTTAATTCGCTTGCCCTCTGTTCTCTTGAGCACTCTTCTCTTGTCCTCATTTCTCTTGCCATGTCTTCTCTCTTCTTCTGTTCTCCTCTTCTCTTCCTCTTTTCTCTTGACCTCTCTTTGCGTGCCCTCTCTTCTCTTCTCTTGCCTTCTCTTCTTTTACCCTCTTTTCTCTTGCCCTCTCTTCTCTTGCCTTCTCTCCGTTTGCCCTCTTATCTCTTGCCCTCTCTAGTCTTACCCTTACTTCTTTTGCCCACTCTTCTCTTGCCCTCTTTTCTCTTGACCTCTCTTCTCTTGTCCTTGTTTCTCTTGCCGTCTCTTCTCTCTTCTTTTCTCCTCACCTCTTGTCTTCTCTTGTTCTCTTGCCCTCTCTTCTCTTGTCTTGCCCTCTGTTCTCTTGACCTCTCTTCTCTTGTCCTCATTTCTCTTTCTCTCTCTTCTCTTCTCTTCTCCTCTTGTCTTCTCTTCCCATCTTTTCTCTTGACCTCTCTTCCCTTGCCCTCTCTTCTCTTCTCTTGCCTTCTCTTCTTTTGCCCTCGTATCTCTTGCCTTCTCTTCTTTTGCCCTCTTATCTCTTGCCCTCTCTTCTCTTGCCTTCTCTTCTTTTGCCCTCTTATCCCATGCCCTTTCCTCTTTTGCCTTCTCTTCTTTTGCCCTTTGATCTTTTGCTCTCTCTGGTCTTTCCCTTACTTCTTTTGCTTGCTCTTCTCTTGCCCTCTTATCTCTTGCCCTCTTAACTCTTGCCCTCTCTGCTCTTGCCTTCTCTTCTTTTGCCTGCTCTTCTCTTGCCCTCTTTTCTCTAGCCTTCAGGAAGGATGGGACAGTGCTGAGTGTATTGTGATGGCACCAACTCAATTTTTAGACAAGACAATCAGCCTCCATCTCTGGCTGTTTATAAATGATATACAGTAGTAAGGATAAAAAAGTGATGTCACTATGTTTACAATGGAAACAAAGCTGTTTTCTCATCTCTGAAATTAGACAAAGGTGAATAAGTATCACAGCCGTCCATGGATTTCACACAACCACAGACATTTCACCATGTGTACACAATGGAGAATATCCAGTACAATGGCTACAGCAATACCAGCTGGAGACGATTAGTGGACTATACTGTATATACTTCATGTTGAGCTTACTGGGGACTGTGCACACCTTTTATAGGGGTCAGCGAGGACAGTGGACTGTTTACACATTATAGAGGGGTCACCATATCTCCCGGCTGTCCCTGATTTCAAAGGAACTATCCCTGATTTGAAGCAATGTCCCTCCTACAGTCTTTTCCTCCTTATTTGTCCCTCATTTCATATAATTTTATATAAAATGCACTTTTTATCTTTCAAAAAGTGTTTCCCGGAGCTAAACCTTTCATCCAGTTTCTAAATTGCTGCATTTGTAAATTTCAAAAGCCAATAAAAGGAATAATAGAGGTAAAACAAAAAGCCCTTGTGGGTTTAACAAATCTTTTATTTTTCTCTTTTACAGGGGGCGGGTCTTATGCCTACATACTTTTGCTAGTAGGTGTCCCTCATTCCCATCTCGAAAAGTTGGTATGGGTCAGTAAGGACAGTGGACTGTGTATACCTTGTAGAGGGATCGGTGAGGACTGGGGACTGTCTACACCTTTAGACGAGTCACTGAGGACTGGGGACTGTTTACACATTGTAGAGGGGTCCGTGGGGACTGGGGACTGTTTACACATTGCAGAGGGGTCACTGAGGACTGGGGACTGTTTACACATTGTAGAGGGGTCACTGAGGACTGGGGACTGTTTGCACGTTGCAGAGGGGTCAGTAAGGACTGGGGACTGTTTACACATTGTAGAGGGGTCCGTGGGCACTGGGGACTGTTTACACATTGTAGAGGGGTCAGTGAGGACTGGGGACTGTTTACACATTGTAGAGGGGTCCATGGGCACTGGGGACTGTTTACACATTGTAGAGGGGTCAGTGAGGACTGGGGACTGTTTACACATTGTAGAGGGGTCAGTGAGGACTGGGGACTGTTTACACATTTTAGAGGGGTCAGTGAGGACTGGGGACTGTTTTCACATTGTAGAGGGGTCAGTGAGGACTGGGGACTATTTACACATTGTAGAGGGGTCACTGAGGACTGGGGACTGTTTACACATTGTAGAGGGGTCCGTGGGGATGGGGACTGTTTACACATGAGGGGGTCACTGAGGACTGGGGACTTTTACACATTGTAGAGGGGTCACTGAGGACTGGGGACTGTTTGCAGTTGCAAGGGGTCAGAAGGACTGGGGACTGTTTACACATTGTAGAGGGGTCCGTGGGGACTGGGGACTATTTACACATTGTAGAGGGGTTAGTGAGGACTGGGAACCGTTTACACATTGTAGAGGGGTCAGTGAGGGCTGGGGACAGTTTACACATTGTAGAGGGGTCACTGAGGACTGGGACTGTTTACACATTGGGGGGTCATGGGGACTGTCAGCATGGACTGTTACATTGTAGAGGGGTCTGAGGACTTGTAGAGGGGTCAGCATGGACTGTTAGTACTTTGTAGAGGGGTCAGCATGGACTGTTAGTACTTTGTAGAGGGGTCAGCATGGACTGTTAGTACTTTGTAGAGGGGTCAGCATGGACTGTTAGTATTCTGTAGAGGGGTCAGCATAGACTGTTGGTACTTTGTAGAGGGGTCAGCATGGACTGTTAGTACTTTGTAGAGGGGTCAGCATGGACTGTTAGTACTTTGTAGAGGGGTCAGCATGGACTGTTAGTACTTTGTAGAGGGGTCAGCATGGACTGTTAGCACTTTGTAGAGGGGTCAGCATGGACTGTTAGTACTTTGTAGAGGGGTCAGCATGGACTGTTAGCACTTTGTAGAGGGGTCAGCATGGAATGTTAATATGTTGAGGTATGAAGGTGGAATGCAGTGTTCAGAGAGGTCCCACAACGTCCCGGACCTTACATGTAGAATGCTTTCAGTGAAGCACACATAAAATGTGAATTCTCAGATTACGTAATCCATTTTACTGTTTCGGCATTACAGAATCTCGTTGGCTTTATATCTACAAACATGAAAACGGTTTTATCCAGCCAGCGGTCTGATCAGCATGCTGCCAATTCACCTCTCTGTAGAGTAGGAGCCTGGAACTAATCCAAGATGGCATATACATGGAGCCAGCTACATACTTCTTACATTAGTCTGGCACACCGGGGTGTAAAATTAATCTGCAATCAAATGAATACTCAGCCAGGAAGACGTCTACCACCAACGACACGCCACTGCCAGTCCGTCATAAAATCAATACAGCATAGAGAGGGTATCAGTGAGCATTACCTCCAAAATAAACAGAAAATCTATTACACACTAAGAGAAGAGCCCCACACAGCGTGGACCACAAGTACGCCGCTTCACACAATGTGGACCTGAACCTGCCGAAGAGGAAGGAACCAGAATTGTAAAATTATATTCTAGGATCCCCATTCGACCCAGCTTTGGATGTAAGGCTGACAGGGGGTCTCCATTGTGCCCCCTTCCCGGGTACCTGTATGCAATGATCATAACCTGCCTAAAAAGGTTGTTGGGGTTTATTAGAAATTAAGGGTCAAACTAAGGGAGGGATCTCCAAACCTTTTAGTAAAAGGGCTACATTGCACTGTACAAATATTTGCAGGACGAAAAAATATCCACCTCCTTATATCAGAGTCCCCCCCCCTTACATCCGGGTCCCCATTAGGGGCCCCCCTTATATCAAGGTTCCCATCAGAGACCCCTCTTACATCAAGGTCTCCATCAGAGGCTCTTTTTACATCAAGGTCCCCATCAGAGTCTCCCCTTACATCACGTTCCCCATTAAAGGCCACCCTTATATCATGGTCCCCATTAGAGTTCCCCTTTACATCAGAGGCCCCTCTTACATCAAGGTTCCCATTAGAGTCCTCCTTTACATCAGGGTCCCCCTTACATCAAGGTCACCATCAGAGTCCTTCATACATCAGGGGTTCCAATCAGAGGCTCCTCCTTCATCAAGGTCCCAACCAGAGGCCACTTTTAAATTAAGGTCCCCATCAGAGGCCTCTTTTAAATCATGGTCCCCATCAAAGTCTCCCCTTACATCAGAGTCCCCATTAAAAGCCACCCTTACATTGAGATCCCCATTAGTGTTCACATTTACATCAGGGTCCCCTTTAGAGTCCCCCTTACATCAGGGTCCACATCAGAGGTTCCTCTTACAGCAAGGTTCCCATTAGAGTCCTCCTTTACATCAGAGTGCCCCTTACATCAGGGTCCTCATTAAAGGCCACCCTTACATCAAGGTCCCCATAAGAGTCCCCCTTTACATCAGGGTCCCCATCAGAATCCCCCTTAAATTGGGGTCCACATCAGAAGCCCCTCTTACATCAAGGTTCCCATTAGATTCCCCCTTTACATCAGGGTTCCCACTTACATCAGTGTCACCATCAGAGTCCTTCTTATATCAGGGTCCCAATTAAAAGCTCCTCCTACATCAAGGTCCCCATTAGAGTCCCTCCTTACATCAGGGTCCCCATCAGAGTCGCCCTTTACATCAGAGTCCCCATCAGAGGCCCCCCTTACATCAAGGTCTCCATCAGAGGCCCCTCTTACATCAAGGTTCCCATTAGAGTCCCCTTTACATTAGGGTCCCCATCAGAGTCCCCCTTACATCAGGGTCCCATTAAAGCACCTTTACATCAAGGTCCCCAATTAGAGTCCCCCTTTACATCAGGGTCCCCATCAGAGGCCCCCCCCCCTACATCAAGGTCTCCATCAGAGACCCCTCTTACATCAAGGTTCCCATTAGATTTTCTCTTTACATTAGGGTCCCATTAAAGGCCACCCTTACATCAAGGTCCCCATTAGAGCCCCCCTTTACATCAGGGAGCCCATCAGAAGCCCCCCTTACATCAAGGTCTCCAGAGACCCCTCTTACATCAAGGTTCCCATTAGATTCCCCCTTTACATTAGGGTCCCCATCAGAGTCCCCCCTTACATCGGGATCACCACCTGAGTCCTTCACCACCAGGGCCCCATTAGAGGCCTCCCTGACATCAAAGTCCCAATCAGAGTCTTCCCTTACCTCAGGGTACCCATCAGACTCTCAGAGTCCCTATGAGAGGCATCTGGATTAAATAGAGTTTAATAGGACAAGAGTTAAAGTGAGGGTTAGAGGTATAGGAGTTAATCTAAGGGTAGGGAGGTTAAAGCGGAACTTCACCCAATAGAGAAAGTTCTGCTATTCCCCCTTCTACTTTATCAGAAAGAGAGAGAGGAAAAAAGGATGATACAGAATGAACAAGAAAGGAGAAAGATACAGAGAAAGAGAGAGAGAGGGAGATACAGCATTGAAGAGAGAGGAGAAGGAGAGAAAGAAACAGAGAGAGGAAAATACAATGGGGCTGATTTACTAAAGGAAAAAAGGCTGTGCACTCTGCAAGTTGCTCCAGAGCTTAGTAAATGAAGGGAGGCTTCACTTCGCAAAGAATACCCAATCACATGCAAGAAAAAGAAAATCAGCTTTTTTGCTTGCACATGATTGGATGATGGAAGTCAGCAGAGCTTCTGCTCATTTAATAGGCTCTGGGGATACTGCACTTTTCAAAGTGTACAGTCTATTTGCCTTTAGTAAATCAACCCCATAGCAAAAGAGAGAGGAGAAGGTAAGAAAGATAGAAGAAGAGAGGAGAAAAAGAGTAGAAAAAGCGAGAGAAAAAGAAAGAATGATACAGAGAGAGAGAAAGAGACGGAGGAGAAGGAGAGTAAGAAACACAGAGAGAAAGAGAGAGAGAGGGAGAGAGAGGACAAAGAGAGACAAATACTGAGTGAAAAGGAGAGAAGAAGGAGAGATAGAAAAGGAAGATACAAAGTGAAAGAGAGAGGAAAGAAAGAAACAGAGGGAGAGAGGAGAAGAAGAAGATACAAAGGGGCAAATATGTTGTGTACTCTGGAGCAACTGCAGTTTCCAAAGTGCACAGTCTATTTGCCTTTGGTAAATCAACCCCTATAGTGAAAGAGATAGGGGAAGGAGAGAATGATACAGAGAGAAAGAGTGAGAGATAGGACAAAGAAAGAACATACAGAGTGAAAGAGAGAGGAGCAGGAGAGAAATATACAGAGAGGGAGGAGAAGGAGAGAAAAAAATAGAGAGAGAGAGAGAGAGAGAGAGAGAGAGAGAGAGAGAGAGAGAGAGGGGGGGGAAAAGAGGAAGATACAAAATTAAAGAGAGAAAGGAGAAAAAGAAACAGAGAGAGAGAGAGAAGAGGAAGATACACAATTGAAGAGAGAAAGGGAGAGAAATCAACAGAGAGTGAGAGGAGAAGAGGAAAATACAAAATGAAAGAGAGAGGAGAGAAAGATACAGAGAGAGAGGAGAAGGAGAGAAATAAAGAGAGACAGAAGAAGGAGAGAAAGATACAGAGAGGGAGAAGGAGAGAAAGAAAGAGAGAGAGGAGAAGGAGAGAAAGATACGGAGAGGGAGGAGAAGGAAAGAAAGAAAGAAAGAAAGAAAGAAAGAAAGAAAGAAAGAGAGAGAAAGAGAGAAAGAAACAGAGATGGAGGAGAAGGAGAGAAAGATACAGAGAGGGAGGAGAAGGCAAAAAAGATACAGAGAGAGAGAGAGAGGAGAAGAAGAGAAAGATACAGAGAGGGAGGAGAAGGAGAGAAAGATACAGAGAGAGAGGAGAAGGAGAGAAAGATACAGAGAGAGAGGAGAAGGAGAGAAAGATACGGAGAGGGAGGAGAAGGAGAGAAAGATACAGAGAGAGAGGAGAAGGAGAGAAAGATACAGAGAGAGAGGAGAAGGAGAGAAAGAAACAGAGATGAAGGAGAAGGAGAGAAAGATACAGAGAGAGAGGATAAGGAGAGAAAGATACAGAGAGAGAGGAGAAGGAGAGAAAGAAACAGAGATGGAGGAGAAGGAGAGAAAGATACAGAGAGGGAGGAGAAGGCAAAAAAGATACAGAGAGAGAGAGAGAGGAGAAGAAGAGAAAGATACAGAGAGGGAGGAGAAGGAGAGAAAGATACAGAGAGAGAGGAGAAGGAGAGAAAGATACATAGAGAGAGGAGAAGGAGAGAAAGATACAGAGAGAAAGGGAAAGGGGAGAGAAAGATACAGAGAGGGAGGAGAAGGAGAGAAAGATACAGAGAGAGAGAGGAGAAGGAGAGAAAGAAATAGAGAGAGAGGAGAAGGAGAGAAAGATACGGAGAGGGAGGAGAAGGCGAGAAAGATACAGAGAGGGAGGAGAAGGCGAGAAAGATACAGAGAGGGAGGAGAAGGAGAGAAAGAAACAGAGAGGGGGAGAAGGAGAGAAAGAAAGAGAGAGAAGAGAAGGAGAGAAAGATACAGAGAGAGAGAGGAGAAGGAGAGAAAGATACAGAGAGAGAGAGGAGAAGGAGAGAAAGATACGGAGAGGGAGGAGAAGGCGAGAAAGATACAGAGAGAGAGGAGAAGGAGAGAAAGATACAGAGAGGGAGGAGAAGGAGAGAAAGATACAGAGAGAGAGAGAGAGGAGAAGGAGAGAAAGAAATAGAGAGAGAGGAGAAGGAGAGAAAGATACGGAGAGGGAGGAGAAGGCGAGAAAGATACAGAGAGGGAGGAGAAGGAGAGAAAGAAACAGAGAGGGGGAGAAGGAGAGAAAGAAAGAATGAGAAGAGAAGGAGAGCAAGATACAGAGAGGGAGGAGAAGGAGAGAAAGATACAGAGAGATAGGAGAAGGAGAGCAAGATACAGAGAGGGAGGAGAAGGAGAGAAAGATACAGAGAGATAGGAGAAGGAGAGCAAGATACAGAGAGGGAGGAGAAGGAGAGAAAGATACAGAGAGAGGGAGAAGGAGAGAAAGATACAGAGAGGGAGGAGAAGGCGAGAAAGATACGGAGAGGGAGGAGAAGGCGAGAAAGATACAGAGAGATAGGAGAAGGAGAGAAAGATACAGAGAGAGGGAGAAGGAGAGAAAGATACGGAGACTGCTATACATGTGGATTGAATGATTCCTGGCTACTGGTTGGATTGGGACTATGCTGGGCTGTCATAGATACCGGTGCTGCTGCTGTGGATTGTTTCTCCACCAGTGAACTATCTACTGTTTTGTATGACATGTATGTTGTATATTTTATTGGAAAAACAAATAAAAAAAAATACAGAGAGCAAGATACCAAGCGAGGGGAAAAGGGGAGAAAGATAGAGAGAGAGAGTGAGAGAGAGAGAGAGAGGGTGAGAGAGAGAAAGAGAGAGAGAGAGAGAGAGAGAGAAAGAGAGAGAGAAAACTGAGAAAAAGATAGAGAGTGGGAGAAATATACAGAGAATGCTAAAGAAAAGAGAGAACGATATACAGAGAGAGAGGGAGAAAAAGGAAAGGGAAGAAGAGGAGAAGGAGAATAGGATAGAAATGAAGGAGGGGGGTGGGGCAAAGAGAAGGAGGAGAAGGAGAAAAGTGGAAGAGAGGAGTGCAGTTAAAAGCACAGAGAAAGAGGAGAGGAAAAAAGAAAGACAAATAGAGAAATGGAGAAAAAAATATTGCACAGTAGAGAAGAATAGCTGAGAAGAAGCAACATTGGAGGAGGGGGGGGCAGGAGAGGAGACAAAAAAGGTGGTGAGGGGCAGGAGGGGAGACAGAGAGAGGTGAAGACGGCAGGAGAAAAGACAAAGAAAGGTGGCAAGGGGCAGGAAAGGAGATAAATAGAGGTGGCGAGGGGAGAAGAAGAGACATGGAGAGGTGGCGAGGGCAGAAGAGGAGAAAAAGAGCAGTGGCGAGTGCAGGAGAGGAGGCAGAAAAAATTGAGAGGGCAGGAGAGGAGACCGAGATATGTGGAGAGGCAGGAGAGGAGATAGAGAGGAGATGCAGAGGGCAGGAGAGGAGTCAGAGAGAGGTGGAGAGAGCAGAAGAAGAGAGCAAAGAGAGAGACAGAGAGGGCAGGAGAGGAGACAGAGAGAGGTGGAGAGGGCAGAAGAAGAGAGAGGTATAAGAAGAGAGAGGTGAAGAGGAGACAACAAGAGGTGGAGAGGGCAGGAGAGGAGATAGAGAGAGGTGGAGAGGGCAGGAGAGGATATAGAGAGAGGTGGAGAGGGCAGGAGAGGACATAGAGAGAGGTGGAGAGGGCAGGAGACAGAGGTGGAGAGGAGACAAAGATACAGAGAGGAATGGTGGGGAGACAGAGAGAAGAAGAGAGGGCCGGAGAGGAGACAGAGAGAAGAAGAGAGGGCCGGAGAGGAGACAGAGAGAAGAAGAGAGGGCCGGAGAGGAGACAGAGAGAAGAAGAGAGGGCCGGAGAGGAGACAGAGAGAAGAAGAGAGGGCCGCAGAGGAGACAGAAAGAAGAAGAGGCGGCCGGAGAGGAGACAGATAGAGGAAGAGAGGGCCAGTGAGGAGACAGAAAGAAGAAGAAAGGGCTGGAGAGGAGACAGAGAGAGGAAGAGAGGGCCGGGGTGAAACAGAGAGAAGAAGAGAGGGCAGGAGAGGAGACAGAGAGAAGAAGAGAGCGCAGGAGAGGAGACAGAGAGAAGAAGAGAGGGCCGGAGAGGAGACAGAGAGAAGAAGAGAGGGCTGGAGAGGAGACAGAGAGAAGAAGAGAGGGCCGGAGAGGAGACAGAGAGAAGAAGAGAGGGCCGGAGAGGAGACAGAGAGAAGAAGAGAGGGCCGGAAAGGAGACAGAGAGAAGAAGAGAGGGCCGGAGAGGAGACAGAGAGAAGAAGAGAGGGCCGGAAAGGAGACAGAGAGAAGAAGAGAGGACCGGAGAGGAGACAGAGAGAAGAAGAGAGGGCCGGAAAGGAGACAGAGAGAAGAAGAGAGGGCCGGAGAGGAGACAGAGAGAAGAAGAGAGGGCCGGAAAGGAGACAGAGAGAAGAAGAGAGGGCCGGAGAAGACTCAATTAAAGTCGTTAAGAAGGGGAGTCGGGAAATCACAATGGCTGCCCACAATTTTTTTATAGAGTACATTTCCAGTGTATGTTCTGTTTTGATGAGACGGACACGGTCTAAGTGCACAGCAGCTAAATGGCGGCACAAACATGATCACTACCAATAGGGGTTAAATCAGCGTTTTGCTGAACACATTACTGCTGCTCATGTCCGGCTGAAAATTAAGTCGCCAAACTCATTAAGAAAGATTTACAGCTGAACCACAGGTTTACTGAAGCTGAAGGGAACAGAAAGATAAAAAAAAAAGAAAAAAAAAATCTCATTACTTGAAACGATTATAGTTTTAATGAAATAAAGCGAGTGGGCGGTGGCAGCGTCACGAGACGGCCCCGGCCAGGGAATGCCTGACATGTTTGTTTCAGGGATTTCAGCTGGGGAAATGGTGGTCGGGCTCCACCACTCGTATCATACGGTCTGTGGTTACTATGGTTTATTACACCTCATACAGCACAACGCCAGCTTCATCCCTACAGCGTCAGCTTCATCCCTACAGCGTCAGCTTCATCCCTACAGCGTCAGCTTCATCCCTACAGCGTCAGCTTCATCCCATACATATCACTTATACAGCGCCAGCTTCATCCCATACAGGTGTATATATTACTTTCACAGTGGAGCCCCCCCTTTTTTTGTCATTCAGGTGTATATATTACTTTTACAGTGGAGCCCCCCCTTTTTTTATCATTCAGGTGTATATATTACTTTCACAGTGGAGCCCCCCCTTTTTTTGTCATTCAGGTGTATACATTACTTTCACAGTGGAGCCCCCCCTTTTTTTGTCATTCAGGTGTATATATTACTTTTACAGTGGAGCCCCCCTTTTTTTATTATTCAGGTGTATATATTACTTTCACAGTGGAGCCCCCCCTTTTTTTGTCATTCAGGTGTATATATTACTTTTACAGTGGAGCCCCCCCTTTTTTTTTTTCAGGTTATTCAGTGTGTTTATTTATAAATTAC
Organism: Rana kukunoris; assembly: GCA_029574335.1. Lineage (NCBI taxonomy): Eukaryota > Metazoa > Chordata > Amphibia > Anura > Ranidae > Rana > Rana kukunoris. Next base: position 19,119,077 of record CM056055.1, on the reverse strand, counting down.
TTTCACAGTGGAGCCCCCCCTTTTTTTGTCATTCAGGTGTATATATTACTTTTACAATGGAGCCCCCCCTTTTTTTATTATTCAGCCGTGTGTATATATTTCACAGTGGAGTACCCCCTTTTTTTTGTTACGATTTAGTGTATATATTACTTTACAGTGAGAGCCCCCCCTTTTTTTGTCATTCAGGTGTATATATTACTTTTACAGTGGACCCCCCCCTTTTTTTTTATTATTCAGGTGTATGTATTACTTTCACAGTGGAGCCCCCCCTTTTTTTGTCATTCAGGTGTATATATTACTTTTACAGTGGAGCCCCCCCTTTTTTTATTATTCAGGTGTATATATTACTTTCACAGTGGAGCCCCCCCTTTTTTTGTCATTCAGGTGTATATATTACTTTTACAATGGAGCCCCCCTTTTTTTATTATTCAGGTGTATATATTTCACAGTGGAGTACCCCCCTTTTTTTGTTACGATTTAGGTGTATATATTACTTTACAGTGGAGCCCCCCTTTTTTTGTTATTCAGGTGTATATATTACTTTCACAGTGGAGTACCCCCATTTTTTTGTTGCGATTTAGGTGTATATATTACTTTCCCAGTGGAGTCCCCCCCCCCCTTTTTTGTTATTCAGGTGCATATATTACTTTCCCAGTGGAGCCCCCCCCCCCTTTTTGTTATTCAGGTGCATATATTACTTTTACATTGGAGTCCCCCCCCCTTTTTATTATTCAGGTGTATATATTACTTTCACAGTGGAGCCCCCCCCCCCTTTTTTTTGGGGGATTTAGGTGTAATATTATTATTTCACAGTGGAGCCCCCCCTTTTTTTTGGTAGTCAGGTGTATATATTACGTTTACAGTGGAGCCCCCCCCCCCTTTTTTTTATTATTCAGGTGTATATATTACTTTTCACAGTGGAGTAAACCCCCCCTTTTTTTGTACAATTTAGGTTTATATATTACTTTACAGTGGAGCCCCCCTTTTTTTGTTATTCAGGTGTATATATTACTTTCACAGTGTAGTACCCCCTTTTTTTTGGTTGCGATTTAGGTGTATATATTACTTTCACAGTGGAGTCCCCCCCCCATTTTTTTTGTTATTCAGGTGTATATATTACTTCTACAGTGGAGTCCCCCCTTTTTTTGTTATTCAGGTGTATATATTACTTTTACACTGGAGTACCCCCCCCTTTTTTTTGTTATTCAGGTGTATATATTGCTTTTACAGTGGAGTACCCCCCTTTTTTGTTGTGATTTAGGTGTATATATTACTTTCACAGTGGAGCCCCCCCTTTTTTTGGTAGTCAAGTGTATATATTACTTTTACAGTGGAGTCCCCCCTTTTTTTGTTATTCAGGTGTATATATTACTTGTACAGTGGAGTACCCCCCTTTTTTGTTGTGATTTAGGTGTAAATATTACTTTCACAGTGGAGTCCCCCCCCCTTCTTTTGTTATTCAGGTGTATATATTACTTTCACAGTGGAGCCCCCCCTTTTTTTGGTAGTCAGGTGTATATATTACTTTTACAGTGGAGTCCCCCCTTTTTTTGTTATTCAGGTGTATATATTACATTTACAGTGGAGTACCCCCCTTTTTTTTTGTTGTGATTTAGGTGTATATATTACTTTTACAGTGGAGCCCCCCCCCCCCCTTCTTTTGTTATTATTCAGGTGTATATATTACTTTCACAGTGGAGTCCCCCCCCCCCCCCCTTTTTTGTTGTGATTTAGGTGTATATATTACTTTCACGAATAGAATAGAATATATTAAAGTATTTTCCTCCCTTTTTCTGGGCATAGCACTTGGTGGTTCTTTTGCACCCCTACAATTCCGCTTCACTACACGTCATTTTGTTTTTATAGGTCTGTCGCATGTTTCTTGGGATTGTGTATCTTTAAATTCCATCCATGCATCCTCTTGTGCTGCTCCTTGGTTTTCCTGTTGGGTAGAACCCCCAGCCACCCCCCCCCCCTTTGTACATTCTATACGATCGGAGGGTATCTGGGCTGCCTGTCGTAGGTTGTAAGGGAAATCGATGGTGGAGAGACGTCACAGGCAGTAGCGTGGTCTGTACTGCAGATCTTCCTGCTCAGCCTGGTAACTGCATCTCGGAGGCAGAGATTGGAACAGGAATTATTCCTGCATTCTATAAATAGCAGCCGTGATGCTCAGGGAATGAGCAGAGGCTGGGGACTTCCATCTTGTCAATCACACCATTCCACATTCAGGAGAGCACCATGGAGAAAAGTGTCAACAGTCATGTGCCAATCGATCCCCTTCATCCCCCTTCCGGGGCTCATGGATGTCCTCAGAATTATTGCTGGGGTAAAAACCCAGCAACAGCCATAGCAGCTCCACACTGGACTTGAGCCATGGTGGGGACTTTGTGCATTGCCCCTTTAAGGACATCTCCGCCTAGAACTGGCCAATCCCAATCTCTTGGATTCCTCACCATTCACAATAGTCAGTGGCGGCTGGTGTTCACATGTTTTTTGGGAGGGGGTGCAAACAAACTAAAAAAGAAAAAAACACATCAATTGCAGCCACTGTGCACATCAAACACCGCCACTGTGCCCATCAATTGCCCCCACTGTGCCCATCAAACACAGCCACTGAATACAACCCTTCCATCTAGGAATTGGACCCTCCTATCCAGGTATCCGATCCTCCCATCTAGGAATCGGATCTTTTCCTCCAGGAATCAGTCCCTCCCATCCAGTAATCCGACCCTCCCATTCAGGAATCAGACTCTTCCATCCAGCAATTCGACCCTCCCATTCAGGAATCAGATCCTTTCCTCCAGGAATCAGTCCCTCCCATCCAGCAATCCGACCCTCCCATTCAGGAATCAGACTCTTCCATCCAGCAATCCGACCCTCCCATCCAGCAATCTGACCCTCCCATTTAGGAATCTGACCCTCCAATGTAGGAATCAGAACCTCCCATTCAGGATTCAGACCCTTTCCTCCAGGAATTCGACCCTCCCATTCAGGAATCAGATCCTTTCCTCCAGGAATCAGTCCCTCTCATCCAGCAATCCGACCCTCCCATTCAGGAATCAGACTCTTCCATCCAGCAATCCGACCCTCCCATCCAGCAATCTGACCCTCCCATTTAGGAATCTGACCCTCCAATGTAGGAATCAGAACCTCCCATTCAGGATTCAGATCCTTTCCTCCAGGAATTCGACCCTCCCATTCAGGAATCAGATCCTTTCCTCCAGGAATCAGTCCCTCCTATCCAGCAATCCGACCCTCCCATTCAGGAATCAGACTCTTCCATCCAGCAATCTGACCCTCCCATCCAGCAATCTGACCCTCCCATTTAGGAATCTGACCCTCCAATGTAGGAATCAGAACCTCCCATTCAGGATTCAGACCCTTTCCTCCAGGAATTCGACCCTCCCATTCAGGAATCAGATCCTTTCCTCCAGGAATCAGACCCTCCCATCCAGCAATCTGACCCTCCCATTCAGCAATTCGACCCTCCCATTCAGCAACCCGACCCTCCCATCCAGCAATCTGACTTTCAGGAATCTGACCCTCCTATTTAGGAATTAGACACTCCCATCCAGGAATCTGACCTCCAATTCAGGAATCCGACCCACCCATCCAGCAATCCGACCTTCCTATTCAGGATTTAGACCCTCCCATTCAAAAATCAGACCCTCCCATTCAGAAAACAGACCCTTCCTTTCAGGAATCAGACCTCCAATTTAGGAATTAGACACTCCCATTCAGGAATCTAACCTCCAATTCAGGAATCTGACCCTCCCATCCAGGAATCTGACCCTCCCATCCAGGAATCAAACCCTTCTATCCAGGATTCAGACCCTCCTATCCAGGAATCCGACCCTTCAATCAAGGAATAGGACCCTCCCATCAATGAATCAGACCCTCCTATTCTGGAATTTGACCCTCCTATCCAGGAATTCAACCCTCACATTCTGAAATCTGACCCTCCCATCCAGGAATCTGACCCTCCCATCCAGGAATCAAACCCTTCTATCCAGGATTCAGGCCCTCCTATACAGGAATCCGACCCTCCAATCAAGGAATAGGACCCTTCCATCAATGAATTAGACCCTCCCTTTCAGAAATTAGACCCTCCCATTCAGGAATCTGACCCTTCCATTCAGGAATCAGACGCTCCCATTCAAGAATCTGACCTCCAATCCAGGAATCAGACCCTTCCATCCAGGAATCTGACCATCCCATCCAGGAATCAGACCCTCCCATGCAGGATTCAGACCATCCTATCCATGAATAGGACCCTCCCATCCAGGAATCAGACCCTCCTATACTAAAATTTGACCCTCCTATCCTGAAATCCAACCCTCCCATTCTGAAATCAGACCCTCCCATTTAGGAATCAGACCCTCCAATCCAGGAATCAGACCCTTCCATCCATGAATTCAACCCTCCCATTCAAGAATCAAACTTTATTAAGAAATACAACATCAGGAAAAGGGGCCATGTGCATGGAACATACAGCAAATGTGTCATGTGTATGGAAGGTACAGCAAAGGGGCCTTGTGTATGGAACATACGGAAAAGGGGCCTTGTGTATGGAACATATGGAAAAGGGGCCTTGTGTATGGAAGATCAGGAAAAGGGGCAATGTGCATGGAACATACGGAAAAGGGGCCTTGTGCATGGAACATATGGAAAAGGGGCCTTGTGTATGGAACATAAGGAAAAGGGGCCTTGTGTATGAAACATCAGGAAAAGGGGCCATGTGCATGGAACATCAGGAAAAGGGGCCATGTGCATGGAACATACGGAAAAGGGGCCTTGTGCATGAAACATAAGGAAAAGGGGCACTTGTGCATGAAACATAAGGAAAAGGGGCCTTGTGTATGGAACATACGGAAAAGGGGCCTTGTGCATGGAACATCAGGAAAAGGGGCCTTGTGTATGGAACATCAGGAAAAGGGGCCATGTGCATGGAACATACGGAAAAGGGACCTTGTGCATGTAACATAAGGAAAAGGGGCCTTGTGCATGGAACATCAGGAAAAGTGGCCTTGTGTATGGAACATCAGGAAAAGGGGCCTTGTGTATGGAACATCAGGAAAAGGGGCCTTGTGTACGGAACATACAGAAAATGGGCTTTGTATATGGAACATACAGAAAATGGGCCTTGTGCATGGAACATATGGAAAAGGGGCCTTGTGTATGGAACATAGGGAAAAGGGGCCATATGTACGGAACATAAGGAAAAGGGGCCATGTGTATGGAACATATGGAAAAGGGGCCTTGTGCATGGAACATACAGAAAATGGGCCTTGTGTATGGAACATATGGAAAAGGGGCCATGTGTATGGAACATACAGAAAATGGGCCTTGTGTATGGAACATACAGAAAAGGGGCCTTGTGTATGGAACATACGGAAAAGGGGCCTTGTGTATGGAACATATGGAAAAGGGGCATTGTGCATGTAACATAAGGAAAAGGGGCTTTGTGTATGGAACATACAGAAAATGGGCCTTGTGTATGGAACATACGGAAAAGGGGCCTTGTGTATGGAACATACGGAAAAGGGGTCATGTGTATGGAACATAGGGAAAAGGGGCCTTGTGTATGGAACATACAGAAAATGGGCCTTGTGTATGGAACATACGGAAAAGGGGCCTTGTGTATGGAACATATGGAAAAGGGGCCATGTGTATGGAACATACAGAAAATGGGCCTTGTGTATGGAACATACAGAAAAGGGGCCTTGTTTATGGAACATACGGAAAAGGGGCCTTGTGTATGGAACATATGGAAAAGGGGCATTGTGCATGTAACATAAGGAAAAGGGGCCTTGTGTATGGAACATACAGAAAATGGGCCTTGTGTATGGAACATACGGAAAAGGGGCCTTGTGTATGGAACATACGGAAAAGGGGTCATGTGTATGGAACATACGGAAAAGGGGCCTTGTGTATGGAACATACAGAAAATGGGCCTTGTGTATGGAACATAAGGAAAAGGGGCCTTGTGTATGGAACATACAGAAAATGGGCCTTGTGTATGGAACATACAGAAAATGGGCCTTGTGTATGGAACATATGGAAAAGGGGTCATGTGTATGGAACATCAGAAATAGAACCAAGTATATGAAACTTCAGGAAAAGTAGTAGTAGGAACATCGCAATGACCTCCAATTAGGACACCATGACCCGTAATCAGAATGACGCATTACTGCCTTAATGACAGAATGGTGCCACTGAATTCATTGCCAGGCTGCTGCCACGTGCTGCCCGTGTCCCTGGGGGAGTCTTTCCCACATGTGATCTCTAACCACCATGGAACGTCATTTCTTCTTTAGAGCAGGAAAAGCTACAAATCGCACCCACCTACTACCCCTGACTACAAGAAATCAATGGTTGGAGGCCCTGAAAATCCAGCCCCAGGAGAAGGCCCTGTAAGCCCACAGAGCTTGCACTCAGCCCAGGCCAACTAGGAAAAGTCACAAGGCCTCCTCTTTACATAATCCAGCAATAAACTGCAGAAAAATAATAGAAATATTCAACAAATAAAAAATACACAATATGTCCCAGATTCTATATGGAATAGAATTATGCACGGCGCCCGCTAAATCGCACGTGATACGCTCCCCCAACACACGTGATGGAGACACAAACCCTCCTGAGATGAGAAACGCTCCCTTTACTTTTCATGGAATATCCTTAGTAACAGAGAAGGAAATACAAATAACAAATACAACATAACAACAAAAACATTATCACTATTCTAATAATAAATATCTTCTATTACAAAATAAAGACGAAAGAAGGAAAATAAATAGGATAAGGTGGCAAGTCTCCCGTAAATTCCACTTTCTTCTCAATTCCCAATTCGCTTTCCCCCCCGCCCCAAGCTGACCTAAAACGCTGCAACCGTTATCTTTACAACTGTGCAGATACCACAAATCATCTCCCTCTGAATATTTAGGAATACTAGGAATTTCCGAGCCCAAGATCAGACCTCTGAGGCGGCGTACAGACGATCGGACATATCCGATGAAAACGGTCCGCGGACCATTTCCATCGGATATGTCCGATCAGGAGTTTGATCCGATGGCGTGTACACACCATCGGATCAAATTCCCCGCCGCCGGACGGCGCGGTGACGCGGCGGTGACGTTGACGCCGCCGCGTCACCGCCACGTCACCGCACCAGGAAGTAAAACACTTCCGCGCATGCGCCGAATCCATTCGGCAGCGGCGCGGCGGCGGTGGGGGCCGACATGTCTGCTGGTAAGTGTACTAACCAGCAGACATGTCGGGCGGACAGATTCCACCGGATAGATTTCAAAGCTTGCTTTGAAATCTGTCGGGTGGAGAAATCTGTCCGCTAGCCCATACACACGAGCGGAGATGTCTGCTGAAACGGTCCATCGGACCGTTTTCAGCGGACATATCCCCTCGTGTGTACGCCGCCTTAGAGTCCAGCCATTGACGCGGGAGCTCGCAATCAATTAGGGTCGTTCCAGATAATCTTTCCGGCATCGTATACCAACTTCCCTGACACCAGCGTTTCACGTCTTATCAAACATTTACTAATGAACGCGTTCCGTTCCTTCCCTGATCTACGCAACTAGTAGAACAATTCATTGTTAGGTTTAAAAAAAGACGCAAGTCCATCGGGTTCGTAGAAATAGAAAAACTCCATATACAGAACCCTACATGCTCTTAATTTTGCACATAGGGAAAAATATTTATATATAAAGTATCTTATTTTTGCACATGGAAAATAACATAGCTGTAATGTATCTTATTTGCATGTGCAAAAAAAAAAAAAAAAAAAACATATATATAATGTATCTTTTCTTTGCACATGAAAAAATATATATAATGTATGTTATTTTACATAGAAAATAACATGGGTAGATTCACATACATCGGCGCATCTTAATGCGGGCATATCGTATCTTCTTTACGCTACGCTGGCGCAACGTTGAGAGGCAAGCATGAAATTCACAAAGCAAATGCTCCCAACGTTGCGCCGGCGTAGCGTATAGTCGTCGGCGTAAGCCAGCGTAAGTCAAAGTAGGTGGAAGTGGCTGGAAGTGGGCGTGTTATATTTAAATGAAGCGTGACCCCATGCAAATGATGGGCTGAGCTCCAAACAAGTACTAAAAACGAACGGCGCATGCGTCATATCTTGGACGCATCCCAGTGCGCATGCTCACAATCACGTCTAAATTACTGCCTACGACGTGAACGTAACCTACGCCCAGCCCTATTCACGTACTACGTAAACGGCGTACACAACGAAAAATCTGACGGCGTCCATTCCCTGGTCCATACCTTTGCATGGGTTGTGCCTCCTATATGAGGAATAACTTTACGCCGGACGTAACCCTTACGCGAATCACTTAAAACATGCGCCGGGCGCAAGTACGTTCGTGAATCGGCGTATCTTACTCATTTGCATATTTAAAATGGGAATGCCAGATGCGTCCAGCGTAACTATGCGCCCACGATACGCCGGCGTAGGCAAGTTACGTCGGGCGGTTGAAGCCTTATTTTTCAACGTATCTAACTTAGGGAATTGGCGCATAGATATGACGGCGCACATTTGTACTTACGACGGCGTATCTCGAGATATGTCGGCGTAAGTGCTACGTGAATCCGGGCCATTATATCTTATTTTTCGCATGGAAAAACACATAGATAAGGTATCCTACTTTTGCACGTGCAAAAAACATTAAAAAAAAAAATAGATATAATGTATTTTTTTCTTTGCACATGAGGAAAAAATATATAATGTACAGTATGTTATTTTTGCACATGCAAAAAAAAACAAAAAAAAAACCATACATATACTGTATCTTATTTTTGCACATGCAAAAAAAAAAAAAAGAAATGCTGTATCTTATTTGCACGTGCAAAAAAAAAAAAAAAGAAATGCTGTATCTTATTTGCACGTGCAAAAAAAAAAACATAGATATAATGTATCTTTTCTTTGTACATGAAAAAAATATATTATGTATCTTATTTTTGCATGTGGAATAAATATAGCTATAATTTATCTTATTTTTGCACAAGCAAAAAACAAAAACAAACAAAAAAAAAACATAGAAATCGTATTTTTGCACAGAAAAAAAACATAGATAATGTATCCTACTTTTGAACGTGAAAAAAAAAAAAAACAACATGTATCTTTTCTTTGCACATGAAAAAAATAAATATATAACGTGTGTTATTTTTGAACATGCAAAAAAAAAGAAAAACCATACATAGACTGTATCTTATTTTTGCACATGGAAAAAACATAGCTATAATATATCTTAATTTTAGACATGCAAAAACAAAAAAAAGATATCATGTATCTTATTTTTGCACATGAAAAAACATAGCTTCCGGTACAATGTATCTTATTTTTTGCACATGGGAAAAAATATATAATTTATCTTATTTTTTCACATACAAAAAAACAAACAAAAACCCCATAGATATAATGTATCTTATTTTTGCACATATATACAGTGTGTACAGAAAATAATTTTTTCGATGGTCATTGATTCTTTTTATCCATCTGACAGCAGCAATGGGAAGTTTCTAGAATTGGGGGGCTCGCTTGGTTTTGGAATGGGGGGGCTCGCTTGGTTTTGGAATGGGGGGGCTCGCTTGGTTCTGGAATGGGGGGGCTAGCTTGGTTCTGGAATGGGGGGGGCACGCTTGGTTCTAGAATGGGGGGGCTCGCTTGGTTTTGGAATGGGGGGGCTCGCTTGGTTCTGGAATGCATGGGCTCGCTTGGTTTTGGAATGGGGGGGGCTCGCTTGGTTCTGGAATGCAGGGGCTCGCTTGGTTTTGGAATGGGGGGGCTCGCTTAGTTCTGGAATGCAGGGGCTCGCTTGGTTTTGGAATGGGGGGGCTCGCTTGGTTCTGGAATGGGGGGGCTTGCTTGGTTCTGAAATGGGGGGCTCGCTTGGTTTTGGAATGGGGGGGCTCGCTTGGTTTTGGAATGGGGGGGCTCGCTTGGTTTTGGAATGCAGGGGCTCGCTTGGTTTTGGAATGGGGGGGCTCGCTTGGTTCTGGAATGGGGGGGGCTCGCTTGGTTCTGAAATGGGGGGGGCTTGCTTGGTTCTGAAATGGGGGGCTCGCTTGGTTTTGGAATGGGGGGGCTCGCTTGGTTTTGGATTGCACGTATGTTGAATTTTTAATCACATGGTGAAATATTCATGTTTGTGAATAAAAAGAAGGAAGTGAATGGCCTTGAAGTGTGAAATTCAGGCAGATGTCACCGATAAGCGGCACGGCTCACTCCGCAGCGATCAATAATGTACGGGGGCCGGGATGGACATCACTCTCCTTCGATCTTTTATTTTTTTGGGGGGGAAGGGATTGGGACCGTCGCCCACTTCTCTGGCGATGGGATACGGGCATCAGACCTGTCACCCTACAGATGTGTGCGGGGTCACCTGTGTCACATATTACGCTGAGATCACTACTCACTCCACTTTGCCGCAGAGACTCTGGGAGAGGAGGAGGGGGGGGGGGGGTCGGCGGTCCCCATACTGGGAATGTCCAGCAGCGGACGCCCTTTTAACCCGGGGGGGGGGGGGCATTGCTGGGTAATTTGCCAACTGCCTGGGAGACTCCGACATATTACACAAGGACTCTCTATGATAATGTACATTATGACATCCAGAGTGATCACAGGAGCTTGCAATCCATCAGCAAACAAGTGATGCAACATAAGTGTACTGAGGAGCAACCGAAGAAGAAGGGGTACCGGGGGGGGGGGGGTCCCTGAATTATGGGGCAGATAGATGGGTATTAGATGGTAAATGAAAGGATGGTGGAAGAGTTCATCTATCATAATTAGAAAATGAAGAAAAAATTGCCGCCCCCCCTGTCCCTGTCCCCCCGTCCCCCGACCCGTCCCCCTGTCCCCCCCATACCAGCCGTACTGAGAATAATAATTTTATATAAAGCAGAGCTGAGCTGATCTCAGGAGAAGCTGACTGTGCTGACCTTGTGATTCCTACAATAAGAACGACCTTCTCTACTAATGTGGGACAAATCATACAACCCTCTGCAGGAGGACCTGTCTACACACACCACAGCCTGTGCGATACTCTGCAGGAGGACCTGTCTACACACACCACAGCCTGTGCGATACTCTGCAGGAGGACCTGTCTACACACACCACAGCCTGGGCGATACTCTGCAGGAGGACCTGTCTACACACACCACACAACACCGACTGTGCGATACTCTGCAGGAGGACCTGTCTACACACACACCACAGCCTGTGCGATACTCTGCAGGAGGACCTGTCTACACACACCACAGCCTGTGCGATACTCTGCAGGAGGACCTGTCTACACACACCACACAACACCGACTGTGCGATACTCTGCAGGAGGACCTGTCTACACACACCACACAACACCGACTGTGCGATACTCTGCAGGAGGACCTGTCTACACACACCACAGCCTGTGCGATACTCTGCAGGAGGACCTGTCTACACACACCACAGCCTGTGCGATACTCTGCAGGAGAACCTGTCTACACAGACCACAGCCTGTGCGATACTCTGCAGGAGAACCTGTCTACACACACCACACAACGCCTACTGTGCAATACTCTGCAGGAGGACCTGTCTACACACACCACAGCCTGTGCGATAGTCTGCAGGAGGACCTGTCTACACACACCACACAACACCGCCTGTGCGATACTCTGCAGGAGGACCTGTCTACACACACCACACAACACCGACTGTGCGATACTCTGCAGGAGGACCTGTCTACACACACTACACAACACCACCTGTGCGATACTCTGCAGGAGGACCTGTCTACACACACCACACAACACCACCTGTGCGATACTCTGCAGGAGGACCTGTCTACACACACCACACAACACCGACTGTGCGATACTCTGCAGGAGGACCTGTCTACACACACCACACAACAACACCTGTGCGATACTCTGCAGGAGGACCTACCTCTACACACCCTACACAACACAGACTGTGCAATACTCTGCAGGAGGACCTGTCTACACACACCTCACAACACTGATTGTGCAATACTCTGCAGGAGGACCTGTCTACACACACTACACTACACATATGGTGCAATGCTCTGCAAGGGGACCCACATACAAACCTCTGCAGGTGGTGGACCTACCTACAACATATATTGTATAATCTCCTACAGGAGGACCTACCTGGAACATATATACAATCCCCTGCAGGAGGATCTACCTACAACATATACTGTACATGTACAACCCCTTGCAAGAGGACCTGTCTACACTACACATATGGTGCAATCCTCTGCAAGGGGACCCACATACAAACCTCTGCAGGAGGACCTACCTACAAAATTTTGTGTACAATCCCTGGCAAGAGGACCTGTCTACACACACTACACATATGGTGCAATGCTCTGCAATGGGACCCACATAAAAAAAACTCTGCAGAAGATTGTAGGTAGTACCTACAACCTACAGTTTATCATACAATCCCCTGCAGGAGGACCTACCTACAACTTATATCATAAACCACCCAACAGGAGGACCTACCTACAACATATATCATACACCACCCTGCAGGAGGACCTACCTACAACATATATCATACACCACCCTGCAGGAGGACCTACCTACAACATATATCATACACCACCCTGCAGGAGGACCTACCTACAACATATATCATACACCACCCTGCAGAAGGACCTACCTACAACATATATCATACACCAGCCTGCAGGAGGACCTACCTACAATATATATTATACACCACCATGCAGGAGGACCTACCTACAACATATACCATACACCACCCAACATGAGGACCTACCTACAACATATATCATACACCACCCTGCAGGAGGACCTACCTACAACATATATCATACACCACCCTGCAGAAGGACCTACCTACAACATATATCATACACCACCCTGCAGAAGGACCTACCTACAACATATATCATACACCACCCTGCAGAAGGACCTACCTACAACATATATCATACACCACCCTGCAGGAGGACCTACCTACAACATATATCATACACCACCCTGCAGGAGGACCTACCTACAACATACATAATACACCACCCTGCAGGAGGACCTACCTACAACATACATAATACACCATCCTGCAGGAGGACCTACCTACAACATACATAATACACCACCCTGCAGGAGAACCTACCTACACACACAAGTCCAAGGTTGCAGCAGCTGGAATCAGACTGAACTGGATCTCTAATAGAAGTAGAAAGGCGTCAATCTGCGCTATATACAGGACAAACAATCTTCCCACCGAGTCCCACGCGATGTGGATCGGCGATGCCCCATTTCTGCACAATGTCACCTTGGGCTGCAGCTTCCAATCCCGACTATGGAAATGGCAATTTGCCGCAGAGAAGCACTGCAGGAAAAGCCCTGAAATCTGACATTGTGTGTCACCTGCTTGTCTGGGGGGGAAATGATCTGAGCCACAAAATATCATTATATTCTATAGAGATAGATACAGGGATTGCATCATAGATATGGGGTAGGTATCTGTACAGGACAGATACATTGTATATATCATACATACCAAGTATACATCTATGCAACACAAATACAATGTATCCATCATAGATATCAAGTATACATCTATACAGCCCAGATACATTGTATATATCATAGATATGGGGTAGGTATCTGTACAGGACAGATACATTGTATATATCATAGATACCAAGTATACATCTATGCAACACAAATACAATGTATACATCATAGATACAGTGTAGGTAGCTATACAACTCAAATACAATGTAAATATTTATAGAAAACAAATACAATGTTTACATCTATATATCACAAATACAGCCTATACTTCTTTAGAACACGGCAACAATGTACTGAACATGGATGCAATGTATCCATCTATACAGAACATATACAATGTATACATCATAGATAAATTGTAAACATGTATACAGCCCAGATATAATGTATACAGTACAGATACAATGTACACATCATAGATGCAATGTATCCATCTACCCAGCCCAGATACAATGTATACAGCCCAGATACAATGTATCCATCATATATGTCCTATTGGAAGTGGCCTGTTAGACCTGTAGGATGGGAAGATGTCGGATCTCTGATGATGATACAATGTCACATCTGAGCAGAAAAAGCCCCCAATTTACAAATGAGCCCCCCCCCCCCTCACCCCCCAGAGCCCCTGGCACCCCTATCTCCTCACATTGTAATAATCCTGGGATTAGCCGGGAATCATGGATGGGAAGTCCTGCCAATGACCTTCCCTGCATACCAAGGAAGATTCCAGGCTCACCTTCTCCTGGATCCAGTGTGACTTACATGGGATCTGTCCTGAATGCGGCACAATGCAGGCTGACCATCAATCACAGCCTTCAGTCCTCATCAGGCAAAAGGTCCTCCAGCTGGACTCACTGAATCCATCCTTTCCATCAATACAGCATCCAATCCAGGGTGAGAGAGGAGGAGGGGGGGGGGGGCTGGGAGCACCTGGAGGGGCCCAGGGCCCTATGACTGCCTATAGGGGGGGTGGGGGGGGGAGAGTCACCTACAGCAAGCTCTGTGCAATAGGCTGAGCAGAGGATGGTAGAAGGAGAGAGAAGGGAAGAAGAAGGGAGGTGTGCTCAGGGTCCACCTCTCCTCTATGCTACAAATGGAGATACTTACTCAGATCTCATCACAAATCCAGAAAGACTTCAATGACTGGGGAGCAGAGGCATCCCTCTCCAGCATCTGGAGCACATTGATCAGGCTGGATACATTACAGGAGCCTCTCTGCAGACTGTACCATCTCACCAAGCAGGTAGGGGGGGGGGGGGGGGGGGGGGGGGAGGCACAGCATCCCAGTGGTGCAGTGATCACAGGGGATGCACAGGAGGATGTTTACTGGCTACACAGGGAGGAGGAGGAGGAGGAGGGAGCATGATGGCAACTTGGGCAAGGAATGAAGAAGCATTGTTCTGTCATTTGTGCCTAAAACACTGCCCTGGGGACACAACCAGGACTGGCAGCATGCACAGCACACACAACCAGGACTGGCAGCATGCACAGCACACACAACCAGGACTGGCAGCATGCACAGCACACACAACCAGGACTGGCAGCATGCAATGTGAGGACTGGCAGCATGCACAGCACACACAACCAGGACTGGCAGCATGCACAGCACACACAACCAGGACTGGCAGCATGCACAGCACACACAACCAGGACTGGCAGCATGCAATGTGAGGACTGGCAGCATGCACAGCACACACAACCAGGACTGGCAGCATGCAAAGCACACACAACCAGGACTGGCAGCATGCAAAGCACACACAACCAGGACTGGTAGCATGCACAGCACACACAACCAGGACTGGCAGCATGCACAGCACACACAACCAGGACTGGTAGCATGCACAGCACACACAACCAGGACTGGCAGCATGCACAGCACACACAACCAGGACTGGCAGCATGCAAAGCACACACAACCAGGACTGGCAGCATGCACAGCACACACAACCAGGACTGGCAGCATGCACAGCACACACAACCAGGACTGGCAGCATGCAAAGAACACACAACCAGGACTGGCAGCATGCACAGCACACACAACCAGGACTGGCAGCATGCACAGCACACACAACCAGGACTGGCAGCATGCACAGCACACACAACCAGGACTGGCAGCATGCACAGCACACACAACCAGGACTGGCAGCATGCACAGCACACACAACCAGGACTGGCAGCATGCAATGTGAGGACTGGCAGCATGCAAAGAACACACAACCAGGACTGGCCGCATGCAAAGCACACACAACCAGAACTAGCAGCATGCACAGCACACACAACCAGGACTGGCAGCATGCAATGTGAGGACTGGCTGCATGCAAAGAACACACAACCAGGACTGGCAGCATGCACAGCACACACAACCAGGACTGGCAGCATGCAATGTGAGGACTGGCAGCATGCACAGCACACACAACCAGGACTGGCAGCATGCAATGTGAGGACTGGCAGCATGCAAAGCACACACAACCAGGACTGGCAGCATGCACAGCACACACAACCAGGACTGGCAGCATGCACAACACACACAACCAGGACTGGGAGCATGCACAGCACACACAACCAGGACTGGCAGCATGCAAAGCACACACAACCAGGACTGGCAGCATGCAATGTGAGGACTGGCAGCATGCAAAGCACACACAACCAGGACTGGCAGCATGCAAAGCACACACAACCAGGACTGGCAGCATGCACAGCACACACAACCAGGACTGGCAGCATGCACAGCACACACAACCAGGACTGGCAGCATGCACAGCACACACAACCAGGACTGGCAGCATGCACAGCACACACAACCAGGACTGGCAGCATGCACAGCACACAAAACCAGGACTGGCAGCATGCACAGCACACACAACCATGACTGGCAGCATGCACAGCACACACAACCAGGACTGGCAGCATGCAAAGCACACACAACCAGGACTGGCAGCATGCAATGTGAGGACTGGCAGCATGCAAAGAACACACAACCAGGACTGGCAGCATGCAAAGCACACACAACCAGGACTGGCAGCATGCAATGTGAGGACTGGCAGCATGCAAAGCACACACAACCAGGAATGGCAGCATGCAAAACACACACAACCAGGACTGGCAGCATGCAATGTGAGGACTGGCAGCATGCAAAACACACACAACCAGGACTGGCAGCATGCAATGTGAAGACTGGGAGCATGCAAAACACACAGAACCAGGACTGGCAGCATGCAAAGCACACGCAAGCAGAACTGGCAGCATGCAATGTGAGGACTGGCAGCATGCAAAGCACACACAACCAGGACTGGCAGCATGCAATGTGAGGACTGGCAGCATGCAAAACACACAACCAGGACTGGCAGCATGCAAAGCACACACAACCAGGACTAGCAGCATGCAAAGCACACACAACCAGGACTAGCAGCATGCACAGCACACACAACCAGGACTGGTAGCATGCAATGTGAGGACTGGCAGCATGCAAAGCACACACAACCAGGACTGGCAGCATGCAATGTGAGGACTGGCAGCATGCAAAACACACAACCAGGACTGGCAGCATGCAAAGCACACACAACCAGGACTAGCAGCATGCAAAGCACACACAACCAGGACTGGCAGCATGCAATGTGAGGACTGGCAGCATGCAAAGCACACACAACCAGGACTGGCAGCATGCAATGTGAGGACTGGCAGCATGCAAAACACACAACCAGGACTGGCAGCATGCAAAGCACACACAACCAGGACTAGCAGCATGCAAAGCACACACAACCAGGACTAGCAGCATGCACAGCACACACAACCAGGACTGGTAGCATGCAAAGCACACACAATCAGGACTGAATACACATTGAGGATTGGCAGCATGCAATGCACACACAATCAGGACTGGCAGCATGCAAAGCACACACAACCAGGACTGGCAGCATGCAATATGAGGACTGCCAGCATGCAATGTACACACAATCAGGACTGGCAGCATGCAAAATGAGGACTGACAGCATGCAATGTACACACAAGCAGGACTGCACACATATTGAGGACTGGCAGCAAGAAATGCACACACAATCAGCACTGCACACACATTCGGGACTGGGAGTATGCAATTATGCACACACAATTAGTACTGCAAACACATTGAGGACTGGCAGCATGCTATGCACAGCCAGTCAGGACTGCAAACATATTAGGGACTGGTATAATGCAGTAGGTACACAACAAGCCTGCAATATACACACAATGAGGACTGCACACACATTGAAGACTGGCAGCATGCAATGCACACACATACCCTTTGTGCCCCCTCTGATCAATGGCCAGGCTCTCATCCCATTACATTCTATGCCCCCCTGTGACCATGTCATCTGTGCCCCCCAATGGTCAGTATCCAGACTCCCATGTCCATACCCTCTGTGCCCTCCTCTGATCAGTGTCCGGGCTCCCATCTCCATACCCTCTGTGCCCCCCTCTGATCAGTGACCGGGCTCCCATCTCCATACCCTCTGTGCCCCCCTCTGATCAGTATCTGGGCTCCCATCTCCATACCCTCTGTGCCCCCCTCTGATCAGTGTCCGGGCTCCCATCTCCATACCCTCTGTGCCCCCCTCTGATCAGTGACCGGGCTCCCATCTCCATACCCTCTGTGCCCCCCTCTGATCAGTGACCGGGCTCCCATCTCCATACCCTCTGTGCCCTCCTCTGATCAGTGTCCGGGCTCCCATCTCCATACCCTCTGTGCCCCCCTCTGATCAGTGACCGGGCTCCCATCTCCATACCCTCTGTGCCCCCCTCTGATCAGTATCTGGGCTCCCATCTCCATACCCTCTGTGCCCCCCTCTGATCAGTGTCCGGGCTCCCATCTCCATACCCTCTGTGCCCCCCTCTGATCAGTGACCGGGCTCCCATCTCCATACCCTCTGTGCCCCCCTCTGATCAGTGACCGGGCTCCCATCTCCATACCCTCTGTGCCCCCCTCTGATCAGTGACCGGGCTCCCATCTCCATACCCTCTGTGCCCCCCTCTGATCAGTGTCTGGGCTCCCATCTCCATACCCTCTGTGCCCCCCTCTGATCAGTGACCGGGCTCCCATCTCCATACCCTCTGTGCCCCCCTCTGATCAGTGTCTGGGCTCTCATCTCCATACCTTCTGTGCCCCCCTCTGATCATTGTCCGGGCTCTCATACCCATACCCTCTGTGCCCCCCTCTGATCAGTATCCGGGCTCTCATACTCATACTCTCTGTGCCCCCCTCTTATCAGTGTCCAGGCTCCCATCTCCATACCCTCTGTGCCCCCCTCTGATCAGTGTCCGGGCTCCCATCTCCATACCCTCTGTGCCCCCCTCTGATCAGTGTCCGGGCTCTATTCTCCATATCCTCTGTGCCCGCCGCTGATCAGTATCTGGGCCCCCATCTCCATACCCTCTGTGCCCCCCTCTGATCAGTGTCCTGGCTCTCATTCCCATACCCTCTGTGCCCCCCTCTGATCAGTGTCCACTGTCCAGGCTCTCATCCCCATACCCTCTGTGCCCCCCTCTGATCAGTGTCCAGGCTCTCATCCCCATACCCTCTGTGCCCCCTCTGATCAGTATCCGGGCTCCCATATCCATACCCTCTGTGCCCCCCTCTGATCAGTGTCCGGGCTCTCATCTCCATACCCTCTGTGCCCCCCTCTGATCAGTTTTGGTCTCTCATCTCCATACCCT
The DNA here is from genome assembly GCA_029574335.1 of Rana kukunoris. Classification (NCBI taxonomy): domain Eukaryota; kingdom Metazoa; phylum Chordata; class Amphibia; order Anura; family Ranidae; genus Rana; species Rana kukunoris. The sequence goes on along the minus strand of CM056055.1, from coordinate 19,099,796 downwards.
CTGTGCCCCCCTCTGATCAGTTTTGGTCTCTCATCTCCATACCCTCTGTGCCCCCCTTTGATCAGTGTCCAGGCTCTCATCTCCATATCCTCTGTGCCCCCCTCTGATAAGTGTCTGGGCTCTCATCTCCATACCCTCTGTGCCCCCCTCTGATCAGAATTTGGTCTCTTATCTCCATATCCTTTGTGCCCTCCTCTGATCAGTGTTTGGGCTCTCATCTCTATACCCTCTGTGCCCCCCTCTGATCAGTGTCTGAGCTCTCATCTCTATACCCTCTGTGCCCCCCTCTGTTTAGTGTCCAGGCTCTCATCCCAATAACCTCTGTGCCCCCCTCTGCTCAGTGTCCAGGCTCTCATCTCCATAACCTCTGTGCCCCCCTCTGACCAGTGTCTGCGCTCTCATCTCCATAACCTCTGTTCCCCCCTCTGATCAGTGTCTGGGCTCTCATCTCCATACCTTCTGTGCCCCCCTCTGATCAATTGCCAGGCTCTCATTCCATTACCTTCTATGCCCCCCTGTGACCATTGTTCAGGCCCTCATACCCATATCCTCTGTGCCCCCCTCTGATCAGTATCCAGACTCCCATGTCCATACCCTCGGTGCCCCCCTCTGATCAGTATCCAGGCTCCCATCTCCATATCCTCTGTGCCCCCCTCTGATCAGTGTCCGGGGCTCTTATCTCCATACCGTCTGTGCACCCCTCTGATCGGTATCCGGGCTCCCAACTGCATACCCTCTGTGCCCCCCTCTGATTAGTGTCTGGGCTCTCATCTCCATACCCTTCGTTCCCCCCCTCTGATCAGTATCCGGGCTCCCATCTCCATACCCTCTGTGCCCCCTCTGATCAGTATCCGGGCACCCATCTCCATACCCTCTGTGCCCCCTCTGATCAGTGTCTGAGGAGCTCCCATCTCCATACCCTCTGTGCCCCCCTCTGATCAGTGTCAGGGGTCTGATCCCCATACCCTCTGTGCCCCCCTCTGATCACTGTCCGGGCTCCCATCTCCATACCTTCTGTGCCCCCCTCTGATCAGTGTCAGGGGTCTGATCCCCATACCCTCTGTGCCCCCCTCTGATCAGTATCCGGGCTCCCATCTCCATACCCTCTGTGCCCCCCTCTGATCAGTATCCGGGCACCCATCTCCATACCCTCTGTGCCCCCTCTGATCAGTATCTGGGCTCCCATCTCCATACCCTCTGTGCCCCCCTCTGATCAGTATCCAGGCTCCCATCTCCATACCCTCTGTGCCCCCCTCTGATCAGTATCCGGGCTCCCATCTCCATACCCTCTGTGCCCCCTCTGATCAGTGTCCGGGCTCCCATCTCCATACCCTCTGTGCCCCCCTCTGATCAGTGTCAGGGGTCTGATCCCCATACCCTCTGTGCCCCCCTCTGATCAGTATCCGGGCTCCCATCTCCATACCCTCTGTGCCCCCCTCTGATCAGTATCCGGGCACCCATCTCCATACCCTCTGTGCCCCCTCTGATCAGTATGTGGGCTCCCATCTCCATACCCTCTGTGCCCCCCTCTGATCAGTATCCGGGCTCCCATCTCCATACCCTCTGTGCCCCCTCTGATCAGTGTCTGGGCTCCCATCTTCATACCCTCTGTGCCCCCCTCTGATCAGTATCCGGGCTCCCATCTCCATACCCTCTGTGCCCCCCTCTGATTAGAATCCTGGGCTCCCATCTCCATACCCTCTGTGCCCCCACTGATCAGTGTCCTGGCTCCCATCTCCATACCCTCTGTGTTCAGGTTGGAGTAATAAAACTCACACAATTCTAGACACCTGCAGAGCTGAAATACATACATGGGAACTGATTAACTTGCCATTCTGTTTTGCCAGGCTGGTGAATTTTCACATTCCTGCTACATTCCAAAGCCAGCATGGTGACACCATTGTTGTGTCCTGCAGCTTCGCAGCTCCCCCCCCCCCCTCCAGCAGCCTGATAATTACACTGCATGTGTTAGAAAAAACAAGACCCACACCCTGTGTTCTTTCTCTGGTGTCACTTGGATAGGATGTGATGGGAAATCCAACATATTTCATCTGAAACCAGAAGAGAAAATCCTCCAATCATGTTCCTGTGACACCTGTCTAAGAGAGGACGTCCCCCTCTTTGGCGAGAATTCCTCCAACTTTCTTTTTCGTGATTGGGAAATGATGGGGGTTTGAACCATTGCTGGGACGAGGACATCTAGAGCCCAGGGCGAACATGCCAAGCTGCGCCCCCCCCCCCCCCAAGATATATGAGCATTATATGTCAGCCCCCACTCAAAAAAATTGGGGACTAATCTGCATGTTTACCCCTAAGCATGCATTCCCCCTCCTCACAGGACAAACCCCCCTGCAAAATTCTCCACCCTCCTAGCACAAATCACTCCCCCTCCTAAGTTTCCCCTCCTAGCACAAATACCTCCCAATCATCCTGTAACGGAACCCCAAATGGGACAGGGGTTAAAGCCGTTTAAGATTTTTCATTCCCGCACACAAGGCAGCTATCGACACTCCACAGTCAGGCAAACGAACACCAATAACAAGACACACAGCTCTGTTTGAGGTTCCACACGAATAGACCCTTTATTGACAAAATCAGGCTCTTATATACAGTTTGGATCCTGTAGTAACCAAAACAAACAATGACCCAACTCCACCCACAACATCATAAAATGAGCCCCAATACACATCTTTTTGGTAGACATCATGACTCCGGCTCTGACATACTTTACATGAGCTAATTAGCTACAGCTGATAATTCAGACATCTGACCTTTAGGCAGTCTGCTAACTTACAATACACATTTATCATCAATAGACCTTCACACAATACAGGGTCAATTAGCACAACACAATGAAAGATCCTAAGAAGCCATCCTAGATTCATTTACATCACAGTAGCAGACTTAATTACCACAGCAAGCTTTATAGTACACAACAGCCAGGTAGCTGGAGGTGATGACATCTTTCAATTTTTCAATTAACCTGTTGAGTTCAGAATAAACAACCTGTAATAGTTCAAGATATCCTGGAATATATTGTGAATTACAGACCCATGTTAAAGCAATCCAAGATATATTCTGACTGTCCATTATTTCCTGGCTCATACTTTGTAAGAGATTCTGGGTTCCTCAGGCCCTCCCGTTACACATCCCTACTAGCACAAATCTCCCCCCAAAAAATTATCCCTCCTAGCACAAATCCCCTCCCCTCTCGACCATATCACCTCTTCAAGCACCAACCCCTCAAATCCCCTCCTCCTAGCACAACTCCTCCCATATCACAGCTCTTAGCACCCGCTCCCCATTCCCCTTCCCAGAACAATTCATACCCACTGCTGCGCTGCCCCCCCCCAAATTTCCCCTCCCAACACAAATACTCTCCCTTCAATCTCCTTGCAGTGCCCCCCATCCTCTCATGATACCACAGTGCCCAGGGCAGCCGTCCCTCCTACCCACCCCTTGTCTCTGCCCTGGTTTGAACCCTTCTCTACTCTATCCAAAACGTAAATAAAATAAAAATATTGTGTCTAGGGCAGGGGTGTCAAACTCAATTTCATCAGCATTATGATTGCCCTCAAAAGGGCCGGTTGTATCTGTAAGATTAGATGTCCAGCGCATTCCCTCCACTTTACATTAGATGTCAAGAGACCCCCCACCATCAGAAGTTGAGTCCCCCACTCTCCCTTACATCACAGTGCACCCCCCTTTCCTTATGCTGCTGCTGGGAAGAAGCTGGATGCATTGCTTGAAAGCAGAAAGTAAGGGTCTGAAGGAGGGACAGAGGAAGGCTGGAGCTCTCCTGCAGCGGCAGGAGAGGTGCGAGGGCCACATGAAATGGCCTGGAGGGCCGCATTCGGTGTTTCCTTCCTTGTGTTTGACACCTGTGGTCTAGGGATACACTTTAGGTCAGTCTTTGTCAATTTTCTAAACACAGAGAACCCCTCAAATTAAATATACGGTCTCAGGGTACACCTGCTAATAATTATTATATCTACAACTCATGTATTAGTGTGATTGGTCAGAATGCTCCGTACACTTGTAGTCATTGGGAAGAATTATGCTCACAATCCAAGGTTTTACTGTATACATAGTTACATAGTTAGTCAGGTTGAAAAAAGACACAAGTCCATCCAGTTCAACCACAAAAAAATAAACAAACAAAATAAAAAACACAGTACAATCCCATACACCCAACTCCATACCCACAGTTGATCCAAAGGAAGGCAAAAACCCCCAGCAGAGCGATGATCCAATTTGCTACAGCAGGGGAAAAAATTCCTTCCTGATCCCCCGAGAGGCAATCAGATTTTCCCCGGATCAACTTTACCTACAAATCTTAGTACTCAGTTATATTCTGTACATTTAGGAAATAATCCAGGCCTTTCTTAAAGCAATCTACTGATCTGGTCAGAACCACCTCTGGAGGAAGTCTGTTCCACATTTTCACAGCTCTTCCTGTGAAGAAACCTTTCTGTATTTGGAGGTGAAATCTCTTTTCCTCTAGATCAGTGGTCTCCAAACTGCGGCCCGAGGGCGGAATGCTGCCCTTTGCTTGCCTTCATCCGGCCCTTAGGGCAGTATCCCTCTCACTGATACGAGACCCTATTCTGACATCTGACACCGACAGTGGGGCACCATTTCTCCCACTGACACCACTAATGGGGCACTATTCCTTCCTATGATACCAACGATGGGGCACTATTACTCCCACTAATACCAGATATTTACTACCACTGATGCCGGGAAAATTTCCACCCCCCGCTGGCCAAAGTCCGGCCCTCCAAGAGTCTGAAGGACAAAAAAACGGCCCTTTGTTTCGAATGTTTGGAGACCCCTGCTCTAGATGTAAAGAGTGCCCCCTTGTCCTCAGTGTTGACCTTAAAGTGAATAACTCAACACCGAGTTCACTATATGGACCCCTTATATATTTGTACATGTTGATCATATCCCCCCTTATTCTCCTCTTCTCCATAGAGAATAAATCCAGTTCCTCTAATCTTTCCTCATAGCTGAGCTCCTCCATGCCTCTTATCAGTTTGGTTGCCCTTCTCTGCACTTTCTCCAGTTCTCCGATATCCTTCCTGAGAACTGGTGCCCAAAACTGAACTGCATATTCCAGATGAGGTCTTACTAATGATTTGTACAGGGGGGGTGGCAAAATTATATCTCTCTCTCTCTCTCTCTGGAGTCCATACCTCTCTTACACAAGAAAGGACTTTCCTCGCTTTGGAAACCACAGCTTGGCATTGCATGTTATTATTGAGCTTATGATCAACTAAAACCCCCAGATCCTTCTCCACTACGGATCCCCCCCAGGTCCTTCTCCACTACGGATCCCCCCCCAGATCCTTCTCCACTACGGATCCCCCCCCCCAGATCCTTCTCCACTACGGATCCCCCCCAGATCCTTCTCCACTACGGATCCCTCCCCCAGATCCTTCTCCACTACGGATCCCGCCCAGATCCTTCTCCACTACGGATCCCCCCCCAGATCCTTCTCCACTACGGATCCCACCCCAGATCCTTCTCCACTACGGATCCCACCCCAGATCCTTCTCCACTACGGATCCCGCCCAGTTCCTTCTCCACTACGGATCCCCCCCAGATCCTTCTCCACTACGGATCCCGCCCAGATCCTTCTCCACTACGGATCCCGCCAGGATCCTTCTCCACTACGGATCCCCCCCAGATCCTTCTCCACTACGGATCCCCCCCCAGATCCTTCTCCACTACGGATCCCACCCCAGATCCTTCTCCACTACGGATCCCCCCCAGATCCTTCTCCACTACGGATCCCCCCCAGATCCTTCTCCACTACGGATCCCACCCAGATCCTTCTCCACTACGGATCCCGCCCAGATCCTTCTCCACTACGGATCCCCCCCAGATCCTTCTCCACTATGGATCCCCCCCAGATCCTTCTCCACTACGGATTCCCCCAGTTGTACTCCTCCTGAGGACTAACTAAAGTGGACATTGTGGCAAAACAAATAAAAACCATGTATACAGTGACTTAAAAAGGTATTCATACCTCCTTGAAATTTCCCACACTTTGTCATGTTACAACCAAAAACAGAAATGTATTTTATTGGGATTTTATGTGATAGACCAACACAGAGTGTCACATAATTGTGAAGTGGAAGGAAAATTATAAATGGTTTAATTTTTTTTGTAATACTTTGTAGACCCCCCTTTCTCTGCAATTACAGCTGCAAGTCTTTTTGGGGGTGTCTCTACCAGCTTTGCACATCTAAAGAGGGACATTTCTGCCCATTCTTCTTCTTTGTAAAATATCTCAGTCTCTGTCAGATTGGATGGAGAGCGTCTGTGATCGGCAATTTTCAAGTCTTGCCACAGATTGTCAATGTGATTTAGGTCTGGGCTGTGACTGGGCCATTCTAACACATGAATAGGCTTTGATCTAAACCATTCTATTGTAGCTCTGGCTCTATATTTAGGGTCGTTGTCCTGCTGGAAGGTGAACCTCCCCCAGTCTCAAGTCTTTTGCAGACTAACAGGTTTCCTTCTAAGATTGTCCTGTATTTGGCTCCATCCATCTTCCCATCAACTCTGACCAGCTTCCCTGTCCCTGCTGAAGAAAATCATCCCCACACCATGATGCTGCCACCACCATGTTTCACGGTGGGGATGGTGTGTTCAGGGTGATGTGCAGTGTTAGTTTTCCCCCACACATAGCATTTTGCTATTGGGTCACAAAGTTACATTTTGGTCTCATCTGACCAGAGCCCCTTCTTCCACATGTTTGCTGTGTCCCCCTCCCCCACATGACTTCTCACAAACTGCAAACAGGACTTATGTCTTTCTTTCCCCAATGTCTTTCTTCTTGTTACTCTTCCATAAAGGGCAGATTTGTGGAGAGTACCACTAATAGTTGTCCTGTGGACAGATTCTCCCACCTGAGCTGTGGATCTCTGCAGCTCCTCCAGAGTTACCATGGACCTCTTGTCTGCTTCTCTGATGAATGCTCTCCTTGCCCGGCCCGGTCAGTTTAGGTGGACGGCCATGTATTGGCAGGTTTGCAGTTGTGCCATACTCTTTCCATTTTCCGATTATGGATTGAACAGAAGCTCTGTGAGATCTTCAAAGCTTGGGAGATTTTTTTTATAACCTAACCCTGCTTTATACTTCTACACAACTTTATCCCTGACCTGTCTGGTGTGTTCCTTGGCCTTCATGATGCTGTTTCTTCACTGAGGTTCTCTAACACACCTCTGAGGGCTTCACAGAACAGCTGTATTTATACTGCACGGTTTACGAGATATTCCCTGTCCCCTGTATGTGCTGATGTAATGCGGGACATGCACACTGGGGCAAACTGAAGCAATGGCACATATGTGCCGTTGCTTCATTGACCGTGCCGTTACCGGCGGCTCCTGCGTGCAAGTGCGGGAGTGAGGTCATCGCGGCTCTAGCCAATCACAGCGCCGGAGCCACGATACCCGGAATTAACCCCCGGGAGAGATATCGCTGCCGGAGGGGGGGACCAGGACTGCTGCAAGGGCTTTGATAAAAGCGGGGGCTTATGCTATGCAGTGGAATCCGTTCCAGGAGAGTTCTCGTGACCCAAAGCACTTGCATATCAAAGCGAGTTTACCCATAGAGGTCAATGGAAACGAAAATAATTTGTTCCACATTGACTTCAATGGCATGCCATACCACATGTGGCCAGAGGTGGAGGGGACGCCGGAGAGCCTTTAGAAACACTTGAAAAGGACTGGGGACAGATCAGCTGACCTTAGAAACCATCAAAAAGGCTCGGAGACACCCGAGAATGGAGTATTTCTGAGTATGTTCGAACGCTAAATGCGGTACTGCAGGCCCCATTAGCTTGAATTCTGCTTGTTTTGTGAGACAACACTCCCAAACCGAGTCAGAATTTAAAAAAAAAGTTGCTTGTCTTTCAAAATGCTCGTTAACCGTGTTACTCGTAAACCAAGGTTCCACTGTATTAACCAAACGTGACACCAACTGGAGTATAATTAGCCATAGCAGCCTTTTTATTTACCAAATATAACATATTCACATATTAACACATTAATACATAAAACATCAGACAGTATTCCAGAGCCCACGCCCAACCCCCCGAGGTCCTTGTGGGCATAGACTTCAAGTTCCTGCGAAATCACAGTTTTTAAGCCTCCATCTGCAGAAAGCACTGGAACCCAACATTGCAGGTGCCACCAGTCTGAATAATGGGAGCCGTACCTGAGAGGGGTCCCTACAAATGTACCTTTTGCTCCTAATTATAACCATCCAAGGACTTCTTGATCCACCAGCCACTGTGACAAGGTTGCCTCAGCTCCAAAACCAAAACAAGTACAATAACCCAGTAACCCTTAGGGATGGAGGGTGGAAAGATGTCCCGTTTGATCTCTCTTCCTGACTGAGCCCCTCCTAGACCCTAGTAACCCAGTAACCCTTAGGGAGGAAGAGTGGGAAGATGTCCCGTCTGATCTCTGTTCCTGACTGAGCCCCTCCTAGACCCTAGTAACCCAGTAACCCTTAGGGAGGGAGGGTGGGAAGATGTCCCGTCTGATCTCTCTTCCCGACTGAGCCCCTCCTAGACCCTTACCACATACCAACTCTTGAAGCCACTCCTGCTCCCCTCTTACACCAATCAGGTAAGAGTCCACACTTATGTGCCCCACCTATTAATTACCCCACCTCGTCTCAAACCCCTTCTGACCCAATTATGTTGGCCCTCCGTCTAGTCTTTGCCTTGACTCCAATGCCTCTCTATAGTGCAGCTTCTGCCTACAGCAAGGGAATTTTCCTTTTTCATGGGGTAGTTGTGACTGCTTCTCTCTGGCAGGACGAAGCCAGACAGTATTCCAAAGGCCCCCCGAAGTCCTTGTGGGCATACACTTCAAGTACCTGCGAAACCACAGTTTTTAACATTGCAGGTACCATCAGCCAGAATAATGGGAGCCGTACCTGAGAGGGATCCCTAAAAATGTACCTTTTTCCCCTAATTATCACCATCCAAGGACTTCTTGCCCCACCAGCCGCTATGACAAGGTTGCCTCAGCTCCAAAACCTGCCAGAAAACAAATACAATAACCTAGTAACCCAATAACCCTTTAAAGATGTCCCGTCTGATCTCTCTTCCCGACTGAGCCCCTCCTAGACCCTTACCACATACCAACTCTTGAAGCCACTCCTTCTCCCCTCTTACACCAATCAGGTAAGTGCCCACACTTACGTGCCCCACCTATTAATTACTCCACCTCGTCTCAAACCCCTTCGGACCCAGTCATGTTGGCCCTTCCGTCTAGTCTTCGCCTCGACTCCAAGGCCTCTCTATAGTACAGCTTCTGCCTACAGCAAGGGAATTTTCCTTTTTCATGGGGTAGTTGTGTCTGAGCCTCTCTGGCAGGACGAAGCCAGACAGTATTCCAGAGGCCCCCCCGAGGTCCTTGTTGGCATGAACTTCAAGTACCTGCAAAACCAGTTTTTAGACCTCCAGCTGTAGAAAGCACCGGTTTGGAGACGAACCCAACATTGCAGGTACCACCAGTCAGAATAATGGGAGCCGTACCTGAGACAGGTCCCTACAAATGCACCCTTTGCCCTTAATTATCACCATCCAAGGACTTCTTGCCCCACCAGCCACTATGATAAGGTTGCCTCAGCTCCAAAACCAAAACAAGTACAATAACCCAGTAACCCTTAGGGAGGGAGGGTGGGAAGATGTCCCGTCTGTTTTCTCTTCCCGACTGAGCCCCTCCTAGACCCTAGTAACCCAGAAACCCTTAGGGAGGGAGGGAGGGTGGGAAGATGTCCCGTCTGTTTTCTCTTCCCGACTGAGCCCCTCCTAGACACTAGTAACCCAGAAACCCTTAGGGAGGGAGGGTGGGAAGATGTCCCGTTTGATCTTTCTTCCCGACTGAGCCCCTCCTAGACCCTTACCACATACCAACTCTTGAAGCCACTCCTGCTCCCCTGTTACACCAATCAGGTAAGTGCCCACACTTACGTGCCCCACCTATTAATTACTCCACCTCGTCTTAAACCCCTTCTGACCCAGTCATGTCGGCCCATCCGTCTAGTCTTTGCCTCGACTACAAGGCCTCTCTATAATGCAGCTCCTGCCTACAGCAAGGGAATTTTCCTTTTTAATGAGGTAGGACGAAGCCGATGACTCACCAAACCAAAACAAGTACAATAACCCAGTAACCCTTAGGGACGGAGGGTGGAAAGATGTTTCGTCTGATCTCTCTTCCCGACTGAGCCCCTCTTAGACCCTTACCACATACCAACTCTTGAAGCCACTCCTGCTCCCCTCTTACACCAATCAGGTAAGTGCCCATGCTTACGTGCCCCACCTATTAATTACTCCACCACGTCTCAAACCCCTTCTGACCCAATTATGTTGGCCCTCTGTCTAGTCTTTGCCTCGACTCCAAGGCCTCTCTAAAGTGCAGCTTCTGCCTACAGCAATGGGATTTTCCTATTTCATGGGGTAGTTGTGTCTGAGCCTCTCTGGCAGGACAAAGCCAGACAGTATTCTAAAAGCCCCCCGAGGTCCTTGGTGGCATAGACTTCAAGTACCTGCGAAACCACAGTTTTTAGGCCTCTATCCGCAGAAAGTACTGGCTCGGAGACAAACCCAACATTGCAGGTACCACCAGCCAGAATAATGGGAGCCGTACCTGAGAGGGGTCCCTAAAAATGTACTATTTGCCCCTAATTATAACATCCAAGGACTTTTTGATCCACCAGCCGCTGTTACTTCAGCTCAAAAAAACAAAACAAGTACAATAACCCAGTTACCCTTAGGGAGGGAGGGTGGGAAGATGTCCCGTCTTTCTTCCCGACTGAGCACCTCCTAGACCCTTACCACATACCAACTCTTGAAGCCACTCCTTCTCCCCTCTTACACCAATCAGGTAAGTGCCCACGCTTACGTTCCCCACCTATTAATTACTCCACCTCGTCTCAAACCCCTTCTGACCCAGTCATGTCGGCCCTTCCGTTTAGTCTTTGCCTCGACTCCAAGGCCTCTCTATAGTGCAGTTTCTGCCTACAGCAAGGGAATTTTCCTTTTTCATGGGGTAGGACGAAGACAGTGACTCACCAAACCAAAACAAGTACAATAACCCAGTAACCCTTAGGGAGGGAGGGTGGGAAGATGTCCCGTCTGATCTCTCTTCCCGACTGAGCCCCTCCTAGACCCTTACCACATACCAACTCTTGAAGCCGCCCCTGCTCCCCTCTTACTCCAATCAGGTAGGTGCCCACACTTACGTTCCCCACCTATTAATTACTCCACCTCGTCTCAAACCCCTTCTGACCCAGTCATGTCGGCCCTTCCGTCTAGTCTTTGCCTCGACTCCAAGGCCTCTCTATAGTGCAGCTCCTGCCTACAGCAAGGGAATTTTCCTTTTTAATGGGGTAGGACGAAAGCCGGTGACTCACCAAACAAACAAGCAGTCTATACCAGCACTGCGTCTCGCTCCATCGGAAAAAGTTATTTGTATCAATATTGACTCTTATTGACCGTATCGTCACGTTGAGCAAATAAATCACCTAGATTAAGCCGCCCCCACCCCCCCTGTTTTCTTCTGCGGGCCAACATTTAATGCATCTTGTAGAGCGGGGCCGATGCAATCTATAAATCTTTTCTAAGCTTCCTTCCTTTTAAAAGACAATCTCTTGGCAGGGAGAGGGAAGATGTTTTGGCCGTTCCCTGCCAATCACCCGAGGGAAGGTGGACACTGATCGGAGATGTGTTCTGTCCTAAGACTCCAGTACAACCCCCCCCCCCCCTACCACCATGAGGAATACCAATGCAGACAAAGCTGCGAGCAGCAGACGCACCCCATCCGCCTCTCGTCAGGACACAGCACTCTGCCATGCAGGCTTCGCTCGCTTGCTGCTCAGAATATTAATCTGACCGTTTGCAGATACGCCTGCACTGCACCAGAATGGAGCCACCAGCCTCTGATGTTCTGCAGCCTCCAATAACTTTCTACCCAGGAAAAAAAAATGTTTTCCAAAGGACGGGGATGGGAATAAATCCTCAGAATACTTCGGGGTCGGGCATTTATATGACGTCACTTTGCAGGATACTTTTTATTTTTAAATGTCTGAGCAAGAGAAAAACATTTAATAAAAGTTAAAGCTGAAATTTCTAGAGACGCCCCATTTCAGGATTGAAAAGAAAGTTCATCCAAATTTGGGGGAATCCCTGTGTAGTGCTAACCCCCCCCCCCCCCCCCCCGCAGGCAGGGCCGAGACAAAGGGTGGGCAGGAGGGAGGGAGATGTGTACTAGGAGGGGTAGTTTTAGGATTTCTGCTAGGAAGGGGTGTTTTTTTTTTGGGGGGGGGGGGGGGGGGTAAGATGTGTACTAGGAGGGGTAATTTGTACCAGGAGGGGTAATTTTAAGATGATTTCTAGAGGATTTGTGCTAGGAAGGGTGTTTTTTTCCGGGGGGGGGGGGATGTGCACTAGGAGGAGTAGTTTTAGGATTTTTACTAGGAAGGGTGTTTTTTGGGGGGGGGGAGATGTGTACTAGGAGGGGTCATTTTAGGATTTGTGCTAGGAAGGGGTGGTTTTTTTTTGGGGGGGGGTATGTGTACCAAGGAGGGGTAAATTTAGAATTTCTAGAGGATTTGTGCTAGGAAGGGGTGTTTTTTTGTGGGGGTAAGATGTGTACTAAGAGGGGTAATTTTAGGATTTGTGCTAGGAAGGGGTGTTTTTTTTGGGAAGGGGATGTGTACCAGGAGGGGTAATTTTAGGATTTCTAGAGGATTTGTGGTAGGAAGGGGTGTTTTTTTGGGGGGGTGTATGTGTACCAGGAGGGGTAAATTTAGAATTTCTAGAGGATTTGTGCTAGGAAGGGGTGTTTTTTTTGGGGGGGGGGGTATGTGTACCAGGAGGGGTAAATTTAGAATTTCTAGAGGATTTGTGCTAGGAAGGGGTGTTTTTTTGTGGGGGTAAGATGTGTACTAAGAGGGGTAATTTTAGGATTTGTGCTAGGAAGGGGTGTTTTTTTTGGGAAGGGGATGTGTACCAGGAGGGGTAATTTTAGGATTTCTAGAGGATTTGTGCTAGGAAAGGTGTTTTTTTGGGGGTGGAATGTGTACTAGGAGGAGTAGTTTTAGGATTTGTGCTAGGAAGGGTGTTTTTTTTTGGGGGGGGGTGAGATGTGTACTAGGAGGGGTAATTTTAGGATTAGTGCTAGGAAGGTTTTTTTTGGGGGGGGGGGGTGTATACCAGGAGGGGTAAATTTAGGATTTCTAGAGGATTTGTGTACTAGGGGATGAAGTGTACTAGGAGGAGTAGTTTTAGGATTTGTGCTAGGAAGGGTGTTTTTTTTGGGGGGGAGATGTGTACTAGGAGGGGTAATTTTCGGATTTGTGCTAGGAAGGGGTGTTTTTTTTGGGGGGAGGGGGTATGTGTACCAGGAGGGGTAAATTTAGAATTTCTAGAGGATTTGTGCTAGGAAGGGGTGTTTTTTTTGGGGGGGGGGGTAAGATGTGTACTAGGAGGGGTAATTTTAAGATTTGTGCTAGGAAGGGGTGTTTTTTTGGGGAAGGGGATGTGTACCAGGAGGGGTAATTTTAGGATTTCTAGAGGATTTGTGCTAGGAAGGGGTGTTTTTTTTTGGGGGGGGGGGGTAAGATGTGTACTAGGAGGGGTCATTTTAGATTTGTGCTAGGAAGGGGTGTTTTTTTGGGAAGGGGATGTGTACCAGGAGGGGTCATTTTAGGATTTCTAGAGGATTTGTGCTAGGAAGGGTGTTTTTTTTTGGGGGGGGGGATGTGTACTAGGAGGAGTAGTTTTAGGATTTGTGCTAGGAAGGGTGTTTTTTTTTGGGAGGAGGGGGAGATGTGTACTAGGAGGGGTAATGTTAAGATTTGTGCTAGGAAGGGGTGTTTTTTTTGGGGGGGGTGTGTATACCAGGAGGGGTAATTTTAGGATTTCTAGAGGATTTTTGCTAGAAAGGGTGTTTTTTTTGGGGGGGAGATGGGTACTAGGAGGGGTAAATTTAGGATTTGTAGAGGATTAGTGCTAGGAAGGGTGTTTTTTAGGGGGGGGGGGAGATGTGTACTAAGAGGGGGAATTTTAGGATTTGTAGAGGATTAGTGCTAGGAAGGGGTGTTTTTTAGGGGGGGGGAGATGTGTACTAAGAGGGGGAATTTTAGGATTTGTAGAGGATTAGTGCTAGGAAGGGTGTTTTTTTGGGGGGATGTGTACTAAGAGGGGAAATTTTAGGATTTGTAGAGGATTAGTGCTAGGAAGGGTGTGTTTTTTAGGGGGGGAGATGTGTACTAAGAGGGGGAATTTTAGGATTTGTAGAGGATTAGTGCTAGATCCCCATAGGTTGCATGAATCTATCTATGGTCGCAGCTGACTCCCCCTGGTCAGGTGTCTGGCCCCTTCTCGGGCGCCAGGCGCCTGAATTACAGCGCACGGGGGGGGGGGGGGGTTTGAAGCACCTGAATCTGTCTCTCAGCCTATCAGGTTGCCGGGTCTGCTTTTGGTCACCTGATTGGTTGAAACATCAGGCGCTGTGATTGGATGCTTGAGAGAGGATGGAAGAAGACATGGAGGACGTGCAGGAAACCGCCGCTGACCCACTCCGAAACAGGTAAGTTCAAGCAGCATCTAATGGGGCACAGTAGCGGCAGTTGATGGGCACAATGGCAGCATCTGATGGGGCACAGTAGTGGCAATTTATGGGCACAATGGCAGCATCTGATGGGGCACAGTAGCGGCAGCTGATGGGCACACTGGCAGTATCTGTTGGGGCACAGTAGCGGCAGTTGATGGGCACACTGGCAGCATCTGATGGGGCACAGTAGCGGCAACTGCTCAGCACACTGGCAGCATCTGCTGGGGCACAGTAGCAGCAACTGCTTGGCACACTGGCAGCATCTGATGGGGCACAGTAGCAGCAATTGATGGGCACACTGGCAACATCTGATGGGCACAGTAGCGGTAATTGATGGGAACACTGGCAACATCTTCTGGGGCACAGTAGCGCCAACTGCTCAGCACACTGGCAGCATCTGATGGGGCACAGTAGCGATAGTTGATGGGTACACTGGCAGAATCTGATGGGGCACAGCCGCAGCAATTGATGGGCACACTGACAGCATCTCATGGGGCACAGTAGTGGCAATTGATGGGCACAATGAAAGCATTTGATGGGGTACACTGGTGGGAATTGATGGGCACAGTGTCAGCAATTAATGGGTACAGTTGCTGCATTTGATGGCAAAGTTCCAGCATCTGATGGGGCACAGTAGCGGCAATTGATGGGCACACTGGCAGCATCTGATGGGGCACAGTAGCGGCAATTGATGGGCACACTGGGAGCATCTGATGGGGCACAGTAGCAGCAAATGCTCGGCACACGGGCAGCATCTGAAGGGGCACAGTAGCGGCAACTGCTTGGCACACTGGCAGCATCTGATGGGGCACAGTAGCGGTAGTTGATGGGCACAGTGGCAGCATCTGATGAGGCACACAGCGGCAATTTAAGGGGAACAATGGCAGCATTTCATGGGCACAATGTCAGCAATTGATGGGCACAGTGTCAGCAATTTATGTTTTATTTTTTTCAGTTTGTTTCACCCAAAAAAATTTGAGCACCAGCCGCCACCGAACCCTGTTAAATCACTGGCAGAAGTGGCATAAAATCCGCTCCTCTGGCATTGTCCCGGAATAAACAGCGAGGTCTCCTGTGTGCCAGGAGAGAAATGGCAAGAAGGAGTTATTTTTACATCTTCTGAAAGGCTCGGGAATCTCATGGCCTAAACTTCATTTTCCCAACAGACTATAAATACCGAAGCGCAGTTCTCCTGCTGGAGTCAGCGACTCTCTGACTGGGTATTTCCAAACTTTTGACCTTGGGAATGAGTCTAGTCACGTTACCCCTGTGCTTTTCTGGTGATGAATAGAAAGACTTGTTCTAGGGATTGGAGGGATTTCGGCAGTGACTGGGGAAACGAGGCACAGGGTGACACGGCACTGGAGAAATAAGGCCGGAATATATGTTTGGCTGACGAGTCTAATCCTTTAATCAGCCTCCACATATGTGAAATGAAAGGGGCAAGACTTGGGAGGAAGGAGGTGGTGGAGGTGGTGGGGGTGGAGGAGGTGGTGGAGGTGAAGGAGGTGGTAGGGGTGGTGGTGGAGGAAGGAGGTGGTGGAGGTGGTGGAGGTGAAGGAGGTGGTGGAGGTGGAGGGGGTGGGGGAGGTGAAGGAGGTGGTGGAGGTGGTGGGGGTGGAAGAGGTGGTGGAGGTAAAGGAGGTGGTGGTGGGGGTGGTGGAGGTGATGGAGGAAGGAGGTGGTGGAGGTGAAGGAGGTGGTGGGGGTGGTGGAGGTGGTGGAGGTGGTGGGGTCTGTGCCTGAAATCTTGTCTATAAATGGTGATTGATTCTCCAGTATCAGGTGGCCTTTTTGTGTGGCTCATGGGTAGCAGGTAAATATTTTGTGGCTTCAAAGAAAGTGAAACTGAAGACAAAGAGATCAGGAATCTCTATGCCAACCTGGGGGTCGGGACCCCCTCGGGGGTCAAATGATGATTTGCCAGGGGTCACCGAGTCCTGGGCTGTTTTTCAAAGCCTGCACCGCTCTCCCAGCCTTTTTGTGGCCGCCCAGCAGGGCTGTCCCTGGAGCTTGTGGCTGCCCAGGTGTGCTGTTCCTAAAGTCCGCACAGCTCTCCCAGACTTTTTGTGGCTGCCCAGCAGGGCTGTCCCTGGAGCCTGTGGCTGCCAAGCAGGGCTGTCAATGGAGCCTGTGGCCACCCAGTTGGGCAGTGCTCTCCCAGCCTTTTTGCAGCCGCCCAGCAGGGCTGTTCCCAGAGCCCGCACAGCTCTCCCAGCCTTTTTGCGGCCGCCCAGCAGGACTGTCCCTGGAGCCTGTGGCCACCCTGTTGGGCTGTTCCTGGAGCCCGCACAGCTCTCCAAGCCTTTTTGCGGCCGCCCAGCAGGGCTGTCCCTGGAGCCTGTGGCCGCCCAGTTGGGCAGTTCCTGGAGCCCGCACAGCTCTCCAAGCCTTTTTGCGGCCACCCAGCAGGACTGTCCATGGAGCCTGTGGCCACCCAGTCGGGCTGTTCCTGAAGCCCGCACAGCTCTCCCAGCCTTTTTGCGGCTACCACCAGGGCTCTCCCTGGAGCCTTGTGGCCACCCAGTTGGGCTGTTCCTGGAGCCCGCACAGCTCTACCAGCCTCTTTGCGGCCTCCCAGCAGGGCTGACCCTGGAGCCTGTTGGGCTGTTCCTGAAGCCTGCACAGCTCTCCCAGCCTTTTTGCAGCTGCCTAGCAGGGCTGTCTCTGGAGCCTGTGGCCGCCCAGTTGGGCTGTTCCTGGAGTCCACATAGCCCTCCCAGCCTTTTTGCAGCCGCCCAGCAGGGCTGTCTCTGGAGCCTGTGGAGACACCCAGTTGGGCAGTGCTCTCCCAGCCTTTTTGCAGCCTCCCAGTTGGACTGTACCTGGAGCCCACACAACTCTCCCAGCCTTTTTGCGGCCGCCCAGCAGGACTGTCCCTGGAGCCTGTGGCCACCCAGTTGGGCTGTTCCTGGAGCCTGCACAGCTCTCCTAGCCTTTTTGCATCTGCCCAGCAGGGCTGTTCCTGGTGCCTGTGGCCACCAAGTTGGGCAGTGCTCTCCCAGCCTTTTTATGGCCGCCTAGCAGGGCTGTCCCTGGAGCCTGTAGCCGCTCAGTTGGGCTGTTCCTGGAGTCCACACAGCCCTCCCAGTCTTTTTGCGGCCGCCCAGCAGGGCTGTCTCTGGAGCCTGTGGCCACCCAGTTGGGCAGTGCTATCCCAGCCTTTTTGCGGCCGCCCAGCAGGGCTGTCCCTGGAGCATTTGGCCTTCCAGTTGGGCTGTTCCTGGAGCCCGCACAGCTCTCCCAGCCTTTTTGCGGCCGCCCAGCAGGGCTGTCCCTGGAGCCTTTGGCCTTCCAGTTGGGCTGTTCCTGGAGTCCACATAGCCCTCCCAGCCTTTTTGCAGCCGCCCAGCAGGGATGTCTCTGGAGCCTGTGGAGACACCCAGTTGGGCAGTGCTCTCCCAGCCTTTTTGCAGCCTCCCAGTTGGACTGTACCTGGAGCCCACACAACTCTCCCAGCCTTTTTGCGGCCGCCCAGCAGGACTGTCCCTGGAGCCTGTGGCCGCCCAGTTGGGCTGTTCCTGGAGCCCGCACAGCTCTCCCAGCCTTTTTGCATCTGCCCAGCAGGGCTGTTCCTGGTGCCTGTGGCCACCAAGTTGGGCAGTGCTCTCCCAGCCTTTTTGTGGCCGCCTAGCAGGGCTGTCCCTGGAGCCTGTAGCTGCCCAGTTGGGCTGTTCCTGGAGTCCACACAGCCCTCCCAGTCTTTTTGCGGCCGCCCAGCAGGGCTGTCTCTGGAGCCTGTGGCCACCCAGTTGGGCAGTGCTATCCCAGCCTTTTTGTGGCCTCTCAGCAGGGCTGTCCCTGGAGCATTTGGCCTTCCAGTTGGGCTGTTCCTGGAGCCCGCACAGCTCTCCCAGCCTTTTTGCGGCCGCCCAGCAGGGCTGTCCCTGGAGCATTTGGCCTTCCAGTTGGGCTGTTCCTGGAGCCCGCATAGCTCTCCCAGCCTTTTTGCAGCCGCCCAGCAGGGCTGTTCCTGGAGCCTGTGGCCACACAGTTGGGTTGTTCCTGGAGCCCGCACAGCTCTCCCAACCAAATACAGGTGGAAACATGTCCTCCTATGTGATATGGCGGAACGCCCCTCTCCACCACTCAGCTCCCTTTGAGGGGGATGGTAGACCCCATATAGAGGTAGGTACATAACTTCCTATGTGACATTGCAGAGCACAGCTCCCTCTGTAGGTGAAATGAAGACCCCCCCCCCCCCCCAGAAGTAAGAACATGTCCTCCTATGTAATATGGTGGAACACACTCCCTGTCCTCCCCCACCACTTTCAGCTCCCTCCTGAGGATGGAAGAACCCGAAGTGGTAAAATGTGGATGGTACTCGGCTGTGCCCTTAGTCAGCATTCTTACTTACGTCTCTCTATCTTCATGCAGAGAAGGGAATAATTTACCTGATTGTGTTCTCGCTCAGATGACTCATGAAGGTGGGAGTCTCAACAATCTGCAATTTTCAAACTGTGCTTTGTATGGTGAAGCCGAAAATAACTCCATCGCGCCATGGCATACCTGCGGAAGCTTTGTCAGGAAAGGAACATTGTTTTTAGGTAGGAACGTGTTCTCTTATGTGATATGGTGGAGTACACCCCCTCCTCCAACTGGCTTCCTTTGTAAGGAAAGGAAGACCACAGAAACACAATGGCAGATCACCACCCCCCTGCAGGGGCCCTCCATGAAACTGGGGCCCCTGGGCAGTGCCCAGGTGTGCCCGCTCATTAAGACGGCCCTGCCCCCTCCCTCTCTCAGCATGGGAAGAAGGATCCCAGATATAGGTAGAAACATGTCCCCATTCAGGAATACCCCTGCTTTAGATGGGAGCACGTCCTCCCATGTCATATGGGGGAGCATATCCCTCCCCCACTTGACTCCTCCTGTAGGGGAAGGAAGACCCCAGATATACAGTAGATAGGAGTATGTTTTCCTATGCGACACCATTCCCCCACTTATTTCTTCCTGAAGGGAAAGGAAGACACCGGATATAGGCCGAAACGCGTTAGTATTTTTGGATGATGTTACTGCTGTAATGCTTCAATAAATATTTTCTATGGCGAAGCTGTTGAGTTACTTTCTATAGGCCGTCATATATCTTCCTATGTGACATGGTGGAGCACAACTATTCCCTACTCGCTTTGTAGGGGAAGGAAGACCCCAGATATAGGTAGTAACATATCCTCCTATGTATATGGCGGAGCACCTCCCTTTCCCACGCAGCTTACTTTGTAGGAGAAGGAAGACCCCAGATATAGATAGTAACATATCCTCCTATGTACTGTATATGGCGGAGCACCCTTCTCCCTCCCACTCAGCTCCCTCTGTAGTGGAAGGAAGACCCCAGATATAGGTGGGGACAAATATCCTCCTATGTATATGGTGGACAGGGCAGGACTTAGGGTGGTGGGGGCCCCTGGGCTTGAGTTGTTGAGCGGGGGGTGCGCATTAAAGTTGTTGAGCGGGGGGGGGGGAATTGAAGTTGTTGAGCGGGGGGGGCCTTAAAGTTGTTGAGCGGGGGGGCATTAAAGTTGTTGAGCGGGGGGGTGCGCATTAAAGTTGTTGAGCAGGGGGGGGGTGACTCTCATCTGTGCACGGAATGTGTTGGCTCTCTTTTTTTTGCAGTTGTTCAGCGGAGGGGGGAGTGCCTCTCACCTGTGCCGACAGCCAGGGCCACAGACTGTCATTAGCCCGGCTGTCGGCTTTCTTCCCTTCAGCAGCCACAGTCCTCCACACACCGCTCCGGTTCCTCCTGCTTCTGTGCTGCCTCCTTATTGCAGTGCGGGTAAATTAACCCTTTCGCGGGACTGCGGGAAGAAGCGGAAAGTCCCGCAGATTCTGTGCGTGTTGGGAGGTATGTGCAGGGCCGCCATCAGGCATGGGCCCCCTGGAGCAGAGAACCAGGGGGGGGTGCTGCCTCCTGAAATTGAGAAGCGGGGGGGGCTGCCGCAAATTGAGAAGCAGGGGGGGCCTTTACAAAAAAAAGAAGAAATTAAAAAATATATATATATATAAAAAGGGGGGTAGCCATCCGGGGCCCTGGGGATCTCTGGGCCCTTTAATAAAAATAAAAAATAAACCTCTGGGCCCTTTAATAAAAAAAATAAAAAGAAACATTTATAAAAAATATAAAGAAAATGTAAATTTATATATAAAAATATATAAAAAACATAATTCTTTTATAAAAAAAATAAAAAAATGGGGGTTGCTGTCCGGGGCCCTGGGGGACTCCGGGCCCCTGGGGACCTCCAGACCCCTAAAAAAAATAAAAAAAATAAACATTATAAAAAATACATAAAAAAGGGAGTTTGCCATCCGGGGGCCCTGGGGACCTCTGGGCCTTTAAATAAAAAATAAAAAAATATAAACAAAAATAAAAAAATAAACATTTATAAAAAACAAAAAAGGGGGGGTTGCCACATGGGGCCCTGGGACCTCTGAGCCCTTTAATAAAAAATAAAAGAATAAATAAATATATATATATATATATATATAAATGTATTTTTTTTATAAAAAAAGGGGGGGGGGTTGCCATCCAGGGGCCCTGGAGACCTCTGGACCCTTTAATAATAATAATAATAATAATATATATATATATATATATATATATATATATATATATATATATATATATATAAATATATAAAAAAACATATTTTTTTTATAAAAAATAAATAAAAAAAGTAGGGGTTGCTGTCCGGGGCCTCCGGGCCCCTGGAGACCTCTGGACCCCTATTGGGCGGGGCCCATGGGCTTGAGCCCAGTCAAGCCCAATGGTAAGTCCGGCCCTGATGGTGGAGCACCCCCCCTTCCCCACTCAGCTTACTTTGTAGGAGAAGGAAGACTTTAGATATAGGTAGAAACATGTCCTCCTATGTATATGGTAGACCACCCTTCTCCCCCATTTAGCTCCCTCTTTAGAGGCAGGAAGACCCCAGATATAAATGGTAAAAAATCCTTCTATGTATATGGTGGAGCAAGCCCTCCCCCCACTCAGCTCCCTCTGTAGGGGAAGGATGGCCCTATCTCCTGAAAAATAGTAGACCCCAGATATAGGTAAAAACATGTCCTCCTATGTACATGGCAGAACACCCCCCTTACCCACTCATCTTGCTTTGTAGGGGAAGGAAGACCCCAGAAAGAGGTAATATCATGTCCTCCTATGTATATGGTAGACTACCTTTCTCCCCTGTTTAGCTCCCTTTGTAGAGGCAGGAAGACCCCAGATATAAGTGGTAACATATCCTCCTATGTATATGGTGGAGCACACCTTCCCCCCACTCAGCTCCCTCTGAAGGGGAAGGATGACCCTATATCCTGAAAAATAGAAGACCCCAGAAATAGGTAGAAACATGTCCCCCTATGTTTATGGTAGACCACCCTTTTCCCTCATTTAGCTCACTCTTTAGAGGCAGGAAGACCCCAGATATAGGTAGTATCATGTCCTCCAATGTATATGGTAGACCACCCTTCTCCCCCATTTAGCTCCCTCTGTAGATGCAGGAAGACCCCAGATATAAGTGGTAACATATCCTCCTATGTTTATGGTGGAGCACGCCCTCCCCCCACTCAGCTCCCTTTGTAGGGGAAGGAAGACCCCAGAAAGAGGTAATAACATGTCCTCCTATGTATATGGTAGACCACCCTTCTCCCCCATTTAGCTCCCTCTTTAGAGGCAGGAAGACTCCAGATATAAGTGGTAACATATCCTCCTATGTATATGGTGGAGCACACCTTCCCCCCACTCAGCTCCCTCTGTAGGGGAAGGAAGACCCTATCTCCTGAAAAATAGAAGACCCCAGATATAGGTAGAAACATGTCCTCCTATGTATATGGCGGAGCACCCCCCTTCCCCACTCATCTTGGTTTGTAGGAGAAGGAAGACCCCAAATAGAGGTAATATCATGTACTCCTATGTATATGGTAGGAGAAGGTGAGGAATCGCGCTAGATGTGGGACAATGCCTGATAATACCACAATGTGTTATCAAACAAAACAGACAAAAAGTGGTATGGAATACAAAGCCTAAATGGTATTGATAAAGTCCACAAAATGAAATCAAATGATATATATATAAAAAAGAACCTAATGAGTCAAACGTGAACAAGAAGAGTTGAAGTCCTCTGTGTTGGTCAGTGGTTCATCTGTGGAGCCAGTGATGCTAGATTTTACAAGCGAGGTGCTGAAAACAATGTCCCATTACAGGTCACGACAATCTTGCACTTGTAGATTTCAATGTGTAGCAAAAACTCCAAAGAAAAAAAGAAAAAAACATACATAGTGTGATACCGTTGAGGATTGTACAAGCTATTCACCCGTGAAAAATTAACTAAATTATAGACACAGGGCAGTGGCAACCCTTCACCGTGGGACACAGTACACACTGACCCTTACCCGTGACCAAGTCCTTTGTGAAGACGAAACGTTGGGAGGAGACGTTCCCACGTCATCGCAACTACACGAGGGGACGTACGCGTTCCACAAGCCGGCCGGCATCTTTTATTACACGCCTCGAAACCTGCATTTGTTTGTAAGTGCATTCTTTTGGCTTTTTAGAATAAACTTTTTTACGGATTTACACTATTTTAGTTTTTTTTTGCTTCCATGCTGTGACGTATTGACAATTGGTTTCTGACGTGTTGAAGAACAGTGTATTCACCCCGTTGCTGCCTATATTGATCCTAGAGTGGATCCTTTTGTCTGGTAAGGGTCAGTGTGCTTATTTGGTGGTGGTACCAGCACTTCCCTTCCTCATAGTTTGTGTTGTTTTTCTCCACGGGTGACTATGACCTATTTCCATACAGTCTATACTATGAAAAGTCTTCTTTGTTTTTTTTCACTGAGGAAAACATCATCATGACGATTTAAAGTGAAGTTTATACATCATCCTTAAGGCTGTTTTTGACCTCAAAAGGGTCATATCATCTGGTAAGGGTCAGTGTGTACTGTGTCCCACGGTGAAGGGTTGCCACTGCCCCGTGTCTATAATTTAGTTAATTTTTCACGGGTGAATAGCTTGTACAATCCTCAACGGTATCACACTATGTATGTTTTTTTCTTTTTTTCTTTGGAGTTTTTGCTACACATTGAAATCTACAAGTGCAAGATTGTCGTGACCTGTAATGGGACATTGTTTTCAGCACCTCGCTTGTAAAATCTAGCATCACTGGCTCCACAGATGAACCACTGACCAACACAGAGGACTTCAACTCTTCTTGTTCACGTTTGACTCATTAGGTTCTTTTTTATATATATATCATTTGATTTCATTTTGTGGACTTTATCAATACCATTTAGGCTTTGTATTCCATACCACTTTTTGTCTGTTTTGTTTGATAACACATTGTGGTATTATCAGGCATTGTCCCACATCTAGCGCGATTCCTCACCTTCTCCCAGTCTATTTTATGTTGTATAACATTTTTGAATCGCAGCTTTCATATTTTTGTATATATTGGGTATGCGCAATTTTCTCTCCATTTTTCTATGTATATGGTAGACCACCCTTCTCCCCCATTTAGTTCCCTCTGTAGAGGCAGGAAGACCCCAGATATAAGTGTTAACATATCCTCCTATGTATATGGTAGACCACCCTTCTCCCCCATGTAGCTCCCTCTGTAGAGGCAGGAATACCCCAGATATAAGTGGTAACATATCCTCCTAGGCTCCTATGTATATGGTGGAGCACGCCCTCCCCCCACTCAGCTCCCTCTGTAGGGGAAGGATGACCCTATCTACTAAAAAAATAGGGGCATCATTTTGTGTGTGTGGCTATAAATGGGAGTGTGACCAGTAGGAGGGGTCCCCATATTTAATTTTGAAAATCTAGGAACCCTTCCCCCATAACATGACAAACATTCACATCTTGAGTTCAGGTCCAGATTTTATTAATTCTTTGTTTAAAGTACACTGAGCCTATTACAATGCAAACAAATAGTGCAAATAAACAAGATGCCCTAAGAGACATTCCATTCCGAAGGATTACAAATTGTGAACGGGTTACATTCAGAATGTATCTGAGCCCTGACCCTGTGATAGTGCGCGGGTGTTGGGTCACTTCCAACAAGGTACATGTTGTTATCTTAGTGTTAAAGAGGTGGAGTTCCTTAACTTTAACCTTTTTCATTAATAAATGTTTTATCTTTGTGTATAACTGGGGGTGGAATGGTGGCCATGAAGCAAATGGTGGTGGTTGCGGGGGGCGGATAAAATGGGTGCAGAAGGAGGTGGGCTTAAAGGAAGAGGAAGAAAGAAGAATGAAATGAAGATGGGGGATAGGATACTGGGGTAGAAAGAAGTAGTAGATGTTTCCAGTTCAACTGCGTCCCTTGCCCCCAACTTGGCTGGTTCTTTTCTGTTCACAACCCCCTCTGCTTACAGTGACCCCCACAGAATATCATTCCCCTTGAACCTCACTCCCCTCTTAAGGCCAACCCTTTCCCCCTCCCCAGCCACCTCATCCCCCACCTATAGCCGACCCCTCACCCCTTCCCAACCACCTCACCTCCCACTTAGAGCCTGCCCCTCCTCCCTCTCCAGCCACCTCTCTCCTAGGGTGACCACATTTCCAAACTACCATTCAGGGACTACCTTCCCAAAAATCAGCTTTTGCTGTAACGAATCACAGCACAGGGATTGGACACAAGAGGCGGGATTTATGATTTCTCCAATCACAAGCAGGGGGCGGGGATTGTGCTCCTCCAGGCATTCCCGGCCAGGACAAGTACTGTCAGTGAGTAAAGCGGTGATGTGGCAGCCTTTTTTGGGGGCATCAGATTGGCCCGGGGTGTGGCTGTGTGAGTTTCATTCCGGGACACTGTATTGTCCTGGAATGAATGTGCCGGGACAGACCTGAAAAATGCGGGACTGTCCCGGGCAATCCGGGACACGTAGTCACCCTACTCTCTCCCCACTTACAGCCAATCACTCCTTCCTCCTAGGCCACCTCACCCCCACTTACAGCCGACCCTTTCCCCCTCCCCAGCCACCTCATCCTCTCACTTACAGCTAACCCCTCCTCCCTCTCCGGCCACCCTATCCCCCACTTACATCCAACCCCTCCCCCTTTTCTGACCACTTCACCACCACTTACAACCAGTCTCTCCTCCCTCCCCAACCACCTCACCCCCCACTTACAGCCAAACTTTCCCTGACTACTTCACCAATCACTCACAGCCAACGCTTCTACAACTACGTCCCACCTCCAACTCACAGTCAACCCCTCCCCACTCCGCAGCCACCTCACCTCCACTTACTGCCTACCTCTTCTCCCTCCCCAACCACCTCACATCCCACTTACAGCCAAACGTTCCCAGACTACTTCACCAATCACTCACAGCCAACGCCTCTACAACAACGTCCCCCCTCCCACTCACAGTCTACACCTCCCCACTCTGCAGCCACCTCACCTCCACTTACTGCCTACCTCTTCTCCCTCCCCAACCACCTCACCCCCCACTTACAGCCAAACTTTCCCAGACTACTTCACCAATCACTCACAGCCAACGCCTCTACAACTACGTCCCCCCTCCCACTCACAGTCTACACCTCCCCACTCCACAGCCACTTCACCTCCACTTACAGCCAACCTCTCCTCCCTCCCCAACCACCTCACTCCCCTCTCATAACCAACCCCTCCCCCCTACCTAGCCACCTCACCCCCCACTTACATCTAACTCCTTCTCTTTCCCTGTCACCTCATCCCCCACTTACAGCCAACCCCACCGCCCTCCCCACTTACAGCTGTCCCTCCCTCTTCCCAACCACCCCACCCTCCACTTAGAACCAACCCCTCCTCCCTCCCCAACCACCTCCCCCCCACTTAGAACCAACCCCTCCTCCCTCCCCAACCACCTCACCCCCCACTTAGAACCAACCCCTCCCCCTTCCTAACCACCTCACACCCACTTAGAACCAACCCCCTCTCCCTCCCCGGCCACCTCACCCCCACTTAGAACCAACCACTTCTCCCTCCCTGGCCACCACACCCCCCACTTAGAGCCAACCCTCCTCCTGCCCCGGCCACCTCGCCGCCCACTTACAGCCGACCCTTTCACCCCCCCAGTCACCTCACCCCTCACTTACAGCTAACACCTCCTCCCTCTCCGGCCACCTTATCCTCCCACTTACCGCCAACCCCTTTTCCTTTCATCACCCCCCTCTTAGAGCTAACCCCTCCTCACTCCCTGGCCACTTTACCGCCCACATACAGCCAACCCCTCCTCTCTCTCCGGCCACCTCACCCCCTCTAACAGCCAACCTCTCCACTCTCCCCAAACACACCCCACCCCCCCCACACTTACATCCTAACTTTCCCTGACTACCCCTCCCCTCATTCACAGCCAACACCTCCCCTACTACCCCCCCTACACTCCCAGCCAACCTCTTCCCCTCCCCTGCCACCCTCTCCCGCACAGACACTTACAGCCAACCCTTTCTTTTTCCTCCTCTACAACCTCATCCCCCATTCAGCAAACCCCTTCTCACTCCCCAATCACCCCCACCCCACTATGTGAGCTTGCAGTACATCTCTCATTAGCCATCTCACCCCCTCTCTGCCTCCCACACAACACATTCCCCCTGATCACCTACCAACAACCTGCATTCGTAAGCACAGCTTTCTTTCCTCCCTTAATAGTAATAGTGATAATAATACATAGGTAATAATGTGACCACATTGCCCATATTCTACATTTGGTAGCATATCAATAAAGATAAGTAAGTAATGCAGGATGATGATGTTGTGTTGGCGTTCTGCTCTGGAATGAAGGTATTCTAATGCTATCAGCGCTGCATCATACACAGCTGTCACCAGACTTGTTCCCCCATTCATCATCCGAAATCTGAATTTCTTCCTGTTATTGCCTCTGCTTCCCTTCTCTTCTGTTTGATGAATGAAGAAGGTGGAAAAATAGACAAACTCATTTCTGCGAGTGAAAGAAGTAGAAGTGGGATGGAGACCTGCGCCTTTTTCGGCAATTATCCGCTATTCTCCAGACTTAGCCGTATTCAAGCCTGATTAGCTGCTTCACATGTCACATGACGCATCTATTACTGCGAGCCTTCTGAATAGCGCAGTACACACGTGACACATAGGCAGGAATGCGCCTACCTGTAATGCGTCTCTTGTGATACCCCCAACCGACTCTGTTATATGGGTACATTGTAAAAAGAGCATTTCAACCCTTTACTACCAGCTACACTGATGACACCCACCCTGAGCTTTACTGGAAAGCCCACTGCAGCAGTCAGGGGTCAGGCTCGGAGGCCAGTAGCTATAGCAGTAGAGAGGCTTCCACTGACCAGCAGGATACGTTTACAAGCAGTTCACCCTGGAGGATGACGTGGGCTCAACCGAGGTGTGTGGTCTAAGTACTAACCGGTATTCACTAGAGGTTATGATTGGTTTTGCTGCGTGTTAGTACCAGGTCTCGATCCTCAGGATCACCCCGCCAGGAGGTGAGCAGGCCTGGGTTTAGTAGCAGATATAGCAGGTTGGGATCAAGCAGAAGCATAGTCGAGGAACCAGCCAGCGGTCAGTAACAAGTGGTTGCAGGTTGGGATCAAGAAGAAGGGTAGTCGAGGAGCAAACCAAAGGTCAGTAACAAGTGGTTGGGATCAGGGCTGTCTTAATGAGAGGGCACACCTGGGCACTGCCCGGGGGCCCCAGTTGCATGGGGGGCCCCTGCCCTTTCCCCAAAGCAGCTGGTCCTTGAACCCGGGCTGCCCCGAAATTGGGGCATCCCAGGCTGCCCCTCTACATCCCAGTTATCCCCCAGCACTCTGACTCCTCTACACCCTAGATATCCCCTTCCTTCTCCCTACTTGATTTCTGCTTACCCGCACTGTCTCCATTGTAGGGGCCCCAGAGCATTACTTTGCCCAGGGGCCCATGATGCTATTAAGACGGCCCTGGTTGGGATCAAGAAGAAGCGTAGTCGAGGAGCAAGCCAAAGGTCAGTACCAGTGGTTGCAGGTTGGGATCAAGCCAAAGTGTAGTCGAGGAACAAGCCAAAGGTCAGGAACAAGTAGTTGCAGGTTGGGATCAAGCAGAAGCATAGTCAAGGAACCAGCCAAAGGTCAGTAACAAGTGTTTGCTGGTTGGTTGGGAATTGGGATCAAGCAAGAAGTGTGATGGAGGAGCAAGCCAAAGGTCAGTAACAAGTGGTTGCAAGTTGGGATCAAGCAGGAGGATAGTCAAGGAACCAGCCAAAGGTCAGTAACAAGTGGTTGCTGGTCGGTTGGGAATTGGGATCAAGCAAGAAGTGTGATGGAGGAGCAAGCCAAAGGTCAGTAACAAGTGGTTGCAAGTTGGGATCAAGCAGGAGGATAGTCAAGGAACCAGCCAAAGGTCAGTAACAAGTGGTTGCAAGTTGGGATCAAGCAGGAGGATAGTCAAGGAACCAGCCAAAGGTCAGTAACAAGTGGTTGCAGGTTGGGATCAAGCAGAATAGTAGTTGAGTAACAAGCCAAAGGTCGGTAACAAGTGGTAGTGCAGATACTGACTGCAGCAGAAGTGACAAGAGTGAGATATTGTCTGGAAAATAAAACAATTATCTGGAAACCAGGAAGTGCAAAGGCATGGCCTATATAGGAAGTTCATGGGAGCAGAAAAGAGTTCAACGTTCACCAGAAACAAGGTTTCTACTCCAGTGCCCCCGTCCGCGGTGTTTGTGCTTTGCCCTGCCGGCGGCGTCCCACGTGCGCCTCTGGACTGTCATGGCGGGGCACTACGCTGTACCTCAGCGTGCGTTCGTCGCCATGGCGTCACGCACTTTGCGGCAGTAGGTGATTATCCCGGCCTTCCGGGACGCAGAGGGAGCCTCTTTTGTGGTGACCCTTACGTCATTCCTTCTGGAGGGCGGGGTTAGGCCGGAGCCTGCAGCCCAATCATTTACACCCATAGGCATATATAAGCCGCAATCCCTGTGAGCTTATGGCTCCATGGGATCCGGGCTAGACGGCATGACATCTATTACTGCTTGGCATATACATCATCATGTGATATTATTTACTTATTTACTTTGACCTACATGACTTACACACACTACCTACTTATGTCATCACATGCACCCTTCTAACTGGGTCTATCCCCCCTCCTACACCTTTGTTTCTATACCATCAAACCTTTCACCGCACCCACCATCCCCACAGTACACCTCATTCATTTGTGTCACCTTTTTATCTTATTTATTTGAATATCATCATCTCCCCTCGGTGGGACCTTCATATATTTTTCCACTACTTTTCTTACACGCACATATACATACTCACACACACTCACTCACACAATATTTTATATTATTTATTATTTATTCACTGTTCCTCCTTTTTTTTTTTTCTTTTCACACAACACATGTAGGTAGTTTGCTACTACTTCTGACCTCTCAACTTGCACTGATGAGGACTGGTGAGGCTGCACTGATGAGGACAGGCGAGGCTGCACAGATGGGCACTGATGAGGCTGCACTGATAGACACTGATGAGGCTTCACTGATGGACACTGATGAGGCTGCACTGGTGTGTACTGATGGGCACTGGTGAGGCTGTACTGATGGTCAATGATGAGACTGCACGGATGGGCACTGATGAGGCTGCACTAATGGGCACTGATGAGGCTGCACTTATGGACACTGGTGAGGCTGCATTGATGGGCAGTAACTGATGAGGCTGCACTGATGGGCACTAATGAGGCTGCACTGATGGGCACAGATGAGGCTGAGCTTATGGGCACTGATGAGGCTGCACTGATGGGCACTGGTGAATCTGTACTGATGGGCACTGATGAGGCTGAGCTTATGGGCACTGATGAGGCTGCACTGATGGGCACTGGTGAAGCTGTACTGACAGGCACTGATGAGGCTGCACTGATGGACACTGATGATGAGGTACTGATGATTATGCACTGAAGAGGTGGCACTGATAGACATCACTGGTGAGCACTGATAGGTGTCACTGATGGGCACTGATAAGCTGCACTGATGGGCACTAATGAGGCTGCACTGATGAGGCTGAGCTTATGGGCACTGATGAGGCTGCACTGATGGGCACTGGTGAGGCTGTACTGACAGGCACTGATGAGGCTGCACTGATGGGCACTGATGAGGAGGTACTGATGATTATGCACTGAAGAGGTGGCACTGATAGACATCACTGGTGAGCACTGATAGGCGTCACTGATGGGCACTGATAAGCTGCACTGATGGGCCTACACTGATAATCATTGAACACAGCTGATCACATGATAAAAGGCAGCTTGTGATTGTCCCTTTACCTTAAAATGTGATCGGATGCCCATGGATGCCCCCCCAGAACAAGAGAGCCGCACTGTAGGTGTCTTTCAGCTCTGGCACAGTTCTAAGGTGGTTACACTGCTCGCTTAATTAGAAATATTTCTGTTTTAGGTATCTGGGCAAATGAGTAATCAGTGAGGGGAGGGAGACATATGGGTGGATTACTCTGAAATCCATGAGAGAGTTAGGTCAGATTACATTACCAGTACCCGGACAGGACCCGGACTTACAAAGCACAGTGATAGGAGAAGGTTTGCTGTGTTCATATGGCAGTGAATGTGCACACAATCAGCGTACAGGGAGTGAATGTGGAGTGAATGTTGTTAGTACAGGAGAGTGACTGACGCTGAGCTGTCTGTGGTGCTGAAAGTTGTTTTTAGTTTCAGCACTTGGAGCTTCTCATTCATTCCGAGACATTTTGTGTCAAATGCTTTCCCTTTAGTTATCCACTTAAAGGGGATGTAAAGGAAAAAAAAATTCCTCCTAAATAGCTTCCTTTCCCTCAGTGCAGTCCTCCTTCACTTACCTCATCCTTCCATTTTGCTTTTATATGTCCTTATTTCTTCTGAGAAATCCTCACTTCCTGTTCTTCTGTCTGTAACTCCACACAGTAATGCGAGGCTTTCTCCCTGGTGTGGAGAAAGCCTCTGGAGGGGGGAGGGGGCGAGCAGGAGAGTCAGGACGCCCACTAACACACAGCTCCTTTCTCTATCTGCAACGTAGAAAACGTCCTGACTCTCCTGTAGTCCAAGGGAGGGGGCGAGCACGACACTCCACACCAGGGAGAAAGCCTTGCATTACTGTGTGGAGTTACAGACAGAAGAACAGGAAGTGAGGATTTCTCTGAAGATATAAGGACATATAAAAGCAAAATGGAAGGATGAGGTGAGTGAAGGAGGACTGCACTGAGGTAAAGGAAGATATGTAGGGAAAAAAATGTTTTCCGTTACAACCCCTTTAAAAAATAAGACAACAGTAAAGTTAGCCCAAGTTTTCATATTGTGAAAGATAATGTTGCGCCGGGTAAATTGATTCCCAACATGCCACACATAAAAATTGCGCCCGCTCGTGGCGTCACACTTTTACCCTTAAAAATCTCCATAGGCAACATTTAAAAAATTCTACAGGTTGCATGTTTTGAGTTACAGAGGAGGTCTAGGGCTAGAATTATCGCTCTCGCTCTAACGATCGCGGCGATACCTCACATGTGTGGTTTGAACACCGTTTTCATATGCGGGCGCTGCTCACGTATGTGTTCACTTCTGCGCGCGAGCTCAGCTGGACGGGGAACTTTAAAAAAAATAAAAAATTCTTATTTATTTTACATGATTTTATATTTATTTTTATGTAAACATCCCTTGTAATAGAAAAAAAGCATGACAGGTCCTCTTAAATATGAGATCCGGGGTCAAAAGACCTTAAATCTCATAGTTACAGAAAGACCCCCAGACATACAGTACAGACATGATACAGGAGACGGTCAGAGACTGCAGACATAATACAGGAGATGGTCAGAGACTGCAGACTTAGTACAGGAGATGGTCAGAGACTGCAGACATAGTACAGGAGATGGTCAGAGACTGCAGACATGATACAGGAGACGGTCAGAGACTGCAGACTTAGTACAGGAGACAGTCAGAGACTGCAGACATAATACAGGAGATGGTCAGAGACTGCAGACTTAGTACAGGAGATGGTCAGAGACTGCAGACATAGTACAGGAGATGGTCAGAGACTGCAGACATGATACAGGAGATGGTCAGAGACTGCAGACTTAGTACAGTAGACGGTCAGAGACTGCAGACATAATACAGGAGATGGTCAGAGACTGCAGACTTAGTACAGGAGATGGTCAGAGACTGCAGACATAGTACAGGAGATGGTCAGAGACTGCAGACATGATACAGGAGATGGTCAGAGACTGCAGACTTAGTACAGTAGACGGTCAGAGACTGCAGACATAATACAGGAGATGGTCAGAGACTGCAGAGT
This sequence comes from Rana kukunoris, assembly GCA_029574335.1. Classification (NCBI taxonomy): domain Eukaryota; kingdom Metazoa; phylum Chordata; class Amphibia; order Anura; family Ranidae; genus Rana; species Rana kukunoris. The sequence goes on along the minus strand of CM056055.1, from coordinate 19,066,882 downwards.
TAGTACAGGAGATGGTCAGAGACTGCAGAAATAATACAGGAGATGGTCAGAGACTGCAGACACAGTACAGGAGATGATCAGAGACTGCAGACTTAGTACAGTAGACGGTCAGAGACTGCAGACATAATACAGGAGATGGTCAGAGACTGCAGAGTTAGTACAGGAGATGGTCAGAGACTGCAGACTTAGTACAGGAGACAGTCGGAGACTGCAAAATAATACAGGAGATGGTCAGAGACTGCAGACATAGTACAGGAGATGATCAGAGACTGCAGACATAATACAGGAGATGGTCAGAGATGGCAGACTTAGTACAGGAGATGGTCAGAGACTGCAGAAATAATACAGGAGATGGTCAGAGACTGCAGACACAGTACAGGAGATGATCAGAGACTGCAGACTTACTACAGGAGATGGTCAGAGACTACAGACATAATACCGGAGATGGTCAGAGACTGCAGACTTAGTACATGAGATGGTCAGAGACTGCAGACATAGTACAGGAGATGGTCAGAGACTGCAGACATAGTACAGGAGACAGTCAGAGACTGCAGAAATAATACAGGAGACAGTCAGAGACTGCAGACATAGTACAGGAGATGATCAGAGACTGCAGACATAGTACAGGAGATGGTTAGAGACTGCAGACATAGTACAGGAGATGGTCAGAGACTGCAGACATAGTACAGGAGACGGTCAGAGACTGCAAACATAGTACAGGAGACGGTCAGAGACTGCAGAAATAATACAGAAGATGGTCAGATACTGCAGACACAGTAAAGGAGATGGTCAGAGACTGCAGACATAGTACAGGAGATGGTCAGAGACTGCAGAAATAATACAGGAGATGGTCAGAGACTGCAGACATAGTACAGGAGATGGTCAGAGACTGCAGACATAGTACAGGAGACGGTCAGAGACTGCAGAAATAATACAGGAGATGGTCAGAGACTGCAGACATAGTACAGGAGACGGTCAGAGACTGCAGACATAGTACAGGAGATGATCAGAGACTGCAGACATAGTAAAGGAGATGATCAGAGACTGCAGACATAGTACAGGAGATGGTCAGAGACTGCAGACATAGTACAGGAGATGGTCAGAGACTGCAGACATAGTACAGGAGATGGTCAGAGACTGCAGACATAGTACAGGAGACGGTCAGAGACTGCAGAAATAGTACAGGAGATGGTCAGAGACTGCAGACACAGTACAGAAGATGATCAGAGACTGCAGACATAGTAAAGGAGATGGTCAGAGACTGCAGACATAGTAAAGGAGATGATCAGAGACTGCAGACATAGTAAAGGAGATGGTCAGAGACACATCAGTTCTGGACAGACACACACCTATTCTCAGAACAGACACACACAAACAAGGAGAGAAGGAGGGAGGGGAAAACTCTGCCACTCCGGTGCCCCCACCTCTGCAGGCGCCTGGGTGTAAAGCAACCTGTGCACCCTGCCTAGGATCGGCCCTGCATCAGAGCACCAAAGGATCCTGGGACACGTGGTTCTGCAAGACTGGTGGCCTCGCTCTTCCTGCCAGGATCCCCAAATTTTGTTTTTTTACGTTTAGCAAAATGAATAATATTCTATGATCCATTTGGATAAAGTTGTAAAAGGAAGTCCTTGCAATATAGATGTGGCAGAGCCGTGTATTTCTTTGACTTTAATAACCTTTACCAGCTTAACAAGAAGGGTCTTAGCGGCCGCGGCGGCTCTGTAATGGACATTAAACATACATTACATCCACACTGTGATGCGCTACATCAATCACCAGACGACAAGATGGAGCTTCAGATGTGGAGTAAAACCTTCATGTTAGGATCAAACAGGAGCCAGACCTATACAGAGGAGCCTTCAGCCAACCTCAGCTCCACGCCGCCCTTCCAGGGAGATACAGGAAGATTCACAGCCATAAATCCTCTATTAAACCTTCCAGTGTGTAGACTTATCTACCTTCTGGACTTCATGTCCATAAAAATGGGATCGGTATACAACCAGCCAGGGCACATGCTTTCATGTTCTGTAATCATAAAGGTAAGCACATGTCTACTTGTGTGGAGGAAACCATGTTTGGTAGAGGCAGGGCTTTGCTTCCTCATGTTAGAGCATGGGTCCTCAAACTACGGCCCTCCAGATGTTCAGGAACTACAATTCCCATCATGCCCTAGTCATGTCTGTGAATGTCAGAGTTTTACAATGCCTCATGGGACTTGTAGTTCCGACACAGCTGGAGGGCCGTAGTTTGAGGATCCCTGTGTTAGAGCCTCCAGCAAGGATAACAGTGAGCACCACGGTTGTTACATCACCAAATCTACTTCATTATACCTTCTTGCTGAGCCACCTGAGATGCTGGACAGCTCCCTTCCTGATTCCTTAGACAACCTTGCCTTGTGTCTTGTTTCTCTTGAACCCTTTGCTCCTCCCATGAACTTCCTATTTAAAGCGGAGTTCCAGCCTTTTTATGTTTATTAAAAGTCAGCAGCTACAAAAAGTGTAGCTGCTGAGTTTTAATAAACAGACACTTACCTGCTCCACGGTCCAGCGATGCGGCACTCCTCTCCCCCCCTCTTAGCCGGCGCCTCCATTTATAGTATGGGCACCCAGCCGTGACAGCTTTCGGCTTCACAGCCGGGCACTCACTGCACATGCGCGAGTGACCAGGCATGTCCAGACCAGGCATGTCCAAAGTCCAGTTTTGAACGGCCTGCCTGGTTATTTGGACATATATCTCCCAGCGCCACAAAAGATGTATATGCTGGCTCACTCGGAGGGGACAGGGAGGAGGCTGGACGAGTGCCATACACACACATGCAAGAATTTCCTGTTTACGGGCGGCCTCTGTAATAGGATGTCCCGTCTCCGGCGCTGCCATTGGCATTGGACTTTCTATTAAAGAGGCCGCCGTGTAAGCAGGAGATTCTCCTGAAGGTAATCTTTTGCTCTCGTGAGTGCATTCCTGGAAATGGTGAGTGCATTCCTGGCAACGGTGGGTGCATTCCTGGCAATGGTGAGTACATTCCTTTCCTGGCAATGGTGAGTGCATTCCTGGCAATAGTAAGTGCATTCCTGGCAATGGTAAGTGCATTCCTGCCAATGGTAAGTGCATTCCTGCCAATGGTGAGTGCATTCCTGGCAATGACGAGTGCATTACTGTCAATGGCGGGTGCATTCCTGGCATAGGTGGGTGCATTCCTGGCATAGGTGGGTGCATTCCTGGCAATGACGAGTGCATTCCTATCAATAGTGGGTGCATTACTGGCAATGGTAAGTGCATTCCTGGCAATGGTAGGTGCATTCCTGGCAATGGCGAGTGCATTCCTGTCAATGGGGGGGTGCATTCCTGTCAATGGGGGGGTGCATTCCTGGCAATGGTGGGTGCATTCCTGGCAATGGCGAGTGCATTCCTGGCAATGGTAAGTGCATTCCTGGCAATGGTAAGTGCATTCCTGCCAATGGTGGGTGCATTCCTGGCAATGGCAAATGCATTCCTGTCAATGGCGGGTGCATTCCTGGCAATGGCGGGTGCATTCCTGGCCATGGTGGGTGCATTCCTGCCAATGATAAGAGCCTGTACGTCCCTTTAAATTTGCCAACCGCTAATGCCGATCGCCCGTTCTGTCTAGTGACATGTCACTGATCTACTGTTCCCCATGACCGGGAACAGTGATCAGTGACGTGTCACTGGTAGCTCCTCCCCCTAACAGTTAGAACCACTCCCTAGGACATTGTTGCTCTATTTTTGTTTATAGCGCAAAAAAATAAAAACCGCAGAGGTGATCAAATACCACCAAAAAAAAAGCTCTATTTGTGGGGCAAAAAGGGGCCCAGTCATTTACCTGCATAATGGTCCCGGGCTTAACCCGTTAATTGAACAAGCTGAAGTTAGAAGTTGATTGGCTAGTGACTACCAGCTTTAGTAAATAAACCCCAACGTCTACTGAGTTTTTTTTTCCCTGCCATGCCTCATCCAGTGAGAGTTTTCACATGACGTAGTTGGAAATTGTCCATCCAACACCCATATGAACATGAAAGATGACACTTTATCGATCACAGTAGGGAACGATTGTGCCTTTGCTGCCATTTTCTATTTTTATAAATATGCTCCTGAGTGTTCTTCCTGTAAGTGTGTACATAATGAAGAGTACAGGACGGGGTGGTGACACAGCAAGATAGAAGCGTAATGGAAACGTAATGGAAACGTAATCTGATTATCTGTTATTGGTTATTCCAAGAGGAGATTCCCTCTGCGTAATAGAGATATATTTAGATCCCGTCTCATGATTGTGAGGAGGAAGCTCTTCTCCGTTTTTATTGTCCCTCTTATTACTTCTGATATCAGGAAAAATAATGTTATGTGTTTGATGTTTTGTGGTTATTCCTTTAATGCTTATAATCATTTTACAACCAGAAATCTCCGCCCTTTTTCCTCACTCCTGATAGTCAGTGACCCACTGAAGATCTCTCTGAAGATCCTTCTGAAGATCCCTCTGAAGGCCCCTTTGAAGATCCCTTTGATTATCTGAAGATCCCTTTGACGATACCCAGGGCGCCATCAGGAACTTTGGGGCCCCCCTACACAGCTTCAGGTATGGACCACCTGGAGCAGAGAATCAGGGGCGGTGCAAATTGAGAAGCGGGGGGAGTGTCGCAAGTTGAGAAGTGGGGGGGTGACTCACGTTGAGAAGCGGGGGGGTGACGCAAGTTGAGAATCAGAGGGGAGTGTCGCGAAAGTTGATAAGCGGGGGGCTGCCGCGAATGGAGAAGCTGGGGGGGCTGCCGCCGCAAATTAAGGTCGGGGGGGCTTTGGGTGCTGACGAAATTATTATTTTTTTAATAAAGTGCATGGTATCCGGGGCCCTAGGGACCACCGGGCCCCTTAGGGGGGGGGCTTTGGGTGCTTGGGCTTTGGGTGCTGACAAAAAAATAAATAAAGGGGGATACCATCCGGGCCCCTGGGGACCACTGGGCCCCTTAGAAGTTGGGGGGGCTTTGGGTGCTGATGAACAAAAAAATAAATTACAAAAAAGGGGGGATGCCATCCGGGGCCCTGGGACTTTGGGTGCTGACAAAGCGAAAAGAATAAAAAGGGGAATGCCATTAGAGGTGGGAGGGGGCTTTGGGTGCTGACGAAAAAAAAAATATTTAAAAATAGGGGAATGCTATCTGGGGTCCTTGGGACCACTGGGCCCCTTAGAGGTCGGGGGGTTTGGGTGCTGTAGAAAAAAAAAGGGGGGATGCCATCCGGTGCCCTGGGCACCACCAGGCCCTTAGAGGTTTGGGGGGCTTTGGGTGCTGATGAACAAAAAAAAAAAACAAGGGGGATGCCATCCAAGGGCCCTGGGGCTTTGGGTGCTGATGGAAAAAAAAGGGGAATGCCATCCGGGGCCCTGAGGACCACTGGGTCCCTTACAGGTGTACTGCCTGTACCCCCCTGATGGCGGCCATGACGATACCTCTTAAGATACCTTTGAAGATGTCTCTGAGGCTCTATTTACACCTGAGCATAGCACAGCGAGAGCTGCCACAGTGCATTGTTTTAAAGCTTTTTTTTTTGTTTTTTAGTGGAGCGTTTTTGGAGTGGCACCATTCATTTAAATCGGCACCCCTCTGCTCCATAAAAGCTTATGTACCAAATCTTGGCACAGAGCCGCGAGCCTTTGCAGTTGTGATTTTTGCCACGATTGTAGTGCATTTTGTCGCTCAACAATCGCTGCATGCAGATTCAACTGAAACAGTAACCAAGTGCACCACTGTACAGATTGGGCCCCACCATTCACCGGCTGAAGTCTTCAAACTAGGCGCTAGAATTTTTCTTTTTATGTTTTTGAAATTGCCTGTTCAAAACCGGGTACAGACTTGGGGACAGTGTCCTCAATCCGGGGACTGTCCCCTGAAACCGGGAATGTCTGGTCACCCTGCCTTAGTCTCCTTCTTAGTATCGCAGAAGAGGTAACCAAAGCCCCCCTGTTTGGCACCAATCCAAGGCTATAAAAAATAGAAACAATGACATATAATTAACTGATTTAAAAAACTTCATAAACATAAACGGAGCCAATCCCTGGGCTGCAGTAATGCATCTATTCTCTATGTGGTCCCTGTGAGGTTTTTCTGCTATTAAACGTGAAAAGGGATCATACCGGACCTACACTGGTCAGGTACATTGAAGCCTCTGAGCAATAGGCATATTTGTGGAAAGATTTCTTTACAAATACACAATTGTGTGAATCTGGGTCACCAGCCATCCTCTCTTTCTCTGCAATGCCTGATTAGGCTTAAACTGGTTGCGTTAATTCAACGAGACTTAAAACAATGATGTTTGCTCGGTTATTTTCGATTGCGTAGGAACCGAAGAAACCTTTATTTAACAAAGCGCACCATCCAACATAGGCCAAGCTATCCTGTGTTGCTATGGGTTTTCTGGGTATGAGGCACAGGGGGCAGGGTGAGAGTGGGTATGAGGCACAGGGGGCAGAGTGAGAGGGGGCATAAGGCACAGGGGGCAGAATTAGAGGGGGTATAAGGCACAGGGGGCAGGGTGCGAGGAGGTGTGAGGCACAGGGACAGGGTGAAAGCGGGTATGAGGCACAGGGGGCAGGGTGGGAGGAGATATGAGGCACAGGGAGCAGGGTTGGAGGGGGTATGAGGCACAGGGGGCAGGGTGGGTTGTAGGTATGAGGCATAGGGGGCAGGGTGAGAGGGAGTATGAGGCAAAGGGGATAGGGTGAGAAAGAGTATGAGGCACAGGGGGCAGGGTGGGAGTAGGTATGAGGCATAAGGGGCAGGAGTGTGAGGATATATGAGGCACTGGGGGCAGGGTGAGAGGGGGTATGAGGCACAGGAGGCAAGGTGGGAGGAGGTATGAGGCACAAGGGGAAGGGTGAGAGGGAGTATGAGGCACAGGGGGCAGGGTGGGAGTAGATATGAGGCATAGGGGGCAGGAGTGGGAGGATATATGATGCACTGGGGGCAGGGTGAGAGGGGGTATGAGGCACAGGAGGCAGGGTGGGAGGAGGTATGATGCACAAGGGGAAGGGTGAGAGGGAGTATGAGGCCCAGGGGGCAGGGTGGGAGTAGGTATGAGGCACAGGGGGCAGGGGGCAGGGTGAGAGGAGGTATGAGGCACAGGGGGCAGGATGAGAGGAGGTATTAGGCACAGGGTGCAGGGTTGGAGGGGGTATGAGGCACAGGGGGCAGGATGAGAGGAGGTATTAGACACAGGGGGCAGGGTTGGAGGGGGTATGAGGCACAGGGGGCAGGGTGAGAGTGTGTATGAGACACAGAGGGCAGAGTGAAAGGGGGTATAATGCAACAGGGGGCAGAGTGAGAGGGGGTATGAGGCACAGGAGGCAGAGTTGGAGGAGGTATGAGGCACAGGGGCAGGGTGATAAGGAGTATGAGGCACAGGGGGCAGGGTGGGAGGAGATATGAGGCACTGGGGGCAGGGTGAGAGGGTGTGTGAGTCACATGGACAGGGTGAAAGCGGGTATGAGGCACAGGGGGCAGGGTGAGATGGGGTATGAGGCACAGGGGGCAGAGTTGGAGGGGGTATGAGGCACAGGGTGGGGGGGGTAAGTATTTCAGGGTTGATGAGGCACATTATATAGTCATTTTCGGTTGGTAATGTGCCCCCCCCCCCCCCATACACATTTCGGTGCCCTCTGAATAATACATGGCGCACAGCTGTGTCACCGGCTCCTCTTCTGACCTATTTTGCTTGAGTGTCTGGATGTGATTAATTGTATTGGATTCCCCCCATAGATTAGCCGGGAACTCTGTACCGACACACACATTGCTGACAATGGCCGCCGTCACCCACACACAGATCTATAGATCTTCATCTGCAGAATACCAGCGAGGACCCCCAGAGATAAGAGAGAAAAGAACACTCACCGGCCACTTTATTAGGTACACCTTCAATTACTTAGTAACACAAATTGCTTATCAGCAGTGGCGGCTGGTGCTCAAAATTTTGGGAGGGGCAAAAAAAACATAAATTGCAGCGTCACTGTGCCATCAATTGTCGCCACTGTGCCATCAAACGCAGCCACTGTGCCATCAATTGTCGCCACTGTGCCATCAAACGCAGCCACTGTGCCATCAATTGTCGCCACTGTGCCATCAAACGCAGCCACTGTGCCATCAGTTGTCACCACTGTGCCATGCCATCAAACACAGCACTGTGCCATCAATTGTCGCCACTGTGCCATAAATTGTCGCCACTGTGCCATCAATTGTCACCACTGTGCCATCACACGCAGCCACTGTGCCATCAAATGCAGCTACTGTGCCATCAAACGCAGCCACTGTGCCATCAATTGTCACCACTGTGCTATCAATTATCAATTGTCGCCACTGTGCCATCCGTTGTCGCCACTGTGCCATCAAACGCAGCCACTGTGCCATCAATTGTCGCCACTGTGCCATTAAACGCAGCCACTGTGCCATCAATTGTCTCCACTGTGCCATCAAACGCAGCCACTGTGCCATCAATTGTCGCCACTGTGCCATCACACGCAGCCATTGTGCCATTAATTGTCGCCACTGTGCCACCAAACGCAGCCAATGTGCCCATCAATTGTCGCCACTGTGCCATCAAACGCAGCCATTGTGCCATTAATTGTCGCCACTGTGCCATCACACGCAGCCATTGTGCCATTAATTGCCACCACTGTGCCATCAAACGCAGCCAATGTGCCCATCAATTATCGTCACTGTGCCATCAAACGCAGCCACTGTGCCATCAATTGTCGCCACTGTGCCATCAAAAGCAGCCACTGTGCCATCAATTGTCGCCACTGTGCAATCAAACGCAGCCACTGCGCCATCAAACGCAGCCACTGCACCATCATTTGTCACCACTGCACCATCGGTTGTCGCCACTGTGCCCTCACACGCAGCCACTGTGCCATCAAACGCAGTCACTGCACCATCAGTTGTCGCCACTGTGTCATCAATTGTCGCCACTGTGCCATCAATTGGCACCAGTTTGCCCGTAGAATGATGCCAGATTACCCCAAAATACCTCCAGACTGATGTGCCCTGTGCCCTGATGTGCCCTGTGCCCTGATGTGCCATGATGTGCCCTGATGTGCTATGTGTCTCGTTTCCTGATGTGCCCTGTGCCCTGATGTGCCCCATGTCCTGATGTGCTATGTGCCCTGATGTGCCCTGATGTGCCCTGTGCCCTGATGTGTTATGTGCCCTGTGTCCTGATGTGCCCCGTGCCCCGATGTGCTGTGCCTCAATGTGGTGTGCCCTGATGTGCTGTGATGGGCCCTGATGTGCCCCGTGCCCCGATGTGCTGTGCACTGTACCCTGATGTGTTGTGCCCTGGGCCGGTCTGGATGAAGTCCAGGGCCACATTTTTGTCCCAGTCCAGCCCTTGTAGACACTGTTTACTATGCTTCAGTTATGAATGAACACAGTGGTGAGTAATTGGTACCAATCACTCATTATGTTTATTTAGAAAAGTTAGTGGCTGGTAAATGACATATTCATTGGCCCCTTCCCGCTCTGCAACCTGAAACGATCCACCACAGCATTCTGGGCACGGGCAGCAAGGGCAAAATGCACCACACAGGGTGATTAGGGTGTGCCCGGGCACACCCTGTGCGCACGCCTGTGCTATTCCTCAATTCTCTATCCATTATATTCTATTGTGATATATATATATAGTGCAGGTAGATCTGAGAGGAATGTAACAACGAACACTTGTGATCGTCGTTACCGCCAATCATTAGGGGTTGCGTTTAGAATTCCTGCGTTTCTTCGGTGACGGCGTTTGTGTTCTTCCCTCTCTGTAATCTGCAGATAATAAGATTTAATGTGTGTCAGAAATGTAGTATTGAGTGCTTTTCTATCCCAGTTACGGCTCAATGCGCTTGTTTCTAATAAATAAAACATTCTCCGCTGGCTGCGGCCTCACATAACGAGCTGCATACAGGGGAGGCGTGCTGCGTCTATCGCATTGTCTATGGGAAGTGTTCGGGAAAGGGCCACGGTGGGTAATAGGGGGAGGGGCGCCTGTAGAATAGAAGGATATACAATGACTGGCCACTTTCTTAGGTCAATTACTTAGTAACGTAAATTGCTAATCAGCCAATCACACGGCAGCGAATCAATGCACTAGACGTGGTGAGGACGACTAGCTGAATTTCAAACCGAGCATCAGAATGGGGGAAGAAAGGGGATTTTGGTTACTTTGGATGTGGCATGGTAGGGGGAAACTGACAATTCGGGCACTCGGGCACTGCCCAAGGGCCCCATGCCACTAGGGGGCCCCATCAGGTTTGCCAGGCTCAGTAAAACCAGAGACAGTATGTAAAAATTTGTGTTTTTTTACATCTGTCCCTGAAATGTCCCTTACCGACATCCTTTTGGTCTAAAAATCCCAAGATTATAGCTGCCCCTCCTCTCCAGTACCTTCTCAGTGTGTGTATGTATACTGTGTGTGCGTGTGTACTGTGTGTCTGTATGTGTATTGTGTGTGTGTGTGTGTGTATACTATGTGGCCCCATCATTTATTGCCTGGGGGCCCCATAATCTCCTATTGCCCGAGGGCCCCCTGAGTTGTCAGTCCGCCCCTGGGCATTGATGTTGGTGGCAGACTGGCCGGTCTGAGTATTTCTGGGATTTTTTCCATGCACAACCATCTCTTGGGTTTTATAGAGAATGGTGGGAAAGAAAGAGAAAATATCCAGTGAGGGGCAGTTGTGTGGAGGAAAATTCCTTGTAGTGGTCAGGGGGGAATGGGCAGACTGGTTTAAGAAGAAACAGAAACTCAAATAATCACTCGTTACACCCAAGGCCACACCTCCCAACTTTCTGAGATTTGGAATGAGGGACACCTATCAGCAAAAGTATGCAGGCAAATGACACACCCCTTGCCACGCCCCCTTAAAGGAGAATTGTGCAAAAAAAAAAAAACAAGATTGGTTAAACCCACAAGTGCTTTTTTTTTACCACTGTTGGATATGTGTGGGAGGTGTATCTATAGAAGAGTTGGATACGTGTGGGAGATGTATCTATGAAAGAGTTGGATACGGGTGGGAGATGTATCTATGGAAGAGTTGGATACGTGTGGGAGATGTATCTATAGAAGAGTTGGATATGTGTGGGAGATGTATCTATAGAAGAGTTGGATATATATGTGTGGGAGGTGTATCTATAGAAGAGTTGGATACGTGTGGGAGATGTATCTATAGAAGAGTTGGATACGTGTGGGAGGTGTATCTATAGAAGAGTTGGAAATGTGTGGGAGACGTATCTATGGAAGAGTTGGATACGTGTGGGAGATGTATCTATAGAAGAGTTGGATACGTGTGGGAGATGTATCTATGGAAGAGTTGGATAGGTGTGGGAGATGTATCTATGGAAGAGTTGGATATGTGTGGGAGGTGTATCTATAGAAGAGTTGGATATGTGTGTGAGATGTAGCTATGGAAGAGTTGGATACGTGTGTGAGATGTATCTATGGAAGAGTTGGATATGTGTGTGAGATGTATCTATGGAAGAGTTGGATACGTGTGGGAGATGTATCTATAGAAGAGTTGGATACGTGTGGGAGATGTATCTATGGAAGAGTTGGATAAGTGTGGGAGATGTATCTATAGAAGAGTTGGATATGTGTGGGAGATGTATCTATAGAAGAGTTGGATATGTGTGCGAGATGTATCTATGGAAGAGTTGGATACGTGTGTGAGATGTATCTATGGAAGAGTTGGATACGTGTGGGAGATGTATCTATAGAAGAGTTGGATATGTGTGGGAGGTGTATCTATGGAAGAGTTGGATACGTGTGAGAGGTGTATCTATAGAAGAGTTGGATACGTGTGGGAGGTGTATCTATAGAAGTGTTGGATATGTGTGGGAGATGTATCTATAGAAGAGTTGGATACGTGTGGGAGATGTATCTATAGAAGAGTTGGATATGTGTGGGAGATGTATCTATGGAAGAGTTGGATAGGTGTGGGAGATGTATCTATGGAAGAGTTGGATATGTGTGGGAGGTGTATCTATAGAAGTGTTGGATATGTGTGGGAGATGTATCTATAGAAGAGTTGGATATGTGTGGGAGATGTATCTATAGAAGAGTTTGATAAGTGTGGGAGGTGTATCTATAGAAGAGTTGGATACGTGTGGGAGATGTATCTATAGAAGAGTTGGATATGTGTGCGATTTATAGGGGATAAATATCTATGGAAGAGATGGATATAGGAGGGATATCTATGGAAGAGATGGATATATGAGGGATATCTATGGAAGAGATGGATATATGATGGATATCTATGGAAGAGATGGATATATGATGGATATCTATGAAAGAGATGGATATATGAGGGATATCTATGGAAGAGATGGATATATGAGGGATATCTATGGAAGAGATGGATATATGAGGGATAGATATCTATGGAAGAGATGGATATATGAGGGATATCTATGGAAGGGATGGATATATGAGGGATATCTATGGAAGAGATGGATATATGAGGGATATCTATGGAAGAGATGGATATATGAGGGATATTTCCAGGATTTTGGCGGATAGTCGGAAAGTACAAATCCGCAATGATTTGAATCACATTTGTCTTTGTCGTGACTTGCTGCTGAGATGAATGGCGGGGGGGGAACGGTGAGATCTCAGAGCCGGGATCTCTCTGACAGCTCCACATATATAAATATTCACAGATTTCCCTGACTGCGGATTTAACCCGTTGGCAGCCAGACTGAGGCTGAGGCGGAGTGATGAGCCGTGTTTTCCGGTGAGCCGGATTCCATCTCCGTGTCGTATTCAGGAGCCTGTCTATCCGTCATTCCCCATTCATCTGTTATGGAGAAATAAGGATCCATAACGGGGCTCAGCCCGCAGGCCACACACACCTCCCCACCAATGCGGGAAGAGTAATACGGCGGTTGCGGCATTTATTATTGTCCAATCAGGGCTGAAAATAAAAGTCTATGTCTGAGCAAAGAAATCTCTACAGTACATCTCTTCATTACATGCATACAGAATTTCCACATTTTTTTCCCATTTAATGACCCAGCAAGTCCAGTGCTGTACCTTGCAGAACCTCTTTTCTGCCACTAGATGTCCTCAGCCTGAACATCAGCATCTTTTAACCCATTTCCTCTGAGCCCAGACTATTCCGACCATTTAATGACCCTGCAAGTATGGAAATATACCTGATCTTCTGCCTGTTGTAAGCTGACAACACTCAGCATTTCTATGGAAGGAGCGGTGTCAGCCCTGCACATTGTCTTTTGCTAAACTACCTAAAGTAGATCTACAGCCAGAAGTAGCAAGATAATACATGAATCGCCCATTAGAACATACTGTACAATTTAAAAAATCATCTTTAAGGGCATATTTTTTACCTTCAGTCCAGAGCTCGCCTCTGCAGAACCGCTTTTCTACCACTAGTTGTCCTCGGCCTGAGCGTCAGCATCAATAAACCCACTTCCTCTGAGCCCAGGCTAATTAGTGACCCTGCAATTTACAGAAATATACCTGATCTTCTGCCAAGAATCCAGCAAGCTCCTTATTACCTGGTGTGGACTGACAACACGCAGCATTTCTATGGAAGGAGTGGTGTCAGCCCTGCCCATTGTCTTTTGCTAAACTATCTAAATTAGAACTACAGCCAGCAATTGCAAGATAAGAATACATAGCCCATTAGAATATACAGTCGTGCTCATAAGTTTACATACCCTGGTATAATTTATGATTTCATGGCCATTCTTCAGAGAATATGAATGATAACACAAAAACTTTTCTTTTACTCATGGTTAGTGTTTGGGTGAAGCCATTTATTATCAATCACCTGTGTTTACTCTTTTTAAATCATAATGGCAACAGAAACTACCCAAATGACCCTGATCAAAAGTTTTCATAGCCTGGTGATTTTGGCCTGATAACATATACACAAGTTGACACAAAGGGGTTTGAATGGCTATTAAAGGTCACCATCCTCACCTGTGATCGGTGTGCTTGTAATTAGTGTGTGTATAAAAGGTCAATGAGTTTCTGGACTCCTGACAGACCCTTGCATCTTTCATCCAGGGCTGCACTGACGTTTCTGGATTCTGAGTCACGGGGAAAGCATAAGGATTGTCAAAGGATCTGCGAGAAAAGGTAGTTGAACTGTATAAAACAGGAAAGGGATACAAAAAGATATCCAAAGAATTGGAGAATGCCGATCAGCAGTGTTAAAACTCTAATCAAGAAGTGGAAAATTAGGGGTTCTGTTGAAACCAAACCATGGTCTGGTAGACCAACTAAAATTTCAGCCACAACTGCCAGGAAAATAGTTTGGGATGCAAAGAAAACCCTACAAATAACTTCAGGTGAAATACAGGACTCTCTGAAAACATGTGGTGGGGCCGTACAAGATGTACAATAAGGAGGCACTTGAAGAAAGATGGGCTGCATGGGCGAGTCACCAGAAGAAAGTCATTGCTACAAAAATACCACAAAGTATCCCGCTTACAATACACCAAACAGCACAGAGACAAGCCTCAAACCTTCTGCCACAAAGTCATTTGGAGAGATGAGACCAAAATGACCTTGTAGGTAAGTAAGTTTTTGAGGGTCTGGTTGTTGTACAAAAGAGTATTGTCTGTAGACTGCACTGCCTCCTTCACTTAGTAGAATGGATCCTCTTCTGCTTTTGGTGACTTAACATTTCAGAGAGAAGACTGAGGAGGGCATGTTGGTTGTTGGGGGGGGGGTGTATGTTGTACAAAGGAGTGTTGTCTGTGGACTGCACTGCCTCCTCCACTTAGTAGAATAGGTTCTCTTCAGCTTTTGGTGACTTAAAATTTCGGACAGAAGACTGAGGAAGGTATGGTGGTATTGTGCTTGTTACGGAATGACCCCTGACGCCCAGAGACTTTTGAGGGATTGGGGGTACTCCTGTGCCAGCGTCACTAAGGACTCTTGGGTCTAGGGTCACCATGTGCCCCTTTTGGGCATAGGGTGACTGATAAATCATAATTCATGTATCACATCTGGGGGATAATTAACTCACCTGAATGTCATTATCTAAAAGCATGTGTATGAAGCCCCATTGTGTGATGTGGCGGGTGGAGTGTGTCTTTGTTCCTTTGATAACTGTAACATGGCTGTACTGTATATAAGAGAGCTAACCATTAAAGAGTTCATTCATACATTTTGAAACCAGTAACAGAGCTGTGTGCGAGTCTCATTATTCTGGGAAATGGAATGGATCGGGTCCTGTCGGCTGGATTGTCGGATAAGCTGTCTTGGGTTGATGGAAGATCGTAAACGGTGGTGACCGTTACAGTGCTCCACCCTGATTTGGGGATGTCTTAATAGCATCATGGGCCCCTGGGAAAAGTAATGCTCTGGGGCCCCTACAATGGAGACAGTGCAGGTAAACAGAAATCAAGTAGGTAGGAGGTAGGGGATATCTAGAGTGTAGAGGGGTCAGAGTGCTGGGGGCATATCTTGAATGTAGAGGGGCAGCCCCAGTTAAAGGACCAGATGCTTTGGGGAAAGGGCAGGGGCCCCTCATGCAGCTGGGGCTCCTGGGCAGTGCCCAGGTGTGCCCTCTCATTAAGACAGCCCTGCCCTGACTTGCAGAAGTTTAAGGTGACCAGATTTTTAAAATTAAATCCGGGGACACATTTTTTTTTACTAGTAATGGCGGCAAATAGCCACTCTCTGCCCGCCGTCGCCGCGTCCGCCTGCCTCACAGCCTATCAATTCTTACTCTCCGGGCCCCGCTACTACTGGGTGGGGAGTGGAGGAAGATCACTCCGCCAGAGAAGGCAAGGAGATAAGCAGGCAAGCGGCTGGCCGGGACTTGAGCCAAGGCAGAAGAACATTCGAGCGAAGCTGAAGAAATGGTCCCTCCGCTCCGACCAGCATATGATCTTCAGAAAGGGGCACAGATAATGGAAAAAACTACACCCCCCTCCCCCCCAAGCAAGTAGGGGGGTGTGATTCAGATTGTATTTTTTTTTGTTTATTCTGCAATGACTGTTTTTGAAATTGCCCCAGCCCCTGTACAAATCCAACCCGGGGACAAAACCGGGGACAGACTTGGTTCGGGGACAGTGTCCTCAATCCGGGGATGTCTGGTCACCCTACTTTAAGGAAGCTCATGGTTGATTGTGGAGTCGGAGCTCTGAGAAGGTTTCTTTTCTTCAGCCGTCAGACCCGTAATGTGGCGGTAACTTACTTACTCTTCAGTCTGTCCTCTGGGAATCTGAAAGCATTTGTGTTTACTGTTATTGGCGCTCTGCTGCTCCCAGGCCAGCCTGTGCACAATTGTAGGCCGTGATTTATACATGGCAGCCTAAGAAAAGCAGACGAGCCGAAAAATCTGAACCATACAACAGTGATTAGCTGAGACTAATGCTCACCATTTACAGTACACTTCAGTTTTATTATCCGATTGATGCGCGTCTCAAAATGATCAAATTGGCGAGATTAGGGAACCTTCCCTTCTGATTGATTCCGACTGGATTTAGACTGGATTCAATCAAACCGAGTTCATCCACCAGGGTGGAAAATTATCAACTGTGTAGCACTGAGATGCTTTGTTTATGAATGTGATTGATTTCGATTAATCAGGTGATGAGATTGCAAGGTGACAACAGAGACGCAATCGATAAATTGCGATCAAATCTTTCAACTATCAATCAAAATCCACCTTTCCTTGTGTCTTGTGTGATATATTGATTGGATGTGTTGTCAACTATGAATTGATCATTTTTCAATGCGTGAATGGCTACCGTAGACCTACAAGCAGGGCTTTTTTTCCGGCACCTCCAGCTCTGAATGCATGTAATGGTGCTCAGAGGTGGGTAGGGGGTGGAACCAAGAAACGGTGCTCGAAGGTGGGTGAGGAGTGGAACCAAGGAATGGTGCTCAAAGGTGGGTAGGGGGTAAAACCAATCAATGGTGCTTGGAGGTGGGTAGGGGGTGGAACCAAGGAATAGTGCTCGGAAGTGGGTAGGGGGTGGAACCAAGGAATGGTGCTTGGAGGTGGGGAGTGGGTGGAACCAAGAAATGGTGCTTGGAGGTGGGAGGGGGTGGAACCAAGGAATAGTGCTCAGAGGTGGGTAGGGGGTGGAACCAAGGAATGGTGCTCAGAGGTGGGGAGGGGGTGGAACCAAGGAATGGTGCTTGGAGGTGGGGAGTGGGTGGAACCAAGGAATGGTGCTTGGAGGTAGGGAGGGGGTGAAACCAATGAATGGTGCTTGGAGGGGGTGGAACCAAAGAATAGTGCTTGGAGGTGGGTAGTGGCTGGAACCAAGGAATGGTGGTCAGAGGTGGGGAGGGGGTGGAACCAAGGAATGGTCCTTGGAGGTGGGGAGGGGGTGGAACCAAGGAATGGTGCTTGGAGGTGGGGAGGGGGTGGAACCAAGGAATGGTGCTCAGAGGTGGGGAGGGGTGGAACCAAGGAATGGTGCTTGGAAGTGGGGAGGGGGTGGAACCAAGGAATGGTGCTTGGAGGTGCGGTGGAGGTGAAATCAATGAATGGTGCTTGGAGGTTAGGGGGTGGACACAAGAGGTGACTTTGAAGGAGGGAGTTCCTGTGCCTATTTGAGAAAAAAAGCCCTGCCTACAAGTGCCATTTTTTTTATTTCAGAGACTTAAAAAAAATCTCCTGGGGATGAAATGGTTCTTAGGTGAAATTGATGGGGGGGGGGGGAGTTAGGTTAGGAGATGCATCTCAAGAGATTAATCACATGGAGTTTACTTATATTGGAAGCGTCAGGGAAGAAGCCAGAGAAGAACTGGCAGATATGCCAATACCCATTATGGCCGTGCTAATCTGCACATGCGCATTAGCAATCGGCGCGTAACGGCGAACGCACGTTAGAAACTGCTCTCATAAATAGCTGGATTATCATCAGCTCTGTATCCTGTGTTCCCTGCTCCTGTTTGATCACCTGTTACCGACCCGGCTTACTCTGACCTGTTCTGGCTTCTCTCCTGGCTCTGAATCCGGCTTGTTTCACGGACCTGCTCCTTGCCTGTTCCAGATTGACTTCCTGTGTTTGACCCCAGCTTGATCACAACCGCACCTCCTGCCCCTGCTCCTGACTGCCTTTCTGTGTTTGACCCCCGGCCTGGATTTTGACTGCGTCTCTGCTTTTCCACCTGCTAAGATCCTCCAGTACCTCCAGGAAATCATTGGCTGTGACCACCTTCTCTGCTCCGGGGAGTCCACTTCTGGAACCATCAGACAGCTTCATCGACAGGCAACCCATGCATCTCTGAGCAGAGTGCCCTCTGTCTCCAACTCCAGGGGTACTCTGCTCTCAGCCGCAAGGGGAGCCCTCTCATCACCTCAGCCTCCAGCCTGGTACGTGACAGGAAGAATCACCCAAGAATCTTCTACCAATGATTCGTCTCTGGCTCTTATTGAACGCATTTCCATTCTTCATCTCAAAACACCCATGGACCAGGCCAGACGGTTCTCCTATTTGTAGATTTAGTGGTAGATGTCCTATTCTTATTGGTTCATTGTGTGAAATGACCTCTGCAGGGTTTATCAGTAAGGGGGATTGTAATTCCGTCGGTTATCATTTCTGGGGGACTTTCTCGTGGATGAAGCCATCAAAGTGATTGCTCTTGGCCTCCATTCATAGCCTTAGAAGGAACCCAACAGCACAGGACATGGAGGCTGCCAATGACTTGTTCTTGCCGGTCCCGACTCCAGAGCTTTCATCTTTGTCCTTGTTTCAATAAATAGTAAGTCGGTGATCTGAAACAACCATGTGCATATCTGGTTTCATAACACTTTATTGGCTATTTGCTTGTTAGTAACTCTAAGTAGTGAATAAAGGATAAGGCTGACAGCTCCATTTCCTGCATCACCAATAACCAATCACCAGCCAGGGGAGGGCTGGCAGGGGGGGGCAGGGTGGAAATCTCCCCCCGGGCTGGTGACACTATGCACAGCCAACGGCCGCCACTACCAAATGCTGTTTTTGCAGAGCAGGAATATGCCTGCTGAAGCTCTGTTAACACAGGTCAAGGCCACTGCTCACCTCCCACTATGCAGCCGCGCCTGTGTCAGCTCCGAGGTAGATTGCTGCAGAGCTGAGCTATGTCTCATCTCACACATAGCTCAGCCTCAGCGCACACCAGCGCTGACATCCCCTTTTCTCTCTGCACAGACACGAGGAGAGATAGAGCTCATCTGCTCCTCCTCCTTCTGATTCTGCCCTGCCCACACTCCCCGGGCATGTGTGGGCATTGGACAGGAAGTTTGAACCCAAAAAAGCATCAGACAGCCTGCCTGCGCCTCAGCCTCCATCCTGGTAAGCTCACCCTCTCTTGTCTCTCCTGCCTCCCAGTGTATAAAAAGGGGTGCTTTGTGGACTTTGTTAAAGGGGAGGGGGGCAGGCTTTGGTGAGCAGAGACCCTCTTTACACAATAGTCCACAGCAAATCAAGTTTCCCAGAACACCCCTTACATCAGATCTGATGTATATTGGGTCTGTATGGACTCTGGTGTAAGGGGAGCCTCTGTGTGGACTCTTGTGATCATGAAAAATCTTAGACTGTTTTCCTTGATCCATCACTTTTCCACGCTCTATAGGCCACTTGACTGGACAGGCAGTAGGCAGGTGCGTCTGTTTTCTCCACTTCATGTGGCACATAAATGCAGCGGCAGCGCAGAGGGAGATGGCTGAAGGAACCGGATTCCTCTATGCTATGGTTTCCTGGTTCACTGGGGAAGCAATCCAGTTGGATGTTTACAGCTCATCTGACCCTGGCAGCCATCTTGGGTCAGTCTATTTAAAACCCTGGATTATTGGTTGGCACGCATTCAGCATGTGGGTAGTGGAGGGACAGGTCATCCGTCTGTCACGGACAGTAGTAGCGTTAGGGAAAGGTTCCCAGTTAGGCTCGGACTGGCCAGGCCACATTCTGCCCCTCCAGAGGGATGCTACCAGTTCGGAGGAATGCTCTGCTACACGTTGCTGTCCTCCATGATTGTTCTTGGTTGGGCTTCTGTCCGCTGGGCTTGTTGTGAACTGTCTTTCATTGACTTCAAATTCCATTATTCACACCTAGACTGAGTGTGTGTTATTGCTGCCGCACCACGCTGCACCCACCCACAGGCTGATCAAAGTTATCTGTGTTTGTGGTAAGTGCTGCCAGGTTCTCATTGGTGACCAGGATGGTAATCTGTCAGTGTATGAGATCCAAGATCTTCTGCAATGCCCATCACATATCACCAATGTTCAGTGTTTCAGGGCCCCTTCATGAGCCGCGACTTCCATTCCCCAGAGACACCATGCGGCAGGAGAACATTTCTGTGTTTTCATTACATCTGTATGCGGAGCATTGATGTGACCCGAATGTCAGAGCTCCACAGCTGCTCAGTCACACTTCACCAAAGACAACTTACGTGTTGTTTTCTAACACCTAAAATATGCAAAAAAATAAATAAATCTGAAGATCCTGATGGATAGGAGGGTCACTCTGCAATGATGGCGGCCTGCATGCTGGAAGCACCCATGCCCATGTCATGGGGAACTACAGACACACGTGTCTATACGAACATTCTATAGAATAGACAGATCTCATTGTCAAGCAGGGTCTGCACCTGCACTATTGGTATGGCTCTGCACCTGAGCTATCGATATGGCTCTGCACCTGCGGTATCAGTATGGCTCTGCACCTGCGGTATCAGTATGGCTCTGCACCTGCGGTATCGGTATGGCTCTGCACCTGAGGTATCGGTATAGCTCTGCACCTGAGGTATCGATATAGCTCTGCACCTGAGGTATCAGTATGGCTCTGCACCTGAGGTATCGGTATGGCTCTGCACCTGCAGTATCGATATGGCTCTGCATCTGCAGTATCGATATGGCTCTGCACTTGCGGTATCAATATGGCTCTGCACCTGAGGTATCGGTATGGCTCTGCACCTGAGGTATCGGTATGGCTCTGTACCTGAGGTATCGGTTTGGCTTTGCACTTGCGGTATCAATATGGCTCTGCACCTAAGGTATCGGTATGGCTCTGCACTTGCGGTATCAATATGGCTCTGCACTTGCGGTATCAATATGGCTCTGCACCTGCAGTATCGGTATAGCGCTGCACCTGCGGTATCGATATGGCTCTGCACTTGCGATATCAATATGGCTCTGCACCTGAGGTATCGATATGGCTCTGCATCTGCGGTATCGATATGGCTCTGCACCTGAGGTATCGGTATGGCTCTGCACCTGAGGTATCGTTATGGCTCTGCACCTGCGGTATTGATTTGGCTCTGCACCTGCGGTATCAATTTGGCTCTACACCTGCGGTATCGGTATGGCTTTGCACCTGCGATATCGATATGGCTCTGCACCTGCGGTATCGGTATGGCTCTGCACCTGCGGTATCGGTATGGCTCTGCACCTGAGGTATCGGTATGGCTCTGCACCTGTGCTATCGGTATGGCTCTGCACCTGAGGTATCGGTATGGCTCTGCACCTGAGGTATCGGTATGGCTCTGCACCTGTGGTATCGGTATGGCTCTGCACCTGAGGTATCGGTATGGCTCTGCACCTGCGGTATTGATTTGGCTCTGCACCTGCGGTATCAATTTGGCTCTGCACCTGAGGTATCGGTATGGCTCTGCACCTGAGGTATCGGTATGGCTCTGCACCTGAGGTATCGGTATGGCTCTGCACCTGAGGTATCGGTATGGCTCTGCACCTGCGGTATCGGTAGGGCAGAGATGCTATGATTGGACGCCTGATAGGTGTCCAATCACAGCGCCTGTCGCTTCAGCCAATCAGACCCGGTGTACCTAATTGGCTGAGAGGCAGGTCAGTGTTAGGGAAGCGATTTCCTAACACGGCACTGTGTGAAGAGCGAACGCACAGCAGCCCACCCGCTGTTTAACAATTTGGAAGCCTATTAGAGCCGATGGCACTTCCAAAACACCCACCGCTGTAATTCAGATGCCCGGCGCTCGACAAAGGGGCCGGACACCTGAAAAGGGGGCGGCAGCGGCGACAATAGATAGATTCATCCAATGCACAAATCTATCTATTGTTGATTGACGGGTGCAGGAGAGAGGGGGCGGCGCTCCTGTGCCCACTATGGACGCCCCCGGCCATCCACATGATGTAAAAGAAAACAAGATCAGACCAGGCCACCTCCTTCCATCCAGTTCTGATGTAGGTGCTTTTGGCTGTGGACACGGGTCAGCATGAACACCCTGACTGGTCTGTGGCTTCACAGCCCCCATACACAACAAACTAAGATGAACATTTTTAACACAGCAACTTCAGGGACAACATGCTCACTTGCTGTCTGATATCTCTAACCGACTTTCAGATGCCGTTGCAACAAGATAATCAATGTTATTTACCTAACTAGTCAGTGGTTATAAAGTTATGGCCGACCGGTGTAGATTGTGACGACAGACAAAACCTGATTTCGCTAGACGCGTGTAAAAAGTCGCACCCGCTCCGCATGGCGCCATTACGTAAAGTCATTACGGGACTTCTTGCCGTTTTTCGACAAGCAAAATCCCGGAGAAGTAAAAATAGAACAAATTATTTTGCTCATTTAAAGAGCGAGGAAGCCTTGGCAGCGCGGTCGTGTTTAGTGCGGCAGATCGCGGCCGGCCGATCCTGACACCTTATTATAACGGAAATCACATTTATTTCACAGGGAATCCGCCTGCAGTTCTGGAACCTGTCCAGTCACATCACTCAGGTCAAATTCCGACAACGTCGCTCTCGCCGAAGACAAACCAACGCGCTTTTCCTGCACAGTGACAGAAAATGGATTTTAATTGGCTGGCTGCTCAGAACTTATTTATATTTTATTTATGAGGATGAGTAAACAGAAAATAATTATCACTTCCATTACTGTGTCCTGCAAGAGGAGAAATGATGATTCTCCATATACACCTACACACCGTGGTGTCCATACCCCCTTCTGTGTGCAGTCTGGTCGAATGTAATAAATTGTATATTACACTATAACAGGCAGTGGCAGCTGGTGCTCAACATTTTTGGAGGGGGGGGGGGGGTGCGCAAACTGAAAAATTCAGAAAAAAAAAACTCCATCAATTGCAACCTCACTGTGCCCATCAAACGTAGCCACTGTACCAAGTGCAACCACTGTGCCCATCAAACGAAGCCACTGTACCAAACGCAGCCACTGTACCAAACACAGCCACTGTGCCCATCAAACGCAGCCACTGTACCAAACGCAGCCACTGTACCAAACGCAGCCACTGTACCAAACGCAGCCACTGTGCCAAACGCAGCCACTGTACCAAACGCAGCCACTGTGCCCATCAAACGCAGCCACTGTACCAAACGCAGTCACTGTATCAAACGCAGCCACTGTACCAAACGCAGCCACTGTACCAAACGTAGCCACTGTACCAAACACAGCCACTGTACCAAACGCAGCCACTGTGCCCATCAAACGCAGCCACTGTACCAAACGCAGCCACTGTACCAAACGCAGCCACTGTACCAAATGCAGCCACTGTGCCAAACGCAGCCACTGTACCAAATGCAGCCACTGTGCCAAACGCAGCCACTGTACCAAACGCAGCCACTGTGCCAAACGCAGCCACTGTACCAAACGCAGCCGCTGTGCCAAACGCAGCCACTGTACCAAACGCAGCCACTGTGCCAAACGCAGCCACTGTACCAAACGCAGCCACTGTGCCCATCAAACGCAGCCACTGTGCCCATCAAACGCAGCCACTGTACCAAACGCAGCCACTGTACCAAACGCAGCCACTGTGCCAAACGCAGCCACTGTACCAAACGCAG
Source organism: Rana kukunoris (assembly GCA_029574335.1). Taxonomy (NCBI): domain Eukaryota; kingdom Metazoa; phylum Chordata; class Amphibia; order Anura; family Ranidae; genus Rana; species Rana kukunoris. Next base: position 19,043,088 of record CM056055.1, on the reverse strand, counting down.
CCACTGTGCCAAACGCAGTCACTGTACCAAACGCAGCCACTGTGCCAAACGCAGCCACTGTACCAAACGCAGCCACTGTGCCAAATGCAGCCACTGTACCAAACGCAGCCACTGTGCCCATCAAACGCAGCCACTGTGCCCATCAAACGCAGCCACTGTACCAAACGCAGCCACTGTACCAAACGTAGCCACTGTGCCAAACGCAGCCACTGTACCAAACGCAGCCACTGTGCCAAACGCAGCCACTGTACCAAACGCAGCCACTGTGCCAAACGCAGCCACTGTGCCAAACGCAGCCACTGTACCAAACGCAGCCACTGTACCAAACGCAGCCACTGTACCAAACACAGCCATTGTGCCCATCAAATGCAGCCACTGTGTCATCAAACGCAGCCAATCTGGGTGGTAAGAGTGGGTTCTACTTGTTGGATGAAAGACGAGGCTTTCTGGGTGAGAAGGGACATGGCTATCTTAGTGGCTATCTCAGTGGTAAGGGTGTGCTTTTCTTGTTGTGAGACAAAGCTTTTCGGAGTGGGAAGGAAAGGTTCTCCTTGTTGTGTAAGAGACAAGGCTTTCAGGGTGAGAAGGGATATGGCTATCTGGGTGGTAAGGGCCATTTTCCTTGCTATGTAAGATAAGGTGACCAGATTTTTAAAATGAAATCCGGGGACATCTTTTTTTTTTTTTACTAGTAATGGCAGCAATCGACGACTCTCTGCCCATCGCTGCAGCTGCCTGCCTCACAGCTTGTGAAGTCTTACTCTTTGGCCCCGGCTACTACTAGGTGTGAAACGGAGGAAGATCACTGCTCCAGGGAAGGCAAGGAGATAAGCAGGTAGGCAGTAGGCCGGGACTTGAGCCAAGGCAGAAGAACATGTGAGCGGCACTGAATGGGCATGCACCTAAAATTGAAGAAATATCCCCTCCGCACATGGTCATCAGAAAGGGGCACAGGTAATGAAAAAAAATACCCCCCCCCCCCATAGCCAGTTGGAGCGGCAGAGCGGGGGGGTGTAATTCAGAATTATTTTTTTTTTAATTCTGAACTGACTGTCTTTAAAATTGCCCCAGCCCCTGTTCAAATCCAATCCGGGGACAAAACTGGGGACAGACTTGGTCTGGGGACAGTGTCCTCAATCCAGGGACTGTCCCCTGAAACCGGGGATGTCTGGTCACCCTAATGTAAGAGACAAGGCTATCTGGGTGGTAAGGGTGGGTTCTACTTGTTGGATGAAAGACAAGGCCTTCTGGGTGGGAAGGAACATGGCCATCTCCAGGGTAAGGGTCATTTTTGCTTGCTGTGTAAAAGTCAAGGCTTTCAGGATGGGAAGGGAAGGTTCTCCTTGTTGTGTAAGAGACCAGGCTTTCAGGATGGGAAGGGACATGGATAGCTCAGTGGTAAGGGCAAGTTCTCTGTATTGAGTAAGTGACGAGGCTTTTTGGGTGGGAAGGGACATGGCCATCTAAGGGGTAAAGGTCATTTTTCCTTGCTGTGTAAGAGTCAAGGCTTTCTGGGTGGGAAGGGACAAGGAAAGCCCAGAGTGACATGACAAAAAAGACAAATAACGGAGGGCTGGGCATGACTGTGTGAGAAGTAGTGCAACAAAAGGGTTAAGGAAGGAAGGAGGTGCTTTCAGAGGAGTGGCTGTAGGAGGTCTGGTGACTGGGTAGGAGGAACCCCCTTTATAAAGGGGGGGCGGGGGCACACGTGGGACACTCAGGGAAGGTTTTCCAACCCACCCTCCCTGTTTTTGTGGTATGTTTGGTGTTGTGCGTCTGTTTTCTTTTCTTTCAGATTCGGAAGAGGGGTCATCACGACAGTGTTGGTGGTGTCCTTCGGTCTTTGATGGTAGCGGTTAACAGATGGAATGGAAATGGTGGGGGGGCTCATCGGTGGGATGGCTCCCCCTTATGGTGTTATTCCAGTGGAATAGTGTCCGCTGGAATATGGTTATGGTACACTGGTAAAAAGGGGGTGTCTCCGAGCTGGAGTCGGCTGGGGGCCGGAGATGGTAATGATAACGCAGTGTAACGGAAAATAAAAAAGGTTTACATGGGGGTGCTACCCAACCTCCCGTTTTGTGGTATTTTGGTGTTGTGCGTCTGTTTTCTTTTCTTTCAGGTTCTGAAGAAAGGTTGTCACGACAGTGTTGGCGGTGTCCTTTGGTCTTTGATGGTGACAGTTAACAGATGGAATGGAAATGGTGGGGGGGCTCATCGGTGGGATGGCCCCCGTATGGTGTTATTCCAGTGGAACGGTGTCCGCTGGAATACGGTTATGGTACACTGCGGTGTAAAAAGGGGGTGTCTCCGAGCTGGAGTCGGCTGGGGGCCGGATATGGTAATGGTAACGCAGTGTAATGGAAAATAAAAAGGTTTAAGTGGGGTTGCTGTCAAAGACCAAATTGGACGGGTGTTAATAAAGTTATTTGGGTTAAATGTTAATGAATAAAGTTTTGGTTACTTGGAATTAGTTAATTGGATTTAAATATTTAATTTGGTTTGAAAAAATAAATAGGCTGTCGTGGCCGAGTTTACTCCAACTCCTGTGTCTATCTCGTTAATGGGTAAATGGAAAAATGTTTAGAGAATTTGTGGGGGTTCTAAAGGTGGGGAGTAAAAGGTTGGACTATCTAATCCAGTGTTTTTCAACTCCAGTCCTCAAGGCACACCAACAGGTCAAGTTTTCAGGATTTCCCTCAGATGAAATGGCTGCGGTAATTACTAAGGCAGTGAAACTGATCAAATCACCTGTGCAAAATAATGGAAAGCCTGAAAACATGACCTGTTGGTGTGCCTTGAGGACTGGAGTTGAAAAACACTGATCTAATCTACACTAGTCATGGCTAGCTCAGTGGAAAGGAAAGGTTCTCCTTGTTGAGTAAGTGACAAGGTTTTCTGGGTGGGAAAGGACAGGAATATCTCAGTGGTAAGGGTATGCTTTCCTTGTTGTGTAAGAGAAAAGGCTTTCTGGGTGGGAAGGTACATGGCTATCTGGGTGGTAAAGGTGGGTTCCACTTGTTGGATGAAAGATAAGTCTTTCTGGGTGGGAAGGGACATGGCCATCTCAGTGGTAAGGGCAGGTTCTCCTTGTTTTGTAAGAGACAAGGCTCTCCGGGTAGGAAGGGGCATGGCAAGCTCAGTAGCAAGGGCAGGTTCTCCATGTTGGGCAGGAGACAAGGCTTTCTGGGTGGGAAGGGACACGACTGTCTGAGTGGTAAGGGTGGGTTCCCCTTGTTGTATAAAAGACGAGGCTTTCTGGGTGGGGAGAACCAGGACTGTCGCTTTTGAGGCCCTAAATAGTTACAAGGACCGTGAGGGTGCACTACAACCAGATAGACAGCAACCAGTGATAGAGGTCAACTTGCCCGTCCTCAGCTTCCGTTACATTGTGGTTGGTTATTGTAGGAATCATAACAGCAGGCACCACCACGGGCAGCATAATCTCAGCTTTCAGCAACCGAAAGGGTGACCATAAAGCAGCATAAAAATAGACATTTATAAATGTTTCAATATGCTTTTAAATTTTACATAAACTGCTATTAAAAATGTATTTGGCCTTTCACTGAGATGAAAAAATAACCAGCATTGTGAATGTATTTTACAGGAAGTCCCTCCGATATTTCTGCACATGGTTTGGGCTTGTGTACTTGGGTGTCTTGCATCCCTTCATGATGATAGGAAGAGGACTAGTCATCAGTCTTATGAGCAGATGTTCATGGATGCCGTTCAGGTGCTGAAAACCTTGCGTCCCTTTATATGTTATTTTTATGTTATTGTTTTCATCCAGATTATAGGGTATTGCCTCACTTGAAAAGTTTAAAAAGTAGGGATGGGCAGGGCCGTCTTTAAGGCAGGGCAAAAGGGGCAGCTGTCATTTTTGTGAGGACCAAGGCAGCTGCCTCATACCTGACAACTATACCAGTTTAAATTCCCTTGTACCTTGAAGTTTTAGTCCTGTGCTGTGTCCTGATATCTCAGTGTGAAGTGCTGCTACTAATGCTGCCATGCTCTGCCCTATTGTTGTGACTCACCTGCAGACCCTGCAATGACTTCATCCCATGACCGAATAATATTCTGCCACAGGATTGGCCAAACATTTGCCCTTCTGGGGCATTAAGAAAGGCGCCTGCACTAAAGCCTCGGATACACCGTCAGCGTTGAATTTGGATTGGAACCCGGCCAATCACTGGATGCAGAAAGGGTATTTTTAACCCTTTAATGGCGGATGTTCTTGGAGTAGTAATTTGGTCCATGAAGGAATTATAGCAGAGAGCTAACTCTATAAACTTCCCACGCCGCCCGTCTCCTGACCCTCCCAGGCTCCGGATATATATATAGAAGACGTTTGTTTGTCTTTAACCCTTGGGCTTCTTTCATCGCTCTGGACGCGGATTCCTGCATGGAATAAAAAGGAAAAGGGCCAAAATGTTCCCTAACGGAAAGGCGGAATCCGATGCGTCTCTTGCAGCACCGGGGTCCTGGCAGCAGTTTTAAACAGAGTCAGAGAAATGTATTAATTACAGTTATAACAGAATGTGTTCAGTGATGTCATTGTTTTATCCGGACCATGTGACCTCATTGTGACGGCTGATACTTTGAAGACTGGAAATCCGTCTTTGCTGTAATGGTCCTCTGCCCAAAGACAATAGGGCAGGCTGGAAGTGTGGTGAGGTCATGTGATCGCTCAGAGACAATGTACTTTAATGTGGCAGTAGGATGACATCATCACACTGCCAGTTTCTTTTCATTGGCTATGACTGATCACATGACACATTGACACTGCCAGCTTTCTGGATATTGGCCCTGCCTGATCATGTGACATGCTAGCTTCACTATCTCGGCTCACAGTAATCACAAATTCATCACACTGCCAGCCTTGATGTCATTGGCACAAAGAGATCACATGGCATCATCCGACTGCCAGCTTTCCCTATGTTGGCTCAGCATGATCACGTGACATCATCTCACTGACAGCCTTCGCTACATTGGCTCTGAGTGATCCCATGACTTTATCACACAGCTGCTAGGTTTCCTTATATGGGCCCTTAGTGATCACATGACTTCATCACACTACGAGGTTTCCCTATATTGGCCCTTAACGATTACATGACTTCATCACACTGCCTGGTTTTCCTTTATTGGCTTTCAGTGATCACGTGACCTCATCACACTGCCAGGTTTTCTTACATTGGCTCTCAGTGATCACATGACCTCATCACACTGCCAGGATTTCCTTACATTGGATCTAAGTGATCACATGACTTCATCATACTGCCAGGGTTTCCCTACATTGGCTCTCAGTGATCACATGACCTTACAATACTGCCAGGTTTTCTTACATTGGCTCTCAGTGATCACATGACCTCATCACACTGCCAGGGTTTCCTTACATTGAATCTCAGTGATCACATGACCAGGGTTTTCCTACATTGGCTCTGAGTAATCACATGACCAGGGTATTTCTACATTGGCTCTCAGTGATCACATGACCTCACCACACTGTCGGGTTTCCCTACATTGGCTCTCAGTAGTCACATGACCAGAGTTTCCCTACATTGGTTCTAAGTGATGACATGACCAGGGTATTTCTACATTGGCTATCGGTGATGTGACCTCATAACACTGCCAGATTTCCCTACATTGGCTCTCAGTGATCACATGATCAGGGTTTCCCTACATTGGCTCTCAGTGATCACATGACCTCACCACACTGCCGGGGTTTCCCTCCATTGGCTCTCAGTGATCACATGATCAGGGTTTCCCTACATTGGCTCTCAGGCCCCGTACACACGTCCGAGAAACTCGTCGGGCGAAACTCATCGTTCCGCCCGTCGAGGTTCCCGATGAGCGGTCGAAAAGCTTGTCGAGCCAAATCTCCTCATTGAACCTCAGTGATCACATGATCAGGGTTTCCCTACATTGGCTCTCAGTGATCACATGACCTCACCACACTGCTGGGGTTTCCCTACATTGACTCTTAGTGATCACATGATCAGGGTTTCCCTACATTGGCTCTCAGTGATCACATGACCTCACCACACTGCTGGGGTTTCCCTACATTGACTCTTAGTGATCACATGATCAGGGTTTCCCTACATTGGCTCTCAGTGATCACATGATCAGGGTTTCCCTACATTGGCTCTCAGTGATCACATGACCTCACCACACTGCTGGGGTTTCCCTACATTGACTCTTAGTGATCACATGATCAGGGTTTCCCTACATTGGCTCTCAGTGATCACATGACCAGGGTATTTCTACATTGGCTCTCAGTGATCACATGCTATGTGTGTTATTAGGTAATAATTTTAGACATTTAAGCTAATGCAGTGTGTAATGTGATCAGATGTGGATGTAGGCCAATTATACAGATGACCTTCTCGGGCCGTGTCTTGGGCCGTGTCTCACTGTAGAGCGTGCGATATGTAATTTCACTTATGGATTGTGGCCTAATCAGGGAACTTGCAGGCTGCGATAGCCGATCAGGGGCTGGGCTCTTATACATGAAGAAGTAAAAATAATAGAGTGATTGGAAGGGTGAGTCGCCTGCAGCGGGGGGGCCGATGACCCCGGAAGATTCTTCTGAGTGAAGGAATGTATTGTGTTGGGTCAGATCTGCGTAGATAGAACATACGTTTCTCAGAATTATCTGTCTGCGGAGAGAGAGAGGACATCTCGGCTCCTCTAAGCCTCTTCCCGTACAGAGTAATTGCTGCCCATGGCTGTTTGCCTGGTACAACAAAGAGATGATTCTGATCCAGGTTGACAAGGAACCGGCCCCCGACTCTCCAGAATTCTGCTGGAGACGGAACAGCCTATAGCCAAAAAAGCCTTTGATTGTCTGAAAACCTCTTTACAAACAATGAGCGGAGCCCTCCATTGTGTCCGGAGACTTGGCTTCCATAAAATGAGGCTTTGACTGGGGTTTGTCTGGTCACACAATGTCTACGGAGTATGGGGGGGGGGGGGGGGCGGGGTGGATGTGTGAGAGCGGAGACCGATTACACAAGCCATAGACGGCCGAAGGGTGACCCACATGGACCTTGCAGGTTTCCTATGGTGTGGCAGTCACACATTGCGAATAATCCACTCATATGTTATATAAGTCCGATTTCTGATCTATGCTATGGAGCGTCAAGGATCAAGGGCCATTGGAATGGGAAGGCCCCTCTACACCCTAGATAACCCCCCAGCACTCTGGCCCCTCTACACCTCAGATATCCCCCAGTTCTCTGACCCCTCTACACCCCAGATATCCCCCCAGCACTCTGACCCCTCTACACCCCAGATATCCTCCCAGCACTCAGACCCCGCTACACCCTAGAGATATCCCCACAGCACTCTGACCCCTCTACACCCTAGAGATATCCCCTACCTCCTACCTACTTGATTTCTGTTTACCCGCACTGTCTCCATTGTAAGGGCCCCAGAGCATTACTTTACTCTGACCCCTCTACACCCTTGATATCCCCCCAGCACTCTGACCCCTCTACACCCCAGATATCCCCCCAGCACTCTGACCCCTCTACACCCCAGATATCCCCCAGCACTCTGACCTCTCTACACCCTAGATATCCCCCCAGCACTCTGACCCCTCTATACCCCAGTTATCCCCCCAGCACTCTGACCCCTCTACACCCCAGATATCCCCCCAGCACTCTGACCTTTCTACACCCCAGATATCCCCCCAGCACTCTGGCCCCTCTACACCCCAGATATCCCCCCAACACTCTGACCCCTCTACACCCCAGATATCCCCCCAGCACTCTGACCCCTCTACACCCCAGATATCCCCCAGCACTCTGACCTCTCTACACCCTAGATATCCCCCCAGCACTCTGACCCCTCTATACCCCAGTTATCCCCCCAGCACTCTGACCCCTCTACACCCCAGATATCCCCCCAGCACTCTGACCTTTCTACACCCCAGATATCCCCCCAGCACTCTGGCCCCTCTACACCCCAGATATCCCCCCAACACTCTGACCCCTCTACACCCCAGATATCCCCCCAGCACTCTGACCCCTCTACACCCTAAATATCCCCCCAGCACTCTGATCCCTCTACACCCCAGATATCCCCCCAACACTCTGACCCCTCTACACCCCAGATATCCCCTACCTCCTACCTACTTGATTTCTGTTTACCCGCACTGTCTCCATTGTAGGGGCCCCAGAGCATTACTTTGCCCAGGGGCCCATGATGCTATGAAGACGGCCCTGCCAATCGGTGGTTTGGTTCGGCCCCATATCATAAAATGAGAGATAACCCCCTCCCTTCCCCCATCCCTCTCCTTCAGTGTTCTGGATTGATGTTGGTAGTGAAAGACGCAGAGGCTCCATTGTGATTTGAGATTGCAGGTCGCTGATGTTCCCGGTCCTGAATGTGTCAAATCTCTGGCGTTTCTGCAACAGATAAACACTGAATTATCCACAGAAATAATATCACTTCTATTATAAAAGCCCATCAAGCCGATCGGGATTAGCAGCTCTGATTAGCGGCGTGTTAACGTGATAGAGAGACGAATCGGTGGTGCGGGACGGCGAAGTCGGAGCTTGTCAGAATAATCAGCAGCTGGCTGTAGGACGGCCGTCTATTAACATTTACCTCATTAAATGCTTCTTCCTCATCTTTAATCATGTTAGTGGATTTAATCCCTTCCCGTTATTGTGCTGCGGCGGGCTTCAGCCCCGACACGCTGCACCGCGCAGATTAAATCATCGGTGGCAATTAGAGTCAGGCAACAACTTGTCCTGATTATCACTTCTTCCATCTCTTTAGAGCAGGGGGTCTCCAAAGTTTTCAGTATGAGGGCCACATTATATCATTTACATATTACAGGCCAGAAAACAATGCGTTTTATAAAGAGTTCCCCCTTACATCCAGATGTGCCCATCAGTGTCCCTCCTTACACCTAGGTGTGCCCATCAGTGTCCTTCCTTACACCTAGGTGTGCCAATCAGTCTCCCCCTTACACCCAGGTGTGCCCATCGGTGTCCCCCCTTACACCCAGGTGTGCCCATCGGTGTCCCCCCTTACACCCAGGTGTGCCCATCGGTGTCCCCCCTTACACCCAGGTGTGCCCATCAGTGTCTCCCCTGACCATGTAATCACTAAAAGCCAATGTAGGGAAACCCTGGTCATGTGATCACTAAGAGCCAATGTAAAGAAATCTGGCAGTGTGATGAGGTCATGTGATCACTGAGAGACACCCAGGATTACCCATTATTGTCTCCCTTACACCCAGGTGTGCCCATCAGTGTCTCCCCTAATCATGTGATCACTAAAAGCCAATGTAGGGAAACCCTGGTCATGTGATCACTAAGAGCCAATATAAGGAAATCTGGCAGCGTGATGAGGTCATGTGATCACTGAGAGACACCCAGGATTACCCATCAGTGTCTCCCTTGCACCCAGGTGTGCCTATCAGTGTCCCCCCCTGATCATGTGATCACTAAAAGCCAATGTAGGGAAACCCTGGTCAAGTGATCACTAAGAGCCAATGTAAGGAAATTTGGCAGTGTGATGAGGTCATGTGATCACTGAGAGACACCCAGGAGTACCCATCAGTGTCCCCCTTACACCCAGGAGTACCCATCAGTGTCCCCCTTACACCCAGGATTACCCATCATTGTCCACCCTTACACCCAGGATTAGTCATTAGTGCCCCCCTTACTCCTAGGTGTGCCCATCCGTGTCCCCCCTTACAGCCTGGAGTGCCCATCAGTGTCCCCTATTACATCCAGGAGTGCCCATAAGAATCACATCTTAAATCCAGGCGTGCCCATGAGAATCCACATAACATTCAGGAGTGCCCATAAGAGTTCCCTTAACATTCAGGAGTGTCCATCAATGACCATCCCCCCCCTTTACATCCAGGAGTGCTCATCAGTGTCCCTTTTACACCCAGGGTTGCCCATCAGAGTCCACCTTAAATTCAGGAATGTACATTAAAGTCCCCTTTACAAAGGGTGACCAGACATCCCCGGTTTCCGGGGACAGTCCCCGGATTGAGGACACTGTCCCCGGACCAAATCTGTCCCCGGTTTTGTCCCCAGATTGGATTGAACAGGGACTGGGGCAATTTCAAAGACAGTCAGTGCAGAATTAAAAAAAATGATCTGAATTACACACCTCTGCTCTGCCGCACCTACTAGCTTAGGAGGTGTATTTTTTCCATTATCTGTGCCCCTTTCTGATGATCATGTGCTGGTCGGAGCGGAGGGAATATTTCTTCAGTTTCGGGTGCCCATTCATCTCCGCTCGCATGTTCTTCTGCCTTGGCTCAATTCCCGGCCAACCGCCTGCCTGCTTATCTCCTTGCCTTCCCTGGCGGAGTGATCTTCCTCCGCTCCCCACCCAGTAGTAGCCGGGGGCCCGGAGAGTGAGACTTGACAGGCCGTGAGGTGGGCGGCAGAGAATCGCTGATTGCCTCCATTACTAGTAAAAAAAAAATATGTCTCCGGATTTCATTTATAAAATCTGGTCACCTTACCTTTACATCAAGGAGTGTCCATCAGTGCCCTCAGCCCCCCCCCCCTTTACATCCAGGATTGCCCATTAGAGTCCACTTTACATCCAAAAGTGTCAATCAGGCCGTAGTTTGGAGACCTCTGTTTTAGAGTTGTGAGCAGTCTGAGCAGAAAATGATTAATACATTACCAGCCCAGGATACTAACCAGCTCAGGATACTAGTCATCTGAGGACACTAACCAGCCCAGGACACTTGCCAGCTGAGGACACTAACCAGCCCAGGACACTTGCCAGCTGAGGACACTAACCAGCCCAGGACACTTGCCAGCTGAGGACACTACCCAGCCCAGGACACTTGCCAGCTGAGGACACTACCCAGCCCAGGATACTTGTCAGCTGAGGACACTACCCAGCCCAGGACACTTGTCAGCTGAGGACACTAACCAGCCCAGGATACTTGTCATCTGAGGACACTAACCAGCCCAGGACACTTGCCAGCTGAGGACACTACCCAGCCCAGGACACTTGCCAGCTGAGGACACTACCCAGCCCAGGATACTTGTCAGCTGAGGACACTACCCAGCCCAGGAAACTTGCCAGCTGAGGACACTACCCAGCCCAGGACACTTGCCAGCTGAGGACACTAACCAGCCCAGGACACTTGCCAGCTGAGGACACTAACCAGCCCAGGATACTAGTCATCTGAGGACACTAACCAGCCCAGGACACTTGCCAGCTGAGGACACTACCCAGCCCAGGATACTTGTCAGCTGAGGACACTACCCAGCCCAGGACACTTGTCAGCTGAGGACACTAACCAGCCCAGGACACTTGCCAGCTGAGGACACTACCCAGCCCAGGACACTTGTCAGCTGAGGACACTAACCAGCCCAGGACACTTGCCAGCTGAGGACACTACCCAGCCCAGGACACTTGCCAGCTGAGGACACTACCCAGCCCAGGATACTTGTCAGCTGAGGACACTACCCAGCCCAGGACACTTGCCAGCTGAGGACACTACCCAGCCCAGGACACTTGTCAGCTGAGGACACTACCCAGCCCAGGACACTTGCCAGCTGAGGACACTACCCAGCCCAGGACACTTGTCAGCTGAGGACACTACCCAGCCCAGGACACTTGCCAGCTGAGGACACTACCCAGCCCAGGACACTTGTCAGCTGAGGACACTACCCAGCCCAGGACACTTGCCAGCTGAGGACACTACCCAGCCCAGGACACTTGTCAGCTGAGGACACTAACCAGCCCAGGACACTTGCCAGCTGAGGACACTACCCAGCCCAGGACACTTGCCAGCTGAGGACACTACCCAGCCCAGGACACTAATTCTGTGCCCATTAAATGCAGCCACTGTGCCCATCAAACACACCTCTAACTTCTGGAAGAACGGTCAAACATAGAGACACTCCTAAACCTTGTGGACGGCCTTCCCAGAAGAGTTGAAGCTGCTATAGCTGCAAACAGGGCTGGACTGGGACAAAAATGTGGCCCTGGACTTCATTCAGACCGGCCCACTTTAGTTCAATAAAATGCTGCCCCCCCCCCAAAAAAAAAATCACGCCCACCAAAAGGCCCCTACATCCATTATTATATATCATGAGAGGGTGAGAGAGAGGGGAATGAGAGCGAGAGAGAGGGAGGGTTGAGGGAAAGGGTGTGAGAGGGGGGTGAGAGAGGGGGGTAAGTGTAAGAAAAAGAGAGTTAGTGTAAAAGAGAGGGGGTGAGTGTAGGTCCCCTTTCACACTGAGGCGTTTTTTAGGCGCTTTTGGGCTTCGTGCTTTCACACTGGGGCGCTGCCAGGGCGTTAAAAAAAGTCCTCCAAGCAGCATCTTTGGGGCGTTGGAGGAGCGGTGTACCAACTGCTCCCGCCCATTGAAATGAATGGCCACCGCAGCTGAATCGCCTTCAAAGCACTTCAGCAGCAGCGCTACACGGGTACATTTAACCTTGAATTCGGCTGCTAGTGGGGGCTAAAAGCGCATGCTAGACGCCAAATAGTGCAGCTAAAACGACAGTAAAGTGCTGCTAAAACTAGCAGTGTTTTACCGTCAATGCCCACCCCAGTGTGAAAGCAGCCTAAGTGTCAGGGAGTGAATGAGACAGAAGAGGGAGCTGAGAGACAGAGGGGGGGAGCTAAGAGACTGAGGGGGAGAGCTGAGAGACAGAGGTGGAGAGCTGAGAGACAGAGGGGGGGAGCTGAGAGACAGAGGGGGAGAGCTGAGAGACAGAGGGGGGGGAGCTGAGAGACAGAGGGGGAGAGCTGAGAGACAGAAGGGGAGAGCTGAGAGACAGAGGGGGGAGCTGAGAGACAGAGGGGGAGAGCTAAGAGACAGAGGCTGAGAGGTGAGAGACAGAGGGGGGGAGCTGAGAGACAGAGGGGGAGAGCTGAGAGACAGAGGGGGGAGCTGAGAGACAGAGGGGGAGAGCTGAGAGACAGAGGGGGGAAGCTGAGAGACAGAGGGGGGGGCCTGAGAGACAGAGGGGGGGGGGCCTGAGAGACAGAGGGGGCTAAAATAGGGGGGACTGAGAGACACAGGGACTGAGAGACAGAGAGGGGGACTGAGAGACAGAGGAGGGGGCTGAGAGAGTCTCTGTTTTAAAAAACGGCCCACTGAGCCATCGGCCCACTGGGAAACTACCTGCAGTCCCTATGGCCAGTCCATTCCTGGCTGCAAAGGGCGGGGCCAACTTGAACTCTACAGACTAAGACTGGGATGCCATTAAAATTCATATGCGTGTAAAGGTGTCCCAATACTTTTGCTATTATAGTGTGTGTGTGTGTGTATATACTGCATGTATATATATATATATATTAATTTTCTTCCTTTTTTTTTATCTGAGTATAGATCTCTGTTGATCCCAAGCATGTCTGAATCCACTTACAGCCGGAGTTTTGGCTGCATAGGACTAAGCAATAGCAGCAGATGCTTCTGCCCTGGAGATTAGCACAGGTTACGTCGATGATACGCAGAGAAGAACTGTAAATCTCCAGTTATTTCTTTCTACAGAAGCTGATAATCAGCAGCTAAACTGTTTGTGATCTTTATTAATGTGTAGAAGAGGAAGGCCGATTTACTGGGAATAAACGCTTTATGTAGAACGTGGCTGGGTGGAAGCTTCCCCGGGTAGAGGGGTGGGCAAAGTCTCCACCGCCGTAATTATTATTTTGTCGGCGACGGATATAGCTCGCCGTAGAGTTTGCAGCTTTGCCGTTCTTGGAAAGAAAGAATAAGTTGACAGGGGCAGACGACACTAAAATATTTAAAAGCTATCTTTTAACCCTTTGAATTTTTAATTATTCTACAATAATGGAAATGAGCCTCAATGTCTATCCTGACAATCAATCCCCCGTCACCGGCACTGTCTCAGGTGACCGCGCGTTAAAGTTACATGGTAGAACTTCATCAACTTTTCTAAACATCGGAACTCGTTGTTCGGGGGAAGGAAACACATTTGTCTCCATCTAATGACCTGAGCAAGGCAGCCAGGACTGCAAAGTGTCCGGTCAGAGCAAGGTGGAAGCCCTTGGAGATACCAGGGGGGCAAACCTGCTCCTTGGAATGGAGGTAAAGGAAGGGCAGAGGGGAGACAGGAGTAATATTGGGGGGATATAGATTGAGGATGGGTAGATATGCCATGGCATGACAGCTAGGACTGCAGGACTTCCATCAGAGCAAGCCCTTGGAGATACCAGGGGGAAAACCTGCTCCTTGGAATGGAGGTAAAAGAAGGGCAGAGGGGGACACAGGAATTGTATTGGGGGGTAGATACAGATTGAGGATGGGTAGATATGACATGGCAGCTAGGACTGCAGACAAAGTGTTCCATCAGAGCAAGCCCTTGGAGATACCAGGGGGGGGGGGGGGCAAACCTGCTCCTTGGAATGGAGGTAAAGGAAGGGCAGAGGGGGGACACAGGAATTATATTGGGGGGGGGGGGGGTAGATACAGATTGAGGATGGGTAGTTATGACATGGCAGCTTGGACTGCAGCTAAAGTTTCTGATCAGAGCAAGGTGGAAGCCCTTGAGATACCAGGGGGGCAAACCTGCTCCTTGGAATGGAGGTAAAGGAAGGGCAGAGTGGACAAAGGAATTATATTGGGGGGGGGGGGGCAGATATAGATTGAGGTTGGGTAGAAATGACGTGGCATGGCAGGGGGGCTGCAGACAAAGTGTCTGATCAGAGCAAGGAAGGTGGAAGCCCTTGGAGATACCAGGGGGGCAAACCCGATCCTTGGAATGGAGGTAAAAGAAGGGCAGAGGGGGACACAGGAATTATATTGGGGGCCAGATATAGATTGAGGATGGGTAGATATGACATGGCATGACAGCTAGGACTGCAGACAAAGTCCAGTCAGAACAAGGTGGAAGCCCTTGGAGATACCAGGGGGGCAAACCCGCTCCTTGGAATGGAGGTAAAGGAAGGGCAGAGGGGCCACAGTAAATAAAATTGAGAGGGGGGGGCAGATACAGATTGAGGATGGGTAGATATTACGTGTCATGGCCACATACCCCTCAGAGCTGGCACTTGTGTCTTGCACAGGCCCTGCAACCAGTTGCAGGCTTTATCTGGGTACGTGTCCCCAAAGCTGTCACCACCACCTGCCATTCTCCATAGCCATTAGTACATTGCCTTGGCCATTGGGAACAAGGGTTGGTTTTAATACAGAAATTGTTTATCTTGGTGAATGTTAAGCAATGCTTAATTATCCCAACCATATAACAGTGTAAGTGTGAAAACAATAAATGTAATAGCTTTATGTGTTACTTTGTTGTTTGGGCCTTTCATTCATTATTTACTCTTCAAGTAATGAATTTTTCAACGTCGTGGAGTGTGAGCTTGTTCATTACAGTAATGGATTCCCGAAAACGCTCCGGTGCACACATAGCGGCCTCCGCAGAGACCCAACCAGTGCAATCGCTAAAACAACCACAACATTTTTACCTTTCATCAGCCAGAGCACTAAAATCAGAGAGTGAAAGTTTCTGATTGGTCGCCGCAAGTCATGGTCATAAATTTGGACCAAAGTCTCCATAGTGGATCCCATGCAATTGTGTCTGCTTGTATCACGGCTAATACAACAGCAACATTTTCTAGTGATCAGATCCGGTCTGTTCTTAATCAATGCAGAATTGATTAAACTAAATAAGTTGTATAAAAACACACACTCACCAGACACTTTATTAGGTCCCCCTTGCTAGTACCGGGTTGGACCTCCTTTGCCTTCATTCTTGGTGGCAGAGATACAACAAGGTGTTGGAAACGTTCCTCAGAGATTTTGGTCCATAGTGACATGATAGCGTCCCGCAGTTGCTGCAGATTTGTCGGCTGCCCATCCATGAGATCTGGTGAGTGTAGAGGCCTTTGGTGGACAGTGACCTCATTGTCCAGTGGTGAGATGTGGTGCTGTAGCCAAATGACGATTTACCAACACTAGTTCATATAGACAAAGACAGAACTTAACCACTTAAGACCCGGACCAAAATGAAGCTAAAGGACCTTGCCCCTTTTTGCGATTCGGCACTGCATCGCTTTAACTGACAATTGCGCGGTCATGCGACGTGCCTCCCAAATAAAATTGGCGTCCTTTTTTCCCCACAAATAGAGCTTTCTTTTGGTGGTATTTGATCACCTCTGCGATTTTTATTTTTTGCGCTAAAAACAAAAATAGAGCGACAATTTTGAAAAAAAAATCAATATTTTTTACTTTTTGCTATAATAAATATCCCCAAAAATATATAAAAAAAAAAATTCCTCAGTTTAGGCCGATACGAATTCTTCTACCTATTTTTGGTTTGCGCAAAATGTATAGCGTTTACAAAATAGGGGATAGTTTTATTGCATTTTTATTAATAATTTTTTACTACTAATGGCAGCGATCAGCGATTTTTTTCGTGACTGCGACATTATGACATTACGACATTATGGCGGACACTTCGGACAATTTTGACACATTTTTGGGACCATTGTCATTTTCACAGCAAAAAATGCTATAAAAATAATTTGTTTACTGTGGAAATGACAGTTGCAGTTTGGGAGTTAACCACAGGGGGCGCTGATGGGGTTATGTGTGACCTGAAGTGTGTTTACTACTGTAGGGGGGTGTGGCTGTAGATGTGACGTCATCGATTGTGTCCCCCTATAAAAGGGATGACGCGATCGATGACGCCGCCACAGTGAAGAACGGGGAAGCCGTGTTTACACACGGCTCTCCCTGTTCTTCAGCTCCGGTGACCGATCGCCGCACTCCAGCGGCGATCGGGTCCGCGCGCGTGACCCACGGCTGGCTACTAGCACAGCACGTACGTACGTACATGAGCTCCCTGTTACTCCAGTCCTGTGCCCTGTCCCTCTTCCAGAACATTCTCTCTGGAAGCAGGGGTGGTGCCCCAGAACTAAAGCACAGGTGGTCACACCCACTGCTACACTAACCACTCCCTGCCCCCCAGATCAAAACAAGCAGGCCTTTACCTGAGCTGGCAGCTTACCTTACAAAAATCCTACACTAGCAACTACCTATGACATACCTCCCAACCGTCCCGGATTCTGCGATTTGAAGTATTTCCCCCGCTCAACAACTTTGTTCGTGGCCCCCCCCCGGGGGGGGGGTGATCTGTCTATCAAAGTGCCCGGACAAGGGGGAGGGGCCTTGGCGACGCGCGGCGAGAGAACACACAGCTATTCAAATGAAAGCTGTTATGTTCCCTTAGCGCCGAACAACTAGACGGCGGCAGCAGCTCTCCTCCAGTGGTATGTTATACATACCCGAGGACTGCTCTGCTCTACGCATTCCGATCTTGCCTCCTCTCTTCCTTCCGATCCCGCCTCCTCTCCGCCTTCCGATCCCGCCTCCTCAGTCTCCTCTCGGTCTTCTCTCCGACCGCTCCCCGCCTCCTCTTCACCCCCACTCAGGAGGGGAAAAAAATAAAGTATCGGGAGCATTTGCGCGAGTACAAATACTCGCGCAAATGCTCAGTATCGGTCCCGATACCGATACTAGTATCGGCAATCGGCAAACCCTAGTTTTATCCAATGAAAAATGGCTGCAGATGGCTTTGTGCGGGACCATTGATAATGAAGGATCTCTCTGCAGTCTGGATTGTCTATGGACGAGGCTGAGATCAGAGGTCCGGGTTGAAGCACGGCTTTACAATTAGAGAATTATCCAGCTAGGCCCGAGGAGGAGTATTGATAGTGGTGGGTACTGGAGAGAATTATACATTGCAGAATTTTATTAGTGGATGGGACGTAATGTTAGCCGGCACGGGAAACACCGGGGGCCCTTTTATCTAACCCACAGCCTGCATGATATCAACTCCTATACATCCCATACACATCACACACACAATCCAATACAGCTTCATCATCCCGAGGCTTGGCAGCTCAATAAACGTCACAATCGTGATGGAGGTTTATGGAATCTGCAGTTTTCTCTCGCTCTTTCATCACATTGGAGAGCATTGCAGGAATGTGAGCAGTCAGGAGCAGCTCCTCTCTACCCATTCTGTGACCTTGTTGCTTCTGACACGGCAGCACCGGCCTCCGCTGTGACCTTGGCTGGCTGCAGCGAGAAGGATGGAAAGCCGATTGATTTCTTGGTGAAATTAATCTGGCAATCCACTGGCATTCCGCCAGGACTAAGGGGGGGGGGGGGGGGGACTGAATTAAAGGCTGATGATCCAGCTGAGCGAGGAGCCACTTCCATAAATGCGACGTGTTCAGCCGCACAATGTGCTGGGTAATAGCGCAGCGCCATGAAGGTGAACCGCACGGTTATACCCACACCGGGGATATAGATAATTACAGAATAAAGTACAGCTGGTAGGAGGCCCTCTATGGGTGGGAAGAGAACATGGCGAGACAAGACTAAGCACCCAATAATTCCTAACATTATTCAATATGAAAATGTACCTTGCAGTGCGACCGATGAGGTAAGTGAAGGAGGACTGCACTAAGGGAAAGGAAGCTATTTAGGGAAAAAATTGTACCTTCATAACCCCTTTAAAGGAACCTATTTAGAAAACAAAAAAACGAACCTTTACAACCCCTTCAATGTAAAAAATAATCATTTTATTGTACAATAAACATTTATCTTTTATAAAAGTTGTATCATTTCTTTGGGTGCCACCAAGTCCCATGGGAGATGCTTCTTTATGTACTCATTCCCATAGATGGGTCTATGAACTGGGTTCCCCGCCACCATGGAGCGGGGGGGGGGGGGGGGTATCTCTAGGAAGCCTCCAGAGAAAGGAAAGCCTAGTCAAAGCACCTCTCATTCCCAAAGACGGGTCTATGAACTGGGTTCCCCACCACCATGCACCGCCGGTGTGGGGGGGTATCTCTAGGAAGCCTCCAGAGAAAGGAAAGCGTAGTCATAGCACCTCTCATTCCCATAGAGGGGTCTATGAACCGGGTTCCCCGCCACCATGCACTGCCGATGAGGGGGGGGGGGCGACTGGGGGTATCTCTAGGAAGCCTCCAGAGAAAGGAAAGTGTAGCCATTGCACCTCTCATTCCCATAGAGGGATCTATGAACTGGGTTCCCCGCCACCCTGAACTGCTGGGTTCCCCGCCACCCTGAACTGGTGGAGGTATCTCTAGGAAGCCTCCAGAGAAAGGAAAGCGTAGTCATAGCACCTCTCATTCCCATAGAGGGGTCTATGAACTGGGTTCCCCGCCACCCTGAACTGCTGGTGGTGGTGGGGGGGGGGGGATTTGGGGGTATCTCTAGGAAGCCTCCAGAGAAAGGAAAGCGTAGTCATAGCACCTCTCATTCCCATAGAGGGGTCTATGAACTGGGTTCCCCGCCACCCTGAACTGCTGGTGGGGGGGGGGGGGGGGTTGGGGGTATCTCTAGGAAGCCTCCAGAGAAAGGAAAGCGTAGTCATGGCACCTCTCACTCCCATAGAGGGGTCTATGAACTGGGTTCCCCGCCACCCTGAACTGCTGGTGGGGGGGGGGGGGGGGTTGGGGGTATCTCTAGGAAGCCTCCAGAGAAAGGAAAGCGTAGTCATGGCACCTCTCATTCCCATAGAGGGGTCTATGAACTGGGTTCCCCGCCACCATGCACTGCCGGTGAGGGGGGGGCGATGACTGGGGGTATCTCTAGGAAGCCTCCAGAGAAAGGAAAGCGTAGTCATTGCACCTCTCATTCCCATAGAGGGGTCTATGAACTGGGTTCCCTGCCACCCTAAACTACTGGTGGGATAGGGCTGGAGGTATCTCTAGGAAGCCTCCAGAGAAAGGAAAGCATAGCCATTGCACCTCTCATTCCCATAGAGGGGTCTATGAACTGGGTTCCCCGCCACCCTGAACTGCTGGTGGGGGGGGGGGGGGGGGGGCTGGGGGGTGGAGGTATCTCTAGGAAGCCTCCAGAGAAAGGAAAGCGTAGTCATTGCACCTCTCATTCCCATAGAGGGGTCTATGAACTGGGTTCCCTGCCACCCTAAACTACTGGTGGGAGGGGGCTGGAGGTATCTCTAGGAAGCCTCCAGAGAAAGGAAAGCATAGCCATTGCACCTCTCATTCCCATAGAGGGGTCTATGAACTGGGTTCCCCGCCACCCTGAACTGCTGGTGGGGGGGGGGGGGGGCTGGGGGGTGGAGGTATCTCTAGGAAGCCTCCAGAGAAAGGAAAGCGTAGTCATAGCACCTCTCATTACCATAGAGGGATCTATGAACTGGGTTCCCCGCCACCCTAAACTGCTGGTGGGAGGGGGGCTGGAGGTATCTCTAGGAAGCCTCCAGAGAAAGGAAAGCGTAGTCATAGCACCTCTCATTCCCATAGAGGGATATATGAACTGGGTTCCCCGCCACCCTGAACTGCTGGTGGGGGGGGGGGGGGGTGGAGGTATCTCTAGGAAGCCGCCAGAGAAAGGAAAGCGTAGCCATTGCACCTCTCATTCCCATAGAGGGGTCTATGAACTGGGTTCCCCGCCACCCTGAACTGCTGGTGGTGGGGGGGGGGGGGGGGCTTAGGCTTGGGGGTGGAGGTATCTCTAGGAAGCCTCCAGAGAAAGGAAAGCATACTCATAGCACCTCTCATTACCATAGAGGGATCTATGAACTGGGTTCCCCGCCACCCTAAACTGCTGGTGGGGGGGGTGGGGGTATCTCTAGGTCATGGCACCTCCCATTTCCATAGATGGGTCTATAAACCGTCTTCTACAATCACCCATCACCTTCCTTCCCATATACAAGAAACAACTACTGGACAACGCTCGCCAGATCCACTATCGGTATATAGCTCCTGAGGCCCTGGGTGGAGGAGGGGGCTCCTCTGGATCTTGACTGCTGATGGATGAAATATTAGAGCACTTTCCAATAAAAATGGCCAGAACGGTGTTGTCAGCGTGAATGATGAAAAGTCTATTAGATCTGCGCGCAGCGTTCTGCCCTCTGTCTACGCTCCACTCTGCTAATGAAATATGGCTTTTAACTAATTCCATGCAGAGTGCAGAACCGGGGCCTGATCAATAAGGATTCATCAGGAGGCCTTTCCGCAGCGATGCAATAATGAATTTCCTCTTGTAACAATCACAAGGAAAAAAAAAAAAAGACTAATGGGAGTCTCTGTAAATGCAGATGAAGGGGAAAGTATACACGGGAGGTCCCCACGCGACACCTCTCTCCGCATTACGGAACCCAGAAGATTTCAGGGAAGTTTATCGCTCGGTGGTCATCATGTGACCAACACACATTCCAGTCCCTCCGCCGTGTCACTGCAGATAATTCGGCTTTTGTTTCCAGGTCAGTCTGCGGTCTGCACAGCCGTGTGACAACATGCAGAACACATAGACTGGCTCTACCCAACGGCAGGAGGGCGTAGGAGAAAAATGAACAAATAAAGAGTCGGACACGTGTTTAATTCCAAAATTAATCCCTTTAATATAAGCAACCAAAATACAACCCAAAATACTTTGGCAGCCACTTTGGTAAATAAATATGACTACTGGAATACAAGAGCGGTCACAGATGGATGGTGGGACACGAAGGACGTGCGGTGGGTGTCCGATGTTTGAGGTCCAGTTCTGCCCATACTGGTCCCGGTCAGGTCAGATTCTGCATCAGGCAAGGATATCCGCTAACATTCAGCCGTTGTTGGAAGGACATGGACATAGAGAGTCTTCATATTCAGGTTTTCTACCGCTGTGCTTGGGATCACCTCTGCATGGAGAACACAGTAGGGGGTTAGTGACTTTATAAAAACACCAATTACCCTATGGGTGAGCGGTCTGTGTACAGCCCCTATGCAACGACATTCCCCTGCTGACTTACAGTATTAACTATGGGTGAGGGGTCAGTGCACATCCTATAGAATGACCCGCCCCTGCTGATGTCCCCTTATGAATACGCTAATCACTTCAAGAATGACCCACCCCTGCATAACTTACACTATTAACCTATGGGTAAGTGGTCTGTGTACATCCTATAGAATAAGCCGCCCCTGCTGATGTCCCGTTTTTAAATACGCTAATCACTTCAAGAATGACCCACCCTTGCTAACTTACTCTATTAACCTAGGGGTAAGTGGTCAGTGTACATCCTATAGAATGACCCGCCCCTGCTGATGTCCCCTAATCACTTCAAGAATGACCCACCCCTGCATAACTTACACTAATAACTATGGGTGAGTGGTCTGTGCACATCCTATAGAATGACCCGCCCCTGCTGATGTCCCCTTATTAATACGCTAATCACTTCAAGAATGACCCACCCCTGCATAACTTACACTAATAACTATGGGTGAGTGGTCTGTGCACATCCTATAGAATGACCCGACCCTGCTGATGTCCCCTTATTAATACGCTAATCACTTCAAGAATAACCCACCCCTGCATAACCTACACTATTAACCTATGGGTGAGTGGTCTGTGCACATCCTATAGAATGACCCGCCCCTGCTGATGTCCCCTTATTAATACGCTAATCACTTCAAGAATAACCCACCCCTGCATAACCTACACTATTAACCTATGGGTGAGTGGTCTGTGCACATCCTATAGAATGACCCGCCCCTGCTGATGTCCCATTATTAATACGCTAATCACTTCAAGAATGACCCACCCCTGCATAACTTACACTAATAACTATGGGTGAGTGGTTTGTGCACATCCTATAGAATGACCCGCCCCTGCTGATGTCCCCTTATTAATACACTAATCACATTTCAAGAATGACACACCCCTGCATAACTTACACTATTAACCTATGGGTAAGTGGTCTGTGTACATCCTATAGACTGACCCGCCCCTGCTGATGTCCCCTAATCACTTCAAGAATGACCCACCCCTGCATAACTTATACTAATAACTATGGGTGAGTGGTCTGTGCACATCCTATAGAATGACGGGACCCTGCTGATGTCCCCTTATTAATACGCTAATCACTTCAAGAATGACCCACCCCTGCATAACCTACACTATTAACCTATGGGTGAGGGGTCAGTGCACATCCTATAGAATGACCCACCCCTGCATAACTTACACTATTAACCTATGAGTGAGTGGTTTGTGCACATCCTATAGAATTACCCGCCCCTGCTGATGTCCCCTTATGAATACGCTATTCACTTCAAGAATGACCCACCCCTGCATAACTTACACTAATAACTATGGGTGAGTGGTTTGTGCACATCCTATAGAATGACCCGCCCCTGCTGATGTCCCCCTTATGAATACGCTAATCATTTCAAGATTGACCCACCCCTACATAACCTACACTAATAACATATGGGTGAGTGGTCAGTGCACATCCTTTAGAATGACCCGCTCCTGCTGATGTCCCCTTATGAATACGCCAATCACTTCAAAAATGACCCACCACTGCATAACTTACACTATTAACCTATGGGTGAGTGGTCTGTGCACATCCTGTAGAATGACCCGCCCCTGCTGATGTCCCCTTAATGAATACGCTAATCACTTCATGGGTTATCAGTCTTTGTAAAGCCTATCAAATGGCCCCAAATACATCAACTCTGTTCTCAGCTGCATTAAGGAGCTCAGGGAGGAGAAAACAGCAGAACACTGGTCTTCCCAGTGAATGGCTGTACAAGGGAGGGGTTTGTCAGTGATCTGCATACAGCCTATGAAACATCCAACACCTGCTGACTTTCTACTGTAAATATATAAATCACTCCATGGATGAGCAGTGTGTATACCCTTTGAAATGGCCCACCCCTTGCTAAATTCCTGGCCCGCCCCTGCTGATTTCCCCTTACACTAATCACTATGGGTGTGGGGTGTGGTGTACAGCCTATAGAATGGCCCACCCCTGCTGGCTCCCCCTAATAAATACAATATTAACTATGATTGAGGGGTCTGTGCACATCCTACATCTGGGGTGCCAAGGTTCGCCATCACTGGCCTATAGAATGGCCCACCCCTGCTGCCCCCCCCCCCCCCTTATAAATACAATATTAACTATGAATAAGGGATATGTGTACAACCTATAGAATTATCTGCCCCTGCCAGTATAATTTCTGAAAAACTACAACCCTTTCTCTTAAGAATATGCAGTGCCTGGTTTACTGAAATGTGAAAGGACCTGCTTACTGCTTATATCTTGTATGAAACATGACATTCCCCTTCACATGACTGGTTGGAAGACCTAAAAGCTCAGCTTCCCTGTTTATGAGGTGCACAGGCCTCTAACAGTCAGGTACATGGGCAATTTAGTAAGCACCACCCAACAGAATCTTTCATGTCTTGAGGCTTCAGGGTGGGGCACAGACATACCCATTACTAATTCCCAGCAAGCTTTGTTTTATCCCAAGCATTTAGTAAACGATAAAGGAATCCCAGAGCATGCTGGGTTATCTAAACAAAGCAAAGCAGGGCTGTCCAACAAACATCCTACTGAGCAGTCCGATAAGGGTAGAGTCACTGCTGTGATAAATCCTTTAGTTCTGTACATAATTGGGTAGAGCGTGATACCATGATTCACGTGTGGACAGAGCTCAGCGCCATCGGCTGGTGGAAGCACACACTGCGTAATATATTTATTATAGATTTACCAGTTAAACAAGAAAACAAACATTTTCAAACATTCTTTATTTATGAGCTTAACCTGAATATGTACAAATCCACTACACCAGGAACTACAATTCATGGATGTCCAATCAGTGAAATTTTCTTCCAACCGAGGTCTGAATCACTTTTGTGTGAGGACTCCAATCCTTCACTTCACAGTCCCCTCCTCTTAAATCACAATCCCGTTCTTACATCAGATTCTCTGTCCCCCTGAATATCACAGTTTCCCCTTTCACAGAAGTGTCTTCAGCCCCCCCCCCATTCATGTCACCCCCCTCGCCCACAGCGGTGTCCTCAGCCCCCCTTCATGCCGCCCCCCTCCTCTCTCCCCACAGCGGTGTGTTCTCAGCTCCCCTTCATGTCACCCCCTCTTTTTTCCTCACAGTAGTGTCCTCAACCCCCCCTTAATGTCACCCCTTCTTTCCCCACAGTAGTGTCCTCAGCCCCCCTTCATGTCACTCCCCCTCTTTCCCCACCTGAAGTGTCCTCAGCCCCCCTTCATGTCACCCCTCCTATTTCCTCACAGTAGTGTCCTCAGCCCCCCTTCATGTCACCCCTCTTTCCCCAAAGTGGTGTCCTCTGCCCCCCTCCCACACACACACATCACAGCCCCCCAGGGTGTCCTCTGCCCCACTTTACACCACAATCCCCACATCCACTGCACCCCCGCTGTTGGGGCGGGCCCGGAGCAGTCTTAACCTATCAACGGCATGATGATTGGCTGCTAGGACCACCCAGTGTCCTAGCAACCAATCACCTGCTGGTTAACTTGAGAAGGTAACTCCTGCAGCTCCGCCCGCTGCTCAGAAAAGGAACAGCCTACCGCTCCTTGCTCTGCTTACAATGACAGAGGCTGAGGCTTAGGGGGGAGGAGCCGGCTCGCCGCTCAGAATTGAACAGCCGCCCGCTCCTTGCTCTGCCTACAATAACAGCAGCAAAGGCTTTGGGAGGGGAAGCTGGCTCCTAAATGGCGGGACAGCGGCGGTCCGGATAGGACAGTAACTCGGTCCAGATCCGTACTGTGGTCCACCATTTAGTGATGCCGGTGTTCTGTCAATTTCTCCAACCCCTCAGAAACTCCAACCACTTTACTTCTGTTTTGGGCCAATCACAGCATCACAATAGTATGCAAAGCATTAACCACTTAAGGACCCCCGCACGCACATATACGGCCACAGAATGGCACGTACAGGCACAAGGGCGTAAATTTATGTCCCCGCCTAAGTGCGGTTCGGGGGTCCCATCGGGACCCCCTCCGCGGCGTGCGGGGGTCCCCCTGGCTCCGGGAGCGATCCGGGATCTGGGGGCGGATGTCGGCGAATACCCGCCCCCCCGCGATCGCTCCCAGCCAATGGGAGC
This sequence comes from Rana kukunoris, assembly GCA_029574335.1. Taxonomy (NCBI): domain Eukaryota; kingdom Metazoa; phylum Chordata; class Amphibia; order Anura; family Ranidae; genus Rana; species Rana kukunoris. The sequence continues at coordinate 19,017,202 of CM056055.1, read as the reverse complement.
GCGCTCCCAACCTGTCACTTCCTCCTCCTGTGTTTACACAGGAAGGAGGAAATGATGTCACCTCTCATCGCAGCGCTGTTTCCCAGCGCTGCTGATGAGAGAAGACATCACAAGTAAGTGTGCACCAACACAACACTGACACACACTCACATAGGCACATTAACCCCTTGTGATCGCCCCCCCCACCCCCCTGTCACAGTGTCACTGAATGCAGTGATCTAATCACTGCATTTAGTGTCAGTGTGACAGGCAGTGTAAAAAACAGTTAGTGTTAGGTTCAGGATAGCCCCCCCACCCCCCTAATAAAGTTTTAACCCCCTGATCACCGCCCTAGTTAACCCTTTCACTCCCTATTGCCAGCGTCACTAAGCGATCATTTTTCTGATCGCTGTATTAGTGTCGCTGTTCCCGCTAGGTAGCTATTTTTTTTTTATTGCGATTTTTTTTTTTACTAAAGACATGTGGCTAAATAAATTTTGGCCTAAATGTTTGACTAAAATTTAGTTTATTTGATTTTTTTTTTAACAAAAAGTAAAAAATTGTGTTTTTTTTTCAAAAATGTCGCTCTATTTTTGTATATAGCGCAAAAAATTAAAATCGCAGAGGTGATCAAATACCACCAAAAGAAAGCTCTATTTGTGGGAAGAAAAGGACGCAAATTTTGTTTGGGAGCCACGTCGCACGCCCGCGCAATTGTCTGTTAAAGCGACGCAGTGCCGAATCGCAAAAACACCTTGGGTCATTTACCAGCGTATTGGTCCGGGTCTTAAGTGGTTAATGAATGCAAGCCACAATAATCACATGATCGCTATATGACCAATCATAGCAATCACATGATACCCCGGCTTGTCATAGTGGGCGGGTGCTGATCGCTGTTATCTGCAGGACACAGGAGCGCGCCAGTATGCGCGCAGCTTCCGCCCTGTCACAGTTTATGTACCGTGGCGGGGCAGCAAGTGGTTAATCCCGCCCAGCGGCAACGTTCGTACCATATTGACATCACCTCTGAAGTCTTACAGCTTACATTTAAAGTTAAATTGACATTGACAGTTAAAAGAACGCAGTTCTGGACAGGAAGTGGCCACGTGGCGCTTGCCCAGGTATTGGGCATTAACCATTTACTTGACAAGAGGCTGGAAAACACAGGAGGGAAACAGACTACAGAGCCGACAGCATGAGGAATTTTCTAAAGAATTGATACTTTTTCTACAAAAGTTGGGGTTCCACTTTAAATTGCATCGGCCCAGATTTTGGCATCCCAGGATGCAGCAGTATATGGAAGACGGGGAAAACTGGAAGAGGTGCAGGGGGCTCTTCCTGCAGAGCGTGCGCGCACCACACACACCGGTGGGACTTGTCCTACATACAAAACGCAGGAGTTCGCCACGCGCCAGCCAGACATCCGGAGAATGTCTCAATTCCGTCTCCAGAAATAGATCGACCAAAGTAAGCAAGAAAGTCTCTCCGCGGGAAAAGCGCTTCACTTTCTCTTTAAATCTTAGCAAAGCTATAGTAAGAATATTTAATAACCGTATATACTCGAGTATAAGCCAAGTTTTTCAGCACATTTTTTTTGTGCTGAAAATGCCCCCCCCCCCCCGGCTTATACTCGAGTCACCTTTTTGCGCCTGATCTCCTGGACTTTGGGGACCCGGTACTGGCCGGCCGTAGGTCCTCTGGACCCCAAACTTAGCACACATGTAGCCCCATTTCTCCTCTACAAGTGTGCAAAGTTTAGTTTGTTGTCCGGGGGACCTACGGCCGGGGAGCACCGATTTTTCAAAACAGGGCACCCCTTCCATAGACTCCCATGTTAAACGGTAATTTCTCCGGTGAGTTTGCGAACCCGGTACTGGCCGGTCATAAGTCCCCTGGACCCGGAACTTGGCACACATGTAGTCCCATTTTTTTTCTACAAGTGTACAAAGTTTGTTGTCTGGAGAACCTACGGCTGGGGAGCACCGATTTTTCAAAGCCGGGCACCCCTTCCGTAGACTCCCATGTTAAACGTCAGTCTAGTCATGGGCACAGTGAGGCATGGGCACAGTGCCATCCCTGCTATACCAGTAGCTAGCGATAGCCGCCCCGGCGTAACTTGCCTACGCCGGCGTATTGTGGGCGCATAGTTACACTAGCCGCATTCAGCGTTCCCATTATAAATATGCAAATGAGTAAGATACACCGATCCACGAACGTAGATGCGCCTGGCCGCTTCATATACACGCTTTGCGTAAGGCTCACGTCCGGCGTAAAGTTACCCCTGCTATATGAGGCGCAGCTAATGCAAAGGTATGGGCCAGGGAACAACGCCGTCTAATTTTACGTTGTTTACATAGTACGTGAATAGGGGTGTGCGTAGGTTACGTTCACACGCCGTAGGCATTGCGCACCGACGTCACTTAGGCATTCTATCCGCCGTTCGTTCAGCCCATCATTTGCATGGGGTCACGGTTCATTATAATAAAACACGCCCACTGCCTGGCTACTTTAAATTACGCGGGCTTACGCCGGCTCATTTCCGCTACACCGCTGTAACTTAGTGAGCAAGTGCTTTGTGAATACGGCACTTGCCTCTCTAAGTTGCGGCGGCGTAGCATAAAGAAGATACGCTACGCCCGCACAAATATACCCCTCTCCACGTGAATCCGGGCCAAGGTGTCTAGAATTGTTGGAGGCAGCTGAACACCAAGCTCCCCCCCTGGTGCACCTTGTGCACAGATGCCCCCGGAGTCTCCAGTCCCCAGAGAAAAAAAATGTATATCAGCTTTGAGCGCAGCAACCGTAGAAATCAGATATTTTCTCACCTTCAGTCATGGCGGCATTAAGAAATAGCCGGAATCGTCGGCTCCTCAGCCCAAACACCTTGGCCACCTCATGGTAGAGGCTCTGATACTTCAAATCATTCTGACCGAGCGGATTTTCCAGCAGCAGCACGCCTGGAGGGAAGGAGAGAATAAAAGCATCACACGGCAGCAAAAAACAGCACCCACGGATAGCAGACACAGCCCCCAGCCACAGGATGAAGCCCCCCCCCCCCAGGCGGACCCCTCACCTCACGGCCGTCCCTGCCACCCAGAACGTGGGGAAGGAGGAAAGCAGGGCGGACCTCCAATCGACCTCCCCAGGTTTTCCCAGCCGCACCACCCTGCCAAAGCAAGGGGACTGCTACTTACCCATCCTGAGACCACCGGCTGAAGGCATCCGGACAGAACCAACGTCCACGCAGTTACGGCATGGCTGTCGGCCCGGCACACTGTGACATGGACATAGAGCCCGGTTATATGTGTGCGTATAGATCACCGGCACCCCTGGAGCAACGGGGCATGCCGTGGATGGCCCAGCACGTAGCTAAAAGGCCGGCACACGCTCGATGGCCGAAACGGGGGGACTACAAGGATCGAGGATCCAGCCTGTCACCCAGCAGTTGATTGTAGATGCCAGGATCCAAAAATGCAGAAAAAAAATTTAAGAAAAGCAAAAAATTGCAAAAATCCTTTGCTAGGCAAAAAAAAACTGAGGCTGCAGATGCAGAGAGGGGAGGATATCCCCGGGGGAACCGCCCCCCTGGGAGGTACTGTACTGTGTGATGTGTTTAACACTTAAAACGCTGTTTTCCTGCCTAGTCAATCTCCTAGAAAGGAGGATAATACCCTAAGGTCAAGATGCTACTGTGTCCGTCCATGAACGGAAGAGAAAAAAGCATGTCACACTCGTCACCATCCGGCTCCTCCATGCCCAACCCCCTCACTGCCGTCACTCACCTTGTGCATCGCCGCTCAGCAGCCGCAGATTGACATAGCGACACTGTAGTGGATTCCCATTACCAGCTGGAGGGGCCCCTGAAGTAACATGGAGGGTCTTCCCGCTCAGGCCGAGGAGATTACAGCCGCTCTGCAGTTCTACAGAGAAGAAGTTGTTAGGATTACCTGTGACGAAACCCATAAATGGCTACACAGTGCAGCTCACAGCATTCAAAACACATTACAGATGTTACCTGCACCCCCGCTGTATACAGAGAGCCGGGCGCTCTTCAGCTGGAATATTCCGCACACCGCACTCTTTAACTCCGACAGGCTGCTGATGGCCTCCCCCTTGGGGTTCTCTAGCAGTAGAAATCCACCTGAAAAAATATCAACAGCCCATGATAACAAGTCACATGACCCTCTTATCAAAAGGAGGAACGAGAATACAGCCCATCTGCAGTTCACTGCTACAACAGGTAAGGAGGCTTCAAGGTGGAGCTTTACAAGACTGTAAATTGGGTCTTTATCCCTTATTCTAAATTCCACAACAGCATGCAGTGCTTTTCATCCTGCCCATTCACAGAAGCCTTTGTATTAGGTGAACACATTCACAAAATACAAAGGCTTCTCTGAATGGGAAGCGGAGGGGAGGGCACAGGAGAAAGGCACACAGAGCAGGTATGGGCCACCCCTCCCCTCTGCTGCCCATTCAGAGAAGCCTTTGTATTTTGTGAATGTGTTCCTTTCCCCTAAAAAAATTAAGGCACACTACGAGTTAAATCCAAGGAGTTGCGTGACATCTCCTGGGCTTATCTCTATTCTATATATCTGACATTGCTCTGCCAAGATATACACTGGAGAGACTCGGGGGTTTTAAGTGAGCGAGGAGAAAGGCACGCAGAACAGGTATATGCCTACCCCTCCCCTCTGCTGTCCATTCAGAGAAGCCTTTGTATTTGGTGAATGTGTTTATTTAAGATATTTGTCAGCACACCATGGAATGACGAAAATAGCGTCCAAGCAGATGATTTATTGCATGATCACAACACAAAGAGTGTGCAACGTTTCAGAGCCACGCAGGGCCCCTTCATCAGGCATGTGATCATTACATGTCTGACGAAATTTGACAGAGGTAATAAAGTCTGGACTTACGTTGCTCTGTACCATTAACGGTGATGTGGAGGTTGACATATGCGCAGGAAGGGCCATCAGCAGCTTCTGCCGATCCTCTGACCAACGTTATCTCCAGATCTGAGCCTTTCAGCTGCGGAGGGGAATAAATGCGGTTAGTCTCTTGGTTCATCATTGTTGACCACAGTGCCCAGGGCAACCGTCCCTCCTGCCCACCCTTGCTGGGTAGTGTCCCTCTATATGCCGGTGACCCGCTATGTGAAATTAGAACTATTGGCATCAGACCAGGGAGATCAATAAGGTGACACTCACCTGCGTCTTCTCCTTTATAATAACGTTAGATGAAGGTGGTACAGGGTACGGTAACAGCGCGGACTTGACAGTGGCCAAGATGAAGTCTGTGTGTTGCTCGATGACAGACTGGAGATACTGGCCTTGTGGACTGGCTTGATAGTAGATGGTGATCTCATCAGTAGGAACCAAGTTTCCCTGACAGATACAAGAGTCGTCAATAACACAGTCAGTATTATGAATCGCAGCAGAAAACAAGCTCTGTGTACGATTACCAAGACCAAATTTCATCCAGATTCAGTTAATGGATCCCTAAGTTCTAAAACCACTTTCTCTGCCAGGCTTACTAATCTATGAAAATCCAGAGGCAGACGTGAATGACTAGCTGCGCAACAAGTAAAACACAAAAAAAATGCTCTCCTTCTCCAGTTAAACTGGCTGATGGGGCCCCCTGGCAGAACTCTTGGTGGAACCTCACTGCTGGGGTAGAAGAACTGGTGGGAGAATCTTGCTGCCGGTAGTCCCGTGGCATAACTTGTGATAGAACCTCATTGCTGGGGGCCCTGTGGCATACCTAGTGGACTCTGTGGCAGAAATTGTAGTAGAACCTCATAGGCTGGAGAACCCTGTTGCAGAACCAATTTGAGAACCATACTTTGTGACTTGTGGCAGAACTCGTGGGAGAACCACTGCTGGTGACCCTGCACAGAACCTGTAGGAGAAGCGCACTGCAGGTAACCCCATGGCAGAACTTGTGGTAGAACCTCATAGCTGGTGACCTTGTGGCAGAAGATGTGGGAGAACCCAACTGCTAGTTGACCCTTGGGGCACAACTCATGAGAACTTCAATTTTGTTGACCTTGGGGCAGAACTCATGGGAGAACCTTACTGCTGGTGGGCCCTGTGGCAGAATCCATGGGAGAACCTTACAGCTGGTAACCATTTGGCAGAACTCAAAAGATAACCTCAATGCTGGTGACCTTGTGGTAAAACACATGGGGGAACCCAACTGTTAGTTGACCTTTGAGGCACACAAACCCTGGGAGAATTTCTCTGCTGTTAGACACTGTGGCAGAACTTGTGGGAGAACCTCATAGATGGTGAACCATGTGGCAGAACTCAAGGGATAACCTCACTGCTGGTGACCTTGAGGCAGAACTCATTAAAGAACCAAACTACTTGTTGACCTTGTGGACAGAACTCATGGAAGAACCTCACTCTGCTGGTTGGGTCCCTGTGGCAAAACCCATGGAAAAAACCTTACTGTTGATGACCCTGTTGGCTAAACTCATATGAGAACGTCACACAGCTGAACCGGTAAGAGCCAATAAGGAAGATATTAAAACGGTGTTCCACCGAAAAAAATTAAATAAATAAAAGTCAGCAGCTATACATACTACAAGTGCTAACTTTTAATATATGGACACTTACCTGTCCAGGGCGCCTGAGATGTCAGTAGCCGAAGCCGATCTGTCCGTCGGCTCTCGGGTGCTGTTGCCGCCATCTTTGGTAAGGAAATCAGGAAGTGAAGTCTTGCGGCTTCACTTCCTGGTTCCCTACTGCGTATGCGCGAGTCGGGCTGCGCTATACCACTGGTCCAGGCTATCTTCTGGGACCTGTGTGTCTCCGAGAAGACAGCGGGGGGGGGGGGGGTTTTGGACAGAGTAGGCATTGGACGTAGTGTAGGTCACCACAATCACCGCCAGGAAGTGGGAGAAAATACCTGTATTACACAGGTATCTGCTCTCTCCCCCCCCCCTGAAAAGTACTAAATGTGGGGGGGGGGGGGTTCCAAAAAGTGGAAGATCCATTTTTGGGTGGAACTCCACTTTAACCACTTTAGGCCGGCGCTATTGTCAAAAGATGTCTACAGCGCCGACCTGAGGGGCCAGATGGACGTCTTTTGCGTGCATTACCCGCGCGCGCCGCTGGGGGGCGCGCAGCGGGTAAACACTGTGCCGTTGCATCGCTGGGAAGCCGATGCGTGTGCTTGGCGGCCACGATGTACGCGGGTGCACGCGATCGGCAGTCCAAGCAGGTGACAGCAGGGATGCAGAGATCTGTGTGTAAACACAGAGCTCCACGTGCTGTCAGGGAGAGAGGAGACCGATCTGTGTCCCTTGTACATAGGGACACAGCGTCGGTCACCTCCCCCAGTCACCCCCCTCCTCCCACACAGTAAGAACACACCCAGGGAATACATTTAACCCCTTCCTCACCACATAGTGTTAACCCCTTCCCTGCCAGTCACATTTATACAGTAATTAGTGCATTTTTATAGCACTGATCGCTGTATAAATGTGAATAGTCCCAAAATTGTGCCAAAAGTGTCCGATGTGTCCGCCGCAATATCGCAGGCCTGACAAAAAAAACACAGATTTCCGCCATTACTAGTAAAAAATAAATCATAAATCTATCCCCTATTTTGTAGGCGCTATAACTTTTGCGCAAACCAATCAAAAAACGCTTATTGCGATTTTTTTAAACAAAATATGTAGAAAAATACGTATCAGCTTAAACGGAGGGAAAAATATATATATTTTTTAAAAAAAAATTGGGATATTATTATAACAAAAAGTAAAAAATATTGTGTTTTTTTTTTCAAAATTTTCTGTCTTTTTCTGTTTATAGCGCAAAAAATAAAAATCGCAGAGATGATCAAATACCACCAAAAGAAAGCTCTATTTGTGGGGAAGAAATGATAAAAATATAATTTGGGTACAGTGTTGTATGACCGCGCAATTGTCATTCAAAATGCGTCAGCGCTGAAAGCTGAAAATTGGTCTGGGTAGGAAGGGGGTTTAAGTGCCCAGTAATGAAGTGGTTAAACACTCCCTGTAATCTCTATTAACAGGGAGGAGATGTACAGCAGAAGAGAGGTTGAATGAGGATGCCGAGAGCCCGCGGAGCATCTCCAGGAGCTTTTAACTGTTCCGAGTGACCCCGATCATCTTCTTTTTTATAACATGTGCTGAAGTTGTTTCAGTAATTATCTGATAGTACAACTACAATAGATGCAATTATCCAGAGCAGAAATTACATTTGTTATACAGAATCGGTGTCTAGAGATGGAAAACGTCTCCACGTGGGACATGTGCGATATTAATAGAAGACCTTTATCGGAGAATGGAGCAAAAGGTTCAACGGCGATAAAGGACTCGTTCCAAGTTTGTATTTTAAAGTTCTCATTTTAACGGAATAAACCAGAAACGAGGAAATGTCACCAACCTTCTTCCGCAACTTCTGGATGCGGTTGATGACTTCACGTGCCACACCTTCGTCCACCATCGACTGGTCGGGAGTAACGTCTAACAGAACCAGGACCTGTAGAGATCAAACAGAATGAGAAGGAGCTCTAGGATGTGCCGCTGGAACAATAGGAACCATCTCATAGATTGCAGGAGACTGAAGAAGAGGAGGAGCTATGTGCTACAACCAACCGGTTTGTGGCTGTTCTACGATAACAAGGTATTTTGTTCAGGTACATTTTACCTACACAGTGTAACCGCGGATTACGAGTATAACCCATTGCAGGAGAATGCATGTAATCCAAAGCACTCGCATATAAAAGTGAGTTTCCCCCATTGAACGAAAATAATCTGTTCCGCATTGACTTCAATGGCATGCAATACCGCATGCGGCCAGGGGTGGAGGGGGCGCCAGAGAGCCTCAGAAACAACCGGAAAGGGCCGAGGACACATCATCTGAAATCAGAAAGGTACTTCCAAGATTTTCCTATCCTATCGGCGCAGTTTGACTCTGCTCCGGGGCTCCCCCCCTCCCACCTCAGGCCAAACGCGGTATTTTTTGCTCGTTTTACGAAACAACACTCGCAAACCGAGTCCGGATTTTTAAAAATACGATGCTCGTATTGTGAAACGCATTACTCGCAACGGATATTTCTGATGTTTCAGGAACTGCAATCAACGATATTACCAACCAGCTGTAGAAGAAACATATGGGATCCAACGAGCTGCACTTCTGAGAAGTCATCTGCTTTATTATCAATATATATATAAAGAAAAGATACAAACACTGCAATAAAAGGACGCACTGAGAGCAGAAAAGGGGTCGACGCGTTTCGTTCTTTCTAGGAATGAGCACTACAATCCTGGGATGGGTGATCTGTCTATCAAAGTGCCCGGAAAAAGGGGGAAGGGCTATATATGACGAGGCGTGGCGGGGGAACACACAGCTATTCAAATGAAAGCTGTAATGTTCCCCGCGGTGATCAACTAGACGGCGGCGCGGGGGGGCTTGGCTTTCTCTTTGGGGACTAGACAGCGGCAGCAGCTCTCTCCGCCCCCTCTCCACTCGCTGTAGTATCGGTGAAGCATCGGGAGCATTTGCGCGAGAACTTGAATGCTCAGGATCGGTACCGATACTAGTATCGGTATGGGGACAACCTCAATTTTTTTTATCTGCTAACAAAATAAAAAAAATATGCAAAACTTGTGAAAAACGCAAAACGCACTGCAAAAAAAGGAAACTGCATAGGTGGTAACCCAATTTTCGAAGGCCCTTTTCACACCGGTGTAGTCCGTTTAGCGGATCCGCCTTCCCAGAAGGGAATCTGTCCGCTGAGCAGGAGGATGACAGGTCCGTGTCTGGTCTGCTGATGCAGAGCGGACATGGACACAGCCCGCTCTCCTCTTAGGCTTGTCGGATGGAAACGTACCACCTGACACATGTCCTTTGACATCCGCCACTCCCTAGAGAGCAATGGATGGTCCCTTCGGGTCCGCCTGTCTGTTTTTTAGTCCTAAAGGTTGAGGGGGTGGCTTAGCAGACCCATCTAGAGCGGCAGCATACACATTGAGTACCAAGGAGCTCCCGTTACCTGAGCGTCTGAATGAGCCTCAAACTGACTGTCGCCACCGGCACTTTGATCGAAGGTATAGAGAAGGCGCACATCTTCTTCATGTAACTCGGTGCCCTCCACCACCATAGAGCCTGGAGGATTAGAAGAAGAAGAACAGTGAGTGGACAATACTTCCGGAATCCGCAGGTCAGATCTCTGGATCAGGAGAGCTTTTCATGCAATAATGATCGTTCACCAACCCGTTTTCTGGAACTGTTCCAGCTGGTCGTTCTTCAACTCTTTAATTGCCACCATAACCGTCTTAAATGCTCCTTTTAGTCGTTTTCCAAGAACCATGTGGTCCGGTTCCGCTCTGAGGCGAATTCCATACTTGGTCTTGTCAGTAGATATGGTGAATTTCCTGACATTCAGTTCCTGTGCCACACAAACAATAAATATTAAAGTGTCATTAAACTCACATCATTTAAACTTAAAAAATTTAAATGAAGCCAATAAATGGTGTATTCCATGCTGTTCATACTCAGTCACCATGAGAATCCTTTTCTGTATTCTGCAAAAAACCTGGTTGATCCTGCTGCGGAGAGCAGCAGGATCAACCAGGTTTTTTTCAGGATACAAAAAAGGAATCTCCCCCTCCTGTCCATGTCCCCGCTGCACTTGGGGATTTTGCAGAGCAGTGTTGGCAGCTTTGCACATGCTCAGTATTTTCTACTCTTGAGTATTTCCTCCCTATCACATCTGAGCAGCCCATGTGACTATAGAGTCACACATGCGTGCGTATACAGTGGTATATAGCCCACTCCTCCCTGCCCACTAACCAGCTAAACACAATGGGACCGGCACTGGCTAAAAAGGGGTAACATCTAGGGCAGGGGTCTCCAAACAAAGGGCCGGTTTATTGTCCTTCAGACTCTTGGATGGCCGGACTTTGGCCAGTGGGAGTGAAAACTTTCCTAGCATCAGTGGGAGTAAGCATCTGGTATTAGGGGGAGGAATAGTGCCACATTGCTGTATCATAGGGAGGAATAGTGCCCCATTGCTGTATCATAGGGAGGAATAGTGCCGCCCCATTGCTGTATCATAGGGAGGAATAGTGCCCCATTGCTGTATTTTAGGGAGGAATAGAGCCCCATTGCTGTATCATAGGGAGGAATAGTGCCCCATTGCTGTATCATAGGGAAGATTAGTGCCCCATTGCTGTATCACAGGGAGGAATAGAGCCCCATTGCTGTTATCATAGGGAGGAATAGAGCCCCATTGCTGGTATCATAGGGAGGAATAGAGCCCCATTGCTGGTATCATAGGGAGGAATAGTGCCCCATTGCTGTATCAAAGGAAGGAATAGTGCCCCATTGCTGTATCACAGGGAGGAATAGTGCCCCATTGCTGTATCATAGGGAGGAATAGTGCCCCATTGCTGTATTTTAGGGAGGAATAGTGCCCCATTGCTGTATCACAGGGAGGAATAGTGCCCCATTGCTGTATCATAGGGAGGAATAGTGCCCCATTGCTGTATTTTAGGGAGGAATAGTGCCCCATTGCTGTATCATAGGGAGGAATAGTGCCCCATTGCTGTATCATAGGGAGGAATAGAGCCCCATTGCTGGTATCATAGGGAGGAATAGTGCCTCATTGCTGTATTTTAGGGAGGAATAGTGCCCCATTGCTGTATCATAGGGAGGAATAGTGCCCCATTGCTGTATCATTGGGGGGGGAATAGTGCTCTATTAGTTGTGTCAGTGGGAGAAATGGTGCTCCATTGTCGGTGTCAGATGGCAGAATAGTGTCTCGTATCATTGGGAGGGATAGTGCTCCAAGGGCTGGATAAGGGCAAGCAAGGGGCCACATCCGGCCCTCGGGCCGCAGTTTGGAGACCACTGATCTGGGGCAATCAAGGGGTTAAATGTGTGCCTGTGTGCTGATTTTTACTAAATATCTCTGTTTCAGGGAAGAGAAACAGAGAGATCACTCTCCCTGTACAGAGCGCTGTCTTGATTGTAGACACAGAGCTCTGGGCTGTGATCAGCAGGTCCCGGGCCAAAAATCACTGGGCAGGACTTGATGACAGACTCCTGCTATGTACAATAACAGGGGGTGTCAGCGGGGCCCGCCCTAAACCCAGAATCAAGCAGCAACATACCCGTACAGCACTTATGAGAACCAAAGACAAGTCAGCGTGTATATTATATATATATACACACACACATACATATATATATATATAGATAGATATATTATAGTTTTTTAATATATATATATATTCTTTTATATATATATATATATATATATATATATATATATATATATATATATATATATGGGCACAGCCTCATGTAACATTGGCGTGCGTGATGACGTCACATATCCAGCCCTGCCCAACAAGTTTCTCCTAAACAGGCATCGTCAGGAGAAAGGGGCCTATTTGTGAGCATTGTATGATTTATGTGCATTAGATATTCCATATGGATTATGCACTTTTAATATAATTAAAAATATGAAATGATTTGTTGATTGTTAAAGGGGCGGAGCACCTTGTTTATATTACATATTCAAGCACATCTTGTATTCAGATTGTTTTGTGCTGCAGTCACTTATTCACATACACTATGCACAGGGTTTTTTTTTTTTTTTACACCCATGTATAGGCCGGTATCACTGTTCGCACCTCCACAATATACTTCTCCAGGGATTGGATATCAGAGAGGGCCTCCTGGTCCTGGTGGATGACAATCACTTCCTTCAGCGGATACTGCGGGAGACAAAAATGGCAGATTCAGCCGTGGAAAAATAAAATGGAGACATGGCGACTTCTGGTTGGAAACCAACCTTCACAGGCAGCGTCTTCCTGTCCCGTATGACCCGACCCAGCTCGATGACGGACTGCATCCGGGATACAGCGGCCTCAATCCTCTTGTCAATTAACTGCTCTCTGGAGAAAATACAACAATGGAAATGATGAAAGGAGGGCAGGGAGGAGGAATTTCAGCCTGGGTTCTCAGCACAGGGTTTATATTATACCATATAACTGTATATGCAGGAAGTACTGGATATAAAAAGGGGGAAGCACAAGACAGGAAGTACTGGATACAAAGCACAAGACAGGAAGTACTGGATACAAAAAAGATGGAAGCACAAGACAGGAAGTACTGGATACAAAAAGGGGGAAACACAAGACAGGAAGCACTGGATACAAAAAGGGGGAACACAAGACAGGAAGCACTGGATACAAAAAGGGGGAAACACAAGACAGGAAGTACTGGATACAAAAAGGGGGAACACAAGACAGGAAGCACTGGATACAAAAAGGGGGAAACACAAGACAGGAAGTACTGGATACAAAAAGGGGGAAACACAAGACCGGAAGTACTGGATACAAAAAGGGGGAAACACAAGACAGGAAGTACTGGATACAAAAAGGGGGAACACAAGACAGGAAGTACTGGATACAAAAAGGGGGAAACACAAGACCGGAAGTACTGGATACAAAAAGGGGGAAACACAAGACAGGAAGTACTGGATACAAAAAGGGGGAACACAAGACAGGAAGTACTGGATACAAAAAGGGGGAAACACAAGACCGGAAGTACTGGATACAAAAAGGGGGAAACACAAGACAGGAAGTACTGGATACAAAAAGGGGGAACACAAGACAGGAAGTACTGGATACAAAAAGGGGGAAACACAAGACCGGAAGTACTGGATACAAAAAGGGGGAAACACAAGACAGAAAGTACTGGATACAAAAAGGGGGAAGCACAAGACAGGAAGTACTGGATAGAAAAAGGGGGAAGCACAAAACAGAAAGTACTAGATACAAAAAGGGGGAAACACAAGACTTGAAGTACTGGATACAAAAAAGAGGGAAGCACTAGATAAGAAGTACTAAATACAAAAAGGGGGAAACACAAGACTTGAAGTACTGGATACAAGCACAATACAGGAAGTACTGGATACAAATAGATGGAAGCACAAGACAGGAGGCACTGAATACAAATAGGGGGAACACAAGACAGGAGGCACTGAATACAAATAGGGGGAACACAAGACAGGAGGCACTGAATACAAGAAGGGGAAGACACAAGACAGGAAGTACTGGATACAACAAGGGGGAAGCACAAGACAAAGTACTGGATACAAAAAGGGGAAAACACAAGACAGGAAGTACTGGATACAAAAAAGAGGGAAGCACTAGACAGGAAGTACTAAATACAAAAAGGGGGAAACACAAGACTTGAAGTACTGGATACAAAAAGGGGGAACACAAGACAGGAGGCACTGAATACAAGAAGGGGAAGACAAGACAGGAAGTACTGGATACAAAAAGGGGGGGGGGAAGACAAGACAGGAAGTACTGGGTACAAAAAGAGGGAAACACAAGACAGGAAGTTCTGGACACAAAAAAGAGGGAAGCACTAGACAGGAAGTACTAAATACAAAAAGGGGGAAACACAAGACATGAAGTACTGGATGCAAAAATATGGAAGCACAAGAGAGGAGGTACTGGATACAATAAGGGGAATCACAAGACAGGAAGTACTGGATACAAAAAGGGGAAACACAAAACAGGAAGTACTGGATACAAAAAGGGGAAACACAAGACAGGAAGTACTGGATACAGAAAGATGGAAGCACAAGACAGGAGGTACTGGGTACAATAAGGGGGAAGCACAAGACAGGAAGTACTGATACAAGCACAAGACAAAGTACCGGATACAAAAAAAGGCAAAAACACGACTGTCAATGAGAGGAGAAAGGCAGAGAGCCTGGAGGATGGGAGCACCAACACCTCCCCTCTATGTAGTTACCTGACAGGTGGCAGCATGAGGTAGTGAATGCTCTGGGTGTCCTTCTCCTGAACAGATGTCGGATCAATAAGCAGTCGCAGCTTCTGATATATCAGCTCAGTGATGAATGGAGTGAATGGGGCCTGGGAAGACGAAGAGAGGAATCCATGTTTAGCATGCAAGAGAGTAACAAGCAAATCTATCCTGGAAGAGTGCAGGGAGTGCAGCAATACAGGGCAGTAGGGAAGGGAGAAGATCTGGCTGGAAAAAGCAGATGGAGTCTTTAGCTCGGTTGGGGCCTCCGGAGAGCAACCCGAGACTACATATAGAGACAGTAACTGAGCATTCCTATCTGGCATGGCTGGAAAGTGAGATACATGGGGTGATATACTGTATGTACATATATAAATGCATTGTATTTTGGGAAATGTATCAGATGGTTTACATTGCTTGGGCATGACTCTCCTAGTGGAGGTGGGATGAATCCTTTGCCACCTTGTTATAAGGCGGTGGAGGAGAGAGGTATGCCAGTTTGGCTCTGAGGAAGGGGGGTTGGCCCATGAAATGCGTCAACCTATGGGGTTCAAGGGCTGGCTTCTGGATTTTTGATACACTTTCAATTCTATTGGATTTGTGAGCATCTTTTGTATTGGCGAGACGAATCTTTAGTCACCTATTTAAATGAGGAGGTGGAGGAGATAGGAATACCAGTTTGGCTCTGAGGAAGGGGGTTTATCCCCCGAAACACGTCAGCAGGTACATCATCCATTTGAACTTATGGGGTTCAAGGGCTGGCCTCTGGATTTTATGATACGCTTTCAGTTCTATTGGGGTTTTGAGTATATTTTGTATCTTTCACTCTTTAATAAAGTGCTGTAGATCATGCACTAGGCATTTGGGCCGTTTTGTTTTTTTGTTGGGCCACCACATGGGTATGGGGCCAGCTGTTACTTGCACCCATCTCTAGCCACACTAAAACAGGAGAAGCAGCTGTCTGGGTTAGAGAATGTGCGTCCCCACAAGGACAGAATTCCAGGTAACAGCAGAGGTTGCGCCACCATTTAATTCCCCATCCTGTCTTCACAATATGCTCCTGGTGCCGATAGCGTACGGCTACTATTATTGTACTTCAAACACTGTGCAAGGACAGTTAGCAATAGCACTTGGAAGCTTCAAACAGAAACCAGGGAGATAAATGCATGAGCAGAACCCCCGGGGAGGGAAGGTGATGTGGTCTCACCTGAGGTGCTAAGCAGTAACCGGTCTCCAGCAGAGCTCCTAATAGTAGAGCATGCCAGTGCCAGGTCGCACGCCTCAGGATCGCCCCACCAGGAAGTGAGCAAGCCGGGTGTGACAGACTCACCCGGGACATCCCCGAACCATCTTATGTCTAAAATCCTCCATGTCCACTAGGGGCATAGGATGACTTAGAAATGATATCTTGGACTACCTGAGATGGGATTACTTAATTATTATCCACAATATATTCCAGGACATCTGTAAGAACTATTTACAGGTGATTCATTCATCATATTGGGACACATACTGTTAGATGCTATTGTAAGAAGATGTCCTGTGTTTACACTTATGATAATGTGTATTGTATAGCAGGTAAGAGGAGCCAGGAAGTCTACCTTGAAAGGTCATATCTCGGAGTCACCTCGTCTGGGTAAATGATTAGTTAATTAGCTCATGTTAATTTATGTTCTGGTTACCTCCTCTAACTGTATATAAGGATGTATTCTTGGTTCTATTAAACACTCCATGTTTTGTCACACAAACAAGTCTCGTCTCATGTGTTGAGGGCAGCTGGAATATCTGACATCTATATCCAGACTGATAGTAAGCGGTATATGACGGAAGCACTCAAGCGGAGTGCGGGACGTTCCGTTACACAGGGGTTTTGATAAAAAACGTAGCAGGTAAGAATCGAGCAGAAGCATAGCCTGTAAACAAGCCAAAGGTTGATAATTGGTTTCAGGTTGGGATCAAGCGGAAGTGTAGTCGAGGAACAAGCCAAAGGTCAATAGCAAGTGCTGGTGAAGGTAAGGACGGCAGCAGGAGGAAAAGGAGCAAGATATCAGCTGGAGAAGAGCAAAATAATCTGGTAAACAGGAAGTGCAGAGACATGGCTCAAATAGGAAGTTCATGGGAGGAGCAAGGTTCAACAGAAACAACATAGAAAATAAGGGATCAGGCAAGGAGCTGTCCAACATCTCTGGTGGAAGAGTAAGAAGAGCCACTGGCGGGGTCAACAGAGGTTCTAGGTTCAGATCCGGGTCCTGACACTTACCATCAGTCTACACATGGTTAGAAGAACACTGAACAGAGTCTCCAAGGCCATGAGACAGTCATCCGTGCCGCTTTCACCCTGGGGACCAGAGACACGGGTCAGAAGGACAGAAAAAAAATCACAGACTGATCCCAATTATGCTACTTACAATGGGGCTTACCTTCAAGCGCCTGCGGTTCATGCGAACATACCAGTTTGTCAACATGTCAACAAACTTCACCAGTCGGGGCACCACAGTGTAGAGACGGTAAGCTGTGGGGAAATTTGGAAGATTTAGAGAATGGAAAGCACAGGCTGGGAAATGGCAATCTGTCATAATGATTGTCTACCTGACATCTCTGTCTTAAAGAACTGCACAAGAGACTGAGTGAACGACACAATCCATTTATCCATGATGTTCGTATTTGTCCTGGTCGAGTTCACGTTGTACAAGAAGTGGACACCCTCCTCCTGGAAAAAATAAATAAAAAAAAGAGTAAACCACTGTGAGCAGAATGCTACGACCATCACAGCACCAGGCAGGCAAACCCCAGACAGCAACAACCAATCTGACAACTATAGGCCGGAAATCCAACAACTATGAACATAACGGCCAGCTGACAATCCAACAATTATGGCCATGACTGTCAGCTGGAAATCCAACAATTATGGCAATGACGGCCAGCCGTAAATCCAACAACTATGGCCATGACGGCCAGCTGGAAATCCAACAATTATGGCAATGATGGCCAGCCGGAAATCCAACAACTACGGCCATGATAGCCAGCTGGCAATCCAACAACTATGTCCAAGACGGCCAGCCAGAACTATGGCCATGACAGCCAGCCGGCAATACAACTATGGCCATGACGGCCAGCCGGCAATCCAACAACTATGGCCATGACGGCCACATGGCAATCCAACAACTATGGCCATGACTGTCAGCTGAAAAGCCAACAATTATGCCAATGACGGCCAGCCGTAAATCCAACAATTATGGCCATGGTGGCCAGCTGGAAAGCCAACAATTATGGCAATGACGGCCAGCCGGAAATCCAACAACTACGGCCATGACAGCCAGCTGGCAATCCAACAATTATGGCCATGACAGCCAGCCGGCAATCCAACAACTATGGCCATGACGGCCAGCCGGCAATACAACTATGACCATGACAGCCAGCCAGAAATCCAATTATGTCAATGATGGCCAGCCGGAAATACAACTATGGCCATGATGGCCAGCTGGCAATCCAACAACTATGGCCAAGACGGCCAGCTGGCAATACAACTATGAGCGAGACGGTCAGCCGGAAATACAACTATGGCCGAGACGGTCAGCCGGAAATACAACTATGGCCGATACGGCCAGCCGGAAATACAACAACTATGGCCAAGACGGCCAGCCGGCAATATAACTATGGCCAAGACGGCCAGCCGGCAATACAACTATGGCCATGACGGCCAGCCGGCAATACAACTATGGCCATGATGGTCAGCTGGCATTCCAACAATTATGACCATGACGGCCAGCCAGCAATACAATTATGACCATGACAGCCAGCCGGAAATCCAACAACTATGGCCATGACAGCCAGCCAGCAATACAACAATTATGGCCATAACGGCAAGCCAGCATTACAACTATGATTATGCCAAAACGCATCAATTCCACAACAACTATCACATCAGCCTGAAATCCAACAAGTACAATCAATACATCATCCAACAATCCAAAAACAACAGCTATGGCAGCACCCGGTAATCAGTATCTACAACTATCACGTCACACAGCACCCGACAATCCGACAGCCACAACAATCACACACCCGGCAATCCGACAACCACACACCCAGCAATCTGATGACTACAACCATCACTTCACTCGGCAGAACTACAGCTACGGCCATGACAGCATCCAGTAATCAACATCTGCAACCATCACATCACTTAATGCGACAACAACAACCATCACAGCAGCCGGGGAAATATGATAACTACAACTATCACAGCAACTCGCAAACCCGAAAACTACAACCATCACAGCAGCCGGAAGTCCAAAAACTACAGTGGAACCTCGGATTATGAGCATAATCCGTTCCAGGAGAATGTTCGTAATCCAAAGCAGTCGCATATCACAGCAAGTTTCCCAATTGAAGTCAATGGAAACGAAAATACGTTTTTCCGCATTGACTTCAATGGAATGCAATACCGCATGCGGCCGGGGGGGGGGGGGGGGGTGGGGGTCACCAGAGAGGCTCGGAAACAGCCAGAAAGGCCCGAGGACTGCTTGGCTTACCTCGGAAAGGCTCGGGAACGTAGTATTTCCAAGTCTTTCCGAACAGTGCCGTTCGGCTACAACCGGCGCCCCCCCCCCCCCCCACCTCAGGCCAAACGTGGTACCGCACACTGTTTTGGCTTGAATCCTGCTTGTTTTGCGATACAACACTCGCAAATCAAGTTAGGGTTTTTCAAAATACAATGCTCGTATTATGAAACGCTCGTTAACCGTGTTACTTGCAATCCGAGTTCCCACCGTACTACCATCACAGCAGGAGTCGGCAAGCCAAAAACTACAACCATCCATCACAGCAACCAAAAATCTAAAACTTCAACCATCACAGCAGCCGGCAATTCATCAGCTGCACCCATGAGAGCAGCAGGTAATCCAACTACAGCCATCACATCACCCAGGATTCCAACAAATACACCATCACAGCACACATCACCACAATTTACAACCAACGCCGGCAGAGGCATCAGATGTTTCACGGTTATGGGTTCCTGGGTACCTTTTGTAGGCGGTAAATATTCTGCTTTAGGAAGCGGAAAGCGTTATACCAAGGCAAGAAGACATCCTTCAACACATCGCGGACCCCTTCCTCCTTGAAGCGGAGGTTCTCTGCTCTGACTACGGGAGAATTTATCAGATATAACCTGGAGAAGTCACAAAAAGGACAAGATAATAGATCCCAAAAACATCCCCAACCGCAACATTCACCACTTTTTGATCAAGAACAAATATGCAAAAAGTAAAAAATCTTGGCCTGGAATGGTCATGGGCACCCTGTCCTCCTCCGCTTCCCACACGTTTCCTATCCCCCCCCCAACACATGTGTGGGAGACATGCTGCCAGAAAACAATTCCTTCCCCCAGCGACTTGCATGTAGCTCCCACCAACACCTTGCCACCTGTATGTGCCAAACCCATGTAGTCGCCAGTATGTGGATTCACCACATGTTGGCTGCCTACTTTCAATAAAAATTGTTTGAGGTCCGGTTTTCATCTAAGCTAGTGTCGCCTAGTCCTGGGTGCTGAGCTATAATACCCAGTTTCTAGGTCCAGACTGGAGGAAGCCATCTCTTGATGGAAGCACCCAAGCTGGGTGCTGAACAGGAGGTCCTATGACACCCTGCATTGTCCCTCCAAAACACTGCATGCCCCCTGCTTTGTTGATCATCCAACCTGGACCCACCTCTGCCAAGCCCCTCTCACCAGCTACCTGGGAAGGTGGAATGCCTACCGTGCGAGTCTGAGCCCTTGTGTTGCTGCGCCACATTGCTGCCCTTTGTTGTGCCTCAATGGTTCCCCCTGTGACTTATCCTTGGCCTGTGGGACATTCCTGGATTCTAACCGCTGGACTCGCCCATCCTTGCAACATCCCGTGTTCCTGAGGCGGCGTACACACGTACGAGAACCTCGACGGGCGGAACACATCGTTCCACCCGTCGAGGCTCTCGGCCAGTCGTCGAAATCGGCGACCCGCCCGTCGGGAATGGCAACCAGCCATTCATCCGGACGGGCCGTCGAGCAAATAGAGAACCTGTTCTCTATTCGCTCGACGGGATTCCCGACGGGCGGGGCGAGCCAGGAGCGTACACACGGCCGAGGTTCTCACTGGAATGCAGCTCCCAGCGAGGTTCTCGCTGGTTTCTAGCGAGAACCTCGGTCGTGTGTACGCCGCCTGACTGTACTATCCTGTTATAGTACTCAACTCTGTGTACTGGAATACCCCAATAAACTCTCTGCATGTTGGATCCCATGTGATCTGCTTCTCTGGATGTGTGACTCAGGCCGGATTCACACTAGTGGTGCAAGTTTCAGCTCTCTTATCTCTGCAGAGAGATAAGAGAACTGTTTAGCAGATAATCTCCATTTTAGCTACAAATTTGGAGACCTGGGAGAGGGGAGGGAAAGGGGGGGGGAGTGTATTGAGGTGAATAAGACAAATCCTGAAGATAAATGAACACATCTGCGAATCAGATGCGTGCCCATAGAAGATAATGGGCCTGAATCTAGGCACCGCAATGCCTAGAAAAGGCGCGCGTTTTTTTGGCAATGCGCAGTGTGAATGCATTGCACATATGTGAACCAGCCTCATTGAAAACAATGTATTTTATAATGTTATGCGAATTTGATGCGGTTTAAGCCGCAACCAATTCGCACAGGTGTGAATCCGGCCTCAATGTACCGAAGCCTGAGGATTGGCATAACATATTGCTCCTATAGCAATTTTATTTTCAGTTCATGTCAACCAACTCCTGTCGTCGTCATTCCCCCTCATTCACCCCTATAGCATTTATTAGGAGCCCCCAGCCTTGGTTATCCTTCTGGGAATGCGTCTTCCTCCTGTCCTGCCAGGCGGAGTAACCCCCTAGTAATGACATCATGGTGTCCCAGGTTGTCCCCAGGCACCAAGCCAGACAGAAATACAGAGTGACCTTTAATGGAGAGGAAAACCCGGCTGCAGCATTGACAGTTTACACTGCTGTATAAACACATTCTGAGTCTACAAGGAGACGGGAAACAAATCTGGCAGAATCAGAGGAGAGAAGAAATGCTGAGACAGAACACGTTCCCCCCCCCCCCCCCCCCCCCAATCCACCAACCACAGAGGACAAACATAGAGGGCGAGAGGGGTGAGACTGCAAATACAGCAATACACAGGAGGGCTGCCGAGAGACCAAAGGAGTTTAATATACACACTCCGATACCGTACAGCTCAGAATATACACCGTACTACCCGATCCCGTACAGAATATACACCAAACTCCCCGATCCCGTACAGAATACACACCGTACTCCCCGATCCCGCACAGAATACACACCGTACTCCCCGATCCCGTACAGAATATACACCGTACTCCCCGATCCCGTACAGAATACACACCATACTCCCCGATCCTGTACAGAATATACACCGTACTCCCCGATCCCGTACAGAATACACACCGTACTCCCCGATCCCGCACAGAATATACACCGTACTCCCCGATCCCGTACAGAATATACACCGTACTCCCCGATCCCGTACAGAATATACACCGTACTCCCCGATCCCGTACAGAATATACACCGTACTCCCCGATCCCGCACAGAATATACACCGTACTCCCCGATCCCGCACAGAATATACACCGTACTCCCCGATCCCGCACAGAATATACACCGTACTCCCCGATCCCGCACAGAATATACACCGTACTCCCCGATCCTGTACAGAATATACACCAAACTCCCCGATCCCGTACAGAATACACACCGTACTCCCCGATCCCGCACAGAATACACACCGTACTCCCCGATCCCGCACAGAATATACACCGTACTCCCCGATCCCATACAGAATATACACCGTACTCCCCAATCCCGCACAGAATATACACCGTACTCCCGATCCCGCATATACACCGTACTACAGAATATACACCCTCCCGATCCCGTACAGAATACACACCGTACTCCCCGATCCCGCACAGAATACACACCGTACTCCCGATCCCGCACAGAATATACCGTACTCCCCGATCCCAGAATATACACGATACACCCCCCGATCCCGCACAGAATACACACCGTACTCCCCGATCCCGTACAGAATATACACCGTACTCCCCGATCCCGTACAGAATACACACCGTACTCCCCAATCCCGTACAGAATATACACGATACTCCCCGATCCCGCACAGAATACACACCGTACTCCCCGATCCCGTACAGAATATACACCGTACTCCCCGATCCCGTACAGATTACACACCGTACTCCCCGATCCCGTACAGAATATACACGGTACTCCCCCGATCCCGCACAGAATACACACCGTACTCCCCGATCCCGCACAGAATATACACCAAACTCCCCGATCCCGTACAGAATATACACCGTACTCCCCGATCCCGTACAGAATATACACCGTACTCCCCGATCCCGTACAGAATACACACCGTACTCCCCGATCCCGCACAGAATACACACCGTACTCCCCGATCCCGCACAGAATACACACCGTACTCCCCGATCCCGTACAGAATACACACCGTACTCCCCGATCCCGTACAGAATATACACCGTACTCCACGATCCCGTACAGAATATTCACCGTTCCCCCCCGATCCCGTACAGAATATACACCGTACTCCCCGATCCCGTACAGAATACACACCGTACTCCCCGATCCCGTACAGAATATACACCGTACTCTCCGATCCCGTACAGAATATACACCGTACTCTCCGATCCCGTACAGAATACACACCGTACTCCACGATCCCGTACAGAATATACACCGTACTCCCCGATCCCGTACAGAATATACACCATACTCCCCGATCCCGTACAGAATATACACCGTACTCCCCGATCCCGTACAGAATATACACCGTACTCCCCGATCCCGTACAGAATATACACCATACTCCCCGATCCCGTACAGAATATACACCGTACTCCCCGATCCCGTACAGAATACACACCGTACTCCCCGATCCCGTACAGAATATACACCGTACTCCCCGATCCCGTACAGAATATTCACCGTTCCCCCCGATCCCGTACAGAATACACACCGTACTCCCCGATCCCGTACAGAATATACACCGTACTCCCCGATCCCACACAGAATATACACCAAACTCCCCGATCCCGTACAGAATATACACCGTACTCCCCGATCCCGCACAGAATATACACCGTACTCCCCGATCCCGCACAGAATATACACCGTACTCCCTGATCCCGCACAGAATATACACCGTACTCCCCGATCCTGTACAGAATATACACCGTACTCCCCGATCCCGTACAGAATATACACCGTACTCCCCGATCCCGTACAGAATATACACCGTACTCCCCGATCCCGTACAGAATATACACCGTACTCCCCGATCCCGTACAGAATATACACCGTACTCCCCGATCCCGCACAGAATATACACCGTACTCCCTGATCCCGCACAGAATATACACCGTACTCCCCGATGCCGTACAGAATATACACCGTACTCCCCGATCCCGTACAGAATATACACCGTACTCCCCGATCCCGTACAGAATATACACCGTACTCCCCGATCCCGTACAGAATACACACCGTACTCCCCGATCCCGTACAGAATATACACCGTACTCTCCGATCCCGTACAGAATATACACCGTACTCTCCGATCCCGTACAGAATATACACCGTACTCCCCGATCCCGTACAGAATACACACCGTACTCCCCGATCCCGTACAGAATATACACCGTACTCTCCGATCCCGTACAGAATATACACCGTACTCTCCGATCCCGTACAGAATACACACCGTACTCCCCGATCCCGTACAGAATATACACCGTACTCCCCGATCCCGTACAGAATATTCACCGTTCCCCCCGATCCCGTACAGAATACACACCGTACTCCCCGATCCCGTACAGAATATACACCGTACTCCCCGATCCCACACAGAATATACACCAAACTCCCCGATCCCGTACAGAATATACACCGTACTCCCCGATCCCGCACAGAATATACACCGTACTCCCCGATCCCGCACAGAATATACACCGTACTCCCTGATCCCGCACAGAATATACACCGTACTCCCCGATCCTGTACAGAATATACACCGTACTCCCCGATCCCGTACAGAATATACACCGTACTCCCCGATCCCGTACAGAATATACACCGTACTCCCCGATCCCGTACAGAATATACACCGTACTCCCCGATCCCGTACAGAATATACACCGTACTCCCCGATCCCGCACAGAATATACACCGTACTCCCTGATCCCGCACAGAATATACACCGTACTCCCTGATCCCGCACAGAATATACACCGTACTCCCCGATGCCGTACAGAATATACACCGTACTCCCCGATCCCGTACAGAATATACACCGTACTCCCCGATCCCGTACAGAATATACACCGTACTCCCCGATCCCGTACAGAATACACACCGTACTCCCCGATCCCGTACAGAATATACACCGTACTCTCCGATCCCGTACAGAATATACACCGTACTCTCCGATCCCGTACAGAATACACACCGTACTCCACGATCCCGTACAGAATATACACCGTACTCCCCGATGCCGTACAGAATATACACCGTACTCCCCGATCCCGTACAGAATATACACCGTACTCCCCGATCCCGTACAGAATATACACCGTACTCCCCGATCCCGTACAGAATACACACCGTACTCCCCGATCCCGTACAGAATATACACCGTACTCTCCGATCCCGTACAGAATATACACCGTACTCTCCGATCCCGTACAGAATACACACCGTACTCCACGATCCCGTACAGAATATACACCGTACTCCCCGATCCCGTACAGAATATACACCATACTCCCCGATCCCGTACAGAATATACACCGTACTCCCCGATCCCGTACAGAATATACACCGTACTCCCCGATCCCGTACAGAATATACACCATACTCCCCGATCCCGTACAGAATATACACCGTACTCCCCGATCCCGTACAGAATACACACCGTACTCCCCGATCCCGTACAGAATATACACCGTACTCCCCGATCCCGTACAGAATATTCACCGTTCCCCCCGATCCCGTACAGAATACACACCGTACTCCCCGATCCCGTACAGAATATACACCGTACTCCCCGATCCCACACAGAATATACACCAAACTCCCCGATCCCGTACAGAATATACACCGTACTCCCCGATCCCGTACAGAATACACACCGTACTCCCCGATCCCGTACAGAATATACACCGTACTCTCCGATCCCGTACAGAATATACACCGTACTCTCCGATCCCGTACAGAATACACACCGTACTCCACGATCCCGTACAGAATATACACCGTACTCCCCGATCCCGTACAGAATATACACCATACTCCCCGATCCCGTACAGAATATACACCGTACTCCCCGATCCCGTACAGAATATACACCGTACTCCCCGATCCCGTACAGAATATACACCATACTCCCCGATCCCGTACAGAATATACACCGTACTCCCCGATCCCGTACAGAATACACACCGTACTCCCCGATCCCGTACAGAATATACACCGTACTCCCCGATCCCGTACAGAATATTCACCGTTCCCCCCGATCCCGTACAGAATACACACCGTACTCCCCGATCCCGTACAGAATATACACCGTACTCCCCGATCCCACACAGAATATACACCAAACTCCCCGATCCCGTACAGAATATACACCGTACTCTCCGATCCCGTACAGAATACACACCGTACTCCACGATCCCGTACAGAATATACACCGTACTCCCCGATCCCGTACAGAATATACACCATACTCCCCGATCCCGTACAGAATATACACCGTACTCCCCGATCCCGTACAGAATATACACCGTACTCCCCGATCCCGTACAGAATATACACCATACTCCCCGATCCCGTACAGAATATACACCGTACTCCCCGATCCCGTACAGAATACACACCGTACTCCCCGATCCCGTACAGAATATACACCGTACTCCCCGATCCCATACAGAATATTCACCGTTCCCCCCGATCCCGTACAGAATACACACCGTACTCCCCGATCCCGTACAGAATATACACCGTACTCCCCGATCCCACACAGAATATACACCAAACTCCCCGATCCCGTACAGAATATACACCGTACTCCCCGATCCCGCACAGAATATACACCGTACTCCCCGATCCCGCACAGAATATACACCGTACTCCCTGATCCCGCACAGAATATACACCGTACTCCCCGATCCTGTACAGAATATACACCGTACTCCCCGATCCCGTACAGAATATACACCGTACTCCCCGATCCCGTACAGAATATACACCGTACTCCCCGATCCCGTACAGAATATACACCGTACTCCCCGATCCCGTACAGAATATACACCGTACTCCCCGATCCCGCACAGAATATACACCGTACTCCCTGATCCCGCACAGAATATACACCGTACTCCCCGATGCCGTACAGAATATACACCGTACTCCCCGATCCCGTACAGAATATACACCGTACTCCCCGATCCCGTACAGAATATACACCGTACTCCCCGATCCCGTACAGAATACACACCGTACTCCCCGATCCCGTACAGAATATACACCGTACTCTCCGATCCCGTACAGAATATACACCGTACTCTCCGATCCCGTACAGAATATACACCGTACTCCCCGATCCCGTACAGAATACACACCGTACTCCCCGATCCCGTACAGAATATACACCGTACTCCCCGATCCCGTACAGAATATTCACCGTTCCCCCCGATCCCGTACAGAATACACACCGTACTCCCCGATCCCGTACAGAATATACACCGTACTCCCCGATCCCACACAGAATATACACCAAACTCCCCGATCCCGTACAGAATATACACCGTACTCCCCGATCCCGCACAGAATATACACCGTACTCCCCGATCCCGCACAGAATATACACCGTACTCCCTGATCCCGCACAGAATATACACCGTACTCCCCGATCCTGTACAGAATATACACCGTACTCCCCGATCCCGTACAGAATATACACCGTACTCCCCGATCCCGTACAGAATATACACCGTACTCCCCGATCCCGTACAGAATATACACCGTACTCCCCGATCCCGTACAGAATATACACCGTACTCCCCGATCCCGCACAGAATATACACCGTACTCCCTGATCCCGCACAGAATATACACCGTACTCCCCGATGCCGTACAGAATATACACCGTACTCCCCGATCCCGTACAGAATATACACCGTACTCCCCGATCCCGTACAGAATATACACCGTACTCCCCGATCCCGTACAGAATATACACCGTACTCCCCGATCCCGTACAGAATACACACCATACTCCCCGATCCCGTACAGAATATACACCGTACTCTCCGATCCCGTACAGAATATACACCGTACTCTCCGATCCCGTACAGAATACACACCGTACTCCACGATCCCGTACAGAATATACACCGTACTCCCCGATCCCGTACAGAATATACACCATACTCCCCGATCCCGTACAGAATATACACCGTACTCCCCGATCCCGTACAGAATATACACCGTACTCCCCGATCCCGTACAGAATATACACCATACTCCCCGATCCCGTACAGAATATACACCGTACTCCCCGATCCCGTACAGAATACACACCGTACTCCCCGATCCCGTACAGAATATACACCGTACTCCCCGATCCCGTACAGAATATTCACCGTTCCCCCCGATCCCGTACAGAATACACACCGTACTCCCCGATCCCGTACAGAATATACACCGTACTCCCCGATCCCACACAGAATATACACCAAACTCCCCGATCCCGTACAGAATATACACCGTACTCCCCGA
This sequence comes from Rana kukunoris, assembly GCA_029574335.1. Taxonomy (NCBI): domain Eukaryota; kingdom Metazoa; phylum Chordata; class Amphibia; order Anura; family Ranidae; genus Rana; species Rana kukunoris. Next base: position 18,988,495 of record CM056055.1, on the reverse strand, counting down.
TCCCGCACAGAATATACACCGTACTCCCCGATCCCGCACAGAATATACACCGTACTCCCCGATCCTGTACAGAATATACACCGTACTCCCCGATCCCGTACAGAATATACACCGTACTCCCCGATCCCGTACAGAATATACACCGTACTCCCCGATCCCGTACAGAATATACACCGTACTCCCCGATCCCGTACAGAATATACACCGTACTCCCCGATCCCGCACAGAATATACACCGTACTCCCTGATCCCGCACAGAATATACACCATACTCCCCGATGCCGTACAGAATATACACCGTACTCCCCGATCCCGTACAGAATATACACCGTACTCCCCGATCCCGTACAGAAAATACACCGTACTCCCCGATCCCGCACAGAATATACACCAAACTCCCCGATCCCGTACAGAATATACACCGTACTCCCCGATCCCGCACAGAATATACACCGTACTCCCCGATCCCGTACAGAATATACACCGTACTCCCCGATCCCGCACAGAATATACAACGTACTCCCCGATCCCGTACAGAATATACACCGTACTCCCCGATCCCCAGGGACTCTAACACTAACATGAACTGCACACATTTTAGAGAGCCACAAAAGATGTGCTATAATCTCACCGAAGCGCGTCGGCTCCGTAGCTGTGGATGACATCCATGGGGTCGGGGTAATTCTTCTTCCTTTTGCTCATTTTCTGACCATCGCTGTCATAGGAAGAAACAGAAGAGAATATAAATAGGTTACTGCTCTGCCAGGAGAAGAATACAAGACAATGCTAGCATAGTACCTACCCGACCAGTGCTATGCCGGCATATACTATGACACAGAGAGCACTTACCTGGCCAGGACTAGGCACTTTCCTATGAAACACACAGAGCACCTACCTGGCCAGGACTAGACAGTTTCCCATGACACACACAAAGCACCTACCTGGCCAGGACTAGACAGTTTCCCATGACACACACAAAGCACCTACCTGGCCAGGACTAGACAGTTTCCCATGACACACACAGAGCACCTACCTGGCCAGGACTAGGCCGTTTACTATGACATTCTTGAATGGTGGCTGACCGAAAAGTGCAGTAGAGAGTACGAGGAGCGTGTAGAACCTGAGGATTGAGAAAGAGAGACCATGAGTAAGACTTGGTTCTATAGCAGCCAGCCTCAGTAAAAGTTGAATACAAAGGCCGCACACTTACCACCCACGTGTCTGGTCAATTCCCTCTGCTATGAAGTCAGCCGGGAAAGAATCTTCAAACTCTCTTCTGTTCTCAAACGGGTAATGCACCTGAGCGTAGGGCATACTGCCGCTCTCAAACCAGCAATCAAATACCTCAGTCACCCGCCGCAGGACGCCTTTCCCACAACGAGATGGAATGGTCAACTGGTCCACACTAAACAAAAAACAACATATACAAAAGTCTAGAAATATTGTGGGGCATCATTTAAGGCCTTGTTCACATCGTACTACAGCGTAAATCAGTGCGAGGGGTGTGTTTGCCCACACAGGGATGTACAGGTGTGCCGTGCATCCCCATGCAGGCAGTCCCATTAATGTCAATTGGGATTCAGAGGCTGAGCTACAGCGCCCACACCCGGGAAAGGGGCTCCCTCAGCTACAGCGCCCACACCCGGGAAGGGGCTCTCTCAGCTACAGCACCCACTCCCGGGAAGGGGCTCCCTCAGCAACAGCGCCCACACCCAGGAAAGGGGCTCTCTCAGCTACAGCGCCCACACCCGGGAAAGGGGCTCCCTCAGCTACTGCACCCACACCCAGGAAGGGGCTCCCTCAGCTACCGAGCCCACTCCCAGGAAGAAGCTCCCTCAGCTACAGCGCCCACTCCCAGGAAGGGGCTCCCTCAGCTACAGCGCCCACTCCCAGGAAGGGGCTCCCTCAGCTGCAGCGCCGACTCCCAGGAATGGACTCCCTCAGCTACAGCACCCACTCCCAGGAAGGGACTCCCTCAGCTACAGTGCCCACTATCAGGAAGGGGCTCCCTCAGCTACAGCACCCACTCCCAGGAAGGGACTCCCTCAGCTACAATGCCCACTATCAGGAAGGGGCTCCCTCAGCTACAGCGCCCACTCCCGGGAAGGGGTTCCCTCAGCTACAGCGCCCACACTCGGGAAGGGGCTCCCTCAGCTACAGCGTCCACACCCATGAAGGAGCTCCCTCAGCTACAGTGCCCACTCCCGGGAAGGGGCTCCCTCAGCTACAGCGCCCACACTCGGGAACGGGGACCCTCAGCTACAGCGCCCACACTCAGGAAGGGGCTCCCTCAGCTACAGCACCCACACCCAGGAAGAGGCTCCCTCAGCTACAGCGCCCACACCCGGGAAGAAGCTCCCTCAGCTAAAGCGCCCACACCCAGGAAGGGGCTCCCTCAGCTACAAAGCGCACACCTGGGAAGGGGCTCCCTCAGCTACAGCGCCCACTCCCGGGAAGGGGCTACCTCAGCTACAGCACCCACTCCCGGGAAGGGGCTCCCTCAGCTACAGCGCCCACACTCAGGAACGGGCTCCCTCAGCTACAGCGTCCACACCCAGGAAGGGGCTCCCTCATCTACAGCGTCCACACCCAGGAAGGGGCTCCCTCAGCTTCAGCGCCCACACCCGGAAAAGGGGCTCTCTCAGCTACAGCGCCCACACTCAGGAAGGGGCTCTCTCAGCTACAGCGCCCACACCTAGGAAGGGGCTCTCTCAGCTACAGCGCCGACTCCCAGGAATGGACTCCCTCAGCTACAGCACCCACTCCCAGGAAGGGACTCCCTCAGCTACAGTGCCCACTATCAGGAAGGGGCTCCCTCAGCTACAGCACCCACTCCCAGGAAGGGACTCCCTCAGCTACAGTGCCCACTATCAGGAAGGGGCTCCCTCAGCTACAGCGCCCACTCCCGGGAAGGGGTTCCCTCAGCTACAGCGTCCACACTCGGGAAGGGGCTCCCTCAGCTACAGCGTCCACACCCATGAAGGAGCTCCCTCAGCTACAGTGCCCACTCCCGGGAAGGGGCTCCCTCAGCTACAGCGCCCACACTCGGGAACGGGGACCCTCAGCTACAGCGCCCACACTCAGGAAGGGGCTCCCTCAGCTACAGCACCCACACCCAGGAAGGGGCTCCCTCAGCTACAGCGCCCACACCCGGGAAGAAGCTCCCTCAGCTAAAGCGCCCACACCCAGGAAGGGGCTCCCTCAGCTACAAAGCGCACACCTGGGAAGGGGCTCCCTCAGCTACAGCGCCCACTCCCGGGAAGGGGCTCCCTCAGCTACAGCGCCCACACTCAGGAACGGGCTCCCTCAGCTACAGCGTCCACACCCAGGAAGGGGCTCCCTCATCTACAGCATCCACACCCAGGAAGGGGCTCCCTCAGCTTCAGCGCCCACACCCGGAAAAGGGGCTCTCTCAGCTACAGCGCCCACACTCAGGAAGGGGCTCCCTCAGCTACAGCGCCCACACCTAGGAAGGGGCTCTCTCAGCTACAGCGCCCACACTCAGGAACGGGCTCCCTCAGCTACAGCGTCCACACCCAGGAAGGGGCTCCCTCATCTACAGCGTCCACACCCAGGAAGGGGCTCTCTCAGCTACAGCGCCCACACTCAGGAAGGGGCTCTCTCAGCTACAGCGCCCACACTTAGGAAGGGGCTCTCTCAGCTACAGCGCCCACACCTGGGAAGGGGCTCCCTGAGCTGAAGTGTCCATTGATGGCGGCTAAGGCAGTGTCTTTTTAATGTAGACAGTATGCAGACATAAGCAGTTTACAGAACTCACCTTTCCCGATGTAAGTCTGTCACTTTCACACCAGTCAGCTCTTCCAGCTCTGCCACTGAGCCCACACATACAACCTACAAGACACGGGGCAACGATAAAGAAAAGGATTCCAACAAATATGACGTCATCCATCTCCTGAGCAGTCATTGAATAGCAGATATCAAGATTACAGAGGGGTTGTAGCGGAAGACTGAGAAGAAGAGAGAAGATGACAGAGGGGTTGTAGAGGAAGAATGAGAAGAAGAAAGAAGATGACAGAGGGGTTGGAGGGGAGGAAGAGAGAAGATGACAGAGGGGGTTGTAGAGGAAGACTGAGAAGAAGAAAGAAGATGACAGAGGGGTTGTAGAGGAAGACTGAGAAGAAGAGAGTAGATGACAGAGAGGTTGTAGAGGAAGACTGAGAAGAAGAGAGAAGATGACAGAGGGGTTGTAGAGGAAGACTGAGAAGAAGAGAGAAGATGACAGAGGGGTTGTAGAGGAAGACTGAGAAGAAGAGAGAAGATGACAGAGGGGTTGTAGAGGAAGACTGAGAAGAAGAGAGAAGATGACAGAGGGGTTGTAGAGGAAGACTGAGAAGAAAGAAGATGACAGAGGGGGTTGTAGAGGAAGACTGAGAAGAAGAGAGAAGATGACAGAGGGGGTTGTAGAGGAAGACTGAGAAGAAGAGAGAAGATGACAGAGGGGTTGTAGAGGAAGACTGAGAAGAAGAAAGAAGATGACAGAGGGGTTGTAGAGGAAGAATGAGAAGAAGAGAGAAGATGACAGAGGGGTTGGAAGGGAGGAAGAGAGAAGATGACAGAGGGGTTGTATAGGAAGACTGAGAAGAAGAGAGAAGATGACAGAGGGGTTGTAGAGGAAGAGTGAGAAGAAGAGAGAAGATGACAGAGGGGTTGTAGAGGAAGACTGAGAAGAAGAGAGTGGATGACAGAGGGGTTGTAGAGGAAGACTGAGAAGGAGAGAGTAGATGACAGAGGGGTTGTAGAGGAAGACTGAGAAGAAGAGAGAAGATGACAGAGGGGTTGTAGAGGAAAACTATAAGAGGAAGGAGAGAGAAGATGAAAGAAGGGTTATAGAAGACTTTGAGAGGAGTCCGAGAGAAGGTGACAGAGAGGGTTATAAAGGAAGGAGAGAGAAGATGAAAGAGAGGTTAGAGAAGACTATGAGAGGAAGATGAGAGATAATGACAGAGGGGTTATAGAAGGGGAAGACTATGAGAGGGTGAGGAGAGAAGGTGACAGAGGGGCTATAGAGAAGGGCGAAGATGACAGAGGGGATTATAGATGAAGACTATGAGAGGAAGGAGGGATAAGGTGAGGAGGTTTTATGAAGGAAGACTATTAAGAACAAAGAACAAGGAGGTGATGGGTGGGGAGGGTTATTGTGACAAACTCACCCGGGACAGAGGCTTTTGGAGGGGATTGAATGCTAGCCTCTTGCCTACCGATTATGGGCCCTGGCATTTTGGGGAATGGTGCTCTTTGTGAGCTGTATGCCTGGGGACCCTTGAGGTGGCGTCACTTTGGATTCAGGTCCATGTCCCCCCAAGACACACAGACTCTGGGAACCCTGTATGTGCCATATTAGAAATAGTGACTGATTCATAATGTTGGGACACATACTGTTAGAAGATAGTGATGTCAACCCCAGCCACCTGTCTGTCCGTTGTTTGCTATAATGTAAATTAATCTAGTATAGCATCTAAGAGTCTTTCACTCATTTCTGTTTGTGCCAATTGACCCTGCAATTGTATGAAGGAGTTCTGTGTTGATATGTATGATGTGTATTGTAGCTAGGAAGTCACATTGGCTGCTTTAAGGGATTAGTTAATTAGCTCATGTTAATTTATGTTTCTGGTTACAGGTGTATTGTTAGAGTAATACGAGCAGGAGGGGGGAACCTCCTCTTTAACTGTATACAAGACTTGTATTCTTGTTCTAATAAAGAGTCCATGTTCAGCAACCAAACGAGTATCGCCTTGTTTTGTGCTTGTCAGCGGTTGGAATATGTGATATCTATATTCAGACTAGGAGGAAGTGGTATATGAGGAAAGCACTTCAAGCAGAGTGTGGGACGTTTCGTTACAGTTATAGAGGAAGACTTTAAGAAGAAAAATAGACAGAGATATGGGGCGGGGGGTTATAACGACTATAAGGTGTTAACAGTAATGCTTGTTTTTTTTTCTCTCTGTGCCGTGAGAGCACAGGTTCACTTCCTTGAGAGGCAGCATACAAGAGCCTGCACCAATACACACCTCTTCAAAGTCCTCGCTGACCCACAATGGTAGGGGGGTACCCCAGTAGCGGTTTCTGGATATAGCCCAGTCCCGGGCATCCTTCAGCCAATTCCCAAAACGCTTCTCCCGTACAAACTCCGGGACCCTGCCAGACAAAAACAACACAGACATTCACATTTACAATCGTCTGTCGTGAGATTTCTGCTGTGTTCATGTGGCGTCTGTGCTCCAGAATACCAGGAAGGAAGAAACATTAAGTCCCGGGTTCACATTTGTGCGTGGTGCGAGATCGCATGTGATTCGCACCGCACTGTAATGTCCATGCAATGCGATTTCAGCCTTACAGATAGTATGGCTGTTATCGCATGGCTGTTATCGCATTCAGACCAAACTCACAGGACCCTTTTTTTGGTCAGCACCAGAAACGCATCGCATAGGTGTGAACACCCATGCAAACCAATTTATGTCTGAACGGTCAGTTCGCAGTGCGACATGCAACATTGTATTGACACTCCCAGCAGTTTGCATATGGCAGTGTGAACTGCCGTGCGAGTCGGGTGCGATATGGGAACCCGCAGTGGATTTCCAGGGTTCCCGCATCGCACAAGTGTAAATCGAGCCAAGGAAGGAAGGGAGATAGTGCTGACCTAGGAGGATCACTGACAACCTTCTAATCTCCAATGACAACAATTACCCAACACAATCTCAGGAGCTCTCATGGAAAAGTAGTCCCGAGGGAAAGGTGGAGAATTTTTAGTTCAAAATTCCCGTAAGGATAAACAATATATTGCTATGGAGTCCCTTCCCGGAATATGGCTCCAAGTCCTTGTGGTTTATGGTAAAGCTGGAAACAAACAGTGCAATCTGATTGTAAAGCCTCCTTCAGATCTTCCACACTAATCTCTGCAAGGTCCCGTCTGACTGGTGAAAATTCGACATGGATAATTTGTAAAATAAGAGCCTCAGAGAATCTGTGGGAGGAAGAGAATCTACTGGCTTGGTGAAAAACTGTCACTCATGGTCTGTAGAGGAAAGACAAAAAGGCTCTATGATGTAAGGAAGACATAGGATGCGGTGCTGGGGGGTATTTAGGTCATGCCCTACCACAGATCAAAGCAGCGGATTGGACAAGAACCCTTTTAAAGGAAATCTATGGTTCTGAAGTTGGGCCAATCAAAATGGAGCAAGTCTACTATGATGTTAGGAAGATATAGGATGCAGTGCTGGAGGGTATTTAGGTCATGCCCTACCACAGATCAAAGCAGCAGATTGGACAAGAACCCTTTGAAGGAAATCTATGGTTCTGAAGTTGGGCCAATCAAAATGAAGCAAATCTACTAGCTTGGCAGAAAAACGGTCACTGATGGCCTTTAGGGAAAATAAACTGTCCCCATGATGTTGGTGAAGGATAAAATGCAGTGCTGGGTTGTCAGGTCACCTGTGGCCAGGTGACAAATGCACCCCGTTGGAGACAGGGGTGCACCGCAAGGTGGTGAACCCAATAGCCGACTGCTGCAAATGGACAGGAAACGTGAGCTCAAGATTCCCCAGGGCGCGGAGTCTAAGGTCCAGCAAGTGTTCACCAGAGCCTCTAGTGGTGAGGATGGCCTTCGCTGCAACTGAACCCAGGTCGCGGCCCCTGGGGTCTCCCAGGTCACGCTCCGTAGGGAGAGAGGGGAAGCAGCCACTGAGGACACAAAAGATAGTGATGGGTAAGCCGAGGTCGGGGCAACAGGCAGACTAGGGTAATCAAGGAACAGACCAAAGCTTAGGGTCACAGGCAAACAGGAATAGTCAAAGACGAGCCAAATTCGGTACACAGAAAGGTAAACGTAGCACAAGGCAGACAGGAACACAAGCAACCAACAAAGTTGAACAGCAAAGCAGACTTGCAGTGCAACAGTTAATATAGACTTCCTGGGATGGCCTGGGGCGGGCCATAGAGGGAGGAGAGAAGATAAAAAGGCAGCCAGAAGAGAGTCAGGCCTCTAATGGACAGATGGAGGAGAAGGTAAGCTGCCAGACATTATTGCATGTCCATGACATGGGGGAAATCTAGTAAAAAGGCAAAAGATTTATTTGATCTGAAGAGAAACCAGAGTATTGCTGGGGGATATTTAGGTCACTCCCTACCACAGATCAAAGCAACAGACTGGACAAGAACCCTTGAAGGAAATCTATGGTTCTGAAGTTGGGCCAATTAAAATGAAGGAAATCTACTAGCTTGGCAAAAAACAGTCACTGATGGCCTGTAGGGAAATAAACTGTCCTCATGATGTTGGTGTAGGATAAAAATGCAGCACTGGGGGATATTTAGGTCACTCCCTATCACAGATCAAAGCAGCAGACTGGACAAGAACCCTTGAAGGAAACCTAGGGTTTTGAAGTTGGACCAATCAAAATGAAGCGAGTCTACTAGCTTGGCTTAAAGGAAATGTTTGGTTTCTACCTTGGCGGAAAATGTTCATTGGTGGTCTCTAGGGGAAAAAACTGTCCCTATGATGTTGATTAGAGAGATAATGCAGTGCTGGGGGGTACTTAGGTTACTCCCTACCACAAATCAAAGCGGTAGACTGGACAAGAACCCTGGAAGTAAATCTATGTCTATGAACTTGGACCAATTAAAATAAAGCAAGTCTACTAGCTTAGCGAAAAACTATCATTGGTGGTCTCTAGGGGAAAAAACTGTCCCTATGATGTTGGTGAGAGAGATAATGCAGTGCTGGGAGGTATTTAGCACCAACTACCACAGAACAAATCTGTGATTTGGACCCTTAAGGAAATCTTCGGCTTCCAGCTTGGCGGAAAACTATTATTGATGGTCTTTAGGGGAAAAAAAAGTCCCTATGATGATGGTGAGCGATATAATGCAGTGCTGGGAGGTAGGGTTGTCCAGATACCGATACTAGTATCGGTATCGGGACCGATACCGAGTATTTGCGGGAGTACTTGTACTCGCACAAATGCTCCCGATACCTAAATAGAATACTTTTTTAGTATTTATCAACATGTTCTGTGAAAATTCTTTGAGTTTTTTACTACTGCGTGACAAGAAAATAAAACATTTTTATTCATTTTTACTCATTTTTATTATTTTATAATTTCTTGAGTTAGGGTTCTTCATAATTCTAAAGAAAATATCCTTAGTCTGTATTGTGGTTTGAAAACTGTCACATGACATTTAAAAAAAGTATCGGTATTCGGTATCGGCGAGTACATGAAAAAAAGTATCGGTACTTGTACTCGGTCCTAAAAAAGTGGTATCGGGACAACCCTACTGGGAGGTATTTACGTCATTAACTACCACAGAACAAAGCTGTGATTTGGACCCTTAAAATAAATCTTTGGCGTCTGGCTTGGAGAAAACGTTCATTGATGGTCTTTAGGGGAAATAAAATGTCTTTATGTTGTTGGTGAGTGATATAATGCAGTGCTGGGAGGTATTTACGTCATTAATTACCACAGAACAAAGCTGTGATTTGGACCCTTAAAGGAAATCTTTGGCGTCTAGCTTGGCGGAAAACGATGGTCTTTAGAGTAAATAAAATGTCTTTATGTTGTTGGCGAGGGATATAATGCAGTGCTGGAGGGGGGGGGGGGGGGTACTGTACTGTACTTACTTACTACTACCACCACAAATCAAACCAACGAACTGGACAAGAACCCTTGAAGGAAACCTATGGCTCTGAAGCTGGGCCAATCAAAACGAAGATTAAAAAGACGTGTGACCAAGTCACCTGTCAACTGACAGTGGACCAAGCAACACCATATCACACAGGTGTACCCTTCTATGACCTATACCAGGGGTGGCCAACCAGTGGCCCGCGGAGCTCTCTGATGTGGCCCGCGACCTCCTTCTCTTGGAATGGAGGGTTGGCAAGCCCAGATCGCAGGTTGCCGACCCGCCATACCACAGCATCAGTGTTGTGAATGAAGCTGGTGGTAGAGGAAGAAAGCGGCTGCAGAGCAGAGCCCCATAAGCCAATGCTTTCTCTACAGTGCCGGCTTTTGCCACAGGTGGAGTCTATGGCCAAGTTCAGCTAACCCGTAGGATATACACAGGTGTGCACTACATTGCACCCACGGTGTGGCTATACCGCAGTAGATCAGTGTGAAAGCAGTCTTAGGCCCCTTTTCACAAGATCGGCCCGACCAAATGGCACCCTTAATTCACCTCTATAGAGCGACAGATGTCTGTTTCTGCCCACCTACCTCCAATCCGAAAAACAGAAGAGATTTCAACCCCCTTTATCTGGGCGGATAGGAGGGCCTATAGAGTAGCCGTGACCTGTCTTCCGCCTGTTCCGCTCATAGTGGCCCTCGAATGGTTACCAAGTTGCTTAAGTGGCCCTCGCTCTTCAAAAGGTTGGGCACCCCTGACCTATACACCACGTCACCCGCTGTTTTACAGACTCACAATGTGACCTTCTCTCTCTCACACACACACCGCCGTCGGAGCTGCTGCAGTACAAAGAGGTCGGCAACATCAGCAGATTCACAAGTTACCTCCTAATTCACGGCTGAACTAGTTCCAGGATTAATTAGGAAAGGACTGCAGTGAGGGACGGAGGGTGCAGGGGGCGTACAAAGAGAGAAAAGTGGGTTATTAGTACAGCCAGAGGCTCCTCCACCTCTATTAATACAATGCTTTCCCATTCCCTCCAGGTAAGCGGAGATGAAAAGCTTTGGCCTCTTTTCTGGGTGCCGGAAGAACCACCCCCAGGGAGGCCCGACACACAGCGCTAATGAGATTCATTAATTCAATTCCCTAAACTTGCTCCAGGACAGTGTGCCCAATGCAGGAGACACATGAGACGGCAACTGACAACTTCCAACAAAGTGATAATGCTGATTAAAAAAAAAAAAAAAAAATGAGATCTGGAGAATTAGGAGACTTATAAATAGATGGAGAGAATCTAGAACAGAGCATGAGAGGCTTCCAAAACTTACTGCTGGGGTTGCCCAGGGCAACACGCTGTCATTCATTCTTATGGAGGCCCCCACCTCATCCCACCCGCCTACAAGCAACATTATTTTCATGCAGGCTTGAAATTTAAAAGAAAGAGGCTGGTTGTTATGAGCAACAAGGACAATTCATTTTTTTGTAACACATGACAAGTGATACGGGAAGAGACGCCAACTTAAAGGGGTTGTAAACCTTTGTGTTTCTTCACCTTCATGCATCCTATGCATGAAGGTGAAAAAACACCTTGCAGTGTCCGACCCCCCCCCCCCCCCCAGCCCCCCCATTTTACTTACCTGAGGGCCGAGTCATACACACGGAGTCTATGGATGCTGAGTGTAAGACACGGGAACGTGCCTGCAAGCTTCCCAGAGGGGGTTATCTAATGCGGGGGGGGGAGCTGCGAGAGCTGCCGTGGGACCCCAGAACTGCAAGATCGGGGCCACTCTGTGCAAAACGAACTGCACAGTAGAGGTAAGTATGACATCTTTGTTATTTAAAAAAAAAAAAAAAACGAACCTTTAATATCACTTTAACCAGTTAAAGGGTCACTAAAGGATTTTTTTTTTAAGCTAACTGCAGTCCTGGTTTCATGTCCTCATTGTTCGTTTTTTGCTTTGAAGTTGCTGTAATTCTGCTCTGATCTCCACACTTCCTGCTTGTCTGGCTCCTAATGAAAAATCTCATGGCAGCTTTCTCACGGTGGTCCAAGCTGTCATTATTGTGTGTCTAAAACTCCTCAGAACCAATCAGATTCATTTTAAAAACAAAACACTGCCCTGGATTTGTTTGTTTTTGTTCTGTGTGTCTCTCTACTTCACAGAAACATGAAACCAGTTTAAAAATGAAACTAACCTGCAGGCACATTATATGATTGATTTTTATCTATTTTAAATCATTTTTAAAAGGAATCAGTTAACTATTATGGGCCAGATTCAGGTAGATGGGCGCTTCTTTACTTTGGAATAACGTTTCTCATTTACGTTACTCCGCCGACACTTTCGGCGCAAGTACTGTTATTCACATAGCAGTTGCGCGTAAACTTGCGCCAGAGTAACGATAATGCGCTGGCCTAACCCGACGCAAGTGGAAGTGGGTGTGATCATATGTAAATGATGGGCGGAGCCCAGCGCAGAGGCTTACGTTCAGCGCATCATCCACGGAGCATGCGCAGTAAGTGAGGCTTCACTCGGCCCCCTTGTGCGCATGCTCACAACTTCCTCGTCGCACCACTTCACGGGAAACGTCAGCGCAATGCGTTCCGTTGGGCGTTTAAATGCGCCCGTAGATGCGCCATTCCGGCACTAAAGTATATCCTGTTCCCCCTCCCCGCAGTGAAGTTACTTTTGTTCTGAGATGGCTGCTCCCGTTCCCCGCAAACACACAGGAGAAAGCTGAACTCTAATGGCCAGGAGCTGTCAGCCGTCATCTCGGCTATGGGGACCTATGATGTCTTCCTCCATGGCTGTAAAAGTTGACAGACAAGCATGGACAGAGGTGTTGTCCTGCAAGTGGGGGTGCTCAGCTAGCTCTTATCGTCGGTAACGCTGCTGCTGTAGCTGCTCTCCTGCTGACCTGTGGCCGTCTGGAGTAAAGATAAAGCAGCTATTTGTAGAAATAACTTTGCGCCGGACGGACGAGATACGCGTGGCGCATGTAGCCGGCGTATGGTGCTAACCTGTTCGCGAATCGGGAAATCTCCCTCATTTGCATATTTGCAGGGGAAATCAATAGGCGCGACTGATGCGCCAAGCGAAACTATGCGCTGACGAGACTCTGGCGTCCCGTTTTCTGTCGCATCTAGTTTGGTGGGTACGGCCACATAGAAACGACGGCGCATATTCACAGTTACGCGGCGCATATCGAATTACTCCAGCGCAACTCTACCTGAATCTGGCCCAGTGTCTCTATACCCTGTAAACAGTCATTTCAGCAAAAAAAAAATGTTTCCTTTAGTGACCCTTTCAGGACGCCTTGACGCCAATATACATCGGCAGAAGGGCATGGCTGGGAACAGGCACGTACAGGTACATCGCCTTTAAGAGCCCAGCCGTGGGTCGCAAGCGTGCTGGCGGCGGGGAGCTCGCGACCTAGTCCTGAGCTCCATGGCTGCGGACCCGATCGCCGCCGGTGTCCCGTGATCGGTCACAGGAGCTGAAGAACGGGGAGAGATGAGTGTAAACAAACCTTCCCCGTTCTTCTCTGTGGTAATGTCAGTGATCGTCTGTTCCCTGTCATAGGAAAAGACGATCAGTGACGTCACACGTCCAGCCACGCCCCCCTATAGTAAGAAACACATATTAGGACACACTTAACCCCTACAGCGCCCCCTTGTGGTTAACCCCTTCACTGCCAGTGTAATTTACACAGTAATCTGTGCATTTCCATAGCACTTTTCGCTGTGAAAATGACAACGGTCCCAAAAATGTGTCAAAAGTGTCCGCCATAATGTCGCAGTCATAAATTTTTTTTTTTTTTTTTTTTACCAAAAATAGGTAGAAGAATACTCAGCCTAAACTGGGGAAAGAAAAACATTTTCTTTTATATATTTTTTTGGGGATATTTATTATAGCAAAACGTAAAAAATATTGCATTTTTTTTTTTGTCGCTCGATTTTTGTTGATAGCGCAAAAAAATAAAAACCGCAGAGGTGATCAAATACCACCAAAAGAAAGCTCTATTTGTGGGGAAAAAAAGGACGACAATTTTGTTTGGGAGCCACGTCGCACGACCGCGCAATTGTCAGTTAAAGCGACGCAGTGCCGAATCGCAAAAAAGGGGCCCGGTCCTTAACCTGCATATTGGTCCGGGTCTCGAGTGCTTAATCCAGAACGTGAACTGGTTCTGGACATGGTACATTTGTTGCAGCAGAGGTAAAGCTCCAAAGCCAAGTTTTAGGCCGCAAATATTTAGGGTGGGTCACAGTCCATGCAACAAGTGCCTGTCCTTGTGTCGGACAGTGCCTCCAATGCAGTAATAGGGGAAAGAGAGGACACACAGGGGACGTAACATGTAGGGCACAATTCATGAGGTGGACTGGAGGACAAATAAACCCCATACCATTTCCTGCACACCCCCAGAATAGGGGACATTACATATTTATACATCATAAGCAAATTGGATACTCTTACCAGTAACATTGGCTGTTATTTTGCAGGAGTTTGTCCACCATGTGCTCCACTCGTACAAACCAACTAGGAACGGCTTTATAGATGAGGGGCGTGTCTGACCTGGGGAGAGAACGGAGGAGTAAGATAACGGGTCACCAGACACAGCTAGGGGAGAGCTGGATATACACACACGGGGGGTCCTCACCTCCAGCAGAACGGGTAGTTGTGTTTGTATGTGCTGCTATGCACCAAACGTCCACGCTCCTTCAGAAGCTTAATAATGTTCTTATCGGCGTCCTGGAATTACACAACAATCGCCGGTCACCAAAACAGCCGTACGGGTCTCACCTATCGTCCTTCTTCTGCTCATGCAATGCTAATCGCAGCACAGGGCCTACAATGTGAGCTGTGTGGGGGCTGGTCTCAGGGATTTCTATTAGAGCATTAAATCCCAGCACGTAGGATCACAGGTTCCTGTACCCCCCCCCCCCCCCACTATACATCATATCTGTAACCATTATAAAGTATGCATCAGGTTGTTGTTTTTGTTTTTTTACATACCCAAAAGGCAAAAGCCATAATGAGCTAGTATGCACCGCAGACAGATTGCGTCACGTCCGGGGCTCTGACTGTCATAGAGATGACTGGTGACCATCTGGTTAGTGGAAATCTCTATGCTTTTCATATGGTGGCAGCGGCGGATTCTATCTCCGGGACTCCGGCGGTCATAGAGATTACTAGTGACCATCTGGTTCCCAGAAATCTCTATGCTCTTCATCCAGTGGCGGCGGATTCTTTCTCCGGGCCTCTGACCGTCATAGAGAGGACTGGTGACCATCTGTTTACCGGAAATCTCTATGCTCTTCATCCAGTGGCGGCGGATTCTTTCTCCGGGTCTCCGACGGTCATAGAGATGACTGGTGACCATCTGGTTCCGTAAATCTCTATGCTCCTTATCCAGAAGCGGCGGATTCTTTCTCCGGGTCTCCGACGGTCATAGAGATGACTGGTGACCATCTGGTTCCGTAAATCTCTATGCTCCTTATCCAGAAGCGGCGGATTCTTTCTCCGGGCCTCTGATGGTCTCAGAGATGATTGGTGACCATCTCTATATGCTTGTTATCCAGTGGTGGCGAATCGTTTCTCCGGGACTCCGACGGTCATAGAGATGACTGGTGACCATCTGGTTCCCAGAAATCTCTATGCTCTTCATCCAGTGGCGGCGGATTCTTTCTCCAGGCCTCTGACCGTCATAGAGAGGGACTGGTGACCATCTATTTACCGGAAATCTCTATGCTCTTCATCCGGCGGTGGTGGATTCTTTCTCCGGGTCTCCGACGGTCATAGAGATGACTGGTGACCATCTGGTTCCGTAAATCTCTATGCTCCTTATCCAGAAGCGGCAGATTCTTTCTCCGGGCCTCCGACGGTCTCAGAGATGATTGGTGACCATCTCTATATGCTCGTTATCCAGTGGTGGCGAATCGTTTCTCCGGGACTCCGACGGTCATAGAGATGACTGGTGACCATCTGGTTACTGAAAATCTCTATGCTCCTTATCCAGCAGCAGCAGGTTCTTTCTCCGGGCCTCCAACGGTCATAAAGATGACTGGTGACCATCTGGTTCCCAGAAATCTCTATGCTCTTCATCCAGTGGCGGCGGATTCTTTCTCCGGGCCTCCGACGGTCATAGAGATGACTGGTGACCATCTGGTCACCGGAAATCTCTATGCTCTTCATCCAGTGGCGGCGGATTCTTTCTCCAGGTCTCTGATGGCACGGGCGAGCCCGGAGAAGCTTTAGAACTACTTTAAGGGATAGTAAGTTGCCACCTGCTTCTGCTCACCCCAATACCCCATGGCTTCTGACTGTTATAAATCCAGCTGTGAAGGCATAATAATAATAATAAGAAGAAGAATAAGAGATACAACCTTGACATATTGCCCAGCAAAGTCAGTGACCTCCGGAGTGAAGCAGCCAGAAGCATTAACAGGACACACCGGCACCGAGTCCTTCTGGATAATGTTGAAGTCCATGCAGACCCGATAATCATCCTGCGGGGAGATCACACTAAACATATTAGTAGGGAAAGTTATACAACAAAAACATGCAAACATCTCACTGCGGAGCCCTGCTACACATAAATGGCCGGCTATGGGCTGCAGAAAAATATCTTCTATCAACTATAAAACATGAAATGAGAAATACCCCACCAGTAGGGATCATCTACTCCTATGCTATCCCTACAGTGTAGATACCCCTCCAGTATGGGAGCATCCCCCCCCCCCAATTATAGCTCATATACTCCCCTCTCAATACTACAGTGTGCATACCCCTCAAGTATGTATCATATACATCCCCCTTCCCCCCCCATTCATAATCAATCTGATTCTGCTAAATGATAAACGAGGTGTATGAAAAGTCTTGTATCGGCAGCAGTGCGGATATTTTATTTCACACAGCTCATGTATGCCATCTAGAGTATCAAGAGCACAACTACACCAAAACAGCTCTTTTGAGAAAGACTCCCTTATCCGTACTCTGTGGGGGCCCCATCAACCTCTGCATGCTCTCTGCAGACCCCGGAACCTTCCGCCTGCTCTCTGCAGACCCCGGAACCTTCCGCCTGCTCTCTGCAGACCCCGGAACCTTCCTCCTACTATCTGCAGACCCCGGAACCTTCCTCCTGCTCTCTGCAGACCCCGGAACCTTCCTCCTACTATCTGCAGACCCCGGAACCTTCCTCCTGCTCTCTGCAGACCCCGGAACCTTCCTCCTACTCTCTGCAGACCCCAGAACCTTCCGCCTGCTCTCTGCAGACCCCAATGCCATCTGCCTGCTCTCTGCAGACCCCAACGCCTTCTGCCTGCTCTCTGCAGACCCCAACGCCTTCTGCTTGCTATTTGCAGAACCCCAACGCCTTCTGCCTGCTCTTTGCAGACTCCAACGCCTTCTGCCTGCTCTTTGCAGACCCCGAGGCCTTCTGCTTGCTCTCTGCAGACCCCAACGCCTTCTGCCTGCTCTCTGCAGACCCCAGAACTTTCTGCCTGCTCTCTGCAGACCCCAGAACCTTCTGCCTGCTCTCTGCAGACCCCAGAACCTTCCGCCAGCTCTCTGTAGACTACAACACCTTCCGCCTGTTCTCAGCAGACTCCAGACCCCTCTGTCTGCTCTCTGTAGCCTTCAGTGACATCCGCCTGCTCGCCACCGACCCCAGAACCTTTCGTCTGCTCTCCATGGACCCCAACACCCTCCGCCTGCTTCCGCAGACCCCAACGCCTTCTGCCTGCTCTCGGCAGACCTCAGCGCCTTCTGCTTGCTCTCTGCAGACCTCAGAACCTTTCTATGCAGACACTAGCAGCCTTCTTTCTCTTCTTACTGCTCAACCAGGCCCAACACTAAAACTTCCTATTACAAGTATTACTTCCATGTTAATGCACGGCCGGAAGGCCATAAGCTCTAAACAGCCAGTAATGATGGAGCTTATGCAAGAGTCTTTATATCCAGTCCAATTGTTATTGTAACTAGGTTTGTCCCGCTACCTCTTTTTTAGGACCGAGTACAAGTACCGATACTTTTTTTCAAGTAGTCGCCGATACCGAATACCGATACTTTTTTTAATGTGTCCCCAAATGCAGCCATGTCCCCCCACAGATGCAGCCATGTCCCCCCACACATATTGCAGCCATGTCCCCCCACACATATTGCAGCCATGTATGTCCCCCACATATTGCAGGCATGTCTCCCCCACATATGCAGCCATGTCCCCCACATATTGCAGCCATGTCCCCCACATATTGCAGCCATGTATGTCCCCCCACACATATTGCAGCCATGTCTCCCCCACATATTGCAGCCATGTCTCCCCCACATATGCAGCCATGTATGTCCCCCATATTGCAGCCATGTATGTCCCCCATACCTGATATGATGCCGCCGCATACCGCCGCGTTAATCCCCCTGCATTACAAGCTTTCGTTTGTATTGTAATGCCTGCCGCGCCATGTATAGACACTCCCCTTCTCGGGATTGGATGGATCCGTCCAATCCCGAGCAAGGGGGATTGTCCATACATGGCGAGGCGGGCATTACAAGTATACAAACAAATACTTGCAATGCGCGCTCTATTGCTCGGGGATTAACGCGGCGGTATGCGGTGGCGGCTTTGCGGCGGCGGGAGTATTCTATTTAGGTATCGGGGGTATTTGCGGGAGTACAAGTACTCCCGCAAATATTCGGTATCGGTCCTGATACCGATACTAGTATCGGGACAACCCTAATTGTAACCAATAAAAGTACTTTTATTCAAGACCATCCAAGCTGCCTACCCTTTGTGATTGAAGTCCAATTGTTATTGTTGTGCAGCCTAACTTACAAAAGATTTTATTTACCCTTTAATTGAGCATTGTTTTGTCTGAATCTAAAGATTTAAAAAAGGCAGCCATGCTTGCTTTACAACAGTATCAAATAATCAAACCCACTAAATGAAATGCAAAGAACCATATCGATTTATT
This sequence comes from Rana kukunoris, assembly GCA_029574335.1. NCBI lineage: Eukaryota > Metazoa > Chordata > Amphibia > Anura > Ranidae > Rana > Rana kukunoris. The sequence continues at coordinate 18,969,897 of CM056055.1, read as the reverse complement.
TTTTTCACGGTAATGCGCACTCAGGAGCCAGGAGAGAGCATGCAGCGTGACGTCAGCCAGCGACTGTCGGGCTTCAAAATATTTCAGGTCTGACATTCAGGGAAAGTACCATAAATGTCACTACATATAGGGGGTCAAAAATAAGATATGTATGTACAAACATTGTTCTAATATTCGAAGGCCGAATATTCAAGTTCTTGCAAAACAAGACAGACATTTCAGATCTTACTCACTGCGCCAAAGTATGGAGCTTGATGTACCACTCCGGTGCCTTCTTCTGATTTTACATAATTGTCAAAGACAATAATGAACGCCCCACTGTCCGCCGCCTGAAAACACCAAATCACATCAGAAGAGATCTCATAGCATATAAAAGGAATACAATGCCTTGAAAAAGTATTCATACCCCCATTTTCTAAATGTTGTCATGTTACAACCAAAAACTATTTTATTAAGATAGGGGTGTGAATACTTTTTCAAGGCACTATACACCTCACATGTCCCAGCATTAATCCATATATATCTATATCTATCTATACACACACATTATATATACATATACACACACACGTTACATTATATATACATATACACACACACACACGTTACAGTCACACATATTAGGGGTGCAACGGATCGTCACCAATCCGTGGACCGAACGGGTCACCCCGTTCGGATTAGCACACCCCGTGATCCGCGGAGCGCTCTGGAGCCTCGGCCTAGGAAAGTCCCTGGCTTCGGCCTAGCTCCGGAGCGGCGGCCATCTTGGTACACCCGGCGGCGGCCCTCCTCTCTGTTCACACCCACAGAGGAGGAGGAGCCCGCGCTCGAGGGAAACACACGCCGCTGTCTGGAGGTCTGCACTATTGTGAGGGGTTACCATCTGAGGTCTGCACTACTGTGGGGGTTACTGTCTGAGGTCTGCACTATTGTGAGGGGTTACCGTCTGAGGTCTGCACTACTGGGGGCTTACCGTCTGAGGTCTGCACTACTGGGTGGTTACCGTCTGAGGTCTGCACTATTGTGAGGGGTTACCATCTGAGGTCTGCACTATTGGGGGGTTACCGTCTGAGGTCTGCACTACTGGGGGCTTACCGTCTGAGGTCTGCACTACTGGGTGGTTACCGTCTGAGGTCTGCACTATTGTGAGGGGTTACCATCTGAGGTCTGCACTATTGGGGGGTTACCGTCTAAAGGCCTGCACTATTGTGAGGGGTTACCATCTGAGGTCCGCACTATTGGGGGGGTTACCGTCTGAAATCTGCACTACTGTGAGGGGTTACCGTCTGAAGTCTGCACTATTGGGGGGGTTAACGTCTGAGGTCTGCACTATTGGGGGGTGTTACCGTCTGAAGTCTGCACTACTGTGGGGTGTCTGCACTGAGGGGGGGGGGGACCATAGTGGGTGGGGGGGGGGGGTGACACCATTTTTATTATTTTTTTGCACTTTTGCACCGAGTGACACCACTGCAGTGGGGGGGGGGGGGGATATGGATATTACAGTGGGGGGGATGTGGATATTACAGTGGGGGAGATTTTTTTTTTTTTTGCTGATCCGATCCATGACTTCTGATCCGAGGAACGATCCAAACCGTGATTTTTTTAGATCCGTTGCACCCCTAACACATATACAGTATATTCTCACATACAGCAGGATCTGGCTATGCAGTCAGTACCATCACACTCCCACCAATCATTCTCTTCCAAAAACTATTCATACCTTGGAGAAATAGTCAAACAGGGGTTTATATTTCTTCCCTTTCAGCTTGATGCCGGGAAACCTAAAAGGAAGACAGATTCATTATCGCACCATATCCATTATAGCTAAATCCTGACTACATCTTGTATATTTGGCTTGCAGGTAAAGCCTAGTCCCTTGCTCAACCTTGTATATAGTGGTGTACAGGTAGATCATAGCCCCTTGCTCAACCTTGTATATAGTGGTGTACAGGTAGATCATAGCCCCTTGCCTAACCTTGTATAGCAATGTACTGGTAAATCCCAGTCCCTTTCTCAACCTTGTATAGCGGTGTACAGGTAAAGCCTAGTAGTCCCTTGCTCAACCTTGTATAGCTATATACTGGTAAATCCCAGGCCCTTGCTCAACCTTGTATAGTGGCGTACAGGTAGATCCTAGTCCCGTGCGTAACCTTGTATATAGTGGTGTACAGTAAGGATGAGCTTCGGCGTGTTCACGTGGAACACGTGCAGAGCCCGCCAGGAAGACAGCGCGGCGCTGCGCTAATCACAGCCAGGGAGACATTTCCCGATCTCTGCAGCCGAGCATCGGGACAATGTCTCCCCGGCTGTGATAAGCGCAGCGCCGCGCTGTCCTCCTGGCGGGCTCTGCACGTGTTCCACGCGAACACGCCGAAGCTCATCCTTAGTGTACAGGTAAAGCCTAGTCCCTTGCTCAACCTTGTATATAGTGGTGTATAGGTAAAGCCTAGTCCCTTGCACAACCTTGTATATAGTGGTGTAGAGGTAAAGCCTAGTCCCTTGCTTAACCTTGTATATAGTGGTGTACAGGTAAAGCCTTGTCCCTTGCACAACCTTGTATATAGTGGTGTACAGGTAAAGACTAGTCCCTTGCACAACCTTGTATATATTGGTGTACAGGTAAAGCCTAGTCCCTTGCTCAACCTTGTATATAGTGGTGTAGAGGTAAAGCCTAGTCCCTTGCACAACCTTGTATATAGTGGTGTAAAGGTAAAGCCTAGTCCCTTGCTCAACCTTGTATATAGTGGTGTACAGGTAAAGCCTAGTCCCTGACTCTGCCTTGTATATAGTGGTGTAAAGGTAAAGCCTAGTCCCTTGCTCAACCTTGTATATAGTGGTGTACAGGTAAAGCCTAGTCCCTTGCTCAACCTTGTATATAGTGGTGTACAGGTAAAGCCTAGTCCCTTGCACAACCTTGTATATAGTGGTGTAAAGGTAAAGCCTAGTCCCTGACTCTGCCTTGTATAGCAGTGTTAAGGTAAATCCCAGTCCCCTACTCTGCCTTGTATATTAGTGTAAAGGTAAATCCTAGTCCCTGACTCCGCCTTGAATAGCAGTGTAAAGGTAAATCCTAGTTCCCGGACCCCACCTTGCATAGCAGAGTGCAGGTAAATCCTAGTTCCCGACTCAGCCTTGTATAGCAGTGTAAAGGAAATTCTTAGTCCCTGAGTCCACCTTGCATAGCAGTGTAAAGGTAAATCCAAGGCCCAGACTCCGCTTTGTATAGCAGTGTAAAGGTAAATCCTAGTCCCTAACTCTGCCTTGTATAGTGGTGTAAAGGTAAATCGTAGTTCCTCGACTCCGCTATGTATAGAAGAGTGCAGGTAAATCCTAGTCTCCCGACTCTACCTTGTATAGCAGTGTAAAAGTAAATCCTAGTCCCAACTCGGCTTTGTATACTAGTGTAAGGGTAAATCCTGGTCCCCGACTCTGCCTTGTATACTGGTGTAAAGGTAAATCCTGGTCCCCAACTCCGCCTTTTATAGTGGTATAAAATGTAAATCCTAGTCCCCAGATTTCGCCTTGTATAGCAGTGTAAATGTAAATCCTGGCCCAGACTCCACCTATTATAGTAGTGTTAAGGTAAATCCTAGCCCCTGACTCCGCCTTGTCATGCAGTGTAAAGGTAAATCCTAGCCCCTGACTCCGCCTTGTCATGCAGTGTAAAGGTAAATCCTAGCCCCTGACTCCGCCTTGTTATGCAGTGTAAAAGTAAATCCTAGTCCTCAACTCCGCCTTGTATAGCAGTGTAAAGGTAAATCCTGGTCCCTGGCTCCACATTTTTTATACATGAACTGAGCTCACATTGAGCGGACTGGTGGGATTTTCCATACCTTTCCAGGACTTCATACTCATCTTCAGCCTTGTACAGCGCAGACAGTCTGGCTTCCATCAGGATATAGACATTTCCATTGGATTTATCTGCAAACAGTAATAGAAGAGTTAATCTCTTCTCCGGGGTGAAGGAGGCCTCCATGAACCCAGACAGAATATTTCGGACCCCACTCACCTCTCAGCTTTATGTAGATGAGTTCTGGATTGACGCACAGTGCCAAGTTGCTGGGCAGAGTCCACGGCGTGGTTGTCCAAGCTACCAGTGACACCTTGGGCTCATCCAGTAAGGGAAAGGTGACAATGACAGAGGGATCCTGGACATCCTGAGATATAAACACAAAGAGGACCCTTCAGTTATCTGAACGTGTGCATCCCATTGGGACAGAGCGCCATCATCAGGGGACGTACCTTGTAGTTCTGGTGCGATTCGAAGTTGGACAGCGGCGTGTTACAGGCGGTGGAGAACGGCATTACTTTAACCCCGCGGTACACAAATCCCTTTTCATACAGCTGCTTGAAGACCCACCTGATAAGAAGAAGAGGAGAATAGTGGAGCTCAGCAGAGGAATCCACCAAAGGCTTACATAAAATGACAGGAGGTGCAGGGAGTTGGTGAAAATTTTATAACATTTTTTTTTTTTTTTAATCAAATTGTTTTTAGAATTTAAAACACAGTTCTCATAAAACAAAACCAATACAACCCATGCATCCCTTTTATTCCCACCTCACACCCACAGAGCAAAGGCCTCTGAGTCAGGCATCAGCCAAGTACTATCTAGCCCTATCATTATGTCTGCTGTGTAGATTACCCAAACCGCACAACTTGTTTCACAATTTCCCCAAATTTCCTCAAAATTTCGCAATTTTCAGAAGAAGAGCGAGAGGAGAAGAAGAAGAGCGAGAGGAGAAGAAGAAGAGCGAGCCTGAGCGAGAGGAGAAGAAGAAGAGCGAGCCTGAGCGAGGGGAGAAGAAGAAGAGCGAGCCTGAGCGAGAGGAGAAGAAGAAGAGCGAGCCTGAGCGAGTGAGAGGAGAAGAGCGAGAAGAAGAGCAGGAGGAGAAGAAGAGCGAGAGGAGAAGAAGAGCGAGAGGAGAAGAAGAGCGAGAGGAGAAGAAGAGCGAGAGGAGAAGAAGAGCGAGAGGAGAAGAAGAGCGAGAGGAGAAGAAGAGCGAGAGGAGAAGAAGAGCGAGAGGAGAAGAAGAAGAGCGAGCCTGAGCGAGTGAGAGGAGAAGAGCGAGAAGAAGAGCAGGAGGAGAAGAAGAGCGAGAGGAGAAGAAGAGCGAGAGGAGAAGAAGAGCGAGAGGAGAAGCAGAGCGAGAGGAGAAGCAGAGCGAGAGGAGAAGAAGAGCGAGAGGAGAAGAAGAGCGAGAGGAGAAGAAGAGCGAGAGGAGAAGAAGAACGAGAGGAGGAGAAGAAGAGCGCAAGGAGAAGAAGAGCGCGAGGAGAAGAAGAGCGCGAGGAGAAGAAGAGCGCGAGGAGAAGAAGAGCGCGAGGAGAAGAAGAGCGCGAGGAGAAGAAGAGCGAACCTGAGCGAGAGGAGAAGAAGAGCGAGAGGAGGAGAAGAAGAGCGCGAGGAGAAGAAGAGCGCGAGGAGAAGAAGAGCGCGAGGAGAAGAAGAGCGCGAGGAGAAGAAGAGCGCGAGGAGAAGAAGAGCGCGAGGAGAGGAAGAGCGCGAGGGCTGAAGAAGAGCGAGAGGAGAAGAAGAGCGAACCTGAGCGAGAGAAGAAGAAGAGCGAGAGGAGGAGGAGAAGAGCGCGAGGAGAAGAAGAGCGCGAGGAGAAGAAGAGCGCAAGGGCTGAAGAAGAGCGAGAGGAGAAGAAGAGCGAGAGGAGAAGAAGAGCGAGAGGAGAAGAAGAAGAGCGAGCCTGAGCGAGTGAGAGGAGAAGAGCGAGAAGAAGAGCGAGAGGAGAAGAAGAGCGAGAGGAGAAGAAGAGCGAGAGGAGAAGAAGAGCGAGAGGAGAAGAAGAGCGAGAGGAGAAGAAGAGCGAGATGAGAAGAAGAGCGAGATGAGAAGAAGAGCGAGAGGAGGAGAAGAGCGCGAGGAGGAGAAGAAGAGCGCGAGAGGAGAAGAAGAGCGCGAGAGGAGAAGAAGAGCGCGAGAGCTGCGCGCGAGAAGAAGAGACGAGAGAGAGAGAGCGAAGAGCGAGAGGAGAGAAGAGCGCGAGGCTGAGAAGAGAGCGAGCGAGAGGAGAAGAAGAGCGAGAGGAGAAGAAGAGGGAGTCTGAGCAAGAGGAGAAGAAGAGCGAGAGGAGAAGAAGAGCGAACCTGAGCGAGAGGAGAAGAGCTGAGAAGAGAGCACGAGCTGAGAAGAGAGCGCGAGCTGAGAAGAGAGCGCGAGCTGAGAAGAGAGCGCGAGCTGAGAAGAGAGCGAGAGCTGGGAAGAGAGCGAGAGCTGAGAGGAGAGCGAGAGCTGAGAAGAGAGCGCGAGCGAGAGCTGAGAAGAGAGCGCGAGCGAGAGCTGAGAAGAGAGCGCGAGCGAGAGCTGAGAAGAGAGCGCGAGCGAGAGCTGAGAAGAGAGCGCGAGCGAGAGCTGAGAAGAGAGCGAGCGAGAGCTGAGAAGAGAGCGAGGGAGAGCTGAGAAGAGAGCGAGGGAGAGAGGTTAAGAGAGCAAGAAAGGGAAAGTATTGGAGACACTCCTTTGTTTGTGTTGATGAGGATGAAAAGATTAGAAGAGACCCCAGTATTAGCAGTCATTGGCACAGGTCCTTCCTCACTCACTGCTGATGTATATAGAAACCAGTGATGGCCTCCTATCCTATCCAAGACAAAACAATAATAATTGAGGAGATGAGGGCGGTTCGGTGCCGGGAGACGGCGCAGGTTTGGTGTAAATGCAGGTCCGGGTTCCAGTCCTCAATGACACTCCTGGGTCACCGTGTCCTCCATCCTGGAAGCAGCACCACACCTAGACAGTGACGTGCCACAAACTATAACAATCGACATGCCAGCTCACCGAAGCAACGACAATTACAAAATTATAATCTGGTTTCTGATTGGACGCTCACTTAGCACCGCCTTGCTAAACAGGCCTATCGATGTTCTCTAGAGGGGGGAAGAATTCAGATTAATTTACAGAAAGGAGGGTCATCCCAGACATTACCATACGGTCTCCATGAACCAGGGGTACAAGGTCTTGTAGTCATTCCTGAAGTCGATCCATCGGCCCAGCCGGGTGACGCTGACCTGTTTGAGGGGGGGAGGGGAGGAGAAGAGGTCAATAAACAAAGAACATTCTGACTTCTTAGTACCCCCCAGTGACCCTTCACTTTACCTCCCAGTCCTGAGAGTATCTCATCACAATCCCCCGGCACTGCTTGTTGTACTCGGCGATCCCCATCTTGGCAACATCTTCAGGCCCTTTGATGCCCAGGGTCTTGTCGATCTCATATTCCTGATGGAGGAGATGAAGTACAAATCATAAATGGATCAGGACTGGTAAAGGAACTTTAGAGCCTTTTCTATAGGGACTTCCTCCAGAGACTCGCTTCAACATGCAACTGTACAGCGCCATCTTGTGGCAGAACTGGAGACTCACCTCGGTAGTGAACACGCACTTCACTTTTTTACACATTTTCAGTTCAAGCAAAGTGGAGCAATAAATATCTGGCAAAGGTTCCAAACTTCCCCTTCTACAACTATTATGATAATGAGGGAAATCAAATGGAAAGCATACTGGAGGCTTGTTCTATTAAGTTACACAAAGAGGAGGAGGAAACGGGCTGGCACTACAATGTTACATGAGGAGTAGGAGGAAGAACATGGAGCTACAATGTTACACGAGGAGGAGGTAGAGGTTGGAGCTACAAAAGCAGGAGGAGGAAGAAACTGGAGCTACAATGTTACACGAGGAGGAGGTGGTAGAGACTGGAGCTACAATGTTACACGAGGAGGAGGAGGAGGTAGAGGCTGGAGCTACAATGTTACACGAGGAGGAGGTGGTAGAGGCTGGAGCTACGGTGTTAGGCGAGGAGGAGGTGGTAGAGGCTGGAGCTACAGTGTTAGGCGAGGAGGAAAAGGAAGAAACTGGAGCTACAATGTTACACAAGGAGGCGGCGGCAGAGGCTGGAGCTACAACGTTACACAAGGAATAGGAGGAAGAAACTACACGAGTAGGCAGCAGCAGAGGCTGGAGGAAGAAACTGGAGCTACAGTGTTACACAAGGAGGAGGTAGAGGCTGGAGCTACAATGTTACACAAGAAAGAGAAGAAGGAGGAGGAGGAAGCGGCAGAGACTGGAGCTACAATGTTACATGAGGAGGCGGCAGCAGAGGCTGGCACAACAATGCTACACAAGAAGTAGTTGTTAGAGACTGGCACTACAATGTTACACGAGGAGGTGGTGGTAGAGGCTGGAGCTACAATGTTACACGAGGAGGAGGTGGTAGAGGCTGGCACTACAATGTTACACAAGGAGGAAGCAGCAGAAACTGGCACTACAGTGTTACACGAGGAGGAGTTGGTAAAGGCTGGCACTACAATGTTACACAAGGAGGAGGTGGTAGAGGCTGGAGCTACAATGTTACATGAGGAGTTGGTAGAGGCTGGCAATACAATGTTACACGAGAAGGAGGTGGTAGAGGCTGGCACTACAATGTTACACGAGGAGGAGGTGGTAGAGGCTGGCACTACAATGTTACACAAGGAGGAAGCAGCAGAAACTGGCACTACAGTGTTACACGAGGAGGAGTTGGTAGAGGCTGGCACTACAATGTTACACAAGGAGGAGGTGGTAGAGGCTGGAGCTACAATGTTACATGAGGAGTTGGTAGAGGCTGGCAATACAATGTTACACGAGAAGGAGGTGGTAGAGGCTGGCACTACAATGTTACACGAGGAGGAGGTGGTAGAGGCTGGCACTACAATGTTACACGGGGAGGAGTTGGTAGAGGCTGGCACTACAATGTTACACGGGGAGGAGTTGGTAGAGGCTGGCACTACAATGTTACACAGGGAGGAGGTGGTAGAGGCTGGCACTACAATGTTACACGAGGAGGAGGTGGTAGAGGCTGGCACTACAATGTTACATGGGGAGAAATTGGTAGAGGCTGGCACTACAATGTTACACGAGGAGGAGGTGGTAGAGGCTGGCACTACAATGTTACATGGGGAGAAATTGGTAGAGGCTGGCACTACAATGTTACACGAGGAGGAGGTGGTAGAGGCTGGCACTACAATGTTACACGAGGAGTTGGTAGAGGCTGGCACTACAATGTTACACGAGAAGGAGGTGGTAGAGGCTGGCACTACAATGTTACACGAGAAGGAGGTGGTAGAGGCTGGCACTACAATGTTACACGAGGAGGAGTTGGTAGAGGCTGGCACTACAATGTTACACGAGAAGGAGGTGGTAGAGGCTGGCACTACAATGTTACACGAGAAGGAGGTGGTAGAGGCTGGCACTACAATGTTACACGAGGAGGAGTTGGTAGAGGCTGGCACTACAATGTTACACGAGAAGGAGGTGGTAGAGGCTGGAGCTACAATGTTACTGATGCTTCGTTGATCTGAGCCGTACATCATGGCTCCCACCTCGCCTCCATTCTTTTCTCCCAGAATCCTCAGTGATAAGTAGAAGGTTGATTTTAGGAGGACAACTTACCACTGGCAGGCCGTGACAGTCCCAGCCGAAGCGTCGCTCCACGTAGAACCCACTCTGGTGAGCAAACCTTGTGACAATGTCCTTTATAGTGCCGGCCAGAATATGGCCGTAGTGTGGAAGTCCGGTGGCAAACGGCGGCCCATCGTAGAAGGTGTATCTGTGGGCGGGAGAATGAAGATTTAGATCTTCCCACAGAACTCTGTACTACAGATCCATAGACAAGGTCTTAGCCAATAAGGGACCACCACATGCCCTCCCGTCCGGGTTCATGTCACTGTGACCGGGCTATGGGGACAGCACAGACACGTCATACCCCATGCTAATATCACAGTATTAATGTGCGCCCTTCATCATACGCTGAAGTGCAGTAACATCATACAGATCCAGCAACCACAGGGCATTATACATGGTGGAGTTGCGCTAAAAATAAAAATAAAAAGCAAAAATAATGGGTGATGGCCAAATGGTTATTATACCATGTGCAAAAAAAGATATTATGTGAATCTAAAGTCCAGGTGTACTCAAAAGATTACTAAAAATCAAAAGAGTATAGGTGAAAAACCAAAAAAACGTTAAGAGTGTCCTTGATGGGCAGTTGTGTGAAAGAAAGATGTTTAGTCCGCAATAAAACTGTAAGAGTGATAAACAATGGAGGCTTACCAGAAGGCAAGCATAACGTGCTTGCGGCTACAACCCAGCCAGGGCCTTTAGGAGTCCACAGTAGGTTGATACAGCAGGAAAAAGGGTTGAGAGGTTGTGGGTAGCTCCAGGTGTATCAGCAGTTGATTGCCAAAAGAAGTTATTAAATAAACATAGTGAAGTACGTCAAACCAGCACATTAAAAAGCAATAATTAAAAAAATATAAAGATGTCCTAAATAGTGACTTGAATTAACACCACCACCGTGTCACCAAATAAATTGAAGGCTTACCAGAAGCCAGATAAGTACCGCATAGGAGAGAAAGCCTTGATTCAAAAGGTGACGTGCTGACGTTCTAGTGACGAGACGTTCCGAGAGACACGGGCGTTCGTGTAAGCCGGCCGGCTGCTATATTTCCATGTTTTAATTCTTTTTGCCACATGTAAGTGCAATCTTATTAAATCTTGAAGACTGTTTAAAGCGGAAGTTCACCCTAAATATAAGATCTCCCATGCGATCCAGCATACTGGCGTCAGCGCCAGTATGCTGGGTTTTTTTTTTTTTTAATAGCACACTTACTGTATTATTGTGGAATTCCTTTTTTGTCCCCCGCGGTGGACGGCTGTAGTATAGCGCGTCACATCTTCCTAAAATACCCGATATGGACTCGGGTAATCTCGGCGAAAATGCGGCGCCTGCGCACAGACCTAGGAGCTGACTGCGCAGGCGCCGTATTTCTCCGAGTCCTATTTCGGAGGGCGTGACGCGCCATAGCCGTAGGACTCGGAGAAATACGGCGCCTGCGCAGTCAGCTCCTAGGTCTGTGCGCAGGCGCCGCATTTTCGCCGAGATTACCCGAGTCCATATCGGGTATTTTAGGAAGATGTGACGCGCTATACTGGCGCCGTCCACCACGGGGGACAGAAAAGGAATTCCACTATAATACAGTAAGTGTGCGATAAAAAAAAAAAAACCAGCATACTGGCGCTGACGCCAGTATGCTGGATCGCATGGGAGATCTTATGTTTAGGGTGAAATACCGCTTTAAGCTTACTTCACTATGTGGGCTATTTATTTATTTTCGGGGCACTGCTGACATCCGGAAGATCTACAATACACCCTGACATCAGCTGCTCCACTGCTATTTTTGAATCAAGGCTTTCTCTCCTATGCGGTACTTATCTGGCTTCTGGTAAGCCTTCAATTTATTTGGTGACACGGTGGTGGTGTTAATTCAAGTCACTATTTAGGACATCTTTATATTTTTTTAATTATTGCTTTTTAATGTGCTGGTTTGACGTACTTCACTATGTTTATTTAATAACTTCTTTTGGCAATCAACTGCTGATACACCTGGAGCTACCCACAACCTCAACCCTTTTTCCTGCTGTATCAACCTACTGTGGACTCCTAAAGGCCCTGGCTGGGTTGTAGCCGCAAGCACGTTATGCTTGCCTTCTGGTAAGCCTCCATTGTTTATCACTCTTACAGTTTTATAGTGGACTAAACATCTTTCTTTCACACAACTGCCCATCAAGGACACTCTTAACGTTTTTTTGGTTTTTCACCTATACTCTTTTGATTTTTAGTAATCTTTTGAGTACACCTGGACTTTAGATTCACATAATATCTTTTTTTGCACATGGTATAATAACCATTTGGCCATCACCCATTATTTTTGCTTCTTCTTTTTATTTTTAGCGCAACTTCACCTCTCGTTCTTGTATTATTTAGTGTGTGTGTAACACCTAGTGGTTGCTGCTTGTAATTATTGTCATTTTTGTATGTTAAGCGCGGTAATTTCCTTGATATATCATTATACATGGTGGCCAAGTGCCAGGGCACCCAGAAATCACATGGGAAACCCCATAGGCCCCACAATACATGGTCTCACCTGGGTGTATTATTGTGTGGGCGGAGCAGCCATGGTGTCACCGGGGTTTATTATTGTGTGGGCGGAGCAGCCATGGTCTCACCTGGGTTTATTATTGTGTGGGCGGAGCAGCCATGATCTCACCTGGGTTTATTATTGTGTGGGCGGAGCAGCCATGGTCTCACCTGGGTTTATTATTGTGTGGGCGGAGCAGCCATGGTCTTACCTGGGTTTATTATTGTGTGGGCAGAGCAGCCATGATCTCACCTGGGTTTATTATTGTGTGGGCGGAGCAGCCATGGTGTCACCGGGGTGTATTATTGTGTGGGCGGAGCAGCCATGGTGTCACCGGGGTTTATTATTGTGTGGGCGGAGCAGCCATGGTCTCACCTGGGTTTATTATTGTGTGGGCGGAGCAGCCATGGTCTCACCTGGGTTTATTATTGTGTGGGCGGAGCTGCCATGGTCTCACCTGGGTTTATTATTGTGTGGGCGGAGCAGCCATGGTCTCACCTGGGTGTATTATTGTGTGGGCGGAGCAGCCATGGTCTTACCTGGGTTTATTATTATTATGTGGGCGGAGCAGCCATGGTCCCACCTGGGTTTATTATGTGGGCGGAGCAGCCATGGTCTCACCTGGGTTTATTGTGTGGGCGGAGCAGCCATGGTCTCATCTGGGTTTATTATTATGTGGGCGGAGCAGCCATGGTCTCATCTGGGTTTATTATTGTGGGGGCGGAGCAGCCATGGTCTCACCTCGGTTTATTATTGTGTGGGCGGAGCTGCCATGGTCTCACCGGGGTTTATTATTGTGTGGGCGGAGCAGCCATGGTCTCACCTGGGTTTATTATTGTGTGGGCGGAGCAGCAATGGCCTCACCTGGGTGTATTATTGTGGGGGCGGAGCAGCCATGGTCTCACCTGGGTTTATTATTATTGTGTGGGCGGAGCAGCCATGGTCTCACCTGGGTTTATTATGTGGGCGGAGCTGCCATGGTCTCACCTGGGTTTATTATTGTGTGGGCGGAGCTGCCATGGTCTCATCTGGGTTTATTATTGTGGGGGCGGAGCAGCCATGGTCTCACCTGGGTTTATTATTGTGTGGGCGGAGCTGCCATGGTCTCACCTGGGTTTATTATTGTGTGGGCGGAGCTGCCATGGTCTCACCTGGGTTTATTATTATGTGGGCGGAGCAGCCATGGTCTCACCTGGGTTTATTCTTGGATTGTTTTAGACACTCCTGGAAACAGTCCAGAGATTTCCACAGCTCCAGAATCTTCTCCTCCTCAGCCGGGAAATTGATTGTCTCTGGAACTTGATCCATTGTGGAGCCTGCATGAGGAACACAGGAGTCACACCTGAGAAGGATCCCCTCCCCCGTGGTACAGCACGGCCACCAATCGCTGACCACTACAACACTTTTCTGTCCACCCCCCCAACGGCAAAAAGAAAATGGTGGGTGGGGGATCGGCCCCTATATTACATCTTAGGGGGTTTTAGGGATTGTGGGAGGAGTGAAGCATTTGGGGGAGACACTAGGGCTGCCCAGTGGGGGGTCTATGGGACTTGCACTGTATTGTAATTTTCAGTCCAATTTAAGGAATACATTTATTTTGGTATGCGCCCCCCCAGGTGCAGTATCCTTTTTGCTGTATGTATTTCGGTTGCCCCCCAATATAGAGTATTGCCACCAATAGAGATACCCCTCCCGGGATATTATATACCCCTTACACGGTATATAATATCTCATAATGGGGGGGGGGGTATTCCTTACATTAGTGGAACACGTCATATAGGGGTATTCAGGAGTGGGGGATACGATGCTTCATACTGAAGGGGGGGGGCACATATGCAGATGCTAGGGAGGGGGTTGTGGCATACGGTGTTGATACAAGATTTGGGGGGGGGGGGGTATATTGGAATACATAGGGGGAGGAGTTGGGACATATAGGGGGAGGGGGTAAGACATGGGGGGTCTATGGGGTGTACAGGGGACATGTTGGGGTCTGTGGGGTGTACGGGGGGACACAGGGTCTGTGGGGTGTACGAGGGGACACAGGGTCTGTGGGGTGTACAGGGGGAACAGGGTCTGTGGGGTGTTTGGTGGGGACACAGGGTCTGTGGGGTGTACAGGGGGACACAGGGTCTGTGGGGTGTTTGGTGGGGACACAGGGTCTGTGGGGTGTGCGGGGAGACACAGGGTCTGTGGGGTGTACGGGGGACACGGGGGTCTGTGGGGGGATACGGGGGTCTGTGGGGTGTTTGGTGGGGACACGGAGGTCTGTGGGGGACACATTGGGGGTCTGTTGGGTTATGGGGGACACGTTGGGGTCTGTGGGGTGTACGGGGGGACACAGGGTCTGTGGGGTGTACGAGGGGACACAGGGTCTGTGGGGTGTACGGGGGGACACAGGGTCTGTGGGGACACAGGGTCTGTGGGGTGTGCGGGGAGACACAGGGTCTGTGGGGTGTACAGGGGGACACAGGGTCTGTGGGGTGTTTGGTGGGGACACAGGGTGTGTGGGGTGTGCGGGGAGACACAGGGTCTGTGGGGTGTACGGGGGGACACGGGGGTCTGTGGGGTGTACGGGGGGATACGGGGGTCTGTGGGGTGTTTGGTGGGGACACGGAGGTCTGTGGGGGACACATTGGGGGTCTGTTGGGTTATGGGGGACACGTTGGGGTCTATGGGGTGTATGGAGAGACATGGGGTCTGTGGGGGACACATTGGGGGTCTGTGGGGTGTATGGGGGACACATTGGGGTGTACTGGGGACATATTGGGGGGTTAATGGGCCATACAGGAGACATATTAGGGGGGTCTGTGGGGTGTACAGGGGACATATGGGGTCTGCGGGGTGTATGGATGACACATTGGGGGTGTAAAGGGGACATATTGGAGTCTATGGGGGACACATTGAGGGTCTGTGGGGTGTATGGGGGACATATTGGGGTCTATGGGGGACACATTGGGGTGCATGGGATAGCCTGACACTCGGGGTGTGTCCCGGAGGTGAAGCCCCGCCCCTACCCCCCCATGTCACCCTCTTCGGGCTCAGCTCTCACCCGTACACCCGGCTCTCTGATGCAATGACAAGAAAGCGTGAGCGGAAGAGGAAATAGCTGAGAGCAAAACCTCCCGGGATGTCCCGCCTCCTCCGACCCCTAGAAGGCGATGGGCGGGGCTCTGTGTGCCAGGTTGGGTGTAGAAAGATGGCGACGGGTGTACAACGGAGCGGATCTTGTTCAATGTTTCATCAGATATGGCGACCCATCAGAATATGTAACGGAAGTAACGTTCCGTCGACGCCATCTTGCTACACCCTGCTCTCGTCCATATTAATGATACACTGAGAAGCTGGGAGCGGACATCTTGTTACACCCACTGGAGTTTTTCATTTTCAGCTATTTTTAAATGTAAAGTGACTTTATATAATGAAATACAGGACATAGAACTCCGTTTGACTGGTTAGATGTTGAACTATAAAAGCAGCGGCAAGCCTGCTTATCTCACAGGTTTGCTAATCTGACAGAAGTGGGTTCTGCTTTTAAAATTCAACATGTAACCAGTCACACAGAGTTCTAAGTCCTGTATTTCACTATATAAAGTCACTTTACTGTAAAAAAAAATAAGTGTAAAATGCAAAACTCTGGTGGGTGTAACAAGATGTCCGCTTTCCCCCTTCTCAGTGTATCCTTACTATGGAGGCGTGCGGGGTGTAGCAAGATGGCGGCGATGAAACGTCACTCCTGTTACACATTCTGACGGGTCGCCTAATCTGACAAAACACCTGCATCATCTACCCGCAGCTGGTCAACTCCTTCCTGTGTCATGACCTAAAGTCTGTCCAGGAAGTAAGGCAGAAGTAATGGAGAAGTGTTTTTAAACAGCTAAGAATAGAGTGAGGTAAAAAAAAAATGGAAAGCTGTTTTATTTTTGCAAAATAAGTACATTAATGCTATATTGGTACATGGGGGGGGGGGGGGGGGGGGGGGCTAGAATTTAGAAATAAAAAAGGTGAACTTAGCCTTTAAACTAGGGTGACCAGACATCCCCAGTTTAAGGGGACAGTCCCCTGATTGAGGACACTGTCCCCGGACCAAGTCTGTCCCTGGATTTGTCCCCAGATTGGATTTAATAGGGGGCAGGGACAATTTCAAAGACAGCCAGTGCAGAATAAAAAAAATAAAAAAAATAGAATTACACCCCCGCGCGCTCCACCGTGCCTACTACCAGGGGGGGGGGGGGTATATTTTTCCCATTATCTGTGCCCCCTTCTGATGATCATGTGCTGGTCGGAGTGGAGCGAATATTTCTTCAGTTTCGGGCGCATGCCCATTCAGTTCCACTCGCATGTTCTTCTGCCTTGGCTCAAATTCTGGTCAGCCACCGCCTATCTCCTTGCCTTCCCTCTAGGAGTGATCTTCCTCCGCTCCCCACCCAGTAGTAGCCGGGGCCTGAAGAGTAAGACTTATGAGGCTGTGAGGCGGGCGGCGACGGGCAGAGTGTCGCTGATTGTTGCCATTACTAGTAGAGAAAAAATATGTCCCCGGATTTCATTTTAAAAATCTGGTCACCTTACTTTAAACGCCTCATGCTTAGAAGCTCCTGTGTGCTGAGGGATATATTTGGCGCCCTGAAGGTAGCATGTGTTGTGTACAGCTTCTGATACAAGTGTAGCCGTGACCCCGTAGGGGTTGCTGAATGTGGTGGTTCACCTGCCCAGCCAGACATCCATCTCTCAGTCACTCAGAGATATGGAACAGGCCATAGCTTTGTTTTATTTTTGTATTTGAGGGGATTAAACCTGGATGGGAAATTGGGAATTATAGGATGGCCAGGAATATTCATTGCAAACTTGCTTGGGACCTCTATATACACTCCAGTATTTACACTCCAATCTTCTCTCCAGCACAAACACTTGCTGCCCACCGTTACTCCACCAGCACTTCCCTTGCTGCAGACTGTTATTCCTCCAGACTAGCTAGCACCGATGGGTAGGCCGCACACTACTTCAGCCAGGCCTCAATGAATTGCCTTTTGCGGGCAGGGACCTTGGTCCCCTGTGGTGTAGAAATAGTTCAGGTGCTAACTGTCCTTTATTCAGCTACCACTCCCTCTCTTCAGGCCCTGCCAGCCAGACCTCTTTCCACTGCCCTTCCCACAGTCCTCTCTTCTGGTTTTGCACCCATCTCATACTGCAATCTCCTAGTTCTCCCACTCACCAGCCCTCCTGGCTGTGACCAGTTGCCCTCCCTGGAGACTCTCAGCAGTTTTCTCTCCCGCTGTATTCTCCTTGCTCTGTCATGTGCCTCTCCTTCCAGAATCTCTTTACTCCTGGATGCACCCGAGCCCCAGCCCAGGGTCTCTCCCCCTCTCCAGACTGGGGAGAAAGACTGGGGCCCCCACTGACAGAGAAAGACTGGGGCCCCCCCTGACAGCCTCCACACTCTCTCACTCCAGCTCTTCCACCCGACAACCCCTCCCCAGTTGGGCTGAGCCCAGGTCTTTAAGGAGGCCTGCCCCCTGCCAATCCAGTTTGTGGATTGGTCAGGGCTCCCCAAAACACACCAGGCAACTCCACCTCTCCTCTCCTCCTCTCTTTCCAGATCTTTTTTTACAAGCTCTAGAAAGAAGAGGTCTCAGTGATGCTGTCTGTCAGTCACCAGCTGCTACCCTGAGCCACTCCCAGCCCAGAAGAAAAACGAACAGGCCTAGCCACCAGCTAGGCCTGCCTAAATTTTAGAAAATCCTCACTCTAGCACCTACCTAACTAGAGGGTGCTACCCAAGTGAATGGCTGTAAGCGGCATGTTTAGGTAGATCCGATGGTTTCTGCATGGGGCATTTGCCCATCCATGTGCGTGCAGTGCTTCTGCCTGGTTATGCCCCTTTTGTTTTTGGGTAGTAGCGCCGTACATGCATGCATGTGTAAATACCCATGCAGAAGCCATTGGCCACCTTTGGCTGGGCTGAGCATGGCCACTTACAGCCATTCACTTGTATTGGCAGCTGTACATGGCACGTGAGGCCCCATGGGTGCAAGAAAGCCCCGGGTAGTAAATAAAATACCATTATCACTTATTTTCAGACACTTCCTGTCTACATGTATCCTCTCCAGCATTGGCTGCACATCATCGCTCTAAACCGGCTTTCTATGCAATGTGTGCTGGCAAGACCGCTTAAAGTTTCAATTAGGAGGTGCAGGTGACCCGGTGACAATCCAGGAGAACAATTAAGAGTTATAGGCCCAGATTCACAGAGAGTTGGGCGCACATTACGCCGCTGTAGCGCAAACGCTGTGCGCTACGCCGACGCAGCACGGAGAGGCAAGCACTGCATTCAGCAAGCTATTGCTCCCAACGCTGCGTCGGCGTGGCGTAACGTAGCCGTGACATGAACGCATGAAACCGCCCCCTTATGCGCATGCTCACAACCACTTCGGCACAACTGCCTAAGCTACGCCGGATCACCACGTACGCCGTGAACGTAACGTACGCCCAATACGCCGGCCTGTGTTCTCAGGTGCAGACCTTTGCATGTCTATCGCCGGGTTGCGCCTCATCTATGTGGAATAACTTTACGCCGGACGTAAAACTTACACGCACCTTGCGTAGCATGCGCCGGG
Source organism: Rana kukunoris (assembly GCA_029574335.1). NCBI lineage: Eukaryota > Metazoa > Chordata > Amphibia > Anura > Ranidae > Rana > Rana kukunoris. The sequence goes on along the minus strand of CM056055.1, from coordinate 18,951,327 downwards.
CGCACGTACGTTTGTGAATCGCCGTATTTCCCTCATTTGCATGTTTGAATGCCTAATCAATGGAAGCAGCAACGTGCGTGCAGACAAAAAGTGCGCCCACGCTACGCCGGCGTAGGGTGGCCAGGTTTAGGGCGTATATTGGTTTGTGGGTCCGCCGCACAGATACGCCGACGCCCATTTGCAATTACCGGCGCAAATTTCCACTTGCGTCAGCGTAAGTGCTTTGTGAATCTGGGCCATGCCCTATAGGGGCCTGCTTCATTTGTTTTTTATTTTTTGTTTACTATTATCTAATCCTCCTGTAGGTGGCAGTATAACTCAGCTGTCCAAGAATCCTGCGCCCCAGAATTGCCTAAGGCCCCATACACACGATCGGATATATCCGATGAAAACGGTCCGCGGACCATTTCCATCGGATATGTCCGATCGGGAGTTTGATCCGATGGCGTGTACACACCATCGGATCAAATTCCCCGCCGCCGGACAGCGCGGTGACGTAGTGGTGACGCGGCGGTGACGTTGCCCCCGCCGCGCCACCGCCACGTCACCGCACCAGGAAGTAAAACACTTCCGCGCATGCGCCGAATCCATTCGGCAGCGGCGCGGCGGTGGTGGGAGCCGACATGTCTGCTGGTAAGTGTACTAACCAGCAGACATGTCGGGCGGACAGATTCCCACCGGATAGATTTCAAAGCTTGCTTTGAAATCTGTCGGGTGGAGAAATCTGTCCGCTAGCCCATACACACGAGCGGAGATGTCTGCTGAAACGGTCCATCGGACCGTTTTCAGCGGACATATCCCCTCGTGTGTACGAGGCCTTAGAGAATGTTGTGTTTGGATGCTCAAAAATACTTTTTAACCTCTTGACCTCTCGAAGGTTTTACCCCCTTCATGATCAGGGCATTTTTTGCTATTCAGCGCTGCTATACTTTAACCACTTCACCCCCAGAAGGTTTTACCCCTCTTTCTGATCAGGCCATTGTTTATGATACGGCACTGCGTTACCTTAACTGACAATTGCGCAGTCGTGTAACGCTGTACCCGAATAAAATGTATGTAATTTTTTTCCCACAAATAGAGATTTCTTTTGGTTGTATTTGATCACCTTTGCGGTTTTTATTTATTGCACGATAAACAAAAAAATACCGACAATTTTGAAAAAATAAACAATATTTTTTACTTTCTGCTATAAATCACATCCAATAATTTTTTTTTAAAAAGCTAATTTATTAATCAGTTTAGGCCAATATGTATTCTGCTACATATTTTTGTTAAAAAACATCACAATAAGTGTAAATTGATTGGTTTGCGCAAAAGTTATAGCGTCTACAAAATAGGGGATATATCAGTGGCATTGCGTCCATAAGGGGTGCCGCCCCCTTTCTCCTGGCACCGCACTAGCACCATAGATAGATTTATGCATTACATGAATCTATCTATGGTCGCCGCTGACACCCCCTATTCAAGTGTTGGGCTCCCTTTCTGGCGCTGGGCACCTGAATTACAGCGGAGTTTTTTTTTTAAGCACCTGATTAGAGCCGTAGGCTCTAATAGGTGTCCAAAAAGGTAAACAGCGGGCGCCATGCTGTGAGCTGGCTGTTTACTCAGCGTTGTGTTAGGAAAGCGAAGGAATTCGCTTTGCCAACACTGAACCGCCTCTCAGCCAATCAGGTGCTCGGGTCTGTTACCCTTCACCTGATTGGCTGAAACGACAGGTGATGTTATTGGACTCCTGATAGAAAGGATGGGAGAAGACATCGAGGACACCACCGTGACCCGCTGCGGGACAGGTAAGTGCCGGGCGATGCACACTGGCAGCAATTGATGGGCATAGTAGTGGCAATTGATGGGCACACTGGCTGCAATTGATGGGCACACTGGCAGCAATTGATGGGTACAGGGGCTGCGTTTGATGGGTACAGTGGCTGTGTTTGATGGGCACAGAGACTGGGTTTACCCGCTTCCTGTTCAGGCCATTTTTTGCGATACGGCACTGCGTTACTTTAACTGACAATTGTGCACGGTCAAATGACGGAGGGGACGGTGCGGCTCTCGTTCTCCAGCAATCAGTGCCCACAAGTGCCACCAATCAGTGCCCATTAGTGATGCCAGTCAGTGCTGACTATCAGTACGATCTATTAGTGCTGCCTACCAATGCCCATCAGTGCCACCCATCAATGGCCATCAGTGCCACCTATCAGTGCTCATCAGTGCCACATATCAGTGCCACCTCATGAGTGCAGCTCATCAGTGCCCATCAGTGAAGGAGAAAAATTACTTATTTACAAAACTTACTGACAGAAACTAAGAAAAACATTTTTTGCTTTACTAAAAAATAAAAAACCCAGCAGTGATTAAATTCCACTAAAAGAAAGCTCTATTTGTGTGAAGTAAATTATAAAAAATAAAAAAAAATCACATGGGTACAGTGTAGCATGACCGCGCAATTTTCATTCAAAGTGTGACAGCGCTGAAAGCTGAAAATTGGCCTGGGCAGAAAAGGCATGAAATTTCCCATTAGGCAAGTGACTAATGACGCTGGCTGGGAGCGGCAATCAAGGGGTTAATTGTGTGCTTAAGGGGTTGTAAAGGTATAATTTTCTCCCCCTAAATAGCTTCCTTTCCCTTAGTGCAGTCCTCCTTCACTTACCTCATCCTTCCATTTTGCTTTTAAATGTCCTTATTTCTTCTGAGAAATCCTCACTTCCTGTTCTTCTGTCTGTAACTCCACACCGCAATGCGAGGCTTTCTCCCTGGTGTGGAGTGTCGTGCTCGCCCCCTCCCTTGGACTACAGGAGAGTCAGGACCCCCACTAACACACAGCTCCTTTCTCTACCTGCAACGTAGAGAGCATCCTGACTCTCCAGTAGTCCAAGGGAGGGGGCGAGCACGACACTCCAGAGCAGTTGTCTTTTTTCCGCCATAACCTAGCACCGCCTGTACTTTTTTTCTGTATTTATTTTACATATAGTTTGGGGTTTTTTCGAAAATTGCATTTGACAGCATGTAATTGTTGTTGTTGGAAGTTTGTGGCTAAAGGATGGAATAACTATCTGCATACATATTCCTGTCTGGAGCCAGAAAAGATTAAAAAATATCAAAAGATCAGAAAGATTTTTATTGTTTTATTGAAAATCCAAGAAATCAGACTATGCAGGCAGAAAAGGTAAAACTAGCGCCCTCTGTTGGTTACCGTGGCCCTTTTTAAAAGTAATGCCATCGTCCTCCAGCGGGGCGGCGCTATGGAGCAGGTAGAGAATTGCTATCGACTACGAAGATGAATTCAAAGTTTCCGTGCTGAATGATGAAATGATCGGTTGGATCAGGCACGAGTTCATTAGATATTATATGGACTGTGGATGAAATTCATTTCTAATGAGCAAAGCACACCAGAGGGCTATAAGTCAGCAAGGATACAGATTGGAAGGGGGGGGGGGGTAACAAAACGGGATAAAACTATTTATTTTTTCCTTCATTCACTATGGCCAATACTTCACAGATCCTGAAAATGGACGCGTGGGCCAGGCGGCTCCTCTACCGCGGGATTCCTCATTCTAGTGTGAGGCACTTTAGCTGGATGCCTTCCAAGGACAAGAATGAGATCACATCTGAGGGAAAGCGGGCTGGAAAGGTGAAATTCTCCCCGGAAGATAATTGGACGTTGATCTTGTCTTGGTCATACTTGAAGCAAATCTGGAAGAAAAAAGAGGAGGCGCGGTGTCAGCTTGGCCTTGGCGTGATGGACGATGAAAAGTAGAGGGGCACCGAAATGGAAATGTCAGAACCAAAACAAAACCCAAATAAAATAAAATGTCAGGCCGAAACCGAAAATGACTTTTCTTATATAATTGTATGTTAAAACACCACCCTCACAATCACCTCCTGCCAGCTCTTGCCACCATCACCTCCTGCCCCCACAATCACCTCCTGCCAGCTCTTGCCACCATCACCTCCTGCCCCCACCACCTCCTGCCAGCTCTTGCCACCATCACCTCCTGCCCCCACAATCACCTCCTGCCAGCTCTTGCCACCATCACCTCCTGCCCCCACAATCACCTCCTGACAGCTCTTGCCACCATCACCTCCTGCCCCCACAATCACCTCCTGCCACCACATCCCCCTGCTCTTGCCACCATCACCTCCTGCCACCACAATCACCTCCTGCCAGCTCTTGCCACCATCACCTCCTGCCCTCACAATCACCTCCTGCCAGCTCTTGCCACCATCACCTCCTGCCCCCACAATCACCTCCTGCCAGCTCTTGCCACCATCACCTCCTGCCCCCACAATCACCTCCTGCCAGCTCTTGCCACCATCACCTCCTGCCACCACAATCACCTCCTGCCAGCTCTTGCCACCATCACCTCCTGCCCCCACAATCACCTCCTGACAGCTCTTGCCACCATCACCTCCTGCCCCCACAATCACCTCCTGCCAGCTCTTGCCACCATCACCTCCTGCCCCCACAATCACGTCCTGCCAGCTCTTGCCACCATCACCACCCCACCATCCTGCCCCCCACAATCACCTCCTGACAGCTCTTGCCACCATCACCTCCTGCCCCCCACCACCTCCTGCCAGCTCTTGCCACCATCACCTCCTGCCCCCACAATCACCTCCTGCCAGCTCTTGCCACCATCACCTCCTGCCCCCACAATCACCTCCTGCCAGCTCTTGCCACCATCACCTCCTGCCCCCACAATCACCTCCTGCCAGCTCTTGCCACCATCACCTCCTGCCCCCACAATCACCTCCTGACAGCTCTTGCCACCATCACCTCCTGCCCCCACAATCACCTCCTGACAGCTCTTGCCACCATCACCTCCTGCCCCCACAATCACCTCCTGCCAGCTCTTGCCACCATCACCTCCTGCCCCCACAATCACCTCCTGCCAGCTCTTGCCACCATCACCTCCTGCCCCCACAATCACGTCCTGCCAGCTCTTGCCACCATCACCTCCTGCCCCCACAATCACCTCCTGACAGCTCTTGCCACCATCACCTCCTGCCCCCACCACCTCCTGCCAGCTCTTGCCACCATCACCTCCTGCCCCCACAATCACCTCCTGCCAGCTCTTGCCACATCATCCTGCCCCCACCTCCTGCCCCCACAATCCTGCCCCCACCTCCTGCCAGCTCTTGCCACCATCACCTCCTGCCCCCACACCTCCTGACAGCTCACCTCCTGCCAAAATCACCTCCTGCCAGCTCTTGCCACCATCACCTCCTGCCACCACAATCACCTCCTGACAGCTCTTGCCACCATCACCTCCTGCCCCCAAAATCACCTCCTGCCAGCTCTTGCCACCATCACCTCCTGCCCCCACAATCACCTCCTGCCAGCTCTTGCCACCATCACCTCCTGCCACCACAATCACCTCCTGCCAGCTCTTGCCACCATCACCTCCTGCCCCCACAATCACCTCCTGCCAGCTCTTGCCACCATCACCTCCTGCCACCACAATCACCTCCTGACAGCTCTTGCCACCATCCCTCCTGCCCCCACAATCACCTCCTGCCAGCTCTTGCCACCATCACCTCCTGCCCCCACAATCACCTCCTGCCACCACCCACCTCCCCCCCAATCCCACCTCTCTCTTGCCACCATCACCTCCTGCCCCCACCACCTCCTGCCAGCTCTTGCCGCCATCACCTCCTGCCCCCACCACCTCCTGCCAGCTCTTGCCGCCATCACCTGCTGCCAGCTCTTGTCACCATCACCTCCTGCCCCCACCATCTCCTGCCAGCTCTTGTCACCATCACCTCCTGCCCCCACCACCACCTGCCAGCTCTTGCCACCATCACCTCCTGCCCCCACCACCTCCTGCCAGCTCTTGCCGCCATCACCTCCTGCCCCCACCACCTCCTGCCAGCTCTTGCCGCCATCACCTGCTGCCAGCTCTTGTCACCATCACCTCCTGCCCCCACCATCTCCTGCCAGTTCTTGTCACCATCACCTCCTGCCCCCACCACCTCCTGACAGCTCTTGCCACCATCACCTCCTGCCCCCACCACCTCCTGCCAGCTCTTGCCACCATCACCTCCTGCCCCCACAATCACCTCCTGCCAGCTCTTGCCACCATCACCTCCTGCCCCCACAATCACCTCCTGCCAGCTCTTGCCACCATCACCTCCTGCCCCCACAATCACCTCCTGCCAGCTCTTGCCACCATCACCTCCTGCCACCACAATCACCTCCTGACAGCTCTTGCCACCATCACCTCCTGCCCCCAAAATCACCTCCTGCCAGCTCCTGCCACCATCACCTCCTGCCCCCACAATCACCTCCTGCCAGCTCTTGCCACCATCACCTCCTGCCACCACAATCACCTCCTGCCAGCTCTTGCCACCATCACCTCCTGCCACCACAATCACCTCCTGACAGCTCTTGCCACCATCACCTCCTGCCCCCACAATCACCTCCTGCCAGCCTTGCCACCATCACCTCCTGCCCCCACAATCACCTCCTGCCAGCCACCATCACCTCCTGCCCCCACAATCACCTCCTGCCAGCTCTTGCCACCATCACCTCCTGCCCCCACAATCACCTCCTGCCAGCTCTTGCCACCATCACCTCCTGCCCCCACAATCACCTCCTGACCTCTTGCCACCCCCCATCACCTCCTGCCCCCACCACCTCCTGCCAGCTCTTGCCACCATCACCTCCTGCCCCCACAATCACCTCCTGCCAGCTCTTGCCACCATCACCTCCTGCCCCCACCAATCACCTCCTGCCAGCCTTGCCACCATCACCTCCTGCCACCACAATCCCTCCTGACCTCTTGCCACCATCACCTCCTGCCCCCACAATCACCTCCTGCCAGCTCTTGCCACCATCACCTCCTGCCCCCACAATCACCTCCTGCCAGCTCACCATCCTCCTGCCCCCACCACCTCCTGCCAGCTCTTGCCGCCATCACCTCCACAATGCCCCCCACCACCTCCTGCCAGCTCTTGCCGCCATCACCTCCTGCCCTCTTGTCACCATCACCTCCTGCCCCCACCATCTCCTGCCAGCTCTTGTCACCATCACCTCCTGCCCCCACCACCACCTGCCAGCTCTTGCCACCATCACTCCTGCCACCATCACCTCCTGCCAGCTCTTGCCACCATCACCTCCTGCCCCCCACCTCCTGCCCCCACCACCTCCTGCCAGCTCTTGCCGCCATCACCTCCTGCCCAGCTGCCACCATCACCTCCTGCCCCCACCACCTCCTGACAGCTCTTGCCACCATCACCTCCTGCCCCCACCACCTCCTGCCAGCTCTTGCCACCATCACCTCCTGCCCCCACAATCACCTCCTGCCATCACCATCCTGCCCCCACAATCACCTCCTGCCAGCTCTTGCCACCATCACCTCCTGCCCCCACAATCACCTCCTGCCAGCTCTTGCCACCATCACCTCCTGCCCCCACCACCTCTCCTGACAGCTCTTGCCACCATCACCTCCTGCCCCCAGCCAGCTCTTGCCACCATCACCTCCTGCCCCCACAATCACCTCCTGCCAGCTCTTGCCACCATCACCTCCTGCCCCCACAATCACCTCCTGCCAGCTCTTGCCACCATCACCTCCTGCCCCACAATCACCTCCTGCCAGCTCTTGCCACCATCACCTCCTGCCCCCACAATCACCTCCTGCCAGCTCTTGCCACCATCACCTCCTGCCCCCACAATCACGTCTGCCAGCTCTTGCCACCATCACCATCTGCCCCCACCACCACCTCCCTCTTGCCCCCACAATCACCTCCTGCCCCCACCACCTCCTGCCAGCTCTTGCCACCATCACCTCCTGCCCCCACAATCACCTCCTGACCAGCTCTTGCCACCATCACCTCCTGCCCCCACAATCACCTCCTGCCAGCTCTTGCCACCATCACCTCCTGCCCCCACAATCACCTCCTGCCAGCTCTTGCCACCATCACCTCCTGCCCCCCACAATCACCTCCTGCCAGCTCTTGCCACCATCACCTCCTGCCCCCACAATCACCTCCTGACAGCTCTTGCCACCATCACCTCCTGCCCCCACAATCACCTCCTGACAGCTCTTGCCACCATCACCTCCTGCCCCCACAATCACCTCCTGCCAGCTCTTGCCACCATCACCTCCTGCCCCCACAATCACCTCCTGCCAGCTCTTGCCACCATCACCTCCTGCCCCCACAATCACCTCCTGCCAGCTCTTGCCACCATCACCTCCTGCCCCCACAATCACCTCCTGACCAGCTCTTGCCACCATCACCTCCTGCCCCCACAATCACCTCCTGCCAGCTCTTGCCACCATCACCTCCTGCCCCCACAATCACCTCCTGCCAGCTCTTGCCACCATCACCTCCTGCCCCCACAATCACCTCCTGCCAGCTCTTGCCACCATCACCTCCTGCCCCCACAATCACCTCCTGACAGCTCTTGCCACCATCACCTCCTGCCCCCACAATCACCTCCTGCCAGCTCTTGCCACCATCACCTCCTGCCCCCACAATCCTCCTGCCACCATCACCTCCTGCCCCCACAATCACCTCCTGCCAGCTCTTGCCACCATCACCTCCTGCCCCCACAATCACCTCCTGCCAGCTCACCTCCTGCCACTCACCATCTTGCCCCCACCACCTCCTGCAGCTCTTGCCCCCACACAATCACCTCCAGCTGCCAGCTCTTGCCCACCATCACCTCCTGCCCCACAATCACCTCCTGCCAGCTCTTGCCACCATCACCTCCTGCCCCCACAATCACCTCCTGCCAGCTCTTGCCACCATCACCTCCTGCCCCCACAATCACCTCCTGCAGCTCTTGCCACCATCACCTCCTGCCCCCACCACACCTCCTGCCAGCTCTTGCCACCATCACCTCCTGCCCCCACAATCACCTCCTGCCAGCTCTTGCCACCATCACCTCCTGCCCCCACAATCACCTCCTGCCAGCCTCTTGCCACCATCCTCCTGCCCCCACAATCACCTCCTGCCAGCTCTTGCCACCATCACCTCCTGCCACCACAATCACCTCCTGCAGCTCTTGCCACCATCACCTCCTGCCCCTTCACCTCCTGCCAGCTCTTGCCACCATCACCTCCTGCCCCCACAATCACCTCCTGCCAGCTCTTGCCACCATCACCTCCTGCCCCCACAATCACCTCCTGCCAGCTCTTGCCACCATCCTGCCCCCACCACCTCCTGCCAGCTCTTGCCACCATCACCTCCTGCCCCCACCACCTCCTGCCAGCTCTTGCCACCATCACCTCCTGCCCCCACCATCTCCTGCCAGCTCTTGCACCATCACCTCCTGCTCACACCTGCCAGCTCTTGCCACCATCACCTCCTGCCCCCACCACCTCCTGCCAGCTCTTGCCTCACCATCACCTCCTGCCTGCCCCCAGCCAGCTCTTGCCGCCATCACCTGCTGCCAGCTCTTGTCACCATCACCTCCTGCCCCCACCATCTCCTGCCAGTTCTTGTCACCATCACCTCCTGCCCCCACCACCTCCTGACAGCTCTTGCCACCATCACCTCCTGCCCCCACACCTCCTGCCAGCTCTTGCCACCATCACCTCCTGCCCCCACAATCACCTCCTGCCAGCTCTTGCCACCATCACCTCCTGCCCCCACAATCACCTCCTGCCAGCTCTTGCCACCATCACCTCCTGCCCCCACAATCACCTCCTGCCAGCTCTTGCCACCATCACCTCCTGCCACCACAATCACCTCCTGACAGCTCTTGCCACCATCACCTCCTGCCCCCAAAATCACCTCCTGCCAGCTCTTGCCACCATCACCTCCTGCCCCCACAATCACCTCCTGCCAGCTCTTGCCACCATCACCTCCTGCCACCACAATCACCTCCTGCCAGCTCTTGCCACCATCACCTCCTGCCACCACAATCACCTCCTGACAGCTCTTGCCACCATCACCTCCTGCCCCCACAATCACCTCCTGCCAGCTCTTGCCACCATCACCTCCTGCCCCCACAATCACCTCCTGCCAGCTCTTGCCACCATCACCTCCTGCCCCCACCACCTCCTGCCAGCTCTTGCCGCCATCACCTCCTGCCCCCACCACCTCCTGCCAGCTCTTGCCGCCATCACCTGCTGCCAGCTCTTGTCACCATCACCTCCTGCCCCCACCATCTCCTGCCAGCTCTTGTCACCATCACCTCCTGCCCCCACCACCACCTGCCAGCTCTTGCCACCATCACCTCCTGCCCCCACCACCTCCTGCCAGCTCTTGCCGCCATCACCTCCTGCCCCCACCACCTCCTGCCAGCTCTTTTGCCGCCATCACCTGCTGCCAGCTCTTGTCACCATCACCTCCTGCCCCCACCATCTCCTGCTAGTTCTTGTCACCATCACCTCCTGCCCCCACCACCTTCTGTCAGCTCTTGGCACCATCACCTCCTGCCCCCACCACCTCCTGCCAGCTCTTGCCATCATCACCTCCTGCCAGCGCTTGCCGCCATCACCTCCAGCACCCACCACCCCCACCTCCTGCACCCACCACCTCCTGCCAGCTCTTGCCACCATCACCTCCTGCCAGCTCTTGCCGCCATCACCTCCTGCACTCACCACCCCCACCTCCTGCCACAATCGGCTCCTGCCCCACCACCTCCTGTCAGCATTACCTTCTGCCACCATCACCTCACCCACCTCCTGCCACAGTACCAGCATAACCTTCTTCCACCATCACCTCCTGCCCCCACCACCTCCTGCCAGCTCTTGCCACCATCACCTCCTGCCAGCTCTTGCCGCCATCACCTCCTGCTCCCACCACCACCACCTCCTGCCAGCTCTTGCCGCCATCCCCTCCTGCTCTCACCACCACCTCCTGCACCCACCACCCCCACCTCCTGCCACAATCGGCTCTTGCCACCATCACCTCCTGCCCCACCACCTCCTGCCATCAATACCTTCTGCCACCATTACCTCACCAATCTCCTGCCACAGTGCCAGCATAACCTTCTTCCACCATCACCTCATGCCCCCACCACCTCCTGCCACCATCACCTACTGCCACCACCAGCTTCTTTATTACCTTAAGGCTCAGAGCTGTGCTGGGATCAGGGCTGTGCTGGGCTCAGGGCTGTGCTGGGCTGTCACAGCTTCGTCCTCTGCCTATGGCGAGTGCACTGCACGAGCCAACGAGTGTCACTGCCAAAGTGTCCCTGCTGAGTCCTCCTGGCTCGATTGGCTATTCAAAAATGGCACAGAGTGGCGCCATTACTTAATTGCCCATTCCCTGCCCAGGCCGAGCGGATACGAGCTTTCCCGAGCCTGAAGCCAGCCGGGCTCGGGAAAGCTCGTATCCGCTCGGCCGATCGAGTCAGGAGGACTCAGCAGGAACAGTTTGGCAGTGACACTTGTTATCTCGTGCAGTGCACTCGCCATAGGCAGAGGCAGAGGACGGAGCCGTGACAGCCCAGCGGCCATCTTTTTTACGGGCAACCGATGCCCATATCGGCAATTTTTAAGCTGTTTCAGCATGATGCCAAAACAGCTGTTTTCGGCCACCGATATATCGGTGCATCCAGTGCTTTAAGTGGGCCAAAAGAGGTGCCGGTACTCTATTAGGCGCCGGTGACCCCCCAATACTAAACATGAAAATACCCTTCAGAACCTGGAGGCTGACAGAAGACAATAATCAGCTGCCAGGTGACTCTGATCACATGGGGGGGGCAAAAATAAGTGAGCTTCTGTGACCCACATAAAAAGTAAGGACAAAAGAGCTTTGGCTATTCTTCTACTATAATCTTGACACCAGTTGTCACTCCTCCTCAGGCAGGACTGGGAGCTCCACGGCATGTATAGTGTTAATGAATGGGTAGGTGGGATTAGAGAGAGTGTACACCACGTGACACGTGAGTTGTGTAAAGCAACACAGTCAGTTACACAAGATGCCCGGTACTGAGCACAGCGCCCCCTGCAGTCCATGAGAGGAGTGCGCTACTGAGGGGGAGAAGAGTCCGGTCACAGGGGCGCACCAAGTTTGGAAGGAGGAGAGAAGAGAAGAGAAGAGGGGGTTCCCCTCCGTCACCATGGGGATGGAATAGGCGGGAGGAGGGATATAGCCCTATAGACAGTCCGCGCCCATCACTTAACCTTGTATAAGTGAGCCGCGTTGAATAAGCGGCTGGGCACTTTGATTCCCGCTCCCAGCTCCGCTCTCCGGAACCCCTGGAAATGGAGGAACATCACAGTACTTACAGTTCTGAAGGCAGTTCTTCCTCTCCTCTCTCCAGTCTCACGGACGGTAACAGTTCTGGCGCGCGCGCTGATACATGTCCCGCCCTCCTCCTCTAGACCAGCTTGTGTGACAGACAGCACACTGGCTCTATCACACGAGCTAGCAGGAGGAGGAGGGCGGGACATGTATCACAGCGCGGCGCGCCCTTTTTTTTTATGGCCGTTTTAAAGTCCACTGCGGCCGGGAGCCGCGGGCTGCCGCTCCCCTAAAAGTGCAGCCTGGGGCTGCGTTCCGGTACGGGAAACGCACGTCCTGGGCGCACGGAGAGGTGCTGGTACTCTCCAGGGCCATTTTTGGAAGTGGCGGTACTGAGTTCCGCCGCGTTCCGGCCCACTTAAAGCACTGGGTGCATCCCTAATAAAAAGTCAACGAGTGTTGGCCGTAGAGGCAAAGAGACTCTGCCACCAAACCAACAAAAGTCTTTCCATGGGGTGATATGCGCTTGTAACGTATTTTATGTGTTCTTTATATGTTGCCGGAAATTGTCAATGGACAGAGAAACTGGAAGGATGTGGTTCTGTGCCGCAATGTTTTAGTGACAGGGACCCTTTGAGGACATTGTATCTGTCACCTAGAACCATAACTGGAGCCCTAAGGAGATCAATTGGTGTTGGCCAGTTTGGGGTCCCTGCATGTCAGCCAATCTGACCCAGGGTTCCATTGAAACGAAAGTTCCTTCAGAGGTTGCAAGGGGGTTCCTTGAGCTTTGACTGATTGACCTCCCATTTGATGAAGCCTGCCTGTTTTTGGGTCCAACGCCACTTGGCAAAGCGAGCTTTCTGACAACAATAGTGTTTTTCACTGTCTGTATGGGTGGCATTTGGACCACCACTGTAAGTGGGGCATTCTTAACACTGGCCACCAATGTAATGGCCCAAACTATGTCAGCCAATCTGACCCAGGGTTCCATGGAACCCAAAGTTCCTTCAGAGGTTGCAAGGGGGTTCCTTGAGCTTTGGCTGATTGACCTACCATTTGACGAGGCCTGCCTATTTTTGGGTCCAACGCCACTTGGCAAAGCGAGCTTCCTGACACCAATAGTGTTTTTCACTGTCTGTATAAATGAATGAAAAACTTGTATAGCGCAACACATGCAAATTTAATGGCCTCTGGGCGCTTGTTGTTCCTTTCTCTTTTGAAATCAAAAGAGATGAGTCTTGATCTTTCTCCTGAATGCTAGGTGGTTCTCCTCCAACCGAATACTGGTCGGTAAAGCGTTCCATAGTCTGGGACCTTGGAGCGCGAATCTTCTTTCTCCTTTGGACTTAAAGTTGGCTTTCGGAATCTGGAGCAGATTTTGATTGGTGGATCGCAGAACGCGATTGGGATTGTGAGCTTTTATTTTTTCACATAGATAATGGGGGGCATTCCCATGAATACATCTATGCGTTAGGCAGAGAGTTTTAAAAACAATTCTGTCTTTTACTGGCAACCAGTGAAGGGATCTCAGTGAAGGTGAGATTGATTCCCATGGTTTTTTTCCAGTCACAAGTCTAGCGGCCGTATTTTGCACGACTTGAAGACGAGCGATTTGGTACTTGGGGAGTCCGAGGTAAAGAGCATTTGCATAGTCTAATCTTGAATTCACAATTGCTCCCACCACGACTGGTACGTCTTCTTTGGGGATGAAAGGAGTAAGTCTGCGTAGTAGGCGTAGCAGATGGTGAGATCCGCTGACTACAGACCCTATTTGTGCATCCATTGTCATGTAGGAGTCAAAGATGACCCCAAGACTTTTGACTTTGTCGCTAGGGGTGATGATTTTGCCCAGAATGGGCGGGGGGGTCCAGGTTGTTGCAGGTTGAATCATACGCTTGGCGTGAAACAGAAGAAGTTCTGTTTTCGCTCCGTTGAGTTTAAGATAACTCTTTGTCATCCAGTCCTCTATCAGAGAGAGGCATGTCTCTAGATTGAGGTGATGATCCTTTTTATTGCAAATGCGGAAATACAGTTGCGTATCGTCTGCATATGAGTGATAAATCAGTTTTTGGCTGCTAATTATTTCAAAAAGGGGACGAAGATAGATGTTGAATAACACCGGCGACAGAGGCGATCCTTGGGGGACTCCGCACGATACTGTGCGTTTCTCGGAAGTGAAAGATCCCAACTTCACAGTTTGCGATCGGTTTTCCAAAAAAGAGGAGAACCAAGATAAATCGCCTTCTGCGACTCTGGCTACTTCGACTAGTCGAGTCAGTAATAGCTTATGGTCTACAGTGTCGAAGGCTGCGCTTAGGTCCAACAGGACCAGGAGACAGGATTCCCCTTCGTCTGCGGCATGGGTGGCATTTGGACCACCACTGTAAGTGGGGCATTCTTAACACTGGCCACCAATGTAATGGGACAGCACAGAGCACAGAGCACTCACCAGCACTGAAATCCTTCCACTGTATTCCCTCCAGCACACGCATTGGTATCTCCTCTGTATTCCTCCCAACATAACACACATTGGTCCCTCCCCTGAAACTCACCCAGCTCACCCATTGGTCCCTCTCCTGATTCCTGCCGTCAGCACACACATTGGTCCATCCCCTGTATTTTCCCTCAGCACACACATTGGTCCCTCCCCTGTATCCTGTCCCAGCACACACATTGGTCCCTCCCCTGTATCCTGTCCCAGCACACACATTGGTCCCTCCCTTGTATCCTCTCCCAGCACACACATTGGTCCCTCCCCTGTATCCCCCCCAGCACAAAAGTTGATCTCTACCCTGCATCCTCCCCCAGCACACACATTGGTCCCTCCCCTGTATCCTCCCCAGCACACACATTGGTCCCTCCCCTGTATCTTCCCCCAGCACACACATTGGTCCCTCCCCTGTATCCTCTCCCAGCACACACATTGGTCCCTCCCCTGTATCCCTCTCCCAGCACACACATTGGTCCCACCGCTGTATCCCTCTCCCAGCACACACATTGGTCCCTCCCCTGTATCCCTCTCCCAGCACACACATTGGTCCCTCCCCTGTATCCCTCTCCCAGCACACACATTGGTCCCTCCCCTGTATCCCTCTCCCAGCACACACATTGGTCCCTCCCCTGTATCCCTCTCCCAGCACACACATTGGTCCCTCCCCTGTATCCCCCCCCCCAGCACAAAAGTTGATCTCTACCCTGCATCCTCCCCCAGCACACACATTGGTCCCTCCCCTGTATCCTTCTCCCAGCACACACATTGGTCCCACCGCTGTATCCCTCTCCCAGCACACACATTGGTCCCTCCCCTGTATCCCTCTCCCAGCACACACATTGGTCTCTCCATAACAGAGTTATAGTATGACACATATATATAGTAAATACACAAAATAGAAATAAAATGCTATATGAACATTTTGCAACCCCATAATTCCAACAATCAGCGACCTGACCCACAGCCACCATTCGCTGGGCAGCATATCCGAGCACACAATGGCAGCATGATGGAATCCATTGGATCCTCCTATGTGGATGGTTCTCACCATTTATGGAATCAGCCGAAGGGGCAAATATTGTGGCAAAGCCGGCAAACCCTTGACCCAAGGCGCCACTGGCTGCCTACTGCATTGGTATTCTGTGTCCAATATGGATGGGAATGCCACTTTGGCCCATACAACATTTGTCCTGCCCCCCCCCCCCCCCCCGGGTAGACGTACCAAGGTTTCTGACCCCGCCTGGAAGGGGAAGAAGCTCTCCCTCTGCCCCCCCAGGGTAGACGTACCGAAGTTTCTGCCCCCGCCTAGAAGGGGAAGAAGCTCTCCTTCTGAACCCCACCGCCCCCCCCCCCCCCCCGGGTAGACGTACCAAGGTGGGAGGGGAGCTTCTTTTTTTTTCTGACCCCTCCTGGAAGGGGAGGAAGCTCTCCTTCTGCTCCGCCCCCCCCCCCGGGTAGACGTACCAAGGTTTCTGACCCCCCTGGAAGGGAAAAAAAAAAGCTCTCCCTCTGCCCCCCCCCCCCCGGGTAGAGGTACTGAGGTTTCTGCCCCCGCCTGGAAGGGAAAGAAGCTCTCCCTCTGCCCCCCCCCCCAGGGTAGACGTACCGAGGTTTCTGCCCCCGCCTGGAAGGGAAAGAAGCTCTCCCTCTGCCCCCACCCCCCCCCCCCCCGGGTAGAGGTACTGAGGTTTCTGCCCCCCGCCTGGAAGGGAAAGAAGCTCTCCCTCTGCCCCCCCCCCCCCCAGGGTAGACGTACCGAGGTTTCTGCCCCCGCCTGGAAGGGGAAGAAGCTCTCCCTCTGCTCCTCTCCCCAGGCGTTGTCCTCCTTCGAGTTGCAGACTATCTGGTTGGTGTCTCCATGAAGGTCAAATCGAGCGTTAAAGTGTAGAAGATAATTCTTGTGATCTTTTCCCAAGTTTACGGCAAATCTAGAAAGAAAGAAGCGGTAATTATTCTGCTCAGGTGAGAGACGTTCACCGGCGGGGCCCCCGTTTGGTTTCAGGTGGACTTCTGCTGCATTTAATGATAAATCATAATAGCACATTATAAATCAATTATATTTTTAAAGATATAAGGGTTTGCTTGAAAAACATTTACAGTCCAGTGGAACCTCGGATTACGAGTATATACCGCTCCAGGAGAACGCTCGTAATCCAAAGAACTCGCATATCAAAGCAAGTTCCCCCATTGAAGTCAATGGAAACGAAAATAATCTGTTCCGCATTGACTTCTATGGCATGCAATCCCACATGCGGCCAGAGGTGGGGGGGGGTGCCAGAGAACTTCGGCAACACACGGAAAGGCCCAGCTGACCTCGGAAAACCTCGGAAAGGCTTGGGAACTGATTATTTCTAAGTCTTTCCGAGCCCCACCTCAGACCAAATGCGGTACTGCACACCGCTGTGGCTTGAATCCTGCTCGCAACACTCGCAAGCGGAGTCAGGGGGCCAGATTCTCAAAAGAGATACGACGGTGTATCGCAGGAAACACCGTCGTATCTCTGTTTTTTTCCCCGGGTATCTATGCGTCTGATTCCTAGAATCACTTACGCATAGATACAGTGAAGATCCGACAGGTGTAAGACACTTACACCGTCGGATCGTAGATGTAATTACTTTTTTGGCCGCTAGGTGGCCTTTACCTTGATTTGAGCCTAATACGCCGATTCCCGAACGTTTTTACGCCGCCTCGTCGTCGTTTACGTCGTTTCCGTAAGAGTAAACCTACCCCTGCTATATGAGGGGTAGGCTTACGAAGTTCCGTCGGATGCCATGTTAAGTATGGCGTCGGGTCAGCGTCGTCTTTTTTCATCGTTTACGTCGTTTTACTAAGTCGTTCGCGAATAGGGCATTGCGTAAGTGACGATCAGGTCGTTTTCACGTCGGTTTCAACGACGTTTTCCGACGTGAGCTGGAGCATGCGCACTGGGCTTTTTCCCCGGCCGGCGCATGCGCAGTTCGATCGGCGCGGGGGCGCGCTTAATTTAAATACAAGCCGCCCCCTTTGAATTAGGCGGGGATACGCCGGGCCATTTACCCTACGCCGCCGCAAACTACGGAGCAAGTGCTTGGAGAATACGGCGCTTGCTCCAGTAAGTTGCGGCGGCGTAGTGTAAATTGCTTACGCTACGCCGCCGCGGATTCTACCAGAATCTGGCCCAGGATCTTTAAAAATACAGTGCTCGTTATTTTGAGAAACGCTCGTTAACTGCGTTACTCGCAATCCGAGGTTCCACTGTACTTATTTTACTCATTGAACTGCAACTCAATTTATAACACTTGTATCATTTGTGTTTTCTCTGGATTTTTGGTTGATATTCTGTGTCCGGGGATGGACTGGCCATCGGGACTACCGGGAGTTTGAGTGACAGCCTGTCAAAGTAATGGCTGCGTGGCTTGTACCCGTGTAGCGCTGCTGCCGAAGTGCTTTGCAGACGCTTCAGCAGCGGTGGCCATTCATTTCAAGCATCGCCCCAAGGAAGCTGCTTGCAGGACTTTTTTTTTTAACGCCCTGCCAGCGCAGCGCCCCAGTGTGAAGGCCCTCTGGCTTGCATACTGGGACTGCAGGGGAGACGTTTTTCAGTCTCTCTCTGGGTACCGATCACTTACTGTGTTCATTCACAAAGGGAAGAGGCCGGTAAATTATATATTTACCGACCCCTTCCCCCACTCCTTTTAAAACTTCTCCAGTGTGTGCCAGCAGCAGCAGCCTTTGGGAGAGAAGAGGAAGGGAGTTGGGAGTGCAGGGGCAATCTGCGCTGCACAAGGTGATTAGGGTGCGCCCGGGCACACCTTGCACACCTACGGAGGAAATTCATCAGAAATTCATCAGATTGATGGAGGGATGTTGGACGGGTAGAGGGAGACCGTAGATCAGAGTCACAGGATTGTCAGGTGTCCTTTGTCAGGTGTTCTTCGTCAGATGTCAGGTGTTCTCCGTCAGATGTCAGGTGTCCTTTGTCAGATGTCAGGTGTCCTTCGTCAGATGTCAGGTGTCCTTCGTCAGATTCAGGTGTCCTTCGTCAGATGTCAGGTGTCCTTCGTCAGATGTCAGGTGTCCTTCGTCAGATTCAGGTGTCCTTCGTCAGATGTCAGGTGTCCTTCGTCAGATGTCAGGTGTTCTTCGTCAGATGTCAGGTGTTCTTCGTCAGATGTCAGGTGTACTTCGTCAGATGTCAGGTGTCCTTTGTCAGATGTCAGGTGTCCTTCGTCAGATGTCAGGTGTCCTTCGTCAGATTCAGGTGTCCTTCGTCAGATGTCAGGTGTCCTTCGTCAGATGTCAGGTGTCCTTCGTCAGATTCAGGTGTCCTTCGTCAGATGTCAGGTGTCCTTCGTCAGATGTCAGGTGTTCTTCGTCAGATGTCAGGTGTTCTTCGTCAGATGTCAGGTGTTCTTCGTCAGATGTCAGGTGTCCTTCGTCAGATGTCAGGTGTTCTTTGTCAGATGTCAGGTGTTCTTCGTCAGATGTCAGGTGTCCTTCGTCAGATTCAGGTGTCCTTCGTCAGATGTCAGGTGTCCTTCGTCAGATGTCAGGTGTCCTTCGTCAGATTCAGGTGTCCTTCGTCAGATGTCAGGTGTCCTTCGTCAGATGTCAGGTGTTCTTCGTCAGATGTCAGGTGTTCTTCGTCAGATGTCAGGTGTTCTTCGTCAGATGTCAGGTGTCCTTCGTCAGATGTCAGGTGTTCTTTGTCAGATGTCAGGTGTTCTTCGTCAGATGTCAGGTGTCCTTCGTCAGATTCAGGTGTCCTTCGTCAGATGTCAGGTGTCCTTCGTCAGATGTCAGGTGTTCTCCGTCAGATGTCAGGTGTCCTTCGTCAGATGTCAGGTGTCCTTCGTCAGATGTCAGGTGTTCTCCGTCAGATGTCAGGTGTCCTTCGTCAGATGTCAGGTGTTCTTCGTCAGATGTCAGGTGTTCTTCGTCAGATGTTAGGTGTTCTTCGTCAGATGTCAGGTGTTCTTCGTCAGATGTCAGGTGTTCTTCGTCAGATGTCAGGTGTTCTTTGTCAGGTGCATTTGTCAGGTGTCATTCGTCAAGTGTTCTTCGTCAGGTGATGGCTGTTAAGTCATCAGACAACTTGGAGCGGGATGACATTTTGTCACACTGTAGAAGTACAAATGTTGGCAAAAACACCTCGATGTCAGATTTTATTTGAAGGATCACATCCTCCGAATTCCGAGCGAGAGGGGGGGGGGGGTGTGGGGGGGGGCGTCGTAGTCTGGACTATACTGTACACAGAGCACACCTCTCTACTGTTGTAAGTTGTACTTTTGGTAAGTTATTGTACTATGCAGAGGACAGACATATATTATATAATAAGTACCTACCCTTTACAGCCCTCCGGAATGACGGCCTTCACCTCCACACAGTGCCCACTCTGGAGGTTGAGGTTTTTTAAGACAACGCCCTGTATAGGAGAAAGGAGAGGATTATTACACCCTGTATAATAGAGAGGGGTGGTAAATGTTACACACTGTATAATAGAGGGGGGGGGGGTTTATTACACATTGTATAATGGGGGGGGGGGTGGATATCACACATTGTATAATTGAGGGGGGTTATAATTACACTCTTTATAATAGAGTGTGGTGGGGGGGGGGGGTATTATTACGCATTGTATAATGGGGGGTTATTATTACACATTTTAGAATTAAGGGGGGTGAATATCACACATTATATAATGGGGGGGGTGAATATCACACATTATATAATGGGGGGTGAATATCTCACATTATATAATGGGGGGGTGAATATCACACATTATATCATGGTGGGGGGGTGAATATCACACATTATATAATGGGGGGTGAATATCTCACATTATATAATGGGGGGGTGAATATCACACATTATATCATGGTGGGGGGGTGAATATCACACATTATATAATGGGGGGGGGGGTTAATATCTCACATTATATAATGGGGGGGGAATATCACACATTATATAATAGGGGGTGGGGGGTGAATATCACACATTATATAGATACAAAAGAGCCGTCTCTCGGTTGCCGTCTCGGCACTTTGTCTATATTTGGGAATTTTGGCGGCGGCGGCGGCGATGACGTCACATTTTGGCATGGTTGGGTCCTTTGTGTGGAGAGCGGAGGAGATCAGATCACATCCAATGATCGATCAATGATCGGACAATATAGAGATCCCCTCCTATGATGTTCATGTCTCGTGTGACCTTTATATAAGTTTATAGTCCCATCTGTACCAGACAGCCAGACGGGGCGATTCCTGGGCGGCACACCCCGCACCGCGTGTACGATCAGTAACGATCGCATACTTGCTTTGTACAGTATGAATGTAATTCTAGTCATGATGTTAGTTTGTGGTCACGAGTACTTCTAGAAATCTATTAAAGTGAACTGTCTGGAATATCTCCCCCCCCCCCACCCCCGATGGCTTCCATCCAGCAGGGAAAGAGTTATTGATGCGGCACAATGGATTCCCCCGGAGGGGCTGGACGTGCCACGTCTCAGAATAGAACCGTTATATTTATAAAACCGCACCGACCGAGCAACACATGGTTAATATAATCACAGAGGGGGAGGGGGAGGCATGGAAATAATGAGTCACTGAGGCCAAGTGCAGAGGAGAGGAGGGTCTGCGCCGTCCCCGTATATATACATCTATATACCTAATACTGCCGCACGATGTGCCCGCTCTGTGCCAGGGCATCACAATTCATACATCATACCCAAAATAACCTGAATAACTGGAAGGTCAAGAACTAAAAAAATTACCTACACCCAGCAACCTTACACCAATCTATGCCCACACCCAGCAACCTTACACCAATCTATGCCCACACCCAGCAACCTTACACCAATCTATGCCCACACCCAGCAACCTTACACCAATCTATGCACACACCCAGCAACCTTACACCAATCTATGCACACACCCAACGGCAACCCTACACCCACCGCTGCCAACACTCAGCAACCCTACCACCACGGCCCACACCCAACAGCAACCCTACACCCACCACTGCCCACACCCAGCAACCTTACACCAATCTATGCCCACACCCAGCAACCCTACACTTACCACTGTCCACACCCAACAGCAACCCTACACCCACCACTGTCCACACCCAACAGCAACCCTACACCCACCACTGTCCACACCCAACAGCAACCCTACACCCACCACTGTCCACACCCAACAGCAACTCTACACCTACCACCGTCCACACCCAACAGCAACCCTTCACCCACCACTGCCCACACCCAACAGCAACCCTACACCCACCACTGTCCACACCCAACAACAACCCTACACCTACCACCGTCCACACCCAACAGCAACCCTTCACCCACCACTGTCCACACCCAACAGCAACCCTTCACCCACCACTGTCCACACCCAACAGCAACCCTACACCTACCACCGTCCACACCCAACAGCAACCCTTCACCCACCACTGCCCACACCCAACAGCAACCCTACACCCACCACTGTCCACACCCAACAGCAACCCTACACCTACCACCGTCCACACCCAACAGCAACCCTTCACCCACCACTGACCACACCCAACAGCAACCCTACACCCACCACTGTCCACACCCAACAGCAACCCTACACCTACCACCGTCCACACCCAACAGCAACTCTTCACCCACCACTGTCCACACCCAACAGCAATCTAACACCCACCACTGTCTACACCCAACAGCAACCCTACACCCACCACTGTCCACACCCAACAGCAACTCTTCACCCACCACTGTCCACACCCAACAGCAACCCTACACCCACCACTGTCCACACCCAACAGCAACTCTTCACCCACCACTGTCCACACCCAACAGCAACTCTTCACCCACCACTGACCACACCCAACAGCAACCCTACACCCACCACTGTCCACACCCAACAGCAACCCTTCACCCATAACTTCCCACACCCAGCAACCTAACACCCACCACTGCCACACCCAGCAACCCTACACCCACTGCTGCCAACACCAAGCAACCCTACACCCACCACTGCCCACACCCAGCGAACCCACACCCACCACTGCCCACACCGAGCAACCCAACACCCACCACTGTCCACACACAGAAACTCTACACCCATGGCTAACCACATGCAGAAACCCTACACCCATGTCTGCCCACATGCAGCAACCCTATACCCACCATTGCCCACACCCACCTATGCCCACACCCACCACTGCCCACACCCAGAAACACTATTCCTACCACTGTCCACACTCAGCAACCCTCTACCTACTACTGCCCACACCTATTAACCCTACAGCCACCACTGTCCACACCCAGCAAGCCTACACCCACCACTGCCACACCCACCACTGCCCACACTGAGCAATCCTACACCCACCACTGCCCACACCCAGCAACCCTATAACAACCACTGCCCACACCAAGCAGTCCAACACCCACCACTGCCCACACCCAGGAACTCTACACCCATGGTTGCCCACATACAGCAACTCTATACCCACTATTGCCCACACTCACCACTGCCCACACCCACCACTGCCTAAATCCAAAAATCCTTCATGCTCCACTGCCCACACCCATCAACCCTTTACCCAGCAACCCTACACCCACCAATGCCCACAACCAGCAACCCTTTGCCCACCACTGCCCACACCCTGCAACCCTACACCCAACAATGCCCACTGCTCACACCCAGACACTCTACACCCACCAATACCCACACCCATCTGCATTAAAAAAAACAATGCCCACACCCAGCAACCCTTAACCCATCCCTGCCCACACCCAGCAACCCTACTGCCACACCGACTAACCCTTCACCCACCACTGTCCACACCCAACAACCTAACACCCACCACTGCCCACACCCATTAACCCTCTACTCACCACTGCCCACACCCAGCAACCCTCTACCCACCACTGCCCACACCCAGCAACCCTATAGCCATCAGTGCCCACACCCAGTAACCCTCTACCCACCAATGCCCACACCTACCTGCATTACAAAAACCAATGCCCTAACCCAGCAACCTTCTACCCCACCGCTGCCTAAAACCCACAATCTCCATTCGCCCAGCTTTTGCAGCTTCCGCCGGTGCTCATACTCACGTCAGCTGCCATCGTGTTCTTCTAGCAGAGAAACTTGTGAACAGCTGCACTTCTACTTCTTCATATATAGGACGTCTGCTGAGCCAGGAGGAGGGATCACCCCTCCCAACGCTCCCTGGACTGAGAATTGTTCAAGAACCCTTCATTACAGAGAATGAATGGAAATAATAATACAGTGTGACTGAGCACGGGCGATCCATCGTCATTCCTCTATGATGTCATCACTGACCACACACAGCAAGGGGACAAAGGATGACCAAAGGATACAAGCCAAGAAAACTCCTTCCTACAATACAATGTAACAAATTCCATTACATGAGATATTATCACATCACCTGAGACTCCCGACATCACATGCAACGCGTGGCATCACCTGAGACGCACAACATCACATGCAACGCGTGGCATCACCTGAGACGCACAACATCACATGCAATGCGTGGCATCACCTGAGACGCACAACATCACATGTAACGCGTGGCATCAAATGAGACGCACAACATCACATGCAACGCGTGGCATCAAATGAGACGCACAACATCACATGCAACGCGTGGCATCACATGAGACGCACAACATCACATGCAACGCGTGGCATCAAATGAGACGCACAACATCACATGCAACGCGTGGCATCAAATGAGACGCACAACATCACATGCAACGCGTGGCATCAAATGAGACGCACAACATCACATGCAACATGTGGCATCAAATGAGACGCACAACATCACATGCAACGCGTGGCATCAAATGAGACGCACAACATCACATGCAACGCGTGGCATCAAATGAGACGCACAACATCACATGCAAGGCGTGGCATCAAATGAGACGCACAACATCACATGCAACGCGTGGCATCAAATGAGACGCACAACATCACATGCAACGCGTGGCATCACCTGAGACGCACAACATCACATGCAATGCGTGGCATCACCTGAGACGCACAACATCACATGTAACGCGTGGCATCAAATGAGACGCACAACATCACATGCAACGCGTGGCATCAAATGAGACGCACAACATCACATGCAACGCGTGGCATCACATGAGACGCACAACATCACATGCAACGCGTGGCATCAAATGAGACGCACAACATCACATGCAACGCGTGGCATCAAATGAGACGCACAACATCACATGCAACGCGTGGCATCAAATGAGACGCACAACATCACATGCAACATGTGGCATCAAATGAGACGCACAACATCACATGCAACGCGTGGCATCAAATGAGACGCACAACATCACATGCAACGCGTGGCATCAAATGAGACGCACAACATCACATGCAAGGCGTGGCATCAAATGAGACGCACAACATCACATGCAACGCGTGGCATCAAATGAGACGCACAACATCACATGAGACGCACAACATCACATGCAACGCGTGGCATCAAATGAGACGCACAACATCACATGCAACGCGTGGCATCAAATGAAACGCACAACATCACATGCAACGCGTGGCATCAAATGAAACGCACAACATCACATGCAACGCGTGGCATCAAATGAGACGCACAACATCACATGCAACGCGTGGCATCAAATGAGACGCACAACATCACATGCAACATGTGGCATCAAATGAGACTCCCGACATCACATGCAACGCGTGGCATCAAATGAGACGCACAACATCACATGCAAAGCGTGGCATCAAATGAGACGCACAACATCACATGCAACGCGTGGCATCAAATGAGACGCACAACATCACATGCAACGCGTGGCATCAAATGAGACGCACAACATCACATGCAACGCGTGGCATCAAATGAGACGCACAACATCACATGCAACGCGTGGCATCAAATGAGACGCACAACATCACATGGAACACGCGGCATCAAATGAGACGCACAACATCACATGCAACGCGTGGCATCAAATGAGACGCACAACATCACATGGAACACGCGGCATCAAATGAGACGCACAACATCACATGCAACGCGTGGCATCAAATGAGACGCACAACATCACATGGAACACGCGGCATCAAATGAGACGCACAACATCACATGCAACGCGTGGCATCAAATGAGACTCCCGACATCACATGCAACGCGTGGCATCAAATGAGACTCCCGACATCACATGCAACGCGTGGCATCAAATGAGACTCCCGATATCACATGCAACGCGTGGCATCAAATGAGACTCCCGATATCACATGCAACGCGTGGCATCAAATGAGACGCACAACATCACATGCAACGCGTGGCATCAAATGAGACGCACAACATCACATGCAACGCGTGGCATCAAATGAGACGCACAACATCACATGCAACACGTGGCATCAAATGAGACGCACAACATCACATGCAACGCGTGGCATCAAATGAGACGCACAACATCACATGCAACGCGTGGCATCAAATGAGACGCACAACATCACATGCAACATGTGGCATCAAATGAGACTCCCGACATCACATGCAACGCGTGGCATCAAATGAGACGCACAACATCACATGCAACGCGTGGCATCAAATGAGACGCACAACATCACATGCAACGCGTTACATCACAAGAGATGCATGGCATCACATGAGACGCATGGCATCAAATGAGACGCATGCCATAAAGTGAGATGCATGACATCAAATGACACGCATGGCATAAAGTGAGATGCATAGCATCAAATGAGACGCATGGCATCAAATGAGACACATGGCATCAAGATTCGAGGCATCACATGAGGCGCATGGCATAAGTGAGACACCTGGCATCACATGAGACACATGGCGACAAGTGCGAAGCATGGCATCACATGAGACGCATGGCATCACAAGAGACGCATGGCATCAAGTGAGAAGCATGGCATCACATGAGACGCATGGCATCACAAGAGAGGCATGGCATCAAGTGAGAAGTATGGCATCACATGAGATGCATGGCATCACAAGAGACGCATGGCATCAAGTGAGAAGCATGGCATCACATGAGATGCATGGCATCAAATGACACGCATGGCATAAAGTGAGAAGCATGGCATCACATGAGATGCATGGCATCAAAAGACACGCATGGCATCAAATCTCGAGGCATCACATGAGGCGCATTGGCATCAAGTGAGACACATGGCATCACATGAGACATATGACATCACAGGTTCATAACATCACATGAGGAGACTTGTCATTACTGTTTATGCTGTGGGGGGGGGGGGGTAGTACCCACCAGCAGTGCCCACCGGCAGCACCAGTCAGCAGTACCCACCATCAGTACCTGCCCTGGAGGGCGGGCAGCCAGCAGCAGCCGTCAGCCGTACCCACCTGGGGCATAGCAGCTGCTTAAGTGAAGATCGAGGTCAGTTGAGGTGCAGGTACCGCAGTGCATCAGTGTGAAAGCAGCCTTAGGCCCCTTTCACACGATCGGTCCGATCGGATCCGCCTGTCTGTTTTTCATACGGACCCAGTCGGACCCTCCATTCACCTCTATAGAGCGGCAGATGTAAACGGACTTGTGTCGGTGTACACCCGTCTACGTCCAATCCGATCTGCTTAGAAAAACAGAAGGATCTCTATCCCTTCTAGATAGAATATCTATCGGATGGTAGAGCGGCTGTGCCCATGTCTGCTGTGCATATGCAGGGTGGACACAGACCTGTCATCTGACCGCTCTGCTCATTGTGGCCCGCGCCCGGTTACCAAGTCGCTAAAGTGGCCTTCACTCCTCAAAAGGTTGGGCACTCATGCATTAGAGCAGTGGTCTCCAAACTGCGGCCCGAGGGCCAGACGTGGCCCTTTGCTGGTCTTTATCCGACCCTTAGGGCACTATTCCTTCCACTGACACCATAGATGGGACACCATTCCTTCCACTGACACCAATGGTGAGGCACTATTTATCCCACTGGCACCAATGAAAGGGGCACCATTAACCCACTGACACCAATGAAAGGGGTACCATTAACCCACTGACACCAATGAAAGGGGCACCATTAACCCACTGACACCAATGAAAGGGGTACCATTAACCCACTGACACCAATGAAAGGGGCACCATTAACCCACTGACACCAATGAAAGGGGTACCATTAACCCACTGACACCAATGAAAGGGGCACCATTAACCCACTGACACCAATGAAAGGGGCACCATTAACCCACTGACACCAATGAAGGGGCACCATTAACCCACTGACACCAATGAAAGGGGCACCATTAACCCACTGACACCAATGAAAGGGGTACCATTAACCCACTGACACCAATGAAAGGGGTACCATTAACCCACTGACACCAATGAAAGGGGCACCATTAACCCACTGACACCAATGAAAGGGGTACCATTAACCCACTGACACCAATGAAAGGGGCACCATTAACCCACTGACACCAATGAAAGGGGTACCATTAACCCACTGACACCAATGAAAGGGGCACCATTAACCCACTGACACCAATGAAAGGGGTACCATTAACCCACTGACACCAATGAAAGGGGCACCATTAACCCACTGACACCAATGAAAGGGGTACCATTAACCCACTGACACCAATGAAAGGGGCACCATTAACCCACTGACACCAATGAAAGGGGCACCATTAACCCACTGACACCAATGAAGGGGCACCATTAACCCACTGACACCAATGAAAGGGGCACCATTAACCCACTGACACCAATGAAAGGGGCACCATTAACCCACTGACACCAATGAAAGGGGCACCATTAACCCACTGACACCAATGAAAGGGGCACCATTAACCCACTGACACCAATGAAAGGGGTACCATTAACCCACTGACACCAATGAAAGGGGCACCATTAACCCACTGACACCAATGAAGGGGCACCATTAACCCACTGACACCAATGAAAGGGGCACCATTAACCCACTGACACCAATGAAAGGGGCACCATTAACCCACTGACACCAATGAAGGGGCACCATTAACCCACTGACACCAATGAAAGGGGCACCATTAACCCACTGACACCAATGAAAGGGGCACCATTAACCCACTGACACCAATGAAAGGGGCACCATTAACCCACTGACACCAATGAAAGGGGCACCATTAACCCACTGACACCAATGAAAGGGGCACCATTAACCCACTGACACCAATGAAAGGGGTACCATTAACCCACTGACACCAATGAAAGGGGCACCATTAACCCACTGACACCAATGAAGGGGCACCATTAACCCACTGACACCAATGAAAGGGGCACCATTAACCCACTGACACCAATGAAAGGGGTACCATTAACCCACTGACACCAATGAAAGGGGCACCATTAACCCACTGACACCAATGAAAGGGGCACCATTAACCCACTGACACCAATGAAAGGGGTACCATTAACCCACTGACACCAATGAAAGGGGCACCATTAACCCACTGACACCAATGAAGGGGCACCATTAACCCACTGACACCAATGAAAGGGGTACCATTAACCCACTGACACCAATGAAAGGGGCACCATTAACCCACTGACACCAATGAAGGGGCACCATTAACCCACTGACACCAATGAAAGGGGCACAATTAACCCACTGACACCAATGAAGGGGCACCATTAACCCACTGACACCAATGAAAGGGGCACCATTAACCCACTGACACCAATGAAACCATTAACCCACTGGGGCACCATTAACCCACTGACACCAATGAAACCATTAACCCACTGGGGCACCATTAACCCACTGACACCAATGAAAGGGGCACCATTAACCCACTGACACCAATGAAAGGGGCACCATTAACCCACTGACACCAATGAAAGGGGCACCATTAACCCACTGACACCAACAATGGAGATTAATCTTCCCACTAATACCTTCTACTGCCCAAAAGCGTTTTGTAATTATTTTTATCCCTTCTGACCCCCAAGTCTGAGGCATTTTGTACTCCCACTGGCCACAATTTGGCCCTCCCAAGGTCTGAAAGATAGTAAACTGGCCCTTTGCTTAGAAAGTTCGGACACCCCTGCATTAGAGGGTAAGCTCCTTTGCTGCAGAGACTGATGTTATGTGGTTAGTGGTCTCTGTACAGCACCGCGGTATATGTCAGAGCTATATAAATGTATAATAATAGTGTGTGACTGGGGGGAGGACATTAGAGTGTAAGCTCCTCTGTACAGAGACTGATGTGTCTGGCTCAGTATTCTCTGTACAGCGCTGTGGTATATGTCAGAGCTATATAATAATGAATAATAATAATAGTGTGTGACTGGGGGGGACATTAGAGTGTAAGCTCCTCTGTACAGAGGCTGATGTGACTGTCTCAGTGCTCTCTGTACAGCGCTGCGGTATATGTCAGAGATATATACATGTATATTAGTGTGTGGCTGTGGTGGGGACAGTAAAGGGTGCACAGAATGATTTCACGTCGCAGACTCTGCAGAGATGAGTTGGCGGAAGTGAAGACAGTGTTTGTGGTTTGGCGGCTCTCTCTGGGTGTCATGTGGAGATACCCAGGGGGCACAAATCCGGGACATTCACTGAAATGTGACAGTCATAGGGACACAGAGAGAGGTGACACCCCGGGATGCTGCACATTAAGGCTCATAGTAGATGGTGGATCTCCCTGTACATGAGGAGTGATCTGTGCTGTGTGTGTGTTATATGCACACTGTACCTAGGGTGACCACGTGTCCCCGGATTGCCCGGGACAGTCCCGCATTCTGCAGGTCTGTCCCGGACACCTTCACTCTGGGACAATACAGTGTCCCGGAATGAAACTGACACAGGTCCCAGCATGAACCCCTCAGGGCTTAAGATGTGACACCCCCCCCCCCCAAACTAGTAAAGAACTACAGGTCCCAGCAAAGATCTGTGAAATCTATGGGGTCACACCCTTAGATCTCATGGGTTCATGCTGGGAGTTTCAAAATGGGGGGGGTCACATCTTTAGATATCATTGGTTCATGCTGGGATTTGTAGTCCTTTACTTTGGGGGGAATGTGACCCCCAAAAGTGAAGGACTACAGGTCCCACCATGAACCCCTCAGAGCTGAAGATGCACCCCCCCCCCCCAACTAGTGAAGAACTACAGGTCCCAGGATGAACCAGTGAAAACTATGGGGGGGGGGGGGTCACATTTTTTTTTATATAAAAAATTTTTTTAGGAAGGAGGGGGGGGGGGGGGGGTGTAGCTGAATGGCAGTTTGGAAATGTGGTCACCCTAACTGTACTTACTGTGCACCTGGGTGGCTTGGGACATCTTTGCACCTGGCTGTGGATGTTGAATGATGTCTGTGCACCTGGCTGTGGGTGACATGAAATTTGTTCACATGACTGTGTGAGCGGCATGGGATATCTGTGTACCTGGATATAGGTAGAGTGTGATGTGTGTGCACCTGGCTATGGGTAGCATGAAATATCTGTACACATAGCTTTGAGTGGTGTGTGACTTCTGTACACCTGGATATGGGTGGCATGAAATGTCAGCTTACCTGGCTATGGGCGCGTGGGACATCTGTGCACCTGGCTATGGGCGCGATGGAATGACAGTGCACCTGGGGGTGGTCGTGGGACATCTATACTTCTGTCTATTGGTGAAATGGAAAGTCTGTGCTCCTGGCAATGGGTGGCATGGAATGTATGTGTATCTGGCTATGGGTGCCGTGTAACACCTGTGCACCTGGCTATGAGTAGTGTGTAACTTCTGTGTACCAGGCTATGAGTGGCATGAGATGTCTGTGCACCTGGCTATGGGAGCATGGAATATCTATGCACCTGGCTATGGGAGCATGGAACATCTATGCACCTGGCTTTGGGAGCATGGAACATCTATGCACCTGGCTTTGGGAGCATGGAACATCTATGCACCTGGCTTTGGGAGCATGGAACATCTATGCACCTGGCTATGGTCAGTGTGTGACGGCTGGGCACCTGGCTATGGTCAGCGTGTAACGGCTGGGCACCTGGCTATGGTCAGTGTGTGATGGCTGTGCACCTGGCTATGGTCAGTGTGCGACGGCTGGGCATCCGGCTATGGTCAGTGTGTGACAGCTGGGCATCCGGCTATGGTCAGTGTGTGACGGCTGGGCACCTGGCTATGGTCAGCGTGTAACGGCTGGGCACCTGGCTATGATCAGTGTGTAACGACTGGGCACCTGGCTATGGTCAGTGTGTGATGGCTGTGCACCTGGCTATGGTCAGCATGTGACGGCTGGGCACCCGGCTATGGTCAGCGTGTGACGGCTGGGCACGCGGCTATGGTCAGTGTGTGATGGCTGTGCACCTGGCTATGGTCAGTGTGTGACGGCTGGGCACCTGACTATGGTCAGTGTGTGATGGCTGGGCACTTGGCTATGGTCAGTGTGTGATGGCTGAGCACCCGGCTATGGTCAGTGTGTGATGGCTGTGCACCTGGCTATGGTCAGTGTGTGACGGCTGGGCACCTGACTATGGTCAGTGTGTGATGGCTGGGCACCCGGCTATGGTCAGTGTGTGATGGCTGGGCACCTGGCTATGGTCAGTGTGTGACGGCTGGGCACCTGACTATGGTCAGTGTGTGATGGCTGGGCACTTGGCTATGGTCAGTGTGTGATGGCTGAGCACCCGGCTATGGTCAGTGTGTGATGGCTGGGCACCCGGCTATGGTCAGTGTGCGATGGCTGGGCACCCGGCTATGGTCAGTGTGTGATGGCTCGGCACCTGGCTATGGTCAGTGTGTGATGGCTCGGCACCTGGCTATGGTCAGTGTGTGACGGCTGGGCACCTATGGTCAGTGTGTGATGGCTGGGCACCCGGCTATGGTCAGTGTGTGATGGCTGGGCACCCGGCTATGGTCAGTGTGTGATGGCTGGGCACCCGGCTATGGTCAGTGTGTGATGGCTGGGCACCCGGCTATGGTCAGTGTGTGATGGCTCGGCACCTGGCTATGGTCAGTGTGTGATGGCTGGGCACCTGGCTATGGTCAGTGTGTGACGGCTGGGCACCTATGGTCAGTGTGTGATGGCTGGGCTCCCGGCTATGGTCAGTGTGTGATGGCTGGGCACCCGGCTATGGTCAGTGTGTGATGGCTGGGCACCCGGCTATGGTCAGTGTGTGACGGCTGGGCACCTATGGTCAGTGTGTGATGGCTGGGCACTTGGCTATGGTCAGTGTGTGAGGGCTGGGCACCTTTGGTCAGTGTGTGATGGCTGGGCACCCGGCTTTGGTCAGTTTGTGATGGCTGGGCACCCGGCTATGGTCAGTGTGTGATGGCTGGGCACTTGGCTATGGTCAGTGTGTGATGGCTGGGCACCCGGCTATGGTCAGTGTGTGATGGCTGGGCACCCGGCTATGGTCAGTGTGTGATGACTGGGCACCTGGATTTGGTCAGTGTGTGATGGCTGGGCACTTGGCTATGGTCAGTGTGTGACGGCTGGGCACCTGACTATGGTCAGTGTGTGATGGCTGTGCACCTGGCTATGGTCAGTGTGTGACGGCTGGGCACCTGACTATGGTCAGTGTGTGACGGCTGGGCACCCGGCTATGGTCAGTGTGTGATGGCTGGGCACCTGGCTATGGTCAGTGTGTGACGGCTGGGCACCTGACTATGGTCAGTGTGTGATGGCTGGGCACTTGGCTATGGTCAGTGTGTGATGGCTGAGCACCCGGCTATGGTCAGTGTGTGATGGCTGGGCACCCGGCTATGGTCAGTGTGTGATGGCTGGGCACCCGGCTATGGTCAGTGTGTGATGGCTCGGCACCTGGCTATGGTCAGTGTGTGATGGCTCGGCACCTGGCTATGGTCAGTGTGTGACGGCTGGGCACCTATGGTCAGTGTGTGATGGCTGGGCACCCGGCTATGGTCAGTGTGAGATGGCTGGGCACCCGGCTATGGTCAGTGTGTGATGGCTGGGCACCTGGCTATGGTCAGTGTGTGATGGCTCGGCACCTGGCTATGGTCAGTGTGTGATGGCTGGGCACCTGGCTATGGTCAGTGTGTGACGGCTGGGCACCTATGGTCAGTGTGTGATGGCTGGGCTCCCGGCTATGGTCAGTGTGTGATGGCTGGGCACCCGGCTATGGTCAGTGTGTGATGGCTGGGCACCCGGCTATGGTCAGTGTGTGACGGCTGGGCACCTATGGTCAGTGTGTGATGGCTGGGCACTTGGCTATGGTCAGTGTGTGAGGGCTGGGCACCTTTGGTCAGTGTGTGATGGCTGGGCACCCGGCTTTGGTCAGTGTGTGATGGCTGGGCACCCGGCTATGGTCAGTGTGTGATGGCTGGGCACTTGGCTATGGTCAGTGTGTGATGGCTGGGCACCCGGCTATGGTCAGTGTGTGATGGCTGGGCACCCGGCTATGGTCAGTGTGTGATGACTGGGCACCTGGATTTGGTCAGTGTGTGATGGCTGGGCACTTGGCTATGGTCAGTGGGTGATGGCTGGGCACCCGGCTATGGTCAGTATGTGACGGCTGTGCACCCGGCTATGGTCAGTGTGTGATGACTGGGCATCTGGCTATGGGTGGCTGGTAGATCTCGGGGTGAATAATGGGTGAGAGGAAAGAAAATCTGACAATAGGGGGGCAGATGTTTCCTGAAAAGGGGGAGGGGATCTCACCTATCATTATTCCTTAGCCAGGTTGGGACGACTCGCAGGGTCTTGGAGAATCTTGTTTTCTCCTCTTTTGGAAATGGTTCAACTGTCAACATTTTTCAGAGTTGTGGACATTTATTTATTTTTATTTATTATTTTTATTTATTTATTATTCTTAGTTTTTTATTGTTTGTAAATTTTTTACTCATTTTTAGATTTTTTTATTTGTTTACTTTTACTATTAATTTGTTTATCAAGCTGTTGTTTATTATCCCCCAGTGCCCCATATCACAGCCCCCTCCCTATCATTATTACTTCACCCCCTCCTTTGGCTCACATTTTCCCCATCGCCTATTCTCGGCGTCCGATCGACCAACTCTCCGCTTAGATCGGGGGAATTTGTCACCCAGAGCCCTCCTTCTTAAATCAGGGACCCCATATTTCCCCCTTACATCAGAGTCCCCCTTTCATTAGGAACCCCAAAGTCACCTCCCTACATTAGGCTCCCCATGAGCCCCCCTTACATGAAGGTCCCTAAAGTGACCTTAAATCAGGGTCACCCAGAGCCCCCCTTATTAAATCAGGGACCCCATATTTCCCCCTTACATCAGAGTCCCCCTTTCATTAGGAACCCCAAAGTCACCTCCCTACATTAGGCTCCCCATGAGCCCCCCTTACATGAAGGTCCCTAAAGTGACCTTAAATCAGGGTCACCCAGAGCCCCCCTTATTAAATCAGGGTCCCCAGAGTCCCCCCTCCTTAAATCAGGGACCCCATATTTCCCCCTTACATCAGAGTCCCCCTTTCATTAGGAAACCCAAAGTCACCTACCTACATTAGGGTCCCCAGAGCCCCCTTTACACGAGAGTCCCTAAAGCGACCTTACATCAGGGTCACCCAGAGCCCCCCTTATTAAATCAGGGACCCCATATTGCAGAGTGGGGTAAGGAGAGTGGAGATGTTTAAAAGAATTGTATTTAAAGAATGTTAAAATGTATTAAAATGTATTTTATTTTACAATTTGTTATTTATTTCAGAGACAGGTAAGCCAGCAGTGCCGTGGGGGGGGGGGGGGGGGGGCGCAGCACAGTGACAGGGGGCACTGAGGGGGATCAGAAGCAGGCGGAACAGGGAGGGGTATCGTTGTGGGGGAAGTAATTCTGTAATTGCCCCTCCATACGACCACAATGATTCCCTCTGCTGTCTGGGCCCCCCCCCCCCCCCCATTTGTTCGGGCTGCCCCCCCCCCCCTATCAGCGGCCCTGGCTACAGGACAGGTGGAAGCTGGAAGGTTGAGCACTTGCATCGGATAGGTTTGGTGAAGGAACGTCCTCCTCCTATGAGGACCGAGTCATGGGGGAGAGGCCGGCACGATTGGTTGCTAGGAAATGGGCGGTCTTAGCAACCAAACCCAAGAACTAAGAACAGCGGTCAGCCACCGTATATTCAGGAACAGCTCTGATTGCTGCACAGCCTGCACTGTTGCTGAGCAGTGCGGCTGCGGCAACAGATAACCTGACTGTGTAATTGGGCAGGATGCTCTGGGGGGAGTTTGGACCCAGCAACAGCTGGCCATGCCTTCACCCTAGGCGGCTGCCTAGTTTGTCTAGTTGTTGCACTGGCCCTGCCTGTACTGTTCCTATTCCTTCCTACTTTGAGCTCTGCTGTTTTTTCTTCCATGTTTCTGGACAGAGGCGGCTCTTTAATTAGGCAAATTAGGCAGCCGCCTAAGGCCTCACACTCACAGGGGCCTCACAGGGGCCTCGCGGCCGCATAGCTTACCCATTGCATTACACCAGTTTTGAGGGACAGGGGACCTTAACGTTGCTGTGCTTAAGAACCCTGACTCAGAAGCGGGGCCACCAGCGTCCCTAACAACCAGTGAATATCGGTGACACCACCCCTTGTGAATGACCCAGAGTGCCCTCAGTAAAGGACATTACAAGGGGGCGGGTTCAGAAGGTGATATCACCAGGGGCCACCTTGTTTTCGATAAGTCCCCTGCCCACAGACCCCCCCCCCCCACAACCACCAGCCAGGGTTGCGGGGAAGAGGCTCTTGTCCTTGAATTCGTTTCCCCTCATCATTGGTGTGAGTGGGGGGCCCCATGTCAAGTTTTGCCTAAGGCCTCACAAAGCCTCGAGCCGCCTCTGTTTCTGGATGGCCACAGGTGAGAAGAAGACAACAGACGCTGAAGGGTTTAGAAAGAATAAAGTGTTTAATACATGGGCGCCAGTCCCACGTTATACAAAGAACAACGTTATAAATTCTTCGAGTAAAAGGAATGGTATGTCAGTGCATCAGTTCTGATTGAATATTCACCGTATTATTGTGTCCCTTGTCTGTAATATTCCTATACTGTAGGTATTCATGGAGGGGGTGCCCCCTAGTATGCCCCCAGGCAGGGCACTTCCTATCTTCTCAAATAACGTGGTTTGCTCAGTTCAGCTCCTCAGCCAGCAGATGGCACAATCTTTTCCTGGTTAGTTGTCTGTAGATTGGATGCGATTTCTTGGCAGTGGCCTGGGGGGTGTTTTTCTGGACGGGTCGCCATCACCGGCCTCAGGCTTTACATTGGCAACTTTGGGTGCAGGCGGGTGAGGAGGAGGCTGGTTGGGCACTCTCAAGCTTCCACCGATATTCCTCCTCGGGACAGGACGGGGGTTCTGGAGTTCATCAGATGGCTCGCCGGTCATGGCCCCACGAGGATGTATAGGTGGAGGCATGCTGGGCCGCAGAGGAGCCGGTCTCTTCACTACAAGAAAAAAATGTTTGAGTGGGTTACACTAATGTATAAGACAATGGCAATCAGTTGGACACCAAACATGCGTACGTTACCAGGTCCAGAAGGCTGATGGGTCACATTGGACCTCCTAGGAGAAACATATCTCTGGAATATACACTATATTATCAAAAGTATTGGGACGCTTGCCTTTACACACACACGTAAGAAGGCTGGCCGCAGGCTAGCCTGCATTTGTAGGAGGAGTCTGAGCAGTATTTATCCCTCCTCCTCTGTCTGTTCCTGTGTCGGCTCGTATTCTGGGTTTCCACCCACCCGTTTCCCCCTATTTTCACATATCCTTATACACATCGTACATTTCTTCATATTCATACTTCCAGGGTATGCCCTCCTTTAGGGGTACTGACCAGCTAGGCCAAGGCACACCTCAGGCCTTGGATGTTAGGGTACCACATTTCCAAGTGAAGACTTTGACTACAAATTAGGGATGAGCTTCGAGTTGGAGTAGAACTCATGTTGGACTAGAACATTGCCTGTTCGCCAAACAGCGAACTATTTAGGGTGTTCGCGGCAAGTTTGTGTGAACTTTAGAACCCTGTTAAAGTCTATGGGACTCGAACGTTTGAAATCTAAAGTGCTAATTTTAAAGGCTAATATGCAAGTTATTGTAATAAAACGTGTTTGGGGACCCGGGTCCTGCCCCAGAGGAGTGTTTGGGGACCCAAGTCCTGCCCCAGGGGAGTGTTTGGAGACCTGGGTCCTGCCCCAGGGGAGTGTTTGGAGACCTGGGTCCTGCCCCAGGGGAGTGTTTGGGGACCCGGGTCCTGCCCCAGGGGAGTGTTTGGGGACCCGGGTCCTGCCCCAGGGGAGTGTTTGGGGACCCGGGTCCTGCCCCAGGGGAGTGTTTGGAGACCTGGTTCCTGCCCCAGGGGAGTGTTTGGGGACCCGGGTCCTGCCCCAGGGGAGTGTTTGGGGACCCGGGTCCTGCCCCAGGGGAGTGTTTGGGGACCCGGGTCCTGCCCCAGGGGAGTGTTTGGGGACCCGGGTCCTGCCCCAGGGGAGTGTTTGGGGACCCGGGTCCTGCCCCAGGGGAGTGTTTGGAGACCTGGGTCCTGCCCCAGGGGACGTCTCAATGCAAAAAAAAAGTTTTTAAAACTGCAGTTTTTTTGGCAGCAGTGATTTTAATAATTCCTTTAAGTGAAACAATAAAAGTGAAATATTCCTTTAAATTTCGTACCTGGGGGGGGGGGGTGTATAGTATGCCTGTAAAGTAGCACTTATTTCCCATGCGTAGAACTGTCCCTGCACAAAGTGTAATTTCTGAAGGAAAAAAAGTAATTTAAAATCACTCGCGGCTATAATGAATTGTCGGCTCCCGGCAATACAGAGAAAAGTCATTCATAAAAAAAACGTGTGGGGGTCCACAGCATTTTTTTTTTTAATTTGGGGTGGAGTTTCCCTTAAAATTCATACCAGACCTGAAGGGTCTGAAATGGATATTTGGGGGGAACCCCACATCATTTTTTTTTAATTTGACGCAGGGTTCCCCTTAATATCCATACCAGACCCGAAGGGCCTTGTAATTGAATTTGAGGGGACCCCCACGCATTCTTTTTTTATGAATGACTTTTCTCTGAATTGCTGGTATCCGACAATTCATTATAGCCACGAGTGATTTTAAATGACTTTTTTCCTTCAGAAATTACGTTTTACAGTTCTAAGCACAGGAAACAAGCGCTACTTTACAGGCATACTATACACCCCCCCAGGTACGAAATTTAAAGGAATATTTCAATTTTATTGTTTCACTTCACTTCACTGAAAAAACGTCAGTTGTTTAAAACTTATTTTGCATTGATACATGTCCCCTGGGGCAGGACCCAGGTCTCCAAACACTCCCCTGGGGCAGGACCCAGGTCCCCAAACACTCCCCTGGGGCAGGACCCAGGTCTCCAAACACTCCCCTGGGGCAGGACCCAGGTCTCCAAACACTCCCCTGTGGCAGGACCCAGGTCTCCAAACACTCCCCTGGGGCAGGACCCAGGTCTCCAAACACTCCCCTGGGGCAGGACCCGGGTCCCCAAACACTCCCCTGGGGCAGGACCCGGGTCCCCAAACACTCCCCTGGGGCAGGACCCGGGTCCCCAAACACTCCCCTGGGGCAGGACCCAGGTCTCCAAACACTCCCCTGGGGCAGGACCCAGGTCTCCAAACACTCCCCTGGGGCAGGACCCAGGTCTCCAAACACTCCCCTGGGGCAGGACCCGGGTCCCCAAACACTCCCCTGGGGCAGGACCCGGGTCCCCAAACACTTTTTAGGACAATAACTTGCATATTAGCCTTTAAAATTAGTACTTTAGATTTCAAACGTTCAAGTCTGTAGTTAGTGGAGAGGGGTCTGTACTGCGGGAGGGGGTCTGTACTGAGGGGGGCTATAGTTGGTGGGGGGGGGGGAGGGTGGTGACACCATTTTTTTTTCCGCACCAGGTGACACCAACGCTAGTGACGTCACTATTTCTGAAATAGTTGTACAATACAGAGCCTTTGGGTATTCCCCAGCTCAATTAGCACAAAACAATCAAAAAGAAAAAACACGGCTACTATAATAATAAACTCTGCATGTTGAAACCTGCGTAAAAAAAGAGGTCATCCAGTCGTTACTGTTCTCTTTTACAAATTTTGTGGTATAGCAATGCAATGAATCTTTTCCATAAGAAGGACAAGGTGCATTATGTGTACTGGAAATACATGCATAACGTCTTAGGCTTGCAGAACTTTAATAAAAGATAATTATCTAAATGTCTGATTTATAGAGGTATGCAAGTCACCTCCCTGTCTATGGGAATGTTTGATCAAGCACATTTGTGAGGTCAGGCACTGATGTTGGACGGGAAGGCCTGGCTCGCAGTCTCCACTCTAATTTATCCCAAAGGTGTTCAATCGGGTTGAGGTCAGGACTCTGTGCAGGCCAATCAGGTTCCTCCACCCCAAACTCACTCATCCATGCCTTTATGGACCCTGCTTTGTGCACTGGTGGGCAGTCATGTTGGAATAGGAAGGGGCCGTCCCCCAAAATGTTCCCACAAAGTTGGGGGCATTAAATTGTCCAAAATGTCTTGGTGTGCCGACCCCTTTAACCACTTCCCTACGGCCGTACGACTATATGCGGCCGCAGGGTGGTTCTAAATCTCTGGGCTGCCGTGTTTTCATGGCAGCCCCTTTCCTCGTTCCCAGCGCGCGCTCCAGAGCGCGCAGCGGGGAACTTGTGTACTGGCCAATCACAGATCGCCGCGAACGGCCAATCAGAGTGGCCGTTTGCGATGCGATCTGATGGGCCAATGAGAGATGATCTCATATGTAAACATATGAGATCATCTCTCATTGCCGGCTCTCACAATGACAGCGTCATGTCACTGGAGAGAGCAGACCGATCTGTGTTCCTTATACATAGGGACACAGATCGGTCACCCCCCCAGTCACCCCCCCTCCCCCCACAGTTAGAACACAATGCAGGATACACATTAACCCCTTCCTCACCCCCTAGTGTTAACCCCTTCAATGCCAGTCACATTTATACTGTAATTAGTGCATATTTATAGCACTGATTGCAGTATAAATGTGAATGGTGCCAAAAATGTGTCAAAAGTGTCCGATGTGTCCGCCATGATGTCGCAGTCGCAATAAAAATCGCAGATCGCCGCCATTACTAGTAAAAAAATAAAAAATAATAATTCTGTCCCTTATTTTGTAGGCGCTATAACTTTTGCGCAAACCAGTCGCTTACTGCGATTTTTTTTTTTTTTTTTTTACCAAAAATATGTAGAAGAATACGTATCGCCCTAAACTGAATATTTTTTTTAAAATTGGGCTATTTTTTTATAGCAACAAGTAAAAAATATTGTATTTTTTTTCAAAATTGTCGTCGTTTTTTGTTTATAGCGCAAAAAATAAAAACCGCAGAGGTGACCAAATACCACCAAAAGAAAGCTCTATTTGTGGGGAAAAAAGGATGTCAATTTTGTTTGGGAGCCACGTCGCACGACCGCGCAATTGTCAGTTAAAGCGACGCAGTGCCAGAAGCTGAAATTTCACCTGGTCAGGAAGGGGGTTTACATGCCCAGTATGGAAGTGGTTAAGAGTTCCCATCACTGGAACTAAGGGGCCAGGCCCAACCCCTGAAAGACAACCCCACACCATAATCCCCCCTCCACCTAATGATTTGGACCAGTGCACAATGCAAGCTCCATAAATACGTGAATGAGTGAGTTTGGGGTGGAGGAACTTGATTGACCTGATCTCATTCTAAAAGAACACCTTTGGGATGAATTAGAATGGAGACGAGTCAGGCCTTCTCGTCCAACATCAGTGCCTGACCTCACAAATGTGCTTCTGGAAGAATGGTCAAACATTCCCATAGACACACTCCTAAACCTTGTGGACGGCCTTCCCAGAAGAGGTGAAGGTGTTATAGCTGCAAACGGCGGGGCCAACTCAATATCGAACCCCACGGACTAAGGGCCAGATTCAGGATGGAGAGCGGATCTTTGTGGCCGCGTAACGTATATGATTTACGTTTCGCCGCCGCAACTTTACACGCAAGTGCTTTATTCACAAAGCACTTGCCTGTAAATTTGCGGCGGCGTAGCGTAAATAGCCCGTCGTTATTCAAATTCGGTGGGTAGGGGGCGTCTGCTATTTAAATTAACTGCGATCCCGCGGCGAACGTACTGCGCAAGCGTCGTCCATTGAGGTATCCCAGTGCGCATGCTCCAAATTATGACGGTGTTTTCAACGTGAACGTAATAGACGTAAATCCCCATTCACGGACGAGTTACGCAAACGACGTAAAAATGTTCAAATTCGACGCGGTCACGACGTCCATACTTAACATAGGATGTGCCATCTTTTTGGTGCTTTATCTTTACGCCGGGAAACCCCTTACGGAAACGGCGTAAAGTCACTGCGTCGGGCGGGCAGGGCGTACATTCGTGAATTGGCATATCTCGCTGAGTTACATATTCTCGGCATAAATCAGCGGGAACGCCCCTAGCGGCCATTTTAAAATTGCAGTTAAGATACGTCGGCGTAATACAATTACGCCGCTCGTATCTTAACTCAATCCCGGCGTATCTTGTTTTCTGAATACAGAAAACAGATACGCCGGCATAGGTTAAAAGTTACGCGGCTTATCTAGAGATAAGCCGCGTAACGTCTTACTGAATCTGGCCCTAAGACTGGGATGCTGTTAAAGTTCATGTGCGTGTAAAGGCAGGCGTCCCAATACTTTTGGTAATAGAGTGTATATAAACAAAGTGCTTTCCTAGAAATTGTACTATGAAGATACTTTTGTTAACCACTTCCATACCAGGCACTTACGCACCTTCCCGCCCAAGCCAATTTTCAGCTTTCAGCACTGTCGCAATTTGAATGACAATTGCGCGGTCATGCTACACTGCACCCAAACAAAATTGGCGTCCTTTTTTCCCCACAAATAGAGCTTTCTTTTGGTGGTATTTGATCACCTCTGCGGTTTTTTTTTTTTTGTGCAACAACTAAAAATAGAGCGAAGATTTTGAAAAAAAAATAAAGTTTTTATTTTTTTCTGTTAATTTTTTTGTAAATGAGTATGTTTTCTCTTTCAATTATGGGCACTGATATGGTGGCACTGATGGGCACCGATGAGGTGGCACTGATGGGCACCGATGAGGTAGTTCTGATGGGCACTGATTAGGTAGCACTGATGGGCACTGATAGGCGGCGCTGGTATTGGGCACTGATGGGCACTCATGGGCGGCACTGATGGGCACTCATGGGCGGCACTGATGGGCACTCATAGGGCGGCACTGGGCACTCATAGGCAGCACAGATGGGCACTCATAGGCGGCACAGGTGGGCACTGATAGGCGGCACAGGTGGGCACTCATAGGCGGCACAGGTGGGCACTCATAGGCGGCACAGGTGGGCACTGATAGGCGGCACAGGTGGGCACTGAT
Organism: Rana kukunoris; assembly: GCA_029574335.1. Lineage (NCBI taxonomy): Eukaryota > Metazoa > Chordata > Amphibia > Anura > Ranidae > Rana > Rana kukunoris. Next base: position 18,908,344 of record CM056055.1, on the reverse strand, counting down.
AGGTGGCACAGGTGGGCACTGGTAGGTGGGCACTGGGCATAGATTGGCACTGTGGGGTGGCACTGACAGACACTGGGGTGGCACTGATGATCACTGAGGGGTGGCACTGATGGATCAATGTTGCCAATCAGTGCCCATGTGTGGGCACTGATTGGCATCATTATTTTTTACTGCCCCCCCTTTTTTTTTTTGTCATTTTTTTTTTTTGTCATTTTTTTTTTTTTTTTTTGTCATTTTTTTGTATTTTCTTTTGTATTTTTTTTATTTCCCTGGTGGTCCGTGTGGCGATCCGAGGGGGGGCTGCGCTGATAAACAATCAGCGCAAACCCCCCCTGTCAGGAGAGCCGCTGATCGGCTCTCCTGTACTCGCGTCTGTCAGACGCGAGTGAGGAAGAGCCGTCGGCGGCTCTTCCTGTTTACATCGTGATCAGCCGTGATTGGACACGGCTGATCACGTGGTAACGAGGCTCCGCCGGAGACTCGTTACCGAGATCGGAGGTGCAGGGTGTCAGACTGACACCCCGAATCACCGATCGTCGCGCTGCGCGCCCCCACGGGCGCGCGCGGCATTGAAATCGTGCTAGACGTTTGAGAACGTCTAGTCACGATTTCATAACCACTTCCCTGCCGTAAATCGGCTATTGGCCGGGCGGGAAGTGGTTAATATAACGTATCATGTTTGGTATCTGATAAATCGTGATTTTATTCTGCTGAACAATATGTTGGTTTGTAGAATCTGGTCAGATTGAAATGAAGATGTAGTTTGAAAAGTTGACATTAGGGGTGCGCCTGCAGAGCATTATAAAAAATACTCATCCCCTTCAGCGCACCCCTTTAGATTTATTGATTGGTTGTGTTAATTATGTAAATTTCCTCTTATGGGGTCAGAATTGGACACGGCTTGGAACCTGACTGACTATGCCAAGTACTTTTCACTATTAAAGGGGTTGTAATGGAAAAAAAAAATGATTTCCTAAATATCTTCCTTTCCATTAGTGCAGTCCTCCTTTACTTACCTCATCCTTCCATTTTGCTTTTAAATGTCCTTATTTCTTCCGAGAAATCCTCACTTCCTGTTCTTCTGTCTGTAACTCCACACAGTAATGCAAAACTTTCTTCGGGGTGTGGAGAAAGCCTCTTGAGGGGGAAGGGGACGAACAGGAGTGTCAGGAAGCCCACTAACACACAGCTCCTTTCTCTATCTGCAAAGTAGAGAGCGTCCTGACTTGCCTGCTCGACTTATGTCCGTTTACAAACGCCTACCTCCAACCCGGTCCGCAAAACAAAATAGTAGAGTGGGCTCTATAGAGTAGAGTGGGCTGCCATCCTCCCGTTTCGCTCATTGTGGCCCGCAACCAGTTACCAAGTCGCTTAGGTGGCCCTCGCTCTTCAAAAGGTTGGGCATCACTGCTGTAGGGTTAATAAAGACCTCCACTTCCATCCTACCTACCTTGCCACCCTAGTGATGGGTAGCCAGCTGGACTCTATCCCAGAAGAAACTCTGAACGGGGCTTCAGATGCCCACACTCAAGATGGGAGATTACACGATACAGGGGGTGCAGTGAGTACATTGGACTGACAAAGAACTAAAACAATGACATATACAGCCAGGGCCGCCATCAGGGGGGTACAGGCAGTACAACTGTAAGCCCGGAGGGCCACCCCCCATTTTTTTTGTAATTGGCCCAGAGGTCCCTAGGGCAACCCCCCCTTTTTTCTTTTTTTCGCCAGCACGCAAAGCCCCTCGACCTCAATTTGAGGCGGCAGCACCCCCCCCCCCCAGTTCTCTGCTCCAGGGGGCCCATGCCTGAATCTGTGTAAGGGGCCCCATATTTCCCTGTATACAGCATATGCCAATTTGAATTGCATAACCTGCGACTATCAAGGGGGTGCTTTTGAGGAAAAAAAACAGACATGTCTTTTAAATGAAATTGTAGAAGCAGATTCTGGGAACGGTGCATGTTTCCATTAAAACAAGGGGTGGCTGTGTCCATGTGTATGTAAAGGGTTATTTGCCCCGGTGACAATCGCTCCCAATCCAGCGGGAGTCTATAAAACCTCTACACAGTGTGGGATCTGTGAGGGTCACACCAAAGTCATCCCATGTTTTGGATTAATTGCTAGGGTGGTGGTGCTTCAGGTTTCGTGGTTTTCAGACTTTTCTATTGATCACTGGGCCAATCTCTAGGAAGCAATGAAAAATTCCAGCCAATCATCTTCTCACCTTTCCTGGCCATACTGGGGCTGGCCTCCCCCTGTGTGCTCTCATCACTAGGTGGCAGCATCTTCACAGGAGCTGCCTTGCTGGCAAGTGGTTCTTGGGTATCATTGGTGGCTTCATCATCTCTACAGAGAAAACCAAGGAAAATGTAGTTATATCTATACAGTGATTAACAGGGCAAACTGATGCTGTCCATTGCTTCAAATAAAACATTCTGTATGGTGGTGGTGGGAGGGGTTAATAGTAGGATGATATGGAGGAATGAAAGAGAGGCACAAATCTGGGGTGTAGAGTCATAGAAGTGCAATGTAGGACTATAGTAGACCAAGGTGATACAGGAGATGGAATAGAGCGTAGGTGGGGTATAGTAGGATGATAGGTAGGAATGAAATAGAGGCACAAATATGGGGTTTGGAGTCATAGAAGTGCAATGTAGGACTATAGTATACCAAGGTGATACAGGTGATGGAATAGAGCGTAGGTGGGGTATAGTAGGATGATAGGTAGGAATGAAATAGAGGCACAAATATGGGGTTTGGAGTCGTAGAAGTGCAATGTAGGACTATAGTATACCAAGGTGATACAGTAGATTGAATAGAGCGTAGGTGGGGTATAGTAGGATGATATGGAGGAATGAAATAGAGGCACAAATCTGGGGTGTAGAGTCATAGAAGTGCAATGTAGGACTATAGTATACCAAGGTGATACAGGAGATGGAATAGAGCGTAGGTGGGGTATAGTAGGATGATATGGAGGAATGAAATAGAGGCACAAATCTGGGGTGTAGAGTCATAGAAGTGCAATGTAGGACTATAGTATACCAAGGTGATACAGGAGATGGAATAGAGCGAAGGTGGGGTATAGTAGGATGATAGGTAGGAATGAAATAGAGGCACAAATATGGGGTTTGGAGTCATAGAAGTGCAATGTAGGACTATAGTATACCAAAGTGATACAGGAGATGGAATAGAGCGTAGGTGGGGTATAGTAGGATGATAGGTAGGAATGAAATAGAGGCACAAATATGGGGTTTGGAGTCGTAGAAGTGCAATGTAGGACTATAGTATACCAAGGTGATACAGGAGATGGAATAGAGCGTAGGTGGGGTATAGTAGGATGATATGGAGGAATGAAATAGAGGCACAAATCTGGGGTGTAGAGTCATAGAAGTGCAATGTAGGACTATAGTATACCAAGGTGATACAGGAGATGGAATAGAGCGAAGGTGGGGTATAGGAGGATGATAAAGGAGGACAGTATAAGGGATAATATATGGGGTGTAGGCTAGGCAGTGCCGGGACAGAGTTATTCCGCTCCTAGGGCAAGCATACCCCTCCTTCACTGTTAATACATGCACAGATTTTAAGACTGATTCTAGGCACACCGCCGTGCTGCAGCGCCAGTTGTCACCCCATCTGCGGCCCTCGAGCCGGAGCCGTACAGGAGGCGTTCCTCTACACGTCAGGCTCACCCACCAGGTACGTGACAGTATAGAACCCTTCCTTGTACATTGAAGTTGTTCCCCTTCAACCAGGCGTCACCTAGAACTTTTGTATTGTCAAAGTTTTGAGCTGAAAACATCAATAAACGTTTTCTTTTTTGAGAGCTAGTCTGTATCTTTAAATCCTGTTTTTACGTTCAGACGCCCAAAAAAATAAAAATAACCACATTAATGTAAGTTAGAAAAGGCTACGCAATTTAGGACTAAAGTGTCTCTGAAATTGCTGGTGGTGGGCAGTACCAGGACTGGGTCGTGCAGTGTCCAGGGCAATGATCCAGAAATGCACCCCCCCTCCCCGTAATACATGCAATAGAATGGACATACCACCCCATGTCTGTTCTTTGGCCCCTTGCTCGTCTGCGCCCAAGGCAGCTCCTCCTCCAGCCCGCCCCTTTTCCTGGCCCTTGGGTGTAGGGTATAGAAAGAAGATGGGGGTTTTAAGGCTAAAATAAAGGGTGAGGGGTAGGGGAAAAGTGATATAAGGGATGGAAAAAGAGAAATACAGATGCACATTATTTGGAGGTTGGTGGGAGGAGTCTGGTAGTGTTCTATGACTCACATTTCTGTAATGATGGGCGATGATGACAGCGATGTCGGAGAAGTGGGGAGATTAGCGATGTCCATTTTCGGTAGAGTACTCGAGATTTGTGGTGTGGATGCTTCTGGTGGGGAGGCGGGACTTTCTTCTGTAACCCCAAAATCGACATCTTCGATAGGCAGAGAGAAGAGTCAATCATTATTGTGTACACAATGCACTGCAGAAACAGACGCACACAGTTTGGGCAGCAAAGCAATTCCTTTCTATATCCCATCTACCACCTAATCAGTGAAGGGCAATAGGGAGGTAGGCAGTGTGGGCATTGTTTAGCCAAAATGTGACGGAAATGCAACCAATCCGAACACAAAAATTGGCCACATACACTGGGAGATCTGATCCTGCACTTTTACCCGGGGGGCCAGATAAGGCCCTTTGTGTGTCTTTATCCAAGTCTTGTGTCTCTATTCCTTCTACTGATGGGGCACTATTTCTCCCACCAACACCAATCATGGGGTACTATTCCTTCCACTGATACCAATGATGGGGCACTATTTCTCCCACTGATACCAATGATGGGGCACTATTCCTCCTACTGAAATTAATGATGGGGCACTATTCCTCCCACTGATACCAATGATGGGGAAATATTCCTCCCACCGACACCAATGATGGGGCACTATTCTTCCCACTAACACCAATGATGGGGAACTGTTCCCCCGACTGACAGCAACAATGGGGCACTATTTATCCCACTGACACCAATGATGGGGAAATATTCTCCCCGCTGACACCAACGATGGGGCACTATTTCTCCCACCAACACCAATCATGGAGCACTATTCCTCCCACTGATGCCAATGATGAGGCACTATTCCTCCTTATGACACCAATGATGGGGCACTATTGCTCCAACTCACACTTATGATGGGGCACTATTCCACCCACTGACACTAAGGATGGGGCACTATTCCACCCACTGAAGCCAGGCCATTTTCTACCCCAACTTGCCATAATCCGGCCCCCCTAAATCCTAAAGGAAAGTAAACTGGCTCTCCAAGTAAGTTCGGAGACCCCTGCTCTAGATGGCAACATTTCTCAGGGTTGGTGTCCAATGAATCCCTACATGATTCAAGTGTGAGAAAAATATAAATCGCGCTACCTCTAAACCATGTGAAACTTTTGAATCACAAAACACACAAAACTATGTGATATATGTTGATATAAATCATAAACAATGTGGTATATGATGGTATATATAAATCACCAATATTCCAAAAAACAAGAGAGGTTGATAGCCACTAGAGGGCACTATATAGAACTCTCAAGTCCCTCAATAACAGTGAAACAGTGATGTGCCTGCAGACGTTTGGAAGGAACATCCCGGGTACCAGAGCTAGACGTGCGGCCTGCTTGACCCGTTCTATCACAAGCGAAGTCGGTTTGTCAGCTGAAATGGCACCATAATGACACAAGACAAGGAAGGAACCCGTCCACATTACCTCCTGGGAAGACTTCTGCAGAGCAGCTTATCAAACCTTCAACTACTGCCACCACCAGGATGGGAGAGGCGGAAGCCATGTCCAGCATAGACGGGTCTCTGGAAAAAGTCAAGGATGGAGAAGGACCGTGTTATCGTGTGAAAGAGTCAGAATGTCAACTACGTCCCCCACAAAATGTCCTCACATCCCCGACACCCACTTCATTCTTTAGTCCAGGGGTTGGCGAGCCGTCGATCGCGATTTACCCATCGACCTCAGGCAGCCAACGGGTAGATCGCAAACAAATTCCTGCTTGGGGAAGCAGCACAGTACTGGATGGAGGGCGGAAGCTGCTGGAGTTAAACGTTCTCATGCTTTCCAGGGTAAAGCAGATATCTGGGGTCTTTTTGGCCCCAGATGTCTTTATAAAGAGGATCTGTACTCCTTGGTCCAGATTCAGATACAAATGTGTATCTTTCCGGCGGCGTAGCGTATGCTCTTTCCGCTACGCCTCCGCAACTTTTATGGGCAAGTGCCTTGTTCAGAAAGCACTTGCTCCATAAGTTGCGGCGGCATAGCGCAAAGTGGCCGGCGTAAGGGCGCCTAATTCAAGTTAGTCATGTGGGGGCGTGATTCATGTAAATTTACGTTTTTTCTGAACGGCGCATGCGCCGTCCGCGGACGTCTCCCAGTGCGCATGCGTGAAATCACGTCGCAAGTTGTCAATGTAAACGACGTGAACGTAACTTACGTCGAGCCCCATTCCCGAACGATTTACGTAAACAACGTACAATTCGACGCTGTCCCGACGTCCATACTTAACATTGGCTGCGCCTCCATATAGCAGGGGTAACTTTACGCCGGACTATTGCTTACGCAAACGACGTAAAATACGACGCCCGGCCGCAAGTACGCTCGTGAATCGCCATATCTCCCTAATTTACATATTCGACGCGTAAATCGACGGAAGCGCCACCTAGCGGCCAGCGTAAATATGCAACTAAGATACAACGGTGTAACAGACTTACGCCGCTCGTATCTTAGCAGAATTCCGGCGAATCTTCCTATCTGAATACAGAAAAAAGATACGCCGGCGCAGAATAGACTTTACGTGGCGTATCTATAGATACGCCGACATAAAGGCTATCTGAATCTGGCCCCTTATTTCTATTACAAGGGATGTTTACATTTATTGTAACAGGAATAAAAGTAATACATTTTTTTTAAAGCTTTGCCTATGTAGGGCCAGATTCTCAAAGACTTACGAAGGCGTATGTCCATGTACGCCGGCGTAAGTCCGAATGTGCGCCGTCGTATATGCGCGCCTGATTCTTAGAATCAGTTACGCATAAATTCGGCCAAGATACGAGCGGCGTAAGTCTCTTACGCCGTCGTATCTTAGTTGCATATTTACGCTGGCCGCTAGATGGCGCTTCCGTTGATTTCTGCGTCAAATATGCAAATGAGCTATATACGCCGATTCTCGAAGGTACGTGCACCCGTCGCAATTGGTTACGCCGTTTACGCAAGACATACACCGGCGTAAAGATAAAGCTGCTCTCTAGGTGGCGCAGCCCATGCAAGGTATGGACGTCGGAACAAGCGTATCTTTTTACGTCGTTTGCGTAAGTCGTACGCGAATAGGGGATTGTGCGTAAGTTACGTTCACGTCGGAGGCATTTTTCGAAGTATCTTAGGAATTCGATCGGACATGAGTCGGAGCATGCGCACTGGGTAACGTCCACGGACGGGGCATGCGCCGTTCGTTAAAAGCGTAAATTACGTGGGGTCACGATTAATTTACATAAAACACGCCCACCTCTTCCACATTTCATTTAGGCGCACTTACGCTGGGACATTTACGCTACGCCGCCGTAACTTAGGACGCAAGTGCCTTGAGAATACTGCACTTGCGTCCTAAGTTGCGGCGGCGTAGCGTAAATACGATACACTACGCCCGCTCATATTTACGCCGCCCTACGTAAATCTAGGCCGTAGAGTTTTAAGTACCGTAGCTTTGCGCCATTCTACGAGCCTGCACAATTAATTTCGGGGAAGTTTTAACTTGGCTGCCTGTCAAACTCAGTCACTGAGATAAATGGAGCCGCAATGCAGCCACGTATCAGATGCATAGTTGGGGCACAGTCCCGTAATGTAAAAATTGCTGCTCAGCAATAAAAAAAAAATCACAGGCTTTAAGAGCATCTCCTGAATGCCTGTCAGCTGCTGCTATACTGCCCTCTGAAAAGTGATTCACTGTGGATCGCTTTTCAGTAAGTGTTACAGCCTGTTTTGAACGTGCATGGTTAGTGTGCAGCTCAGCTATTCTAGTATTCCTTTTGGTGCTACATTGTCTTCTTCATCCACAACGTAGGCAAATTCAGTAATCTCATATTCTTTATATTTTTGGGCTTCTTTATACAATACCAGCCAAGCCATCCTGACCGATCACCGGACCGCGCTGAATAGGACGCCAGAAGATGGACATTCATAATCTGCTGACTTCATATATGTGAAATAATGGATGATGACTCTACTCACCCGTCAGATTTGGCCCACAGGAGGTTGGGGCCGAGGACGATGGCGATATTGCTGGGGGTCATTTTGTTCACTTCTTGGTGTTCTCCTAACTTTGCCAAAAACTTGATTAGGAATCTGCAATGGAGACAGAATTGTGAGCACAACCGTCATTTATTGCTGGAACTGAACTTGGCGCTCTCCTCTGGATAACATCAGAAATGTCCAATCAGGGATTGTCACAGCCATGTAACCTATACAGGTGTGACCATCAGATGTGTGACACCCACAGGTAACAGAAGATAGATGTCCGACATCCATATGTATCCTGGACAGATGATGTCATAATGCACACTGGTGTATAATACAAAGGGGTAAACTTTACGGGTGCCAAACACATATTGTAACAGACAGGTGGGCAACACATATGTGTAACATAGACAGGTGTGTGACACACAAAACATAGACAGGTGTATGACACATATGGGTAACAGACAGGTGTGGGACACATATGGGTAACAGACAGGTGTGGGACACATATGGGTAACAGACAGGTGTGGGACACATATGGGTAACATAGACAGGTGTGGGACACACAAAACATAGACAGGTGTATGACACATATGGGTAACAGACAGGTGTGGGACACATATGGGTAACAGACAGGTGTGGGACACATATGGGTAACATAGACAGGTGTGGGACACATATGGGTAACATAGACAGGTGTGTGACATATACGGGTAATGTGAACAGGTGTGTGGCACATATTGGTAAACGTGGACTGGTGGTGTGACCCATGAAGTAACAGACAGGCGTGTGACACATATGGGTAACATAGACAGGTGTGTGACACATATGCGTAACAGACAGGTGTGTGACACATATGGGTAAAATAGACAAGCTTGTGACACATTCAGGTAATATAGACAGGTGTGTGACACATATAGGTAACAGACAGGCGGGTGACACATATGGGTAAGATAGACAGGTGTGTGACACAAAAAGGTAAGATAGACAGGTGTGTGACACATATGGGTAACAGACAGGTGTGTGACACATCCAGGTAATGTGGACAGGTGTGTGACACACAAAATACAGACAGATGTGTGACACATATGGGTAACACAGACAGGTTTGTGACACATATGGGTAACACAGACAGGTGTGTGACACATATGGGTAAGATAGACAGGTGTGTGACACATGTAGGTAAAATAGACAGGTGTGTGACATATGGGTAACAGACAGGTGTGTGACACATCCAGGTAATGTGGACAGGTGTGTGACACACAAAACACAGACGGGTGTGTGACACATATGGGTAACATAGATGGGTTTTTGACACATATGGGTAACAGACAGATGTGTGACATATACGGGTAATGTGAACAGGTGTGTGGCACATATTGGTAAACGTGGACATGTGGTGTTCTCCATGAAGTAACAGACAGGCTTATGACACATATGGGTAAGGTAAACATGTGTGTGACAGATATGGGCAACGTGGACAGGTGTGAGACACAGGGAGTAACATAGAAAGGTGTACAACACATACAGATAACATAGATTGGTGTGTGGCACATAGAGTAACTTAGACGGCGAACACAAAATGAGTAAAGTGGACAGGTGTGTGTGACACATACGGGTAACATAGACAGGTATGCAACACATGCAGGTAACGTGGACAGGTGTGTGTGACACATACGAGTAAGAAGAATATGAGCTTGTATATAAGACTTGTATTTTGGTTCTAATAAACAGTCCATGTTCAGCAATCAAACGAGTATCGTCTTGTTTTGTGCTTGTTAGTGGTTGGAATATCTGATATCTATATTCAGACTGGAAGAAAGTGGTATATGAGGAAAGCACTCAAGCGGAGTGTGGGACGTTTCCTTACATTGGTGGCAAGACTCAGCTTTGTATGCAATTCTGGAGTTATATGACAAAAAAAATTCCATTTGTTTCCCATTATCGGGTTACAGTTCCCCTCTGCAAACCTCATCTCAATGTTGAACAGATTTGATCATGGTGGGCACTGTGTATACCTGAGGTTGTTGTAGTTCTCAGGTGGCAGCCTGGCACACACCTCTCTAAAACTCTCCTGACGTTTTTCTGGCTCTTTAATGCTGAAAAATAAAAAACAGAAATGGCATGACAAGGTGAACTTGGCAGAAATGTGTCCCAACCAAGCTCTGCGGTGACTTTTACCTGGCAGCTCTCATCCAGTCATCAAAGAGTTCAGAGGTCATGAGCGGTTCTGGAAGTTCCCGGAGATAGGACTTGAGAGCACCTAGAAGATACTTAATATGGTAATCCTGCATGGGGTATGGAGGGGGCAGAAATAAGCTAAGGTCCCATATATGAAGAATATCAAGATAGAGGTGGGGGGGGGGGGCAGAAAAACTCACATACCGGCCACAGCATGCGGCTCATTAATAAACTCCGCCAGGTCCCTAGCACCGGCACCGAGACTGGCCTTCAGCTTTTTCAGAATTGATGCACCTGCAGCCAACCGGAACAGACCCTGAAATAGACTGACCCGTTACCGACCTGACCACAAAAAAAACTACATCGCCAATACCAATCACAAGCATTGATTTCTGTACCAGAAAATATGTGGGGCGGGAGGTGGATGGGACTTGTTTACACCTAGTAACATAAGGATATGTCTTTCAGTTTGAACAATTATTCCTGGATTTCTTGAAAGGCTACATAGGCCCCAATGTAAGGCGGCTGATTTTCAGGTATTGGATATTCTTCCAGTTATGCCTTACATTAATGAAAGCTACACTTTCACAAAAAATTACAGTGGAACCTCGTTTTACGACTTACGCGGTTAACGAGCATTTTGGAAAAAGGAGCAACTTTAAAAAATAATAATTCTGACTTGGTTTGTGAGTGTTGTCTGGCAATACGAGTGGAATTCAAGCTAATGGGGTCTGCAGTACCGCATTTGGCCTGAGGTGGGGGGGCACCGGAGCAGAGCCGAGCGGAGCCGTTCAGAAATAGTTGGAAATACTCTGTCCCCAGGTGTTTTCAAGCCTTTTTGAGGGCTTCCGAGCTGTCCTCTGGCCTTTATAAGTGTTACCGAGGCTCTCCAGCACCCCCCAACCTCTGGCCACATGCGGTATTACATGACATTGAAGTCAACTGCTATACAATCCAATATGCAATTGACCTTTCCTTTTTAATCTGCAGATGATGTTTTCTTTCGAAACTCTCAGTAAAACCTTAGATTATAAGCTCCTTGAGGCCAGCGACTGATGTGATGGTGCAATATACACTATATTGTCATAAGTATTGGGACGCCTGCCATTACACACACATGCACTTTAATGGCATCCCAGTCTTAGTCCGTAGGTTTCAATATTGAGTTGGCCCCGCCCTTTGCAGCTATAACAGCCTCAACTCTTCTGGGAAGGCTGTCCATAAAGTTTAGGAGTTTGTCTATGGGAATGTTTGACCATTCTTCCAGAAGAGCATTTGTGAGGTCAGGCACTGATGTTGGACAAGAGGGCCTGGCTTGCAGTCAAATTCATCCTAAAGGTGTTCTGTCTTTATGGACCTGGCTGTCATGGACATGCAATAATGTCTGTCAGCTTACCTTCTCCTCATCTGTCCATTAGAGGCCTTTTTATCATCTCACCTTCCTGTATGGCCCCACCCCAGGCCATCCCAGGAAGTCTATATTAACTGTTGCACTGCATGTCTGCTTTTCTGTTCAACTTTGTTTGTTAGCTGTTCCTGTCTGCCATGTGATACGTTTCTGTGTACCGATTTTGGCTCGTCCCTGACTACTCTTGTTTGCCTGTGACCCTGACCTTTTGGCTTGTCCCCTGGTTACCCTTGTCTGCCTGTTGCCCCGACCACGGCTTACCCATCACTTTCCCTTGTGTTCTCAGTGGCTGCTTCTCCTCTCTCCCTACGGAGCGTGACCTGGGGTACCCCAGGGGCCGCAACCTGGTCCAGCTGCAGCGAAGGCCATCCTCACCATTAGAGGCTCTGGTGAACACCTGCTGGACCTTAGACTCCGCGCCCTGGGGAATCTTGGGTTCGCGTTTCCTGTCCATCTGCAGCAGTCGGCTTTTAGGTTCACTACTTTGCAGTGCACTCCTATTGGAGACCGGGTGCATCTGTCACCTGGCCACAGGTGACCTGACACTCGCTTTGTTCACGATCTGATCTACCTATCAGCTTCTGTACAACCAGCCTTGCTGGCTATGGCCGGTGGTGCTATTCAGTTTATTCTGACGGTAGCAGGATAGGTACCAGAGACGCGGTTGGGACCATGATTGCAATCTAGCACTAGGCCCAGAGGCCTTTCATAGTAAAGTCCAGGGTAGTTATGGTCCCAGGTGGAAACATTAGACCTTATTATTACCACCAGGGTTCCTCAGTGATGTTCAGTTTCCAAGGTGTAAACCAGACTCAAGGCATGTTGTGACCAGGTCCACTAAGTGCGGTTTACAGGAGGGAGAATGATCACAAATGAGAATATTGGAAAAATGGACACAAAAAAAAAACCTGAAAACATTTCTTATAAATTGAAACTCTGGGATTTATTGTATTTCTACCGGAAAGATGAGATATATAATTGTCTCATCCAGAAAAGTATAATCAGAGGTGGCCATCAGAGACCATGGCACCTACCTCTTCTTGCATCCCGTGGATCAGCAGCATTCGCACACAGGCCGAGATGGGCGCAGCAATCTCACACCCAAATCTGTCTAGGTGTGTTGCCAGCGGTACTCCGTATACCTCGGCAGGAGACTGATATGCTGGAGCTGGTGAAGAAAACAAGAAAGAGAGCAATGATGTAGAGATGTACGAAGAAGGCTGTAACAGAACCCCAAATGGGACAGGGGTTAAAGCCGTTTAGGATATTCCATTCCTGAACACAAGGCAGCTACCGACACCCCACAGTCAGGCAAACAAACCCCAATAATGAGACACACAGCTCTGTTTAGGTTTCAACAGGAATAGCCCCTTTATTAAGAAATACAGGCTCTTATATACACTTTAGGATACTGCAGTAACCAAAATGAACAATGACCAAACTCCACCCACGACATCACACAATGGTTTCCTAATGAGCCCCAATACACATCTTTTAACAGACATCCTGACTCTGGGTCCTGGCCTAATTTACATGCGCTAATTAACTACAGCCGATGACTCAGACGCCTGACCTTTAGGCTGTCTGTTAACTTACAATACACATTTATCACAGTAGCAGACTTAATTACCACAATAGACAATAGAATGCAATCACACCCAACCTCATCACAGCAAGCTTTATAGTACACTACAGACAACACACAATATATATACAATATATACCGCATTAAATCTGACTAGCACAGACCATAGTGGGGTTCTCATTCACCATGTGCCCCTATTAGAGACATAGGGTGATCTGCACATAAGAGGCATCGGAAAGCTGAAACAGGAGTATCTCATACTTTCTAAGAGCTTCTGGGTCCCACGGGCCTTCCGTTACAAAGACCAAGTAGTTAAAATAAGCTATGACTGTTAAAGGAATTCTGAGTAGGTTCAGTGGTACAATGGCCCAATAGAGAAACTTTACACAGGACCCTCTGAGGGTCCACTAATTTTTGGCTGAATATGGAAATTTAGTGACTGCACTGGTTGGTTGAAGAGGGACATTTAGTGACTTCACTGGTTGGTTGAAGAGACATTTAGTGACTGTACTCGTTGTTGGTTGAAGAGGGACATTTAGTGACTGTACTCGTTGTTGGTTGAAGAGGGACATTTAGGGACTTCACTGGTTGGTTGAAGAGGGACATTCAGGGGCGGACTGACCACTCATGGGGCCCCCGGGCAATAGAAGATTATGGGGCCCCTGGGCTTACAGATGGCCACCAGGCCAGGATGCAGTGCAGAGGCGGCTCAGCTAAAATCTCGGGATTTTCACATCAAACGCATGTCGGTTTCGGACATATCAGGGATAGATGTAAAAAAAACATCGTTTTTTACATACTGTTCCTGGTTTTACTGAGCCTGGCAACCCTGATGGGGCCCCCTAGTGGCATGGGGCCCTCGGGCAGTGCCCTAGTGACTCAATGGTCAGTCCGCCCCTGGGGACATTTAGTGACTGCACTGGTTGGTTGAAGAGAAACATTTAGGGGTTGGTTGAAGAGAAACATTTAGGGGTTGATTTACTAAAACTGGAGCGCAAAATCCGGTGCGGCTGAGGACTTCTGCATTATAACTAGAAACAGTTTTTAGATCTTAAAAGTGGATGTAAACCACAATGCAGAGAATAAGGTTTCCTATCATCTGTGCCCAGTCTTGCCACACAGAGTTAATCCAGCTCTGAGCAATCCTCTTTTTATTGTTCAGTGAAATAAAACAGACTTCCAGATAAAGACCAAAGTCCTTACTTGAGTGACAGGTTATTTACATATCTCATGCACTAGCTTGCAGACATGCACAGGTTCCTGTCTATGTATATTCTGATGGCTGTTCACACTGAACTGTGGATCACCCCATATTTTGAAAACATTTAATCAAAACACAGGAAAGACAGCCAATCCTGGGAGAGCTGGAAAGGGGGGGGGGGAGAGGGGAGGGGGGATGTGAATTGTGCACTTAACAGAAGCTGTGCATGTCTGCAAGCTAGTGCATGAGATATGTAAATAACCCGTCACTCAAGCAAGGACTTTAGTCTTTATCTGGAAGTCTGTTTTATTTCACTGAACAATAAAAAGAGGATTGCTCAGCGCTGGATTAACTCTGTGTGACAAGACTGGGCACAGATGATAGGAAATCTTATTCTCTACATTGTGACATCAAAAAATAAATAAAAATGTTTTGGGTTTACATCTACTTTAACAATTTCCAGTCCATTCTACATCATAGACATCAACTAGTAGTGAGTGTGATACATGTAAGGGGTGAGGGACCTGTGTGGGTGACTCTAGTGGTGGACGCTCTCCCATGATGGTTCACCAAAACACAGACAGGATGGGAGATGAATACTGACCGCTCTCCTTCATGGTGTCTCTCAGCTCCCCCAACGCATCTGTCAACTGCGCCAATGATTTCCGATGATACTCTGCCTGAAGCTCCAGAAGCTGTGGGGAAACATCAAGTTATTTGGGTTTAATAAAAGATTTAATAGGACAACCCTAACTACTAATACAGAATAGTCACATTCTTTTCATACAAATAGAGCTTTCTTTTGTGGTATTAAATCTCTTTTGGGTTTTAAATTTTTTGCTAAACAAACAAAATAAGATGGAAAATTAAAAAAAAAAAAAAAACTTTCTTATGCCGCGTACAAACGACCGGTTTTTCCATCGGAATAAGCTCTGACGGGTTTTCCCCGATGGAATTCTGCTCAAGCTGTCTTGTATACACACGGACACATCAAATTTAGACTGTCAAGAACGTGGTGACGTACAACATTGCGACGAGCCTAGAAAAATTAAGTTCAATGCTTCCGAGCATGCGTTGTTTTGTTTCCGAGCATGCGTGTTTTTATCCGTCGGAAATTCCATACACACAAACGGAATTTCCAATATTTATTTTTTTCGACGGAAAAATAAATCCAACATGTTCTCTTTCTAATGCCGCGTACACACGGTCTTTTTTTGTGATGAAAAAAAACAAAGTTTTAAAAAAACGTCATTTAAAAATGATGGTGTGTGGGCAAAACGTCGTTTTATGTCTTCAAAAAAAACTACCAAAAAAAAAATTCGAACATGCTTGAATTTTTTATGTGGTTTTTCTGAATGTCGTTTTTTTGTGTCATAAAAAGTGATGGTGTGTGGGCAAAATGACGTTTAAAAACGTTGTTTTGGAAAATGAAGTTTCGTGAGATAAAATGACGTTTTTTTCTTTCATCACAAAAAGTGATCGTGTGTACGCGGCATAAGTCTGTTGGAAATTTCCAACGGAAAAAGTCAGATGGGGCACACAAACGGTCGGAATATCCGATGAAAAAATTCCGTCTGACTTTTTTCATCAGAAATTTCCACCATGTGGACGCGCCATTAGTTTCTGTTATAAAATGTTTGCAAATAAGTAATTTTGTGCGGTGATGAGGCGGCACTGATAGGCTCCACTGATAAGTGACAATGATGGGCACTGATGAGGCTGCACTTATAGGTGGCACTGATAGGTGATACCAATAGGCAAAATTGATGGGCACTAATAGGCAGCTAATAAGCGGTGGGGGGGGGGGGGGACGGGGGGGACGGACGGGACTGGGGACCATCAGGCCCCTTACAGGTGTAATTCAAAAAATAATAAAAAAAACAGGAGGGGGACCCTGGGGACCATCGGGCCCCTTACAGGGGTAATGCAAAAAAAAAATGGGAGGGGGGACGGCCGGGCCTGTAAGAGGCCCTGGGGACCATCTGGCCCCTTACAGGTGTAATTAAAAAAATAATAAAAAAAACAGGAGGGGGGCCCTGGGGACCATCGGCCCCCTTACAGGGGTAATGCAAAGAAAAAAAATGGGAGGGGGGACGGCCGGGCCTGTAAGAGGCCCTGGGGATCATTGGACCCCTTACAGGTGTAATTCAAAAAATAAATAAAAAACAGGAGGGGGGCCCTGGGGACCATCGGCCCCCTTACAGGGGTAATGCAAAAAAAAAATGGGAGGGGGGACGGCCGGGCCTGTAAGAGGCCCTGGGGATCATTGGACCCCTTACAGGTGCGATTCAAAAAATAAATAAAAAACAGGAGGGGGGCCCTGGGGACCATCGGGCCCCTTACAGGGGTAATGCAAAAAAAAATGGGAGGGGGGACGGCCGGGCCTGTAAGAGGCCCTGGGGACCATCTGGCCCCTTACAGGTGTAATTAAAAAAATAATAAAAAAAACAGGAGGGGGGCCCTGGGGACCATCGGCCCCCTTACAGGGGTAATGCAAAAAAAAATGGGAGGGGGGACGGCCGGGCCTGTAAGAGGCCCTGGGGATCATTGGACCCCTTACAGGTGTAATTCAAAAAATAAATAAAAAACAGGAGGGGGGCCCTGGGGACCATCGGGCCCCTTACAGGGGTAATGCAAAAAAAAATGGGAGGGGGGACGGCCGGGCCTGTAAGAGGCCCTGGGGACCATCTGGCCCCTTACAGGTGTAATTAAAAAAATAATAAAAAAAACAGGAGGGGGGCCCTGGGGACCATCGGCCCCCTTACAGGGGTAATGCAAAAAAAAATGGGAGGGGGGACGGCCGGGCCTGTAAGAGGCCCTGGGGATCATTGGACCCCTTACAGGTGTAATTCAAAAAATAAATAAAAAACAGGAGGGGGGCCCTGGGGACCATCGGGCCCCTTACAGGGGTAATGCAAAAAAATATATAAAAAATAAAAGGGAGGGGGCCTGGCTAGCCTGTAAGGGGCCCTGGGGACCATTGGTCCCCTTACAGGTGTAATGCAAATAATAAATAAATAAAAAAACGGGAGGGGGGCCAGCCGGGCATGTAAGGCAGGTGTAATGCAAAAATAAAATAAAAAAAATAAAAAAATTGGAGATTTAAAAAAAAAAAAAAATTAAAACAGGAGGGGGGTCAGCCGGGCCTGCAAAGGGCCCTGAGGACCATCGGGCCCCTTACAGGTGTAATGCCTGTACCCCCCTGATGGCGGCCCTCCCAACCACCCTCATAAATTTGCATCAAATTTGCATTAAAATCGCACTTGACGCACAAAAGTCGCACTGTAAATTCGCACTGCAATTACTCTCAAAAAACGGATGTAATTTGCGATGTGATGTCTGAGCCCGACAGTGAAGTTATTCTTTCAGAAGTCTCTAAAATGATAAATTCTAAATAACAGAGCTCCCAGGCTGCGAGCGCTCCTGCGTCTTCTGAACGTTATTTTTATATCGGTTTATTTAAAGAAAGTTTTGGAATTTTCCTTCTCAACATTCCGAGCCCTCAGTGTGAGGGGGGGGGGGGCAGTTAAAGTGGAACTTCACTCTCTCAACATGGACTATTTTTAATCCTTATGCTGCTAGCATTAGTAAATAGATAGGAAAATATATTACAGTGGAACCTCGGATTACGAGTATAATGCGTTCCAGGAGAAAGCTTGTAATCCAAAGCACTCGCATATTAAAGCGCATTTCCCCATAGAAGTCAATGGAAACTAAAGTAATTTGTTCCGCATTGACTTCAATAGCATGCAATACCGCATGTGGCCAGAGGTGGGGGGGGGGGGCGCTGGAAAACCTCGGAAACGGTCGGTAATGGCCTGAGGACAGCTAGGAAACCCTTGGAAAGGCCAGGGAACGCAGTATTTCCGAACGGCTCCACTCGGCTCTGCGCCCCCCCCCCCCCCACCTGAGGGAAAATGCGGTACTGCAGGCCCCATTGGCTTAAGTTCTGCTCGCAAACCGAGTTCGATTTTTTTTTTAGAAGTTGCTCATCTTTCAAAATGCTTGTCAACCGTGTTATTCGTAAACCGAGGTTCCACTGTATATTTACTTGTTAAACTCGTTAAACTTTTACATTTCTTCAGTTAGTTCCTGGTCTCTGGCCTAGGACAAAATGATGTCATACAGTACATGCCAAGAGTCTTCATGGGAATTCTTTTTCTATCATCTGGAGCAGTGGTCTCCAAACTGTGGCCCGAGGGCCGGATGCGGCCCTTTGCTTGCCTTTATCTGGCCCTTGGGGCTCTTTCCCTCCCACTGATACAACACAATATTCTGCCATCTGACACCGACAATGGAGTACCATACTAGCAATGGGGCACTATTCCTCCCTATGATACTAACAATGGGGCACTATTCCTCCCTATGATACTAACAATGGGGCACTATTCCTCCCTATGATACTAACAATGGGGCACTATTCCTCCCTATGATACTAGCAATGGGGCACTATTCCTCCCTATGATACTAGCAATGGGGCACCATTCCTCCCTAGGATACTAACAATGGGGCACTATTCCTCCCTATGATCAGGGCCGGATTTGCTCTCCCTGCTGCCACAAGGCCAGGTTCCACAACGCACCCCCTCTCTGCCAACCGAACCAACCCCCCCCCCCCCAAATCAACGGAGAATGGCAACCAGATGGCAGGGACAGCACGATTAGTTCAAATATTTTTTGTTTCTTTTTTTTTTTTATTATTATTATTAGTTTGCAGCTTGTCGTTTACTTTTTTCTTTTTTTATAATTTTCTTATAATTCTTAATATTATTTTTCTTATTCTTAACTTTTTAATGACTTTTTTATTTGATTAATTTAGTTATTATTTCTTTGCATTTTTTTTTTACTTTATTGCTATTACATAGGAGAAAACAATTCCCTGTGTGATAGCAATTGGGAGGTGACAGGTTCTCTTTATTGACCCTGTCACCTCCAAAAACAGGAGTCCTAGCGCTGTGCCGGAGGGGGAGGACAGAGTCCTGAAGACAGAGCCAGCAGAGAGTGGTATGTGGGGGGGGGGGGGGAGAGAGGGGAGGATGGACGGCAGCACACATTTTACAAGTGATTGCGGCGACATCGCCGCAATCACTTATTAACGAGCGAGCGGATTCCCCCACACTACATTTAGAAAGCAACTTACCGCCCCTAACTGTATGTTCCGGGCGTCAGGGGACTCCATGCCGCTGCCACTCCAAGGCACCCTGCCACCCCGTGCCCTGGCCTCGTGGGAAATCCGGGCCTGCCTATGACACTAGCAATGGGGCACTATTCCTCCCTATGACACTAGCAATGGGGCGGAACTATTCCTCCCTACGATACTGGCAATGGGGCGGCACTATTCCTCCCCCTAATACCAGATGTTTACTCCCACCGTTGCCAAGAAAATTTCCACTCCCGCTGGCCAAAACCCGGCCCTCCAAGTGTCTGAGGGACAATAAACCGGCCCTTTGTTAAGAATGTTTCGAGACCCCTGATCTCGAGGAAGTGAGGAGGGGCTTTGTCCACTAGGCACACCCTCCTGCCTGCATGCCTAAGCTAAGGGCAGATGGATTTCCATGAATCATATGCCCTTACTCAAGATCACAGCAGCTAGAAATACTAGGGGGGGAGGGGGCGTTTTTCAAAGTGATTTCTCAACAAAATAAAGCATGGAAACATGGATGGATGGACCCATCCAGTCACCTGCCATTACAGCAATAGTCATCATTTATTTTACTACTCACCCGTATGAAATAGTTCTTGTATTCATTTTCTTTTGTCCCAAAGTGATACAGGTCACATAAATAGTCATCCTGCATCAGAAACGAAAATTGTTATTTTTAATGTGAGAGCAAACCGCTCATAAATGGCAACCTAATGATGATGATAAATATAATAATAATCATCACCATAATTATCATCATCATCATAAAAATAATCAATATAATTAAATATAGTAAAATAAAATAATGATCACGATGATGATAATAATTATAATAATGATAAATATACAGATAATAATAATAATAAAGATACAAATATAACAATCATCAAAATGACCACTTAAGGACCGAGCCTCTTTTCAGGTATGTTGTTCTTTTTTTTTTTTTTGCTAGAAAACCACTTAGAACCCCCAAACATTATACATTTTTTTTCTAACACCCTAGAGAATAAAATGTCAGTCGTTGCAATACTTTATGTCACACCATATTTGCGCAGCGGTCTTACAAGTGCACTTTTTTTTGGGAAAAAATACACTCTTTGAATTAAATAATAAGACAACACTGAAGTTAACCCAATTTTTATTTTTTATATTGTGAAAGATAATGTTACGCCGAGAAAATTGATTCCCAACATGTCACGCTTCAAAAATTGCGCCCGCTCGTGGAATGGCGACAAACTTTTACCCTTAAAAATCTCCATAGGCGACGTTTGAAAAATTCTACAGGTTGCATGTTTTGAGTTTACAGAGGAGGTCTAGGGCTAGAATTATCGCTCTCGCTCCAACGATCGCGGCGATACCTCACATGTGTGGTTTGAACACCGTTTTCATATGCGGGCGCTACTCACGTATGCGTCGGGTCGGGGCTCTTAAAAAAAAGTGTTTTTATTATTTATTTTACTTTATTTTATTTATTTTGATATTGTTTAAAAAAAATAATAATTTGGGTCACTTTTATTCCTATTACAAGAAATGTAAACATCCCTTGTAATAGAAAAAAAGCATGACAGGTCCTCTTATATATGAGATCCGGGGTCAAAAAGACGTCACATCTCATAATTACACTAACATGCAAAAAAAAAATAAAAAAAATAAAAAAAATGTCCCTTTAAGAGTTATGGGCGGAAGTGACGTTTTGAATATTAAAAATATTATTATTATTATGCATAATAATAATCATCATTATTATAATAAAATATAAACAAAAGGTTTATAGTGCCTTTAAAAAAAAAAAGTTTACCAAACACTTTCCAATGCAAAAAAAATATAAAAAGTATCAAAAAAGTATCAAATGATAAATTCCATCAAACAATGTTTTCAGATTGCTTTGAAAAGTTTTAAATGTTTCATTTATCTTTCCCATCAGCCCCCCCCCCCCCCCTTTCTTGATGTCACTGGGATGAAAGCCCCAAGGGCTGGGTATAGGCAAGCGAAGGGCCGCGTCTGGCCCCCGGGCCGCACTTTGGAGACCACTGATCTACACCAAATCCACTGAACAGCAAAAAGTGGAAAGGGCGCAATCTGGAGGTCGCCTGGACCTGAGAGGATTCCTCGTAAGCCTGAGCCAAACTATTCTACAGATTCTTTCATATTACCGCACCTTGCTCTGCTCCACCCTTCTGCGCAGCTCCTCTTCTTCCTCCTTCAGGCTCTCCAGTTTAGCCGGGGCTCCGATAATGCCTCCCCCTTGGGCCCCTGACATGTTCTTCTGGGCCTGAGATAACCTGCCAGGCAGAATGGGAGGGCAAAGTGTAAAAAAAAAAACAACAACATCAGTTGCAGCCACTGTGCCCATAAATTGCAGCCACTGTGCCCCTCAAACGCAGCCACTGTGCCCATCAAACGCAGCCACTGTGCCCATCAAACGCAGTCACTGTGCCCATCAAACGCAGCCACTGTGCCCATCAAACGCAGCCACTGTGCCCCTCAAACGCAGCCACTGTGCCCCTCAAACGCAGCCACTGTGCCAATCAAACACAGCCACTGTGCCAATCAAATGCAGCCACTGTGCCCCTCAAACGCAGCCACTGTGCCCCTCAAACGCAGCCACTGTGCCCCTCAAACGCAGCCACTGTGTCCCTCAAACGCAGCCACTTTGCCCCTCAAACGCAGCCACTGTGCCATCAAAAGCAGCCACTGTGCCCATCAATTCCAGCCACCATGCCTGTCAATTGACACCACTGTGCCCATTAAATGCAGACACTGTGCCATCAACCGCTGCCACTGTACCCAAAAATTGCTGCCACTTTGCTCTCAAACACAGCTACTGTACCCATCAATTGGCACCAATTTGCCCCATCAATTGGCACCAGTTTGCCCCATCAATTGCCGCCAGTTTGCCCCATCAATAGCCGCCAGTTTGCCCCATCAAATGCTGCTCGGTGCCCGACAAGGGGCCGGACACCCGAATAGGGGGCGGCAGTGGTGACAATAGATAGATTCATGCAATGCATGAATCTATCTATTGTTGATTGACGGGTGCAGGAGAGAGGGGGTGGCGCTCCTGCGCCCTCTATGGACACACCGCCACTGGCAGGGTGGCTAACCAATAAGAATTTCAAAAATGTATGACCTTCTAAAATAGCAAACTAGATCATTAAGCAATTGGATGAAGGTTTCCGTGCAGAAATACTCTTCTGGTAGTTAAATGGGATATTTTTTATAGATATTTGGACATCAGACCAAAAAGAGGGACAACTAAGGAGGGAAGCAGGATAGAGGGATTTGGCTCCAATTGAGGGACAGTTGGAAGGTAGGTTAGCAGTCCCTCCTGTGTACACACATGGGTTGTCTATACTCACCGAGTCTTTACATTGTTCAGGTCCGTCAGCAGTTTCTGTAGCTGTTTCCGGTGCTTTAGAATTGCAGGTAGTTCTTCCTGAGGAGGGAGAGATGCAGCTGTAGGTGGCAGTAATGGAGGACAAAGAAGGATTAAAGAAGCTTAGCATAGAAATGTAGGTGAATATAAGGAAGTCAGTGATAAAAAGGACCAAGTACATGGAGAGAATATGAAGAGCCCGGTACATGGAGAGAACATGAGGAGCCCGGTACATGGAGAGAACATGAGGAGCCCGGTACATGGAGAGAACATGAGGAGCCCGGTACATGGAGAGAACATGAGGAGCCCGGTACATGGAGAGAACATGAAGAGCCCGGTACATGGAGAGAACATGAAGAGCCCGGTACATGGAGAGAGCATGAAGAGCCCGGTACATGGAGAGAACATGAAGAGCCCGGTACATGGAGAGAACATGAAGAGCCCGGTACATGGAGAGAACATGAGGAGCCCGGTACATGGAGAGAACATGAAGAGCCCGGTACATGGAGAGAACATGAGGAGCCCGGTACATGGAGAGAACATGGAGAGAACATGGATGAAGAGCCCGGTACATGGAGAGAACATGAGGAGCCCGGTACATGGAGAGAACATGAAGAGCCCGGTACATGGAGAGAACATGAAGAGCCCGGTACATGGAGAGAACATGAAGAGCCCGGTACATGGAGAGAACATGAAGAGCCCGGTACATGGAGAGAACATGAGGAGCCCGGTACATGGAGAGAACATGAGGAGCCCGGTACATGGAGAGAACATGACCCGGTATGAGAGAGAGGAGCCCGGTACATGGAGAGAACATGAGGAGCCCGGTACATGGAGAGAACATGAGGAGCCCGGTACATGGAGAGAACATGAGGAGCCCGGTACATGGAGAGAACATGAAGAGCCCGGTACATGGAGAGAACATGAAGAGCCCCGGTACATGGAGAGAACATGAAGAGCCCGGTACATGAAGAGAACATGAGGAGCCCGGTACATGGAGAGAACACGAATAGCCTAGTACATGTAGAGAACATGAGGAGCCCGGTA
The DNA here is from genome assembly GCA_029574335.1 of Rana kukunoris. Lineage (NCBI taxonomy): Eukaryota > Metazoa > Chordata > Amphibia > Anura > Ranidae > Rana > Rana kukunoris. The sequence goes on along the minus strand of CM056055.1, from coordinate 18,884,119 downwards.
CATGGAGAGAACATGAGGAGCCCGGTACATGGAGAGAACATGAGGAGCCCGGTACATGGAGAGAACATGAGGAGCCCGGTACATGGAGAGAACATGAGGAGCCCGGTACATGGAGAGAACATGAGGAGCCCGGTACATGGAGAGAACATGAGGAGCCCGGTACATGGAGAGAACATGAGGAGCCCGGTACATGGAGAGAACATGAGGAGCCCGGTACATGGAGAGAACATGAAGAGCCCGGTACATGGAGAGAACATGAGGAGCCCGGTACATGGAGAGAACATGAGGAGCCCCGGTACATGGAGAGAACAGGAAGAGCCCGGTACATGGAGAGAACATGAAGAGCCCGGTACATGGAGAGAACATGAAGAGCCCAGTACATGAAGAGAACACAACAAGCCCAGTACATAGAGAGGACTAGAAGAGCCCAGTGCATGCAGAGTACATAAAGAGCCCAGTACATGGAGAGAACATGAAGAGCCGGTACATGGAGAGAACATGAAGAGCCGGTACATGGAGAGAATATGAAGAGCCCGGTACATGGAGAGAACATGAAGAGCCCGGTACATGGAGAGAACATGAAGAGCCGGTACATGGAGAGAACATGAAGAGCCGGTACATGGAGAGAACATGAAGAGCCGGTACATGGAGAGAACATGAAGAGCCGGTACATGGAGAGAACATGAGGAGCCTACTACATGGAGAGAACATGAGGAGCCCGGTACATGGAGAGAACATGAAGAGCCGGTACATGGAGAGAATATGAAGAGCCCGGTACATGGAGAGAACATGAAGAGCCCGGTACATGGAGAGAACATGAAGAGCCGGTACATGGAGAGAACATGAAGAGCCGGTACATGGAGAGAACATGAAGAGCCGGTACATGGAGAGAACATGAAGAGCCGGTACATGGAGAGAACATGAGGAGCCTACTACATGGAGAGAACATGAGGAGCCCGGTACATGGAGAGAACATGAAGAGCCGGTACATGGAGAGAATATGAATAGCCCAGTACATGGAGAGAACATGAAGAGCCCGGTACATGAAGAGAACACAACAAGCCCAGTACATAGAGAGGACTAGAAGAGCCCAGTGCATGCAGAGAACATGAAGAGCCCAGTGCATGCAGAGAACATGAAGAGCCGGTACATGGAGAGAACATGAAGAGCCGGTACATGGAGAGAATATGAATAGCCTAGTACATGGAGAGAACATGAAGAGCCGGTACATGGAGAGAACATGAAGAGCCCAGTACATGGAGAGAACATGAAGAGCCGGTACATGGAGAGAATATGAACAAACCAAGTAGATGGAGAGAACTTGAAGAACTAAACATATGGAGAGCACATGAAGAGGCAAGTGAATTGGGCATAACTTAAAGGCTAAGTTCACCTTTTTTTTAAAAATTCCAGCTCCCCTATGTACCAATATTGCAGTAATATACTTCTTTTGCAAAAATAAAACAAGCTTTCCATTCATTCTACCCACGCTTACCTCACTCTCTTCATGGATGTTTAAAAACCCTGCTCCATTACTTCTGCCTTACTTCCTGAACAGACTTTAGGACAGGTCATGACAAAGGAATGAGTTGACTAACTAAGGGTAGATGATGCAGGGTGTGTGCTAATGAGATCAGCTGGTCAACTCCTTCCTAGGTCATGACCTAAAGTATGTTCAGGAAGTAAGGCAGAAGTAATGGAGCAGGGTTTTTAAACATCCATGAAGAGAGTGAGGTAAGCGTGGGTAGAATGAATGGAAAGCTGTTTTATTTTTGTAAATTACTGCTATATTGGTACATTGGGGAGCTGGAATTTAGAGGGAAAAAAAGTGAACAAAAGTGAACTGTGATTGGTGACAGGGGTATAGGATAAGGTGACCAGATTTTTAAAATAAAATCCGGGGACATTTTTTTTTTTTTTTTACTAGTAATGGCGGCAATCAGCAGATCTCTGCCCGTCACCGCCGCTGCCCGCCTCACAGCCTGTCAAGTCTTACTCTCCATGCCCCAGCTAGTACTGGGTGCAGAGGAGATCACTCTGCCAGGGAAGGAAATAGGCAGGCGGCTGGCCCGGACTTCAGCCAAGGCAGGACATGTGTGTGGAGCTGAATGGGCATGCACCCGAAAATGAAGAAATATTCCCTCCCTCCACTCCGACCAGAACATGATCATCAGAAAGGGGGCACAGATAATGGAAAAAAATACACCCCCCCCCAAGCTAGTAGGAGTGACGGAGCGGGGGTGTATAGTATTCTTTGAAATTCCCCCAGGCTATCAAATCCAGTCCGGGGACAAAACTGGGGACAGACCTGGTCCAGGGACAGTGTCCTCAATCCGGGGACTGTCCCCTGAAACCGGGGACGTCTGGTCACACTAGTATAGGACTGTGGTTGGTGACGGGGGGTATAGGACTGTGATTGGTGACGGGGGGTATAAGACTGTGATTGGTGACGGGGGGTATAAGACTGTGATTGGTGACGGGGGGTATAGGACTGTGATTGGTGACGGGGGGTATAGGACTGTGATTGGTGACGGGGGGTATAGGACTGTGATTGGTGACGGGGGGTATAGGACTGTGATTGGTGACGGGGGGTATAGGACTGTGATTGGTGACGGGGTATAGGACTGTGATTGGTGATGGGGGGTATAGGACTGTGATTGGTGACGGGGGGTATAGGACTGTGATTGGTGACGGGGGTATAGGACTGTGATTGGTGACAGGGGTATAGGACTGTGATTGGTGACGGGGGTATAGGACTGTGATTGGTGACGGGGGTATAGGACTGTGATTGGTGACGGGGGTATAGGACTGTAATTGGTGACGGGGGTATAGGACTGTGATTGGTGACGGGGGTATAGGACTGTGATTGGTGACGGGGGTATAGGACTGTGATTGGTGACGGGGGTATAGGACTGTGATTGGTGACGGGGTATAGGACTGTGATTGGTGACGGGGGGTATAGGACTGTGATTGGTGACGGGGGTATAGGACTGTGATTGGTGACGGGGATATAGGACTGTGATTGGTGACGGGGATATAGGACTGTGATTGGTGACGGGGATATAGGACTGTGATTGGTGACGGGGATATAGGACTGTGATTGGTGACGGGGGTTCAGAACAGTCATATGACATGATGAACAGCTGGACATAAGGACAGTCAGATTACCTCACTTAGCTTGTTCAGAGGCAGTAGGACGTCTCTTTCCATGTTTATTTCGAATTCTGCCAGAGACTGAGCCAGCGATCCTTCCGCACAGCACCCCATCTCCAGGGTCCTCCTAACAGGGACAGACAACACTGTGAGCATGATTGCAATAAGACATGGTATAAGAAAATCTAAGGATCCCCTCTGGTCTGCTCTGAAGGTTATATAGAGGGAGGAGCAGAGTCCTCCAGCAGTGCAGAGTATTTCAGGAGAGGAGAGTTATAGAGGAAGGAGCAGAGTCCTCCAGCAGTGCAGAGTATTTCAGGAGAGGAGAGTTATAGAGGAAGGAGCAGAGTCCTCCAGCAGTGCAGAGTATTTCAGGAGAGGAGCGTTATAGAGGTAGGAGCAGAGTCCTCCAGCAGTGCAGAGTATTTCAGGAGAGGAGCGTTATAGAGGAAGGAGCAGAGTCCTCCAGCAGTGCAGAGTATCTCAGGAGAGGAGAGTTATAGAGGAAGGAGCAGAGTCCTCCAGCAGTGCAGAGTATTTCAGGAGAGGAGAGTTATAGAGGAAGGAGCAGAGTCCTCCAGCAGTGCAGAGTATTTCAGGAGAGGAGAGTTATAGAGGAAGGAGCAGAGTCCTCCAGCAGTGCAGAGTATTTCAGGAGAGGAGCGTTATAGAGGTAGGAGCAGAGTCCTCCAGCAGTGCAGAGTATTTCAGGAGAGGAGAGTTCTGGAGGAAGGAGCAGAGTCCTCCAGCAGTGCAGAGTATTTCAGGAGAGGAGAGTTATAGAGGAAGGAGCAGAGTCCTCCAGCAGTGCAGAGTATTTCAGGAGAGGAGAGTTATAGAGGAAGGAGCAGAGTCCTCCAGCAGTGCAGAGTATTTCAGGAGAGGAGCGTTATAGAGGTAGGAGCAGAGTCCTCCAGCAGTGCAGAGTATTTCAGGAGAGGAGCGTTATAGAGGAAGGAGCAGAGTCCTCCAGCAGTGCAGAGTATCTCAGGAGAGGAGAGTTATAGAGGAAGGGGCAGAGTCCTCCAGCAGTGTAGAGTATCTCAGGAGAGGAGAGTTACAGAGGAAGGGGCAGAGTCCTCCAGCAGAGCAGAGTATCTCAGGAGAGGAGAGTTATAGAGGAAGGAGCAGAGTCCTCCAGCAGTGCAGAGTATTTCAGGAGAGGAGAGTTCTGGAGGAAGGAGCAGAGTCCTCCAGCAGAGCAGAGTATCTCAGGAGAGGAGAGTTATAGAGGAAGGAGCAGAGTCCTCCAGCAGTGCAGAGTATTTCAGGAGAGGAGAGTTCTGGAGGAAGGAGCAGAGTCCTCCAGCAGTGCAGAGTATTTCAAGAGAGGAGAGTTATAGAGGAAGGAGCAGAGTCCTCCAGCAGTGCAGAGTATCTCAGGAGAGGAGAGTTAGAGGAAGGAGCAGAGTCCTCCAGCAGTGCAGAGTATTTCAGGAGAGAAGAATTTGGAAGAGTCACGATCATGGGGCCACAATATGAATCGTCCTCCAGATTACGCCTCGGATGTGTTGTGAAGGGAGATTCCACTGAAAATGTTTGGAGCATCTCTCTCATTATTAGTGGTTAGGAGGTTGGGTTCCTCTGCCAACTCCCCGATACTGGCACTATTCCCGGAATGGTACACACAAGACATGGATGGTGGCAGCAACCCAAATTTAGAGTCAGGATTGGCAGAAGGTATCCGAGTCCAGGAACTGTATGGCTGACAGGAATACGTCGATGAATTGTCTGATGGATGTGGTGATGGATCCACCGCTCTTGTGTTCAGAGAGGATTGGGAAGGCAGGAGGAGAGGCAGGAGAAGAGGCAGGAGAAGAGGCAGGAGAAGAGGCAGGAGAAGAGGCAGGAGGAGAGGCAGGAGGAGAGGCAGGAGAAAAAGCAGGAGGAGAGACAGGAGGAGAGGCAGGAGGAGAGACAGGAGGAGAGACAGGAGAAAAAGCAGGAGGAGAGACAGGAGGAGAGACAGGAGGAGAGACAGGAGGAGAGGCAGGAGGAGAGACAGGAGGAGAGACAGGAGGAGAGACAGGAGGAGAGACAGGAGGAGAGGCAGGAGGAGAGGCAGGAGGAGAGACAGGAGGAGAGGCAGGAGGAGAGGCAGGAGGAGAGGCAGAAGGAGAGGCAGGAGGAGAGGCAGGAGGAGAGGCAGGAGAAAAAGCAGGAGGAGAGGCAGGAGGAGAGGCAGGAGGAGAGACAGGAGGAGAGACAGGAGAAAAAGCAGGAGGAGAGACAGGAGGAGAGACAGGAGGAGAGACAGGAGAAAAAGCAGGAGGAGAGACAGGAGGAGAGGCAGGAGGAGAGACAGGAGGAGAGGCAGGAGGAGAGGCAGGAGGAGAGGCAGGAGGAGAGGCAGGAGGAGAGGCAGGAGGAGAGGCAGAAGGAGAGGCAGAAGGAGAGGCAGAAGGAGAGGCAGGAGGAGAGGCAGGAGAATAGGCAGGAGAAAAAGCAGGAGGAGAGGCAGGAGAATAGGCAGGAGAAAAAGCAGGAGGAGAGGCAGGAGGAGAGGCAGGAGGAGAGGCAGGAGGAGAGGCAGAAGGAGAGGCAGGAGGAGAGGCAGGAGGAGAGGCAGGAGAAAAAGCAGGAGGAGAGACAGGAGGAGAGGCAGGAGGAGAGGCAGGAGGAGAGGCAGAAGGAGAGGCAGAAGGAGAGGCAGGAGAAGAGGCAGGAAAAGAGGCAGGAAAAGAGGCAGGAAAAGAGGCAGGAGGAGAGGCAGGAGGAGAGGCAGGAGAAAGGGTAGGAGAGGCAGGAGGAGAGGCAGAAGAAGAGGCAGAAGGAGAGGCAGATAGAAAGGCAGGAAGAGAGGCAGGAAGAGGCAGAAGGAGAGGTAGAAGGAGAGGCAGGAAAAGAGGCAGGGGGAGAGGCAGGAGGAGAGGCAGGAGAAAAGGTAGGAAAAAAGGCAGGAAAAGAGGCAGGAGAAGAGGCAGGAGAAGAGGCAGGAGGAGAGGCAGGGGGAGAGGCAGGGGGAGAGGCAGGAGAAGAGGCAGGGGGAGAGGCAGGAGGAGAGGCAGGAGAAAAGGTAGGAAAAAAGGTAGGAGGAGAAGAGGCAGGAGGAGAGGCAGAAGGAGAGGCAGAAGGAGAGGCAGAAGGAGAGGCAGAAGAAGAGGCAGAAGAAGAGGCAGAAGAAGAGGCAGGATGAGAGGCAGGAGGAGAGGTAGGAAAAAATGTAGGAGAAGAGGCAGAAGGAGAGGCAGAAGGAGAGGCAGAAGGAGAGGCAGAAGGAGAGGCAGGAGGAGATGCAGGAGAAGAGGTAGGAGGAGAGGCAGGAGGAGAGGTCTCTGCTGGAAATCCTCCTGTCTGAGCCGAGTCTTCTAACCCAAACTTGTTTCTCTGTTACATCACTTTTGCATTACCTTTAATGGAGAAGAGGGTGAGACATCAGGGGTTGAAAAGATCCCTGATGTCTCATTACCACATGCCGACAGTCTAACACTGATATACGTCGGCAGACTGGCACGGTTGCGCAAAGCAACTTACCTGTACATTGCTTTGACTTTGCTTTAAATTTGCCGCCTTGCCCACGGGACCCACAGACTCGATGTCTGCCAATGTTAAGTATGGACGTCGGGACAGCGCCGTATTGTACGTCGTTTGCGTAAGTCGTTCGGGAATGGGCCTGGACGCAAGTTACGTTCACGTCGATATCAATGAATATTTGCAACGTGATTTGGAGCATGCACACTGGGATACGTTCACGGCCGGCGCATGCGCAGTACGGAAAAAGCGTCAATTGCGCGGGGTCACGATTCATTTGCATGGATCACGCCACCCTACCTGACTATTGAATTGGGCACTCTTACGCCGGTCCATTTACGCTACGCCGCTGTAACTTTGGGCGCAACTTCTTTCTTAATACGGCACCTGCCTCTCAAAGTTACGGCGGCGTAGCGTAAACGAGATACGCTACGCCCGCACAAAGTTACGGCGGGATATCTGAATCTGGCCCTATAACTTTTGTGCAATAAACGCTTTTTGCGATTTGTTTTACCAAAAATATGTAGAAAAATACGTATCGGCATAAACTGAGGAAATGTTTTTTTTTTATATATATATTTTTGGGGGATATTTATTACAGCAAAAAGTAAAAAAAAAAAAAAATTTTTCAAAATTGTCGTATTTTTGTTTATAGCGCAAAAAATTAAAACCGCAGAGGTGACCAAATACCACCAAAATAAAGCTCTATTTGTGGGAAAAAAAGGACGCCAATTTTGTTTGGGAGCCACGTCGCACGACCGCGTAATTGTCAGCTAAAGCGACGCAGTGCCGAATCGCAAAAAAGGGGCCTGCTCCTAAACCTGCATAATGGTCCGGGTCCACCCAAAAATGGAACTTCCGCTTAATCCACTCCCTTCCCCCTTACATGCCACATTTGGCATGTCATTTTTATTGGGGGGGAGTGGGGGCTTCAGTAGGAGTGGGACTTCCTGTCCCACTTCCTGCTTCCGCCGAGGGGCTGGTAAGGCGATTAGGTTTAATCGCCTTAATGCAGTCCCTCCCGTAGGCGATCGTCTAGGACAGGGGTCTCCAAACATTCTAAACAAGGGGCCGTTTTATTGTCCTTCAGACTCTTGGAGGGCCGGACTTTGGCCAGCGGGAGTGAGAATTTTCCTGGCATCAGTGGGAGTAAACACCTGGTATTAGGGGGAGGAATAGTTCCCCATTGCTGGTATCATAGGGAGGAATAGTGTCCCATTGCTGGTATCATAGGGAGGAATAGTGTCCCATTGCTGGTATCATAGGGAGGAATAGTGCCACATTAGTGGTGTCAGCGGGAGAAATGGAGTTCCATTGTTGGTATCATAGGGAGGAATAGAGCCCCATTGCTGGTATCATAGGGAGGAATAGTGTCCCATTGCTGGTATCATAGGGAGGAATAGTGTCCCATTGCTGGTATCATAGGGAGGAATAGTGCCCCATTGCTGGTATCATAGGGAGGAATAGTGCCCAATTGCTGGTATAGGGAGGAATAGTGCCACATTAGTGGTGTCAGCGGGAGAAATGGAGTTCCATTGTTGGTGTCAGATGGCAGAATAGTGTCAGTGGGAGGGATAGTGCTCCAAGGGCCGTAAAAGGCAAGCAAAGGGCCGCATTTGGCCCTCGGGCCACAGTTTGGAGACCACTGGTCTAGGACACTGACAGGTCCTAGACAATCGCCTGTCCAATCAGCGGCGGGCCGCGCCACGCGCGCGCATGTGCAGTGCGGCTCGCGCATGCGCAGTGGGTGCCCGGCCGTGAAGCCCGAAGGCTGTCACGGCTGGGTGCCCACAGTCGCAATGAGGATGCCGGCCGGGGAAGGGGGGAGCGGAGCGAAAAACCCCGGTCGGCGCGTCGCTGGAACGTGGAGAAGGTAAGTGAATGTTTATTAAAAGCCAGCAGGTACACTTTTTGTAGCTGCTGACTTTTAATAAAACATTACATTTGGGTGGAACACCCCTTTAAGTGGTTAAAGCGACGCAGTGCTAAATCGCAAAAAGGGGCCTGACCAGAATGGTCCGGGGCTGAAGCGGTTAATAATTAAATCCAAAACTAAACAAATTTTGCACTTCGCTACAATTGGCAATGTTTTATTATTCACTGTGTACATTGTAGCCCAGCCCCGGGGGCTGCACAGCACTGATCGGCCATAAAAATGCAGACATACCGCATTTTATCGCAAGGCACTAGACGGGATCACAGGTCACTGTACAGCAGCTCCACCCGGGTTCACATCTGTTCAAGTCAGAAACGTGCGCATAATCACGCGCGTTTCCCACCAGCAAAACACGCTGTTCTTTTGCAGACGCGCCTGCCGGGGTGCCAGTAATTCTTAGTGGCGCCCCCCATGCATGTTTTGCTTGTGGTGCCGCAGTACTACTGCATGAACTTCCGGGTTCAGATACTTCTTTCCTTGCAGGTACAGCAGAGCATTCCAATAAATAGGGTGCTGTACCTGCAACGCGCGCGCACACCCCGCATAGGTGCGAAGCTACTCATATGTATGTTTAACCCCTTCCATACCGGGCACTTACGCACCTTCCTGCCCAAGCTGATTTTCAGCGCTGCCGCAGTTTGAATGACAATTACGCGGTCGTGCTACGCTGTACCCAAACAATTTTTTTATAATTTTTTCCCCACAACCAGAGCTTTCTTTTGGTGGTATTTGATCACCTCTGCGGTTTTTATTTTTTGCGCAACAACTAAAAAAAATACACTGAAGATTTGGAAAAAAAATAAAGGGCCAGATCCACATACCTCCCCCGCCGGCCCGGTGTGTCCCATTCACTCTACGCCGTTGTAAGTTACAGCGGCGTATCCTTATCCTCAAAGCAATTCCGCTGTAACTTACGGCGGCGTAGCGTAAATGGGCCGGCGTTTTATTTTAATTATGAATGACCCGACGCAAACAACGTGTTTTTTGAACTGTCTAAATCAGGGGTGTCAAACTGGCGGCCCTCCAGCTGTTCCGAAACTACAAGTCCCATCATGCCTCTGCCTGTGGGAGTCATGCTTGTAACTGTTAGCCTTGCAATGCCTCATGGGACTTGTAGTTTTGCAACAGCTGGAGGGCCGCCTGTTTGACACCCCTGGTCTAAATAAACAAGTGCGCCAGCGTCGTATTGGACGTCGTTTGCGTAAATCGTTCGGGAATGGGCGTAAGTTACGTTCACGTTGTTTTCATTGACTATTTGCGACGTGATTTCACGCATGCGCACTGGGATACGTCCACGGCCGGCGCATGCGTGAAATCACGTCGCAAATAGTCAATGAAAACCACGTGAACGTAACTTACGCCCAGCCCCATTCCCAAACGATTTACGACGTAAACGACGTCCAATATACGACGCGGTCCCGACGTTCATACTTAACATTGGCTGCTCCTCCATATAGCAGGGGTAGCTTTACGCCGGAGATACGCTTACGCAAACGACGTAAAGGGAATGCGCCGGCCGCTCGTACGTTCGTAGATTGGCGTAACTCGCTCATTTGCATATTCGACGCGGAAATCCGACGGGAGCGTCCAGCGTAAAAATTACAACTAAGATACGACGGTGTAATAAAGTTACACCAGTCGTATCTTAGCGTAATTCCGGTGTATCTTGTTTTGTGGATGCAAAACAAAGATACGCCAGCGGGAAATTGGAATTATGTTGGCGTATCTGTAGATACGCCGGCGTAATTCTTTGTGGATCTGGCCCAAAGTTTTAGTTTTTTTATGTAATTTTTTTTGGAAATAAGTAAATTTTCTTCTTCAATTACGGGCACCAATGAGGTGGCACTGATGGGCACTGATAGGTAGCACTGGTATGCGGCACTGATGTGCACTCATAGGCGGCACTGATGGGTACATATGGGTGGCACTGATGGGCAAGATAGGTGGGCACTGGGCATGGATGGGCACTGATAGGTGGGCACTGGTGGACACTGAGGGGCCAGGCCTTCTCATCCAACATCAGTGACTGACTTCAAAAATGCTCTTCTGGAAGAATGGTGAAACATTCCCATAGACCAGGGGTCCTCAAACTACGGCCCTCCAGTTGTTCAGGAACTACATTTCCCATCATGCTCAGTCATGTCTGTGAATGTCAGAGTTTCACAATGCCTCATGGGATTTGTAGTTCCGCAACAGCTGGAGGGCCGTAGTTTGAGGATGCCTGCCATAGATACCCTCCTTGTGGACGGCCTTCCCAGAAGAGGTGAAGCTGTTATAGCTGCAAAGGGGCGGGGCCAATTCAATATTGAACCCTCCGGACTAAGACTGGGAGGCCATTAAAGTTCATGTGTAAAGGCACGTGTCCCAATACTTTTGGCAATAAAGTGTAAAAAAAAAAAAAAAGGAGGTAGAAAAAGAAGCGTGAGAAAAGAAATTGAATGTAAAATGGAAGAAGGGGAGAGAGGGAAAAAAAGGGGGGGGGGGAGGGGACAGAAGAAAGTTGACCTGACGGGAGGGGGAGGGACCTGCCGCACCCACCTGCCTGCGGTACTCATGTCAAGGAGGGCTTTACCTCGTTGACATGAGTAGTCAAACATGTTCCACAAAGTCCATATTTTAGAGCATGCTTCTGTTCAATGTTGTGCAGGAAGCACCAGATCTTCCATCTGATTTAGCTCTTCAACTTCATTAACCCCCATCACCGGAGCCGTTCTGGCGGGGGGTTAGTCACCGTGCACGCCCCCTCCCTTGGGACTACATCCCTGCAGGGAGACGCTGTCAACACAGGTGATGTGTACGTGATTGTTAAATGCCCAGCCGTGGGTTGTGGGCGCACGCCCGCGACCCGGTCCGAAGCTCCATGACCGTGGCCGCGGGACACGCCGACCCGATTGCTGCCGGAGTCCCGCGATCGGTCGCCGGAGCTGAAGAACGGGGAGAGGTGGGTGTAAACACACCTTCCCGGTTCTTCACAGAGGCAGTGTCAGTGATCGTCTGTTCCCTGATATAGGCAAACGCGATCAATATTGTCACACGTCCAGCCCCGCCCCCCTGCAGTTAGAAACACACATGAGGTCACACTTAACCCCATTCAGCGCCCCCTAGTGGTTCACTCCTGAACTGCAATTGTCATTTTCACAGTAAATCAGTGCATTTTTATAGCACTTTTCGCTGTGAAAATGACAATGGTCCCAAAAATGTGTCAAAATTGTCCGATGTGTCCGCCGTAATGTCGCAGTCACAAAAAAAAAAAAAAAAACGCTGATCGCCGCCATTAGCAAGTCGCCATAACACCACGGCACTCTGCGTTGTGGTACCAAGCTTTGGCACTGTTCTCGTTGGGGCGAAAGCTTAATGTCGGCATGACGGCACCAATCGATGTGTCTACCCATATAAAAGTTTCACTTTAAAGAACCCCCTGGCATATAGATAGTTCATGAATCAAACCTTTCCAAACAGAAAACTGCAGTTAATAATGGAGTCATTACAATCACCCAACTCACCGGAGACTGGACTCGCTCTCCATATCCTTCAAACAATCCGCCATGGTCATAGAGAGCGACATCAAGGCGAGTTTCCTCTGTGAAGATAAATCATCATCATCATCATCCTCATCATCCTCCTTGTGTTCCCTTCATCTGTTCTACAAAGAACGACGTTGTCACCAAAACTCACCAGTCTCTTCTCCATGTCGGAGCTGAGTGGGCCCTGCATGCAGCTCGCCAGTCGCTTCCCTACAAGATGAGCCGCTCTCTTCACCACCTCCACCTGCTGGTCTGCCTGAGAGGAGAAATACAAAGATCAACTCCACCCGGAACCGCCGTTCAGTCCAGCAGCACATCCCGCTGCTATGCTCAAATCGCTGGACTGACCATAGGTGTGCGCAGACCATGGCACCCAAACCTCAACACACACATATACAGTAGGGAAGAGATTGATCTCAGGAATTTATTTTTATAATTTTTTTATCTGAACTTTTTTTTTACAATTTTCTTTAATAATAATATATCATTAATCATAATTGTTTTTTACATTTTTCTATTTTTTTTTTTTTTACAATTGTATTTAATAATATATTATTATTATTAATCATAATTTTTTTCAATTTTTCTATTATTTTTTACAATTTTATTTAATAATACATTATTATTAATATTATTATTTTTTATCATAACTTTTTTTTCTATTTTTTTACAATTGTATTTAATAATATATTATTATTATTATTATTATTATTATTATTATTATTATTATTATTATTAGGGGTCAGTGTATGTATGTCAGGTAGGTAGGTCGGTGTCTGTATGTCAGGTAGGTAGGTAAGTGTATGTATGTCAGGTAGGTAGGTCAGTGTATGTATGTCAGGTTGGTCAGTGTATGTATGTTACTACCGTCAGTGTATGTAGGTCAGGTAGGTAGTTCAGTGTATGTGGTTCAGATAGGTAGTTCAGTGTATGTAGGTCAGGTAGGTAGGTAGTTCAGTGTATGTATGTCAGGTAGGTAGGTCAGTGTGTGTATGTATGTCAGGTAGGTCAGTGTATGTATGTTACTACCGTCAGCGTATGTAGGTCAGGTAGGTAGTTCAGTGTACGTGGTTCAGATAGGTAGTTCAGTGTATGTAGGTCAGGTAGGTTGGTCAGTGTATGTATGTCAGGTAGGTAGGTCAGTGTATTATGTTACTACCGTCAGTGTATGTGGGTCAGGTAGGTAGTTCAGTGTATGTGGGTCAGGTAGGTAGGTCAGTGCATGTATGTCATTTAGTGTATGTATGTCAGGTAGGTAGGTCAGTGTATGTATGTCAGGTAGGTAGGTCAGTGTATGTATGTCAGGTAGGTAGTTCAGTGTATGTATGTCAGGTAGGGTCAGGTAGGTAGGTCAGTGCATGTATGTCATGTAGGTAGGTAGTTCATTGTATGTATGTCAGGTAGGTCAGAGTATGCAGAGCTTTTTTTTCTCAGAAAATAGGTGCAGGAACTCAACCACGACCCCGTCCAGATTTCACAAACAGTAGGAGGGTCTTAAAGGGGCATTAAATACCAGGATTGCATTACATACAGAGTGCAGAGCTGTTGCTTGTAAAACACAGAAACCAGACTTCTGTGTTTACAAGTGATTGTGGTGAGCCGGCACCAAAGGGTCTGAGCCAGAGGTGGTGGAACCGAGTTCCCCCAAGTTCCCCCTGAAAAAAAGCCCTGAGTGTATGTATATCAGGTAGGGTCAGGTAGGTAGGTCAGTGTATGTATATCAGGTAGGTCAGTGTAATGGTCAGTGTGTCAGGCAGGTGAGTTTAGTGATCAGCATTGATGGGCAATGGTAAGCCACACAACCCCACCCACCCCCCATACAATTGGGGGTCTGGGCGGATGCCCACAATGCATCGGCGCCATGCACCGCCCCTCCTTCTGGCGTCACTCCAAGGCGCCGAAGGGTGTTTGCAGCTTTTCCATCACAGCCGACCCTGCCGGAAAACGGTGACAGGGGCTATGGGCGGGTGTGTATACCGCCCAGCCGTGATCCCGCCCCATCCAGGGTTTGGCCAGCATGACGCTGGTGGCGATCGTCGGCATACACGGAACGCATATAAGGCGTCCTCCTAAGAAGCAGGCTCTCATCCCCACACTCGTGTAGATGCCGCAGCTCTCACTGAGAGACTCCCGCCTATGGTGTAACCAGTAGTGATGAGCGGAATACGCCATATTCGATTTCGCGATATTTCGCGAATATTTCGAAGAATATTCGTGAATATTCGTTAATATCGAATATTCGTGATATTTAAAAAAAAAAAAAAATTGCGAATTTTCGCCAATGCGAAATTTCGCGATTTTTTTTTTTTTATATATAAAATATCACGAATATTCGATATTTACGAATATTCGGTATATTTTATAAAAAAAAAAAAAGCGAAATTTCACATATGCGGTCGCGAATATTCGTAAATATCGAATATTCGTGATATTTTATAAAAAAAGAATTGCGAAATTTCGCTGTTGCGAAATTTCGCCATTGCGAAACTCGCGAATGCGAAATTGATTGCGAATTTTTTGCGAAAAATACGAATATTCGAAATAGCGAATATTCGCCGCGATATTCGAGATATTCGCGAATACTCGAATATGCAATATTCGTAGCGAATATTCGCAATGCGAATATTCGTGAGCAACACTAGTAACCAGGTAACAACCTCCATCCACATTTACAAGCCGCAGTACCCCCGTACCTACTACCATTTGGATGCTTCTGGCTAATGGACCTATTAATCCATTTGAGATACTTACCTACCACCCTGATCCACCATTAACCTACATAGTGGACCCTATGAACTGCTCCATGGGAGGGGTGCCGGTGCGCCCGTGGTTTGTGTTGTAACCCTCGCTGCCTCAGCTCCCGGGAGAGACAATCCTTAGGACCAACCCCCCCACTCACACCGATACCTGATATATTGTAAGTACCCAGAACAGACACATGGGGGCAGATTCACATAGATGTAATCTTCCGCTGCGTAATCGAAATACGCTACGCTGCCGTCTATCACCAGACTCTACGCCGAATTCAGGTAGTTTTTTTGCGCGTACGCTATTGTATCGTATTTTTTTTCCGCCGCGCAATCGAAATACGTGAGTAGGGGGCGTGAAGCATTTAAATTAAGCGCGTCCCCGCGACGATCGAACTGCGCATGCTCTGTTCAGGAATTTCCCGCCGTGCATTGCGCGAAATCACGTCGTGACGTCATTCGTTGTTTGAGTAGCGGCGTTTACGAACATTCCTATTCCCGGACGACTTACGTTAAAAATAATAAAAGAAATCGAAAAACGTTGAAATTCGACGCGCGGGAACGACGGCCATACTTAACATGGGCTGTCTAATATTAGACCAGCAAAAAGCTGGTATAGTGAAACGGAAAAAAAAGATGACTAAAGGTGCCGTAAGAGATTGCGTTTGAAGAGCGAAATTTTGTGGATTCCAGGCAAAAGCTCATTAGCATACCATGAAGGTGAAAAACAACAGGAAGTCCGCCCAGTGGCCGCAATTTTCAGGCAGCGTAGATCTGAAGGCGTACTAACACGTAATAAAGTCGAAATTTAGCACGCAGGTGTCTTTTCATGGTTTGAGGATTTCGACTAGCGTAAAAACGCTCGTAAATCGAAATTACTCCTGTCTAACAACATTTACACAGGCGTAATCGCTTTGTGAATCTAGGCCATGGTGTCTGCTGGCTGCATTACCAAATTCTTATGTTACCTTACTTTGTTATTCCAGATGTCCTTTAACATCCGCCCCTGATGAAGCGCTATTCACAGAAACGCGTCGGGCACCAAGGATGTAGCTACTTGCTAATAGGACTTTACTCTATCCAAATTTATGAAGCATATCATATTTTATATATCTTTTTTTTATACCTTGTTGCTACGTATTGTTCAGTCCATACAATGTTATTTGGTATTTCCATCTTCTGTTATGTTTATCATGTTCACTGTAATGTACATTTATTATGTAGGTACGACATGCACACGTGCGCATGCTACCACTCACTTTGCTGAGGCTTCAGTATTTATACATGTAATAAACTGACCTGTTCTTTTAACTCAACCTCTACCTGTCAAAGTCCCATTACTCCAGCCCCCCCCCCCCCCCCCCTCTTTATTTCCACATACTAGGGATGGAAGCACTATCCCCAAGTGTTTCATGCAAAGTCCCAAACCTTTCCCTTCTATCTTGAAAAACCATTATAAGACAATCATATCATCATTTACAACCGATGATCTCTTACCAGAAGTAACTCTTCGGGCAGAAGGTCGGTGACGTCATTGGATCTGGAAGGAGAACGACATTGATCAGGGCGCGGTACTCACCGGCCACGCACTTCTTTATCTGTAATAAACCGATGAGCTGACACAACGTTCTCCTAATGAGTGGGGACAATCTACAGATAACGAACAGCAACGCGGTTAAACGAGGTGGACTCGGTTTGCGAGTGTTGTCTCGCAACAGCAGGATTCAAGCCACAGCGGTGTGCAGTACCGCATTTGGCCAGAGGTGCGGGGGGCGCCGGAAACCGATCGGAAATACAAAAAAATTGGTAATACTCCGTTACCGAGCCTTACCGAGTGAGCTTTTTGCCCAAGGAACAGTTTTCCACTTTGCAACAGACCATTTTAAGCGAGCTTTTTGCCCAGGGAACAGTTTTCCACTTTGTAACAGATCATTTTAAGCGAGCTTTTGCCCAGGGAACATTTTTCCACTTTGTAACAGACCATTTTAAGCGAGCTTTTTGCCCAGGGAACAGTTTTCCACTTTGTAACAGACCATTTTAAGCAAGCTTTTTGCCCAGGGAACAGTTTTCCACTTTGTAACAGATCATTTTAAGCAAGCTTTTGCCCAGGGAACATTTTTCCACTTTGTAACAGACCATTTTAAGTGAGCTTTTGCCCAGGGAACAGTTTTTCCACTTTGTAACAGACCATTTTAAGTGAGCTTTTGCCCAGGGAACAGTTTTCCACTTTGTAACAGATCATTTTAAGTGAGCTTTTGCCCAGGGAACATTTTTCCACTTTGTAACAGATCATTTTAAGTGAGCTTTTGCCCAGGGAACAGTTTTCCACTTTGTAACAGATCATTTTAAGTGAGCTTTTGCCCAGGGAACATTTTTCCACTTTGTAACAGATCATTTTAAGTGAGCTTTTGCCCAGGGAACATTTTTCCACTTTGTAACAGACCATTTTAAGCGAGCTTTTGCCCAGGGAACATTTTTCCACTTTGTAACAGACCATTTTAAGCGAGCTTTTTGCCCAGGGAACAGTTTTCCACTTTGTAACAGACCATTTTAAGCAAGCTTTTTGCCCAGGGAACAGTTTTCCACTTTGTAACAGATCATTTTAAGCAAGCTTTTGCCCAGGGAACATTTTTCCACTTTGTAACAGACCATTTTAAGTGAGCTTTTGCCCAGGGAACAGTTTTTCCACTTTGTAACAGACCATTTTAAGTGAGCTTTTGCCCAGGGAACAGTTTTCCACTTTGTAACAGATCATTTTAACCAAGCTTTTTGCCCAGGGAACAGTTTTCCACTTTGTAACAGATCATTTTAACCGAGCTTTTTGCCCAGGGAACAGTTTTCCACTTTGCAACAGATCATTTATCATCTATCTACAGTACATAATATAAGATTATAAGAATATGAAAAGATTCAGAGAATCTGGAGAAATTTGAGTGTGAGGGGGGCAAGGCCAAAACCCAATATTGGATGGCGATGATCTTCGGGGTCCTCAGATGGCTCTGCATTAAAACCAGCCATGTTTGTGTGATGGGTATCACCGCATGGGCTCATGAATACTTCCAAATATCCCAGTCTGTGAATACAGCTCGCCGCGCCATCCAACAATACAAGATAAAGCTCCATCATGGAAAGAAGAAGCCATATCTGAACATGATCCAGAAACGCCACCGCCTTCTCTGGGCCAAATCTTATTTAAAATGGTCTGTTGAAAAGTAGAAAACTGTTCCCTCGGCAAAAAGCTCACCTAAAATGGTCTGTTGCAAAGTGGAAAAGGTTCCGTGGGTAAAAAGCTCACATAAAATGGTCTGTTGCAAAGTGGAAAACTGTTCCCTGGGCAAAGCTCACTTAAAATGGTCTGTTGCAAAGTGGAAAACTGTTCCCTGGGCAAAAGCTTGCTTAAAATGGTCTGTTGCAAAGTGGAAAAGGTTCCGTGGGTAAAAAGCTCACTTAAAATGGTCTGTTGCAAAGTGGAAAACTGTTCCCTGGGCAAAAGCTCACTTAAAATGGTCTGTTGCAAAGTGGAAAACTGTTCCCTGGGCAAAAGCTTGCTTAAAATGGTCTGTTGCAAAGTGGAAAACTGTTCCCTGGGCAAAAAGCTCAATTAAAACTGTCTGTTGCAAAGTGGAAAACTGTTCTGTGGTCAGACGAAATGGAAATTTGACAGAGGAGACACGGTAACTGGTAAGGGAACCATGAATGCCAACATGTACTGTGACATACTAAAGCAGAGCATGATCCCCTCCCTTCGGAGATTGGGCCGCAGGGAAGTATTCCAACATGATAACGACCCCAAACACACCTCCAAGACCACCACTGCCTTGCTAAAGAAGCTGAGGGTAAAGGACTAAGAACATGGATTACTGGAACCCTGTCCTGTGGTCTGATGAGACCAAGATAAACGTATTTGGTGTCAGATGGTGTCAGGCGCGTGTGGCGGCAACCAGGTGAGGAGGACAAAGACAAGTGAGTCTTGCCTACAGTCAAGCATGGTGGTGGGAGTGTCATGGGGCTGCATGAGTGGGGAGCTACAGATCATTTAGGGAACCATGAATGCCAACATGTACTGCGACATACTGCAGCAGAGCATGATCCCCTCCCTTCAGAGACCGGACCGCAGGGTAGTATTCCAATATGATGATAACGACCCCAAACACACCTCCAAGACCACCACTGCCTTGCTAAAGAAGCTGAGGGTAAAGGTGATAAACTGGCCAAGCATGTCTCCAGAGCATCAGTGGGGCGTCCCCAAACGGAAGGGGGAGGAGCGCAAGGTCCCCAACATCCACCAGCTTTGTGATGTCATCGTGGAGGAGGGGAAGACGACTCCGGTGACAACCTGTGAAGCTCTGGTGACCTCCATGCCCAAGAGGGTAAAAAATAATGATGGCCACACACAAATATTGACACTTTGGGCCCAATTTGGACATTTTCACTTAGGGACGGCGAATTGACACCGTTATACAAGCTGTACTACCAATATCAGTGTTCCCGTCCCCGGGACTAGGGGGCACACCCCTGAAAAACAACCCCACCCCCTAATCCCCACTTCTCCTAATACTAATATAATGTCTCTGGAAGTGACGAGTTATTGATCATTTGTATCAGATAAGAGGGAGAGAAGGGCGGCGCCGCCACCGCGTTCCCGGGTTCAGGCCCCGCCCCCTCACTCATTAATGGGATACAGAAGCGCAATAAAAGCTCCTCGGGGGTGTAGATCCGATTCCTGCCGCCGACATCATAAAGGAATTAGCTGGTCAAGGTACACGTGTGAGGAAATACCATACCCAGCACAGTGTACACAGCACATACTATACCCAGCACAGTGTACAGCACACACCATACCCAGCACAGTGTACAGCACATACCATACCCAGCACAGTGTACAGCACATACCATACCCAGCACAGTGTACAGCACATACTATACCCAGCACAGTGTACAGCACACACCATACCCAGCACAGTGTACAGCACATACTATACCCAGCACAGTGTACAGCACACACCATACCCAGCACAGTGTACAGCACACACCATACCCAGCACAGTGTACAGCACACACCATACCCAGCACAGTGTACAGCACACACCATACCCAGCACAGTGTACAGCACATGTCACACCCAGCACAGTGTACAGCACACACCATACCCAGCACAGTGTACAGCACACACCATACCCAGCACAGTGTACAGCACACACCATACCCAGCACAGTGTACAGCACATGTCACACCCAGCACAGTGTACAGCACACACCATACCCAGCACAGCGTACAGCACATATCACACCCAGCAGTGTACAGCACATGTCACACCCAGCACAGTGTTCAGCACATCATACCCAGCACAGTGTACAGCACATATCATACCCAGCACAGTGTACAGCACATCATACCCAGCACAGTGTTCAGCACATACCATACCCAGCACAGTGTACAGCACACATCATACACAGCACAGTGTACAGCACACACACCATACCCAGCACAGTGTACAGCACATATCATACCCAGCACAGTGTACAGCACATATCACACCCAGCACAGTGTACAGCACACACCATACCCAGCACAGTGTACAGCACATATCACACCCAGCACAGTGTACAGCACACACCATACCCAGCACAGTGTACAGCACATATCACACCCAGCACAGTGTACAGCACACATCATACCCAGCACAGTGTACAGCACATATCACACCCAGCACAGTGTACACAGCACATACCACACCCAGCACAGTGTACAGCACACACCATACCCAGCACAGTGTACAGCACATATCACACCCAGCACAGTGTACAGCACACATCATACCCAGCACAGTGTACAGCACATATCACACCCAGCACAGTGTACACAGCACATACCATACCCAGCACAGTGTACAGCACACACCATACCCAGCACAGTGTACAGCACACATCATACCCAGCACAGTGTACAGCACACACCATACCCAGCACAGTGTACAGCACATATCACACCCAGCACAGTGTACAGCACATATCACACCCAGCACAGTGTACACAGCACATACCATACCCAGCACAGTGTACAGCACACACCATACCCAGCACAGTGTACAGCACACACCATACCCAGCACAGTGTACAGCACACACCATACCCAGCACAGTGTACAGCACACACCATACCCAGCACAGTGTACAGCACATATCACACCCAGCACAGTGTACAGCACACACCATACCCAGCACAGTGTACAGCACACACCATACCCAGCACAGTGTACAGCACACACCATACCCAGCACAGTGTACAGCACACACCATACCCAGCACAGTGTACAGCACACATCATACCCAGCACAGTGTACAGCACATATCATACCCAGCACAGTGTACAGCACATATCATACCCAGCACAGTGTACAGCACATATCACACCCAGCACAGTGTACAGCACACACCATACACAGCACAGTGTAAAGCACACACCATACCCAGCACAGTGTGCAGCACATATCACACCCAGCACAGTGTACAGCACATATCATACCCGGCACAGTGTACAGCACATATCATACCCAGCACAGTGTACAGCACATATCATACCCAGCACAGTGTACAGCACATATCACACCCAGCACAGTGTACAGCACACACCATACACAGCACAGTGTAAAGCACACACCATACCCAGCACAGTGTGCAGCACATATCACACCCAGCACAGTGTACAGCACATACCATACCCAGCACAGTGTGCAGCACATATCACACCCAGCACAGTGTACAGCACATATCATACCCAGCACAGTGTACAGCACATATCATACCCAGCACAGTGTACAGCACATATCATACCCAGCACAGTGTACAGCACATATCATACCCAGCACAGAGTACAGCACATATCATACCCAGCACAGTGTACAGCACATACTATACCCAGCACATACTATACCCAGCACAGTGTACAGCACATATCACACCCAGCACAGTGTACAGCACACATCATACACCCAGCACAGTGTACAGAACATATCATACCCAGCACAGTGTACAGCACACATCATACACCCAGCACAGTGTACAGAACATATCATACCCAGCACAGTGTACAGCACACATCATACACCCAGCACAGTGTACACAGCACATACCATACACAGCACAGTGTACACATCACATACTATACCCAGCACATATCACACCCAGCACAGTGTACACATATTACAGACACACATCTCAGGGTTTGCAGATGTAGACAGAGAAGGAAGTAGAAGTTTGTACTTTGCCCCGTGTAGTTCTGATCAGACGGGTGAGGGGGGGGGGGGGCGCCCTGTAATGGGGTCACTGTATACAGAGAAGTGACAGTTATACGGAGGGACTGGGTGCCCCTCCCCCCACAGAGTGACCAGAATATCACATATACAGGACAGTCACAGGGGAGTCCCGGGGACCGAACAGCCCTGATAACTGCCGTTGTGCAGCACTTGGCAAACACAGAGAAAAGTTCTGTGCGGAGCTCCGGTACCCACCTGCCAGGGCCAGGCCCGTGATTGGCCAGCTGTCTCATTCTGTTGATCTGTCTCTGTAACATGGTGCAGGTGTCTCTGACCTTGCCGTCTGATTTCCTCTGCGCTCTCTCTGTGCTTCTGGGTGAGGCCGTCCCCTCCTCCTCCTCCTTCTTCTATTATATACAGTATATCAGGCCGGCTCTTCTTCCTCCTCCGACACCACGCCGAGCTTCCTACCTTCCCAGTCCTTATACGGGACCTGCAACATTATATACAGTCCCCGGAGTGTTATATTATGTCCTATAACATTATATGCAGTCCCTGAATCAATATATACAGTCCCCGGAGTATTATATTATGTCCTATAGCATTATATACAGTCCCTAAATCAATATATAATGTCCCCGGATTATTATATTATGTCCTACAACATTATATACAGTCCCCGAATCAACATATACAGTCCCCGGAGTATTATATTATGTCCTACAACATTATATACAGTCCCTAAATTAATATATACAGTCCCCAGATTATTATATTATGTCCTACAACATTATATACAGTCCCTAAATTAATATATACAGTCCCCGGAGTATTATATTATGTCCTACAACATTATATACAGTCCCTAAATTAATATATACAGTCCCCGGATTATTATATTATGTCCTACAACATTATATACAGTCCCTAAATTAATATATACAGTCCCCAGATTATTATATTATGTCCTACAACATTATATACAGTCCCTAAATTAATATATACAGTCCCTGGATTATTATATTATGTCCTACACCATTATATACAGTCCCCGAATCAATATATACAGTCCCCGGATTATTATATTATGTCCTACAGAATTATATACAGTCCCCCAATCGATATATACAGTCCCCAGATTATTATATTATGTCCTACAACAATATATACAGTCCCTGAATCAATATATAATGTCCAGCATTATTATATTATGTCCTACAGCATTATATACAGTCCCCGGATTATTATATTAGGTCCTACCTCATTATATACAGTCCCTTAATCAATATATACAGTCCCCGGAGTATTATATTATGTCCAACAGCACTATATGATGTCCCCGGATTATTATATTATGTCCAACAACATTCTATACAGTCCCTGAATCAATATATACAGTCCCCGGATTATTATATTATGTCCTACAACATTATATACAGTCCCTCAATCAATATATAATGTCCCGGATTATTATTCTATGTCCTATAACAATATATACAGTCCCTGAATCAATATATAATGTCCCCGCATTATTATATTATGTCCTACAGCATTATATACAGTCCCTGAATCAATGTATAATGTCCCCGGATTAATATATTATGTCCTACAACATTATATAATGTCCCCGGAATCATATAAACTGGCCCAGGAGAAAGTTATAACATATAATATAATGAAGCATAAGGAAATAGTTAGCAGGGTGAGAGATGTAAACATGAGGGGAGGGGGGGGAGGGGACAATAAAAAGTGTCTCAGACAAACTTTGATCCAACCGCAGTGCAGCCAATCAGCTTTAATTTCTCATTTTCTAAGCTTTGTAGGCAGAACTGAAAGACAGAAGCGGATTGGAGGGAGACGGAGCTTCAGCTTTATAGGTCCCGGGTCTATACAGTCCATATATAATGTCCCTGGAAAGAGATTCATATATTTTATTTTTTTTATGAGACGGTTGTATAATTTAATCACACCGATTGAATCGGAAAATAATTGAACAGCCGTGACTCCCCTTCCGATCAATAGACTCAATTTGGATCGGATTGGATCGGCCAGGGTGGAGAATGGATCAATGGTTTCGCACTGATCGGCAGGAAGGAGACGCTTTCTTCGTTCGTTTCGATTGGTGAGATGTTGAGATTGCGCGGAGGAAACGGCGACGTGATCAATAACTCCCAATACCCAATCAAACTTTCCCGACCTGCGGCGTATCAATCGAACGGATTGATTATTCCTATCAGGAGAGAAACCGATCGTTTACTGAATCGTGTATGGCGGCCATTACGCCGATCAGCAAATGTCAAAGCGAAAACCGATCGCTGCGAAAATTGATTGAAACGAATTACAGTAAACGTACAGAAAATGACCGAGCGCGTCGGGACACACCCTCATTCATAGGACACACCCTCTCATTAATAGGACACACCCTCATTAATAGGACAGACATTCATCATCACTGACACCCAATACTTTCCAACGTTACGTAATACAGAAAGGGAGCTCAGAAGTCAGGGCTGTGCAACAAGAAGTAACAAGAAGATACACTACATCACCAAAAGTATTGGGACGCCTGCCTGTGCACACACATGAACTTTAAAGGGGTTGTAAAGGTTCGTTTTTTTATTTTCTAAATGGGTTCCTTTAAGCGAGTGCATTGTGGGTTCACTTACTTTTTCCTTCCATTTCCCTTCTACGGGCCAGATTCTCAAAAAAATGGCGTATCTGCGGCGTAGCGTATCCCATTCACGCTACGCCTACGCAGTTATTTACGGGCAAGTGCCGTATTCTCAAAGCACTTGCTCCGTAATTTGTGTCGGCGTAGCGTAAAGGGGACGGCGTAAGGCCGCGTAATTCAAATAGGGAAGGAGGGGGGGGGGGGGGCGTGCTGTATTTAAATTAAAGGATCACTAAAGGAAATTTTTTTTTTTTTAGCTAAATAGCTTCCTTTACCTTACTGCAGTACTGGTTTCATGTCCTTATTGTTCGTTTTTGCTTTGAAGTTGCTGTAATCCTGCTCTGTTCTCCACACTTCCTGCTTGTCCGTTTCCTTATCACCACAGTGCTGGGAGCTTTCTCACGGTGGTCTGAGCTGTCATTACTGTGCGTCTAAAACTTCCCAGAACCAATCAGATTCATTTTAAAAACAAAACACTGCCCTGGATTTGTTTGTTTTTGTTCTGTGTGTCTCTCTCTACTTCACAGAAACATGAAGCCAGTTCAAAAGTGAAACTAACCTGCAGGCACATTATATGATTGATTTTTATCTATTTTTAATCATTTTGAAAAGGAATCAGTTAACTTTTATGTCTCTATACCCTGTAAACAGTAATTTCAGCAAAAAAAAATAAAAATCCTCTAGTGACCCATTAAGCGCGCCCCCGTGCCGAACGAACTGCGCATGCGCCGGCCTTAAAACGTAGGCCACAGCGATTACGACGGCAACGTAATTAACGTAAAGGCCTATTCGCGACGAGTTACATAAACGACGTAAAAACCCGACGCTGTCCCGACGTCCATACTTAACACGGCGTGCGCAAAGCTAAACCACCTTATAGCAGGGGTAACCTTTACGCGTACGCAAACTACGTGAACGACCTCGGCGTATCGCGCTCATTTGCATATTCGACGCAGAAATCGACGGGAGCGCCACCTAGCGGCCGGCGTAGTATTGCATTTAGGATCCGACGGTGTAAGAGCCCATTCACACCTAGGCGTATATACGCCTGAAGCGCGACGCTCGTGCCGCTGGAGGGGCGAATTTACATTCATGTCCATGAGATGGTTCACATCTCACGCCGAAACGCCGTACGCCTGCCGCCTGAAAACAAGTCCCGGACCCTTTTTTTCAGGCGGCTTTCGGCATAGACATCAATGTAAAATGTTTTGTTAAAAAAAAAAAAAAGTTTACAAATCGCGGCAAAATGGGGGGCGAGGAAGGGGTTAAGTGTGTCCTAGGTAATGATTCTAACTGTGTGGGGGCGGGGTTTACTGTAACACGACACTGATCACTGCTCCCGATGAGGCAGCAGACGTGTCCTGTCACAAGGCAGGTGCCTCATTTACATAGGAATCCCCCCGTTCTGCAGCTCCGTGACACGATCATGGGCGTACATCCATCGAGTCCGCGGATCCTGCAGGCGCAGTCACGGAGCTCGCGGCAGGGGCGCGCGCGTGTCCGCACAGCGCAAAATTCAAAGTGATGTATATATACGTTACTTTGCGCAGCGGTGCCATTCTGCCAATGTATATGTATAGGCGGCGGGCGGCAAGTGGTTAACGGCATCCCAGTCTTAGTCCGGAGGGTTCAATATTGAGTTGGCCCCGCCCTTTGCAGCTATAAAAGCTTCACCTCTTCTGGGAAGGCCGTCCACAAGGTTTAGGAGTGTGTCTATGGGAATGTTTGACCATTCTTCCAGTAGAGCATTTGTGAGGTCAGGCACTGATGTTGGACGGGAAGGCCTGGCTCGCAGTCTCCGCTCTAATTCATCCCACAGGTGTTCTATCGGGTTGAGGTCAGGACTCTGTGCAGGCCAGAGAGGTTCGTCCACTCCAAACTCACTCATCCATGTAGGGTGACAACATTTCCAAACTACCATTCGGGGACACCCCCCCCCGTCCCAAAAATCAGCCTGTGGTGTAACGAATCACAGCACAGTGATTGGACACAAGAGGCGGGATTTATGATTTCTCCAATCACAAGCAGGGGGCGGGGATTGTGCTCCTCCAGGCATTCCTGGGCCAGGACAAGTGCTGTGAGTGAGTAAAGCGGTGATGTGGCGGCCTGTTTTGGGGGCATTAGATCGGCCCGGGATGTGGGGGTGGCTGTGTCAGTTTCATTCCGGGACACTGTATTGTCCTGGAATGAAGGTGCCCGGGACAGACCTGCAAAATGCGGGACTTTCCCGGGCAATCCGGGACACGTGGTCACCTTACCTTGCCATGACATACATTCAGTGCCGAAACTGCGTTCTCCCGCGTTCCCGGTAAAAAAAAAATCCCTGGGCGCTATATAAATCCTGTAGGGCCCTTTCACACTGGTGCGTTTTTGCCACGTTTTCGCGGTAAAAATATAAATAAATATATATATATATATATATATATATATAAATATATATAAAAATATTAACCACTTAAGGACCGCCGCATGTACATTTACGTCGGCAGAATGGCACCGACAGGCACATCAACGTATATATACGTTGGTGCCTTGGGGGGGTTCAGCGGTCCGCGCCTCTGTAGGAGCGATCCGACAAGAGGGGGCGGCTATTCGTTTTTGTCCGCCCCCTCCGGATTGCTTCCAGCCAATGCGCGCGCGCGCCCGCCCGCCCGCCCTGTCACTTCCTCCTCCTGTGTAAACACAGGAAGGAGGAAGCGATGTGATCTCTCCCTCTGGGTTTTTTTCAACCACCGCTGAGGAGAGATCACCACACAGTAAGTCCTGCACTAACACTACACTACACACAGGCACATTTAACCCCCCCGATCGCCCCCCCCCCCTCCCCCTGTCACAGTGTCACTGAACGCAGTAAACATACATGTATAATTACTGCATTTAGTGTCAGTGTGACAGTCAGTTAGTGTTAGGTCCTGGGTAGCCCCCGTACCCCCCCCCTAATAAAGTTGTAACCCCTTGATCACCGCCCTAGTTAACCCTTTCACTCCCCATTGCCAGCATCACTAAGCGATCATTTTTCTGATCGCTGTATTAGTGTCGCTGTTCCCGCTAGGGAGCTAATTTTTTTTTTATTGCGATTTTTTTTTTTTACTAAAGACATGTGGCTGAATACATTTTGGCCTAAATGTTTGACTAAAATTTTGTTTATTGGTTTTTCATAAGAAAAGTAAAAAATATTGGTTTTTTTTCAAAAATGTCGCTCTATTTTTGTTTATAGCGCAAAAAATAAAAATCGCAGAGGCGATCAAATACCACCAAAAGAAAGCTCTATTTGTGGGAGGAAAAGGACGCGAATTTTGTTTGGGAGCCACGTCGCACGACCGCGCAATTGTCTGTTAAAGCGACGCAGCGCCGAATCGCAAAAACCCCTTGGGTCATTTGGCAGCATATTGGTCCGGGTCTTAAGTGGTTAAAACGCTCATAAAACGCTCCCCATGCCCCCGCCATTGAAATGAATGAAAAACCGCTGTAAAACCGCGGTAAAAAACGGAGCGTTAAAATCGCGGTAAAACACCGCGATTTCACCACGTTTTTAATTAATTTCAATGGACCCCCCTCCATTGAAATGAATTAAAAACGTGGTAAAATCGGAGCGTTTTAATAGTGCTATTTTTACCGCGAAAACGCGGCAAAAACGCACCAGTGTGAAAGGGTCCTAAGAACTATATACTGTATATATGAAACAATCCTTTAGAGCCCTTTCACACTGGGGCGTTTTTCACGCGGTACAGCGCTAAAAATAGCGCTGCTATACCGCGTGAAAAAACCTGCCCTGAAGGCTTTCACACTAAAGCGGTGCGCTAGCAGGAGCGCTCCAAAAGTCCTGCTAGCCGCATCTTTACAGCGGTATAGGAGCGGTGTGTTCACCGCTCCTATACCGCGCCTTTCCGTTGAAATCAATGGGAAACCACGGTAATAACGCCCGCAATACGCCTCTAAAGAGGCGCATTGCGGGCGGTATTAACCCTTTTTCGGCCGCTAGCGGGGGTTAAAACCGGACCGCTAGCGGCCGAATACCGCGGTAAATACGACGGTATAGCAGCGCTAAAAATCGCGCTGCTATACCGCCACCGCGGGTAACGCTGCAATGTGAAAGCAGCCTAAGTATTGGATGGGGAGGGAAGGGTTATGAGGCTCTCTGTGGTTGTTATTGACATTTTAGCCAAGGTGGGTCACCTATATGAACCCGGGGGTCATCGTCACCAACGGGGGGGGGACAGGAAGTGATGGGCAATCCAACATTTTACAGCAGGAACAGGAGGTGAGGGGGAAACCTTCCAATGGGGACACCCGTCCAGGGAGTTTCCATAAACTTCAAAGAGATTTCCTCTCATTTCCTGTTTTTTTTTTTTCGGGGGGAGGGAACTGAAGTGAAATCTCTGCAACGCGACACAAATGTCATGCAATGGGAACTGCAAAAATAACTCGAAATTCGTGGAAAAGGGAAGGCAGACCTGGGACTGGGTACTGCGGAGGTCACATGATTTCTTTTTTAGCCCAATTCCCCGCCGCACCTTAATTACCGTATATACTCGAGTATAAGCCCAGTTTTTCAGCACATTTTTTTTTGGGCTTGAATATGGACAGCCGCACTCCAACAGATCTTTTAAAAAAGGTAGCCTTTTAATGGGAAAAAAGGAGAGGCACTACAAACAGTGGGATAAAACAGCCGACGCGTTTCACATTGAACAACAATGCTTCATCATAGCTAAAAGGAGCACCGATTTTTCAAAGCCGAGCGCCCCTTCCATAGACTCTAATGTTAAACGGTCATTTCTTCGGTGATATTGGGGACCCGGTACTGGCCGCTCGTAGGTCCCCTGGACCAGGAACTTGGCACAAATGTAGCCCAATTTCTCCTCTACAAGTGTGCAAAGTTTGTTGTCTGGGGAACCTATGGCCGGGGAGCACTGATTTTTCAAAGCCAGGTACCCCTTCCATAGACTCCCATGTTAAACATCAGTCTAGGCATGGGCACAGTGAGGCATGGGCACAGTAGGCATGGGCACAGTGAGACATGGGCACAGTGAGGCATGGGCACAGTAGGCATGGGCACAGTAGGCATAGACACAGTGAGGCATGGGCACAGTGAGGCATGGGCACAGTGAGGCATAGGCACAGTGAGGCATGGGCACAGTGAGACATGGGCACAGTGAGGCATAGGCACAGTGAGGCATGGGCACAGTGAGGCATGGACACAGTGAGGCATGGGCACAGTGAGGCATAGACACAGTGAGGCATAGACACAGTGAGGCATGGGCACAGTGAGGCATGGGCACAGTGAGGCATAGGCACAGTGAGGCATGGGCACAGTGAGGCATGGGCACAGTGAGGCATATGCACAGTGAGGCATGGGCACAGTGAGGCATGGACACAGTGAGGCATGGGCACAGTGAGGCATAGACACAGTGAGGCATAGACACAGTGAGGCATGGGCACAGTGAGGCATGGGCACAGTGAAGCATGGGCACAGTGAGGCATAGA
This sequence comes from Rana kukunoris, assembly GCA_029574335.1. Classification (NCBI taxonomy): domain Eukaryota; kingdom Metazoa; phylum Chordata; class Amphibia; order Anura; family Ranidae; genus Rana; species Rana kukunoris. The sequence continues at coordinate 18,853,879 of CM056055.1, read as the reverse complement.
CACAGTGAGACATGGGCACAGTGAGGCATGGGCACAGTGAGGCATAGACACAGTAAGGCATGGGCACAGTGAGGCATGGGCACAGTAAGGCATGGGCACAGTGAGGCATAGACACTGTGAGGCATGGGCACAGTGAGGCATGGGCACAGTGAGGCATAGACACAGTGAGGCATGGGCACAGTGAGGCATGGGCACAGTGAAGCATGGGCACAGTAAGGCATGGGCACAGTGAGGCATAGACACAGTGAGGCATGGGCACAGTGAGGCATGGGCACAGTGAGGCATGGGCACAGTAAGGCATAGACACAGTGAGGCATGGGCACAGTGAGGCATGGGCACAGTAAGGCATGGGCACAGTAAGGCATGGGCACAGTGAGGCATAGACACTGTGAGGCATGGGCACAGTGAGGCATGGGCACAGTGAGGCATAGACACAGTGAGGCATGGGCACAGTGAGGCATGGGCACAGGGAGGCATGGGCACACTGACGCGTTTCACACTATCGTACAGTGCTTAATAAGCACTGTATGATAGTGTGAAACGCGTCAGCTTTTCTCCAGATTTTTATGCAAGAGGAGCCGAGCGTGCCCAAGTGTACTGCGCTCGGTATATGTCAGCGGCGGCGTTCAAACACAGCGCGGGAAGAGGGGATCGGCTCAGAGGCAGCGCGGGAGAAGCGGGGAGGACACCACGAAGGCTGCAGACGGACGCCGAGCAACTGTAAGTGTAAACTGTTTGTAGTATTTATTTTTTATCCTTAGGATTCCCTTCTAGGTTTCGGGTGCGCACTATACGCCAGTGCGCGCTATAGGGCGATAAATACGGTAATTAGTCATACACAGCGGCAGGACGGAGCGCAGCAACGAGCCACAGGACGGTCTTGCTTCATCTCGAAAGCAGGCGTTTCAAAAACAGTCGATGTTTCCACATCTCCTATCCAAGGAGCTTCAGGAGAAGCACAAAGAAAGAGGCAGCGCTGAGGGCCAGAAACGCAGAGATCGGCTAAGGCGACAGGCGATCAAAGAAACGTCAAGTTGACTTGCCTGCGCAGTGAGAAGATGTCCCTTGGGACTATAAACATAGGTCCGAATTCGAAATCTATGGCTGTAACAGAAGGCAGTTTGGTGGAGGTTCCTTGGGGGGTTCGGGGGCCCGGAATTTCGCTTGGATTTGGTCAAAGTCCTGCAAGTGATGGTTTGGCCCCCTACAGAGCCCTGATCTCAACAGCGAGTCTGCCTGGGATAACATAAGGAGACAGAGGCCATTGAGACAACTTAAAGGGGTTGTAAAGGAAATATTTTTTCCCCTAAATATCTTCCTTTCCCTTAGTGCCGTCCTCCTTCACTTACCTCATCCTTCCATTTTGCTTTTAAATGTCCTTCTGAGAAATCCTCACTTCTTGTTCTTCTGTCTGTAACTCCACACAGTAATGCAAGGCTTTCTCCCTGGTGTGGAGTGTCGTGCTCACCCCCCTCCCTTGGACTACAGGAGAGTCAGGACGCCCTCTTACACACAGCTCCTTTCTCTATCTGCAACGTAGAGAGCGTCCTGACCAAGGGAGGGGGACGAGCACGACACGCCACACCAGGGAGAAAGCCTCGCATTACTGTGTGGAGTTACAGACAGAAGAACAGGAAGTGAGGATTTCTCAGAAGAAATAAGGACATTTAAAAGCAAAATGAAAGGATGAGGTAAGTGAAGGAGGACTGCACTGAGGGAAAGGAAGATATTTAGGGAAAAAAATTGTACCTTTACAACCCCTTTAACCACTTAAGGACCGCCTCCTGCATATATACGTTGGCAGACTGGCACGGCTGGGTACGTCGCCTTTAAGAGCCCAGCCAGTCCGAAGCTCCGTAGCCGCGGGACCCGCGACCCCGATCGCCGCCGGTGTCCCGCGATAGGTCACAGGAGCTGAAGAACGGGGAGAGGTGAGTGCAAACATCCCCGTTTTTCACTGTGGCAGTGTCACTGATCATCTATCTGTTCCCTGATATAGGGAAAGACGATCAGTAACTTCACACGTCCAGCCCCGCCCCCCTACAGTTAGAAACACACATGAGGTCACACTTAACCCCTTCAGCGCCCCCTAGTGGTTAATTCCTAAACTGCAATTGTCATTTTCACAGTAATCAGTGCATTTTTATAGCCCTTTTTGCTGTGAAAATGACAATGGTCCCAAAAATGTGTCAAAAGTGTCCGAAGTGTCCGCCATAATGTCGCAGTCACGAAAAAAATCGATAATCGCCGCCATTAGTAGTAAAAAAAATATATATTAATAAAAATGCCATAAAACTATCCCCTATTTTATAAACGCTATAAATTTTGCGCAAACCAATCGATAAACGCTTATTGCAATTTTTTTTTTACCAAAAATAAGTAGAAGAATACGTATCGGCCTAAACTGAGGGAAATAATTGTTTTTTTATATATTTTTGGGGGATATTTATTATATCAAAAAGTAAAAAAATATTGCTTTTTTTTTCAAAATTGTCGCTCTATTTTTGTTTATAGCGCAAAAAATAAAAACCGCAGAGGGGATCAAATACCACCAAAAGAAATCTCTATTTATGGGGGGAAAAAAGGACGTAAATTTTGTTTGGGAGCCACGTCGCACGACCGCGCAATTGTCAGTTAAAGAAACGCAGTGCCGAATCGCGAAACCTGGCCGGGTTCTTTACCTGCATTTTGGTCCGGGTCTTAAGTGGTTAAAGGGGTTGTAAAGGTACATTTTTTTTTCCTAAATATCTTCCTTTCCCTCAGTGCAGTCCTCCTTCACTTACCTCATCCTTCCATTTTTCTTTTAAATGTCCTTCTGAGAAATCCTCACTTCCTGTTCTTCTGTCTGTAACTCCACACAGTAATGCAAGGCTTTCTCCCTGGTGTGGAGTGTCGTGCTCGCCCCCTCCCTTGGACAACAGGAGAGTCAGGACGCTCTCTATGTTGCAGATAGAGAAAGGAGCTGTGTGTTAGTGGGCGTCCTGACTCTCCTGTTGTCCAAGGGAGGGGGCGAGCACGACACATGCCCTCGAGACGGGTGACACACGCACTGGAGACGGGGGAAAAACGCCCTGGAGACGGGGGACACACGCCCTAGAGATGGGGGACACACGCCCTGGAGACGGGGGACACACGCCCTGGAGACGGGGGACACACGCCCTGGAGACGGGGGACACACGCCCTGGAGACGGGGGCCACACGCCCTGGAGACGGGGGCCACACGCCCTGGAGACGGGGGACACACGCCCTGGAGACGGGGGACACACGCCCTGGAGACGGGGGCCACACGCCCTGGAGATGGGGGCCACACGCCCTGGAGATGGGGGCCACACGCCCTGGAGACGGGGGACACACGCCCTGGAGACGGGGGACACATGTCCTGGAAAATTCCGCTACAAAGACACAGCAAGGAATGAAACCAGACTTGTTTTTTGGAAAGCAGGAGCCACTTCCTGGGTCAGGGGTCAAAACTTTCTAAACAAAAGGGCCAACGTATCGTCCTTTAGACTTTAGAGGGACCAGACTGTGGTCAGCGAGAGTAGAAAATGTTCCAATATCAATCTCAGGTTTAGGAGTAAAAAAAAAAAAACATTTACTATGATTGATTAGAGAAGCAATAGTGCCCCATTGTTGGTCTCAGTGGGTGGAATAGTACCCTATTGTTAGCGTCAGTGGGAGGAATAGTGCCCCTTTGTTGGTGTCAGTGGGAGAAATTATACCCTATCATTGGCATTGGTGGGAGGAATAGTGTGTCAGCCGAAGGAATAGTGCCCCATCATTGGTGTCAGCAGAAGGAATAGTGCCATATCATTGGTATCAGTGGGAGGAATTTTGCCCCATCTTCGATGCCAGTGGGAGGTATAGTGCCCCATCGTTGGTATCAGTGGGAGGAATAGTGGCCCATCATTGGTGTCAATGAGGGGAATAGAGCCCCATCACTAGCATCAGTAGGAGGATTATGCCCCTCTGTTAGGGGAGGTGGGAGGGAACAGTGCCCCAATATTGGTGTCAGTGGGAGAAATAGCGCTCCATCGTTGGCATCAGTGGGAGGAACAGTGCCCCATCACTGGCATCAGTGGGAGGACTAATGACCAATCATTGGTGTCAGTGGGAGATATAATGACCCATTGTTGGCATCAGTGGGAGGAATAGTGCCTCATAATTGGTGTCAGTGAGGGGTATAGAGGCGCCCCATCACTAGCATCAGTAGGAGGATTATGCTCCTCTGTTAGGGCAGGTGGGAGGTAATGGTGCCCCATCATTGGTGTCAGTGGGAGGAATAGTGTCCCATCATTGGCATCAGTGGGAGGAATAGTAACCCATCATTGGCATCAGTGGGAGGAATAATGACCCATCGTTGGTGTCAGTGGGAGGAATGATGACCCATTGTTGGCATCAGTGGGAGAAATCGTGCCGTATCAGTTGTGTCAGTGGGAATAGTTCCCCATTGTTGATATCAGTGGGAGTTACAGTGCCCCATCATTGGTGTCAGTGGGAATAGTTCCCCATTGTTGATATCAGCGGGAGGAATAATGACCCATCATTGGTGTCAGAAGGAGGAATAGTGCCCCATTAATGGCATCAGTAGTTGGGAGAAACAGTGCCCCATTGTTGGTATCAGTAGGAGGAACAGTGTCCCATCATTGGTATCAGTGGGAGGAATTGTGCCCCATCGTTGGCATCAGTGGAAGGAATAATGACCAATCATTGGTGTCAGCGGGAGGAATAATGACCCATTGTTGGCATCAGTGGGAGGAATAGTGCCATATCAGTGTGACAAACAGTGCCCCATCATTGGTGTCAGTGGGAATAGTTCCCTATTGTTGATATTAGCAGGAGGAACAATGCCCCATCATTGGTGTCAGTAGTTGGGAGAAACAGTGCCCCATTGTTGGCATCAATGGGAGGAACAGTGCCCCATCGTTGGTGTCAGCGGGAGGAATAATGTCCCATTGTTGGCATCAGTGGGAGGAAAAGTGCCGTATCAGTGGGAGCAACAGTGCCCCATCATTGGTGTCAGTGGGAATAGTTCCCCATTGTTGATATCAGCGGGAGGAATAATGCCCCATCATTTGAAGGAGGATTGGTGTCCAATCAATGCCATCAGTAGTTGGGAGAAACGGTGCCCCATTGTTGGTATCGGTGAGAGGACTAGTGTACGGTGTAAAGATTAGCAAACAGCTGTATTTGGCCCGTGGAGCGCAGTATGGAAGTCACGAGTGCACATAGAAGGTACACGGATGTATTTGGCATATACTTGGGATTGTCTGTACTGCCTGACTGATCGGCACACAATGCACAGTCGGCGGCTTGTTATTCTGTTAATACAAATGATATAAATAAGACTTTTCAGGCCCTTCAGATGATTGTGGAAGCCGAGAACGAGGATTAGGATGTTCTGAATGATAAACAAGGACGAAACATCTGGGCGGATCGTCAGACTCGTTCTGCATTGTGCTGCGTCTTCGTGTTTAGCTCTCGCCTAGGCATGTCCAAATAGGCTGGAGAATGATAAGTCACACCCTAGCAAGAGGCAGCCAAAGCTCTCTATATACATGACATCAGATTTCATTTACCGCGCAGAGATCAGAAGTGCTGATTGTGCAGAGGAAAAAAACAATTAGATACAGAATAGAGACTAAAGAGACAGAAACAGAAAATGGGCCAAAGAAAAAGTAAAACTGGAGGGGGGATGGATGATATTGGTGGGAGATGACCGCCGCTGAAGGGGGATTGGCAATATTGGTGGGAGATGACTGCTGTTGGTGGGGGTCGGTGGCTGATATTGGTGGGAGATGACTGATGTTGGGGGGTTGATGGCCGATATTGGTGAGAGATGACTGATGTTGGGGGGTTGATGGCCGATATTGGTGAGAGATGACTGATGTTGGGGGGGGGGATGGCCGATATTGGTGGGAGATGATTGATGTTGGTGGGGGTCGGTGGCTGATATTGGTGGGAGATGACTGATGTTGGGGGGTTGATGGCCGATATTGGTGAGAGATGACTGATGTTGGGGGGGGGGATGGCCGATATTGGTGGGAGATGATTGATGTTGGTGGGGGGCGGTGGCTGATATTGGTGGGAGATGACTGATGTTGGTGGGGGGCGGTGGCCGATATTGGTGGGAGATGACTGATGTTGGTGGGGGGCGGTGGCCGATATTGGTGGGAGATGACTGATGTTGGGGGGGGGGGGGGTGGCCGATATTGGTGGGAGATGATTGATGTTGGTGGGGGGCGGTGGCTGATATTGGTGAGAGATGACTGATGTTGGGGGGGGGGGGGTGGCTGATATTGGTGGGAGATGACTGATGTTGGTGGGGGGCGGTGGCCGATATTGGTGGGAGATGACTGATGTTGCAGGGTTGATGGCCGATATTGGTGGGAGATGACTGATGTTGGTGGGGGGCGGTGGCTGATATTGGTGGGAGATGACTGATGTTGGTGGGGGGCGGTGGCCGATATTGGTGGGAGATGACTGATGTTGGTGGGGGGCGGTGGCCGATATTGGTGGGAGATGACTGATGTTGGGGGGGGGGTGGCCGATATTGGTGGGAGATGACTGATGTTGGTGGGGGGCGGTGGCTGATATTGGTGGGAGATGATTGATGTTGGTGGGGGGCGGTGGCTGATATTGGTGGGAGATGACTGATGTTGGGGGGGGGGGGGGGGGGGTGGCCGATATTGGTGGGAGATGATTGATGTTGGTGGGGGGCGGTGGCTGATATTGGTGAGAGATGACTGATGTTGGGGGGGGGGGTGGCTGATATTGGTGGGAGAGGATTGATGTTGGTGGGGGGCGGTGGCTGATATTGGTGGGAGATGACTGATGTTGGTGGGGGGCGGTGGCCGATATTGGTGGGAGATGACTGATGTTGCAGGGTTGATGGCCGATATTGGTGGGAGATGACTGATGTTGGTGGGGGGCGGTGGCTGATATTGGTGGGAGATGACTGATGTTGGTGGGGGGCGGTGGCCGATATTGGTGGGAGATGACTGATGTTGGTAGGGGGGCGGTGGCCGATATTGGTGGGAGATGACTGATGTTGGGGGGGGGGTGGCCGATATTGGTGGGAGATGATTGATGTTGGTGGGGGGCGGTGGCTGATATTGGTGAGAGATGACTGATGTTGGGGGGGGGGGGTGGCTGATATTGGTGGGAGATGATTGATGTTGGTGGGGGGCGGTGGCTGATATTGGTGGGAGATGACTGATGTTGGTGGGGGGCAGTGGCCGATATTGGTGGGAGATGACTGATGTTGCAGGGTTGATGGCCGATATTGGTGGGAGATGACTGATGTTGGGGGGTGGCCGATATTGTTGAGAGATGGCCGACGCCGGTGGGGGATAGCCAATATTGGTGGGAGATGGCCAATGCTCATGCTGGAGGGGGGTGGCCGATATTGGTGAGAGATGACCAACGCTGGAGAGGGATAACCAATATTGGTAGGAGATGTTTGAGGCTGGAGGGGATGGGCGATATTGGTGGGAGATGCCCGACGCTGGCAAGGAAGGCCGATATTGGTGGGAGATGGCCAATATTGGTAGGAGATATCCCACGCTGGAGGGCGATAGCCGATATTGATGGGAGATGTCCGACGGTGAAGGAAATGGCTGATACTGGTGGGAGATGTCCGAGGCTGGAGGTGATGGGCGATATTGGTGAGAGACAACCAACGCTGGAGAGGGATAGCCAATATAGGTAGGAGATGTCCGACGCTGGAGGGGGATAGCCGATATTGGTAGGAGCTGTCCGGCCGCTGGAGAGGGATAGCCGATATTGGTAGGAGATGTCTGAGGCTGGAGAGGGATAGCCGATATTGGTAGGAGATGTCTGAGGCTGGAGGGGATGGGCGAAATTGGTGAGAAATGTCCGAGTCTGGAGGGGATGGGTGATATTGGTGGGAGATGACCAACGCTGGCAAGGAAGGCCAATATTGGTGGGAGATGGCCATTATTAGTAGGAGATATCCGACGCTGGAGGGGATGGCTGTTATTGGTGGGAGATGTCCGACGCTAGAGGGGATGGCTGATATTGGTGGGAGACGTCCGACACTGGAAGGGAATGGCTGATATTGGTGGGAGAAGTCCGACGTTGGAGGGGGGGATGTCTGATATTGGTGGAAGATGGCCAACGCTGGAGGGTGATAGCCGATATTCATGGGAGATGACCAATGCTGGAGGGGGTGGCCGATATTGGTGGGAGATATCCGACGCTAGTGGGAGATGTCTGATATTGGTGGGAGATGTCCGACGTTGGAGGGGGGATCTCTGGTATTGTTGGAAGAAGGCCAAAGCTGGAAGTGGATGGCCGATATTGGTGAAGGCTGGCACCGGCAGAAAATCTAGGCAGCCACTCGTAACCCTAACTCTAAGGCCTGCAGCTTAGGTGCTGCTCCATAAAAGAGAGAACTATTTCAGGGACCACCTGCTTTATTTAATCTGGAGAATAACTCGTGAAGAGTAAACCGAAAACTTGCAGAGTCGTTGAAAAGGATGTATATAAAGAAATGTAAATAAACAAATTGAGCCGCCTGCGGCGCAGTACAGGACGTGTCTCTGACGGACTGCAGAACCCCTCAGTAGGCGTTTGAGAAGGTGGAAATCTCAGGGGGGAAGAAAGCCGAGATATGACCTCCAGGAAGATAGACGAAACACTTTGTGGTAAGTCAGTAAAGAGTAACCAATGGTAAGAAGGTGGAAATGTGCAAATAGGAATCTAAAGCAAGAAAAGAGGAAGGAAAGTTACAGAACAAAAAAAAAACAAAACAAGGAAGTGGTGAGGAGGAAAAGCTAATCAGAGCGGGAAATATATATCTATATACACCAGTACAGGACACAACCAGAGTCATAGAGGACTCTGTCCTGTACTATCTCAACCACACTGCTGTATGTAAGACGGATGTAATGGAACTCCAGTGTGTACCTACCTGCTCCGCCCCCCGTACCATACTAATACAGTGCCTTGAAAAAGTATTCATACCCCTTGAAATGTTCCTTATTTTGTCATGTTACAGCCAAAAACATAAATATTTTATTGGGGATTTTATGTGAAAGACCATCACAAAGTGGAAGAAAACTATTCATAGTTTTTAATGTTTTTTACAAATAAATATTTGAAACGTGTGGGGAGGGCATTTGTATTCAGCCACCTTTAATCTGATACCCCTAACTAAAGTCTAGTGGAACCAATTGCCACCTGTGTGTAATTTAATCTCAGTATAAATACAGCTGTTCTGTGAAGCCCGCAGAGGTTTGTTAGAGAACCTTAGTGAACAAACAGCATCACGAAGGCCAAGGAACACACCAGACAGGTCAGGGATGAAGTTGTGGAGAAGTATAAAGCAGGGTTGGGTTATAAAAAAAAAAATCTCCCAAGCTTTGAAGATCTCACGGAGCTTCTGTTCAATCCATCATCAGAAAATGGAAAGAGTATGGCACAACTGCAAACCTACCAAGACATGGCCGTCCACCTACACTGACCGGGCCGGGCAAGGAGAGCATTCATCAGAGAAGCAGCCAAGAGGCCCATGGTAACTCTGGAGGAGCTGCAGAGATCCACAGCTCAGGGGGGAGAATCTGTCCACAGGACAACTATTAGTGGTGCTCTCCACAAATCTGCCCTTTATGGAAGAGTGACAAGAAGAAAGACATTGGAGAAAGAAAGACATACGTAGCTTGAGAGAAATAATTGGGGAGAAGGTGCTCTGGTCATATTGGACCAAAATTTTAAAGCGGATGGTTCAGCAAAAAAAAAATATTAAAAGCCAGCAGCAACAAATACTGCAGCTGCTGACTTTTAATATTAGGACACTTACCTGTCCTGGAGTCCAGCGGCGTCCGCAGCAGAGGACGAGCGATCGCTCGTCACCCTGCTGCTCCCCCCTCCATCCACGGTGAGGAGGGAACCAGGAAGTGAAGCGCTGCGGCTTCACTGCCCGGTTCCCTACGGCGCATGCGCGAGTCGCGCTGCGCCCGCCGATTGGCTCCCGCTGTGTGCTTGGAGCCGAGAGTTCCCAGCACACAATGGGAAAAACCCGACTTTTGCCCGAGACTGCGGGCCGGAAGTGGGTGAAGATACCTGTCTTTAGACAGGTATCTGCACCCCCCTCCCCCCTGAAAGGAGTCAAATGTGACGCCGGAGGGGGGGAGGGTTCCGATCAGCGGATCTTCACTTTAGGGTGGAGATCCGCTTTAAGTTTTTGCCTAAAACCAAAGCGTTATGTGTGCAGAAAACTAACACTGCACATCACCCTGATCACACCATCCCCACCGTGAAACATGGTGGTGGCAGCATTATGTGGTGGGATGCTTTTCTTCAGCAGGGACAGGGAAGCTGGTCAGAGTTGATGGAAAGATGGATGGAGCCAAATACAGGACAATCTTAGAAGAAAACCTGTTAGGGTTTGGAAAAGGCTTGAGACCGGGGCGGAGGTACACCTTTCGAGCAGGACAACGATCCTAAAGTACAGCCAGAGATACAATTGAATGGTTTAGATGTAGAAAACTTCAAAGGGTATGAATACTTTTTAAAGGCACTGTATACATGAGCCATACACACATAGGACATATTCAGTGGGAAGAATGTTCCTTACATTGGTGATCAGTGAGAAGAATGTCCCTTACATTGGTGATCAGTGGGAAGAATGTCCCTTACATTGGTGATCAGTGAGAAGAATGTTCCTTACATTGGGGATCAGTGGGAAGAATGTCCCTTACATTGGTGATCAGTGAGAAGAATGTCCCTTACATTGGTGATCAGTGAGAAGAATGTCCCTTACATTGGTGATCAGTGGGAAGAATGTCCCTTACATTGGTGATCAGTGAGAAGAATGTCCCTTACATTGGTGATCAGTGAGAAGAATGTTCCTTACATTGGTGATCAGTGAGAAGAATGTTCCTTACATTGGTGATCAGTGGGAAGAATGTCCCTTACATTGGTGATCAGTGAGAAGAATGCCCCTTACATTGGTGATCAGTGGGAAGAACGTCCTTTACATTGGTGATCAGTGGGAAGAACGTTCCTTACATTGGTGATCTGTGAGAAGAATGTCCCTTACATTGGTGATCAGTGAGAAGAATGTCCCTTACATTGGTGATCAGTGAGAAGAATGTCCCTTACATTGGTGATCAGTGGGAAGAATGTCCCTTACATTGGTGATCAGTGAGAAGAATGTCCCTTACATTGGTGATCAGTGAGAAGAATGCTCCTTACATTGGTGATCAGTGAGAAGAATGTTCCTTACATTGGTGATCAGTGAGAAGAATGTCCCTTATGTCAGTGGGAAGAATGTTCCTTACATTGGTGATCAGTGGGAAGAAGTCCCTTAATGTTCAGTGAGAAGAATGTCTTACATTGGTGATCAGTGGGAAGTCCCTTAATGTCAGTGAGAAGAATGCCTTACATTGGTGATCAGTGAGAAGAATCCTTACATTGTCAGTGAGAAGAATGTCCTTACATTGGTGATCAGTGAGAAGTCCCTTAATGTCAGTGAGAAGAATGTCCCTTACATTGGTGATCAGTGAGAAGAATGCTCCTTACATTGGTGATCAGTGAGAAGAATCCTTACATTGGTGATCAGTGAGAAGAATGTCCCTTACATTGGTGATCAGTGGGAAGAATGTCCCTTACATTGGTGATCAGTGAGAAGAATGTCCCTTACATTGGTGATCAGTGGGAAGAATGTCCCTTACATTGGTGATCAGTGGGAAGAATGTTCCTTACATTGGTGATCAGTGAGAAGAATGTTCCTTACATTGGTGATCAGTGGGAAGAATGTCCCTTACATTGGTGATCAGTGAGAAGAATGTTCCTTACATTGGTGATCAGTGGGAAGAATGTCCCTTACATTGGTGATCAGTGAGAAGAATGTCCCTTACATTGGTGATCAGTGAGAAGAATGTTCCTTACATTGGTGATCAGTGGGAAGAATGTTCCTTACATTGGTGATCAGTGGGAAGAATGTCCCTTACATTGGTGATCAGTGGGAAGAATGTCCCTTACATTGGTGATCAGTGGGAAGAATGTCCCTTACATCTAATCCTCCAGCAGGAAATCGATCTCCACCATCAGGTAGATATAAACCAGAACGGAATGACGTGTAATGTGCAGAAGCAAGAGAAAAGCAGGCGTGTTTTTTTTTTATAGATTTATTTTTACCTTGTGTTGCATTGTGTGTTTCTTTCATCAGAGTGCCGATAACCTGAAGAAGCCACTTCCTGTCCGTATATGAAGTGCGCTCACGGCGAGTTTCCTGGCGGTGGACCATGCCTGACAGTTGGAGAATTTGAAGGCAGACAAGGAATTTTATTAACAATTTTGCTGCCAGAGCTGTTTTTGCACACATGCAAAAAAAAAAAAAAATGTTAGACCTGAAGATTAGATTACATAACCCCCCCCCCCCCCCTCAACAACAGTATAAATTATCTGAAAGCAGACGCCCTAGAGAATAAAATGGTGGTAGTTCCAATTTTTTATGTCAAGCGATATTACCGCAAAGGTAAAACTTCACGGGATACACGGCGGCTTTCAGCTGCTTTAAAATCAGCGGTGATCGGTGCTTGGAACTTCCCCATGCACTGATCACCGCCAACAGAACAAGTATCGGGTGAAGCATCGGGAGCATTTGCCCCGAGTACAAGTACTCGGTCAGTATTGGTATCGGGACAACCCTACCTGCAACACTGTAGCAAAAGGAAATTTTTTAATAATTTTCTTCCCACAAATAAAGCTTTATTTTGGGCGTATTTATTCACCTTTGGCTTTTTACTTTTTTGAAAGAAAAAAAAAGGGACTGAAAATTAGTCAGTTATATAAATTTGCAAATAAATAATCTGGAAGGCCGCAAAGCCGCATCCTCAATTACTAGCCGCCGCGGGCCAGAGGTGGGGGCGCACAGAGGCACAGGATCCTGTGTCTCCATGCGCCCCCCACCTCCACGTGACCGCGGCGGGCCTGCGACGGCTGGTAATTTAGGTCGCGGCTTTGCAGCCTTGTGAAGGCACAAGCTTGCTTCTGTGACCTGACACCATCTGGTGGTGGCCGTTGGCATTACAAGTAAAACAGCAGTTCTAATGTGTTTTTTTACTGCCATCTCCTTCCCTCTAATTAGAACCCCCAAACATTATGTATATTTTTTTTATTCTAACACCCTAGAGCAGTGATGGCGAACCTTGGCACCCCAGATGTTTTGGAACTACATTTCCCATGAGGCTCATACACTTAGCGGTGTAGTGAAGCATCATGGGAAATGTAGTTTCAAAACATCTGGGGTGCCAAGGTTCGCCATCACTGCCCTAGAGATTAAACCGGCGGTCGTTGCAATATTTTCTGTCACACCGTATTTGCGCAGCGGTCTTACAAGCGCACTTTTTTGGGGAAAAAATACATTTTTTTTAATAAAAAAAAAAATAAGACAACAGCAAAGTTATCCCCATTTTTTTATATATATTGCGAAAGATAATGTTACGCCGAGTAAATTGATACCCAACATGTCACGCTTAAAAATTACGTCCGCTCGTGGAATGCCGACAAACTTGTACCCTTTAAAACATGGGTCTTCAAACTACGGCCCTCCAGTTGTTCAGGAACTACAATTCCCATCATGCCTAGTCATGTCTGTGAATGTCAGTGTGTTACAATGCCTCATGGGATGTGTAGTTCTACAACATCTGGAGGGCCGTAGTTTGAGGATCCCTGCTTTAAAATCTCCATAGGCGACGATTAAAAAAATTCTACAGGTTGCATGCTTTGAGTTAGAGGAGGTCTAGGGCTAGAATTATTGCTCTCGCTCCAACGATCGCAGGAATACCTCACATGTGTGGTTTGAATACCTTTTACATATGCGGGCGCTACTCGGGTATGCGTTCGCTTCTGCGCGCAAGCTCGGCGGGACGGGGTGCGTTTTCTGGCCCCTAACTTTTTGTAGCTGGCTCCTAGATTCCAAGCAAATTTGTCAAACCCTGTCAATAAGTATATATGGAAGAGTTTGCACCCACTTTAAGTTTTCGCTTTCACAATGCAGCAGAATTTCAGTGCTTCATCCTGAGTCTGGAGAGAGACATTCGCCTCCTTTGGAACATTCACTGCTGAGCACAAAGCAGAAACATCACCACCACTTTCCGGACTTTTCAAATAAAGCTTTTATTTTATTTTATTTCATCTTAAATTACACAGTTCAGTGTGCCGTTCCCCTTCACCGTTCACACACCGAAAATGTTATTTCTGAGAAAGCGCGAGTGTGCGTTCAACACGGAAAACTGCGAGTGTGCGTTCAACGCGGGGAAAACCGCTTTCAGACGCGGCCGATCAGGAAGAGACCTGAAGGAGAATAAAACAGAAACGCTGCAGAGCCGCCGGCAAGTCCGGGATGCGACAACCGGCTGGAAATCACTGCTGCGAGTGCAACCAGCTGACCGGCCCGGCATCACCCGCGAAGAGGAGAGTGCGAGATTTCCAACGTGACCCAAGAGTGGGTTTTGTAAAAGAAGAAGACTGGTGACAGATCACAACATTCAGCTAAGGGTTTAGCAGAAGCACGGACACTTCCTTCTTTCTAGACAGAGTCTCATGTACAGGAGGAGAAGCGAGAGCTCAACACAGCTTCCTCTTCATGGGTTCCAATAATTCCCGACTCCGGCTATAGTAATACATTATATTGGCAGGACAGGAGGACATGAGAAGGGGAGAGAGAGAGGCCCGAGGCACAACGTACCCCCCCCCCCCCCCCAGAGCATGGATCCCAAACTGGTGGCCCTACAGCTGTTGCAAAACTACAAGTCCCATCATGCCTCTGCCTGAGGGAGTCATGCTTGTCACTGTCAGCCTTGCAATGCCTCATGGGGACTTGTAGCTTCGCAACAGCTGGAGGGCCACCCGTTTGAGATCCCCCTGCCCCAGGGCAACTGACATTAGAAGAGCGGAGAGGCCGAGGCATATGATACCTGCAGGATGATAGGGAGATAGGGAGGCACGAGACCTCCAGGCGAGAAGAGTGGCGAGGCCCGAGAGGCTCACAATACCTCTAGGGCAACTGACATTAGAAGAGCAGGGACCCCTGAGGAACATAATACCTGCAGGACAGACGACAAAAGAAGACAGAGAGACCTGAAGCACACAAAACTGGCTATGTAACTTTACCTCCATGGTGGCTGACATTAGAAGGGTGGAGAGGCCTGAGAGGTTCATATTACCTCCAGGGCAACTGACAGAGGAGTGGAGAGGCTCACAATACCTCCAGGGCAACTGACATTAGAAGAGCAGGGATGCCTGAGAAACATAATACCTGCAGGACAGATGACCATAGAAGATGGAGAGGTCCGATACCTCCAGGGCAACTGACATTAGAAGAGTGGAGAGGCTCATATTACCTCCAGGGCAGCTAACAGACGAGCAGGCCAGAGGACGTTAGAAGGGTGGGGAGGCCAGAGGACGTTAGAAGGGGGGGAGGCCAGAGGACGTTAGAAGGGGGGGGAGGCCAGAGGTACATTATACTTCCAGGATAGCCAACATTAGAAGAGTGGAGAGGCCCGAGATGCAATATACCTCCAGGACCCTTGGCGTGTGGAAGTATGAATATCCCTTAAGCAGCACATGGTAGCAAGCCCACTCGTGATAGAAAGTGACAACCATAGCCTGGGCTCCAGCCAGGCCACACCTCAAACGCATTTCGCTCCTCCCCTGGAGTGAAACCCCATGGGGGGCATGGTCTGTCTGGAGCCAAGGCTGAGGTTGCCACGTTCCATCATGAGTGGGCTTGCTTTCATGTGCTGCTTAAGAGATATTCATACTTACACGCAAGAGTGGATAGACCTGAGGCACGTTCTACCTCCATGATCATAGACATTATAAAGGTGAAGAAGCCCGAGACACATTTAACCCTAATGATCATAGATTTTACAAGGGTGGATAGGTCTGAGGGAAAATTAAACCTCCATGACCATAGACATTATAAAGGTGGATAGGCCTGAGACACATTATACCTACTGGACCATAGATATTACAAGGGTGGATAGACCAGAGTCACATTAAACCTCCAGAGACCCGAGACGCAGGATACCTCCATGACCATAGACATTATAAAGGTGTAGAGGCCCGAGACAAATTATACATCCATGACCATAGACATTACAAGGGTGAATAGACCCGAGTCGCATTAAACCTCCAGGACCATAGATAATACTATGGTGGATAGGCCCGAGTCACATTATACCTCCAGGACCATAGACCTTATAAAAGGTGAAGAGGCCTGAGACACATTAAACCTCCATGATCATAGACATTACAAGGGTGAATAGACCCGAGTCGCATTAAACCTCCAGGACCATAGATAATACAACGGTGGATAGGCCCGAGTCACATTATACCTCCAGGACCATAGACCTTATAAAAGGTGAAGAGGCCTGAGACACATTAAACCTCCATGATCATAGACATTACAAGGGTGAATAGACCCGAGTCACATTATACCTCCAGGACCATAGACATTAAAAGGGTGGATAGACCCGAGACACATTATACCTCCAGGACCATAGACATTACAAGGGTGGATAGACCCAAGACGCATTATACCTCCATGACCCTAGACCTTAAAGTGGAGAGGCCTGAGACAAATTATACATCCATGACCATAGATATTACAAGGGTGAATAGACCCGAGTCACATTAAAACTCCAGGACCATAGACATTACAAGGGTGGATAGGCTTGAGGCACATTAAACCTTCATGACCATAGACTTTATAAAGGTGGAGGGGCCTGAGACACATACCTCCAGGACCATAGACATTACAAGGGTAGATAAGCCAGAGGCACATTATACCTCCAAGACCATAGCTATTACAAGGGTGGATAGACCCGAGTCACATTAAACTTCCTGGACCATATATATTACAAGGGTGGATAGACCCGAGTCACATTATACCTCCATGACCATAGACATTATAAAAGTGGAGAGGCATGAGACAAATTATACATCCATGACCATAGACATTACAAGGGTGAAAAAATCAGAGTCACATAAAATCTCCTGGACCATAGACATTATAAAGGTGGAGAGGCCTCAGACACTTATCTCCAGAACCATAGACATTACAAGGGTGGATAGGCCCGAGTCACATTATACCTCTGACAGACATTATAAAGGTGGAGAGGCCTCAGACACTTATCTCCAGAACCATAGACATTAATGGAGAGGCCTGAGGTAGACCATACCTGCAGGACAGCTGACATTAGAAGGATGGAGTGGACCCCCCCGTCCCCTCCCCCAGCACTGGGAGCAGTTTTACTGTAGCCAGCTTGTGACTCATAACAAAAGGGGATGTGGTCTGCGTATAGCAGCAGTGTGTAGTGAAATGCAGGCCCGGCACATCAGGAAGTGGTAAGTAGCTCATACAGGATGCTAGAGCAGTTGGACCTGACATGAAATATCAAACGGGAACCGAATATAAAGGACAACTCCACTTCTAAACGAACAATCTCTGACAACACCGTGTGCACCCAACTCTGAGGCCACCTTATGCAGCACGCACCAAAAACAGAAATAACAGGCAGTGGTTTTGCACGCACCGGAGGCGCACAGATTTAAAGAGACTGGAAAGCACTGACCTCTGCTGCTGTCAGAATGGGGGGTGAGCGCCCTCTGGCTTTTCTTCCTGGGTATTACATGGCCAGGAGAGGCGGGTATTTTCTAGGCTACAACGACACACTCCTGCACTTACTTAGAGCAAGTGAGTAAGACAAAAAAAACAGAGTATAGAGATAGAGAAATGAAGATAATTTAATAGGAGACGTCCATAGCAGCAGGATGAGGAGAATGTCACACGTGGGATGAAAGGGGACTTCCTAAAACACAGAGCGCCCTGAACAGAAAAGAGAAGAGCTTTGGGTAAAAACGTCCAGAATGATTGGTAAGATAGTGCAGTTGTAGCCGGATTCTTCTCTGAAGGTTCGCCTGTTCTCATAAGAAGAGGAGGCTTGTAGTCTTCAATACACCAATGTTCTACTTCCACCTAGAGATGTCCCCACTTCTCCACCGGGGGGAAATCCTCCACGTCCCCCATTTCATCGAAGCTTTGATCTCCTTGTGTGTAGCTGAGCTTGTATCGTAAGCGCACCCTTTCCTACGAGACAGAAAGAGAGATTGAATGGTAAATTTCTGGTACAATATTTTTTATTCAATTAAAAACAGGAGGGAAAAAAGAAAGAAAGAAAAAGGAGAAAAAAGGCCACGATTTAAATGGTAAATGTATTTGTTGAGGAGTAAAAAATAAAATAGGATTTACCAGTAAGGAAGTTGAGGATCTTTAGTCTAGATCAGGGGTCTCCAAACTTTCTAAACAAAAGGGCCAGTTTACTGTCCTTCAGACTTTAGGAGGCTGGACTGTGGCCATCGGGGGTAAGAAAAAAAAAAAAAAAGCCTCATCTTTGGTGTCAGGAAAAGGAATTGGGCCCCATCCTTGTGGTTATTGGGAGGAATTGGGCCCCATCGTTGGGCGTCATGGGGCCCCATCGTTGGGCGTCATGGGGCCCCATCGGTGGGCGTCATGGGGCCCCATCGTTGGGCGTCATGGGGCCCCATCGGTGGGCGTCATGGGGCCCCATCGGTGGGCGTCATGGGGCCCCATCGGTGGGCGTCATGGGGCCCCATCGGTGGGCGTCATGGGGCCCCATCGTTGGGCCCCATTGGGAGGAATTGGGCCCCATTGGGAGGAATTGGGCCCCATTGTTGGGCGTCATTGGTTTCCATGGTTGTGGTCGTTGCCAGGAGTCGTGCCCCCGTCGTTGCCAGGAGTCGTGCCCCCGTCGTTGGCATCTTTGCGAGGAATTGTGCTCCCCCCTGTTGTTGGGCGTCTTTTGGAGGAATTGTGCCCCCCCCGTTGTTGGGCGTCTTTTGGAGGAATTGTGCCCCCCCCGTTGTTGGGCGTCTTTGGGAGGAATTGTGCCCCCCCCATCGTTGGGTGTCTTTGGGAGGAATTGTGCCCCCCCCCTGTTGGGCGTCCTTGGGAGGAATTGCGCCCCATTATTGGGTGCCTTTGGGAGAGGTTGATCAAGACCCCTGTTAACTATGGCCTCTAAAAGAACCACTTTTGCCCACAAAATAATCCATTGTGGCAGAAAATCCCTTCTGAGAAAAGTAGGAAGAATGTTGAGTGGCGGGAGGGACAATAAAGAGCCTAGAGGAAGGCAAGGAATCAAGACTATGGGCAACGTTCCGAACAGAGTTTAATAGCTCCCGGTGGAAATAGACTTCAAAACTTCTCTATGAACAGAGAAGAGATCCATCACTCTAGGACACTATCAAAAAAACATGAGGCCTGCTGGGAGTGGGAGGAGTTATATATGGGAGGGATATCCCACCATCTTTTTGCCAGTGTCCAATCACCTGAAGGCAGTGGTATATAACCCATCGTTAAAGACTATACATTTCTTGCCCTTTACAACTTGAAGAAATAATTTATTTTTTGTAATATTGGTTATATTTCATGTTTCGATCTTCCGGCCAGCAGGGGCTTATCTGCTTCATTTACAAAGCTGAATATCTCAAATCTCATCAGCAGTAAATAACATTTCCCAAGCCTGAATGGCGCACAGATGGCCAACCGGCCGCCAGCTGAAAGAACAGATTGTGAGATTCCAGCCTATCAAAATATCAACACTATATTACCAAAAGTATTGGGACGCCTGCCTTTACACGCACATCCACTTAATCGGCATCCCAGTCTTAGTCCGTAGGGTTTAATAGTGAGTTGGCCCCCGCCCTTTGCAGCTATAACAGCTTCACCTCTTCTGGGAAGGCCGTCCACAATGTTTAGGAGTGTGTCTATGGGAATGTTTGACCTTTCTTCCAGAAGAGCATTTGTGAGGTCAGGCATGCCATTAAAGTTCATGTGCAAGCGTTCCATGTAGTGTAAGAAGAAGTCATCTGGGATGGGAGTGCTGGATGTTTTCATAACAGGCCGAAAAGGATTATCCTGGTGTACCCAGAATTGGAGACGAAGTGGCAGACAGAGGCGACAGTGTACCTGTATTGGTGACAATGTGGCGGACAGGGATGACCGTAAACCCCAAAATAGTGAAATGTTATCAAAGGTGACAGTGCACCTGAATTGATTACAATGAGGTGGGCAGTGGAGACAGAGTACACTGTAGTGTTGGCAATGTGCAGGCAGTAGTGACAGTATCCCATACTGGTGACCACGTGGTGGGCAGTGATGACCACGTGGCTTGTACTGGTGACCATATGGCGGGCAGTGATGACCATGTGGCTTGTACTGGTGACCATATGGCGGGCAGTGATGACCACGTGGCTTGTACTGGTGACCATATGGCGGGCAGTGATGACCATGTGGCTTGTACTGGTGACCATATGGAGGGCAGTGATGACCATGTAGCTTGTACGGGTGACAATGGTGGGCAGCGATGACCATGTAGCTTGTACTGGAGACAATGTGGTGGTCAGTGACGACCATGTAGCTTGTACTGGTGACAATGTGGCGGTCAGCGACGACCATGTAGCTTGTACTGGTGACAATGTGGTAGGTGGCGGTGAGATTGTTCCTGGTACTGAGCACAATGTTCAGGGCAGTGGTGATAACGACTGGTGACAATGACTAGGTGCTCCCCAGAGTGGAAAAGCAGTGATGGTGTATCTTTTAATGACGACAATGACTCAGAAAGTCCTGACGGTGATGCTCATATTGATAGCAGGATGTAGTAAAGTGGTGACAATGGGGGAGTTTTTTTTTCAAAATCTGGTGCAGTTCTGCATAGAAACCAATCAGCTTCCAGGTTTTATTATAAAAATTTAAATGAACAAGCTAAAGTTCGAAGCTGATTGGCTACCATGCACAGCTGCAGCAGATTTTGCACTCTCCAGTTCTATGAAAATAAACCCCATTGTATCTGCAAGGTGGTGCTGCATCTCATCCAGGCAGAGGGTCATTGGGTATCGATTGTGTATTTCTTATTGGTGATCATGCATTAGGATGCTGCAGGCAGTATAAAGTTCATATGTCTTACAAATGAGGAGGAGAAGTCTAGTAACTTACCTGTGTGGGGTTGGCCAGCAGCAGCACCTGAGTAATAGCAGTCGGGGGCAGAATGGGATTGAATGCGAGAAGTTCACTGCCAGTCGCCGGTTGCAACTTTATCTTCATTGCCTTTAAAAACAGAAAAAAAAAATGATGAGAGACCACAAAGAGAGATGAAGGGGGGGGGGGGGGGGGGGGGGCAGGATGTTGGGATGGGATGGGACCAACCTTGGGCACAGCAGCCTGAAAACTAATTCCAGTGAAGGGGAGAGGGGCCGTACTCAGCATGGAGATCACAACCACCAGGACGTCAGGCCTGCCTGGAGGGCTGTCCTGAGCAAAATGGAAAAGGACCCGAAAGCTGCGCTGGTCATACACAGTGACTGGGAGGATGCTACCTAAAAAGACACAAAACAATGCAGTGACAGTAGAGAGGTCTACAAAGTAGGAGACAAACCATCCTCGTGGGTGAAGCTTCGGACTGAAGAAGAGTCTACTGGGTGGGCCATTCAGAAGGAATCATCTACATCAGGGGTGTCAAACTCAATTTCATTGTGGGCCGCATAGGCATTATGATGGCCCTCAAAAGGGCCGGTTGTATCTGTAAGATTAGATGTCCAGTGCATCCCCTTCCCTTTACATTAGATGTCAAGAGCCCCCCCACAATCAGAAGTTGAGTCCCTCACTCTCCCTTACATCACAGTGCACCCCGCTTTCCTTGATGTTCCCACTGAGAAGAAGCTGGATGCATTGCTTGAAAGCAGAAAGTAAGGGTCTGGAGTAGGACCAGAGGAGGACTGGAGCTCTCCTGCTGCTGCAGGAGAGGTGTGAGGGCCACATGAAATGGCCTGGAGGGCCAGATTCGGCCCGCAGGCCTTGTGTTTGACACCTGTGATCTACAGCAGTGTTTTTCAACTCCAGTTCTCAAGGCACACCAACAGGTCATGTTTTCAGGCTTTCCATTATTCTGCACAGATGATTTGATCAGTTTCACTGCCTTAGTAATCACCACAGCCATTTCATCTGAGGGAAATCCTAAAAAATTGACCTGTTGGTGTGCCTTGAGGACTGGAGTTGAAAAACACTGATCTACAGCATGGGTGCTCAACCTGGGGCCTCCACCTGGGGCCTCCAGCTGTTATGGAACTACAAGTCCCATGATGCATTGCAAGCTCCTGACCGTTACAACAAGTATGACTCCCAGAGGCAAAGGCATGATGGGACTTGAAGTTCTGCAACAGCTGGAGGCCCACCAGTTGCATATCACTGATCTACAGCATGGGTGCTCAACCTGTGGCCCTCCAGCTGTTGTGGAACTACAAGTCCCATGAGGCATAGCAAGTCTAACAGCCACAAGCATGACACCCAGAGGCATGATGGGTTTTGCAACAGCTGGATGTCCACCAATTGCATATCCCTGATCTACAGCATGGGTGCTCAACCTGTGACCCTCCAGGCTGTTATGGAACTACAAGTCCCATGATGCATTGCAAGCCCCTGACCGTTACAAGCATGACTTCCAAAGGCAGAGGCATGATGGGACTTGAAGTTCTGCAACAGCTGGAGGGCCACAGGTTGAGCACCCATAATCTACAGTCAGATACTTCATTCTTGTGGCCGTAGGAGGCACAGAGCATCGTATCATTTCTGCACAGGTAGGATAAATAAGAGGAATATTCCGTACTGGGTTTGATGGATTCCAGAGGCACAGTGACGTTGGTGAGGGAGATGTCGCTCTTCACAGGGGACGGGACTTGCTGTTCTACTCCGACAAAAGGGACGTTTCCCAGGACAGCGGGCTGCTGCGGAGGAGTGGTGCCAGTTTTACTCTGCAGATCCCTTAGTGTGGGTTTGTGTTGTTGGGGCTTTTCCCTAAAAAAAATGAAATATTATACAATCGGCACAAAGGAAAGGCAAAGGAATGGAGGAAAGAATGATCACCTAAGCCAGTGATGGTGAACCTTGGCACCCCAGATGTTTTGGAACTACATTTCCCATGGTGCTCATACACTCTGCAGTGTAGGGGAGCATCATGGGAAATGTAGTTTCAAAACATCTGGGGTGCCAAGGTTCACCATCACTGACCTAGAGCAGGGGTCTCCAAACATTCAAACAAATGGCCGATTTATTGTCCTTCAGCAGGGATGGACTGGCCATTGGGACTACAGGGAGTTTCCCGGTGGGCCTATGGCTCAGTGGGCCGACTTCAGTGACAGCGGACCGCCGCCCCCTCCGCTCCTCTGTCTCTCTTCCCACAGCGCTCACCGCCACTCCCTCCCCGCAGAGCTCACCTGGGGGGAACAGAGAAGCAGAGGGAGGACCAAAGGAGAAGGCCTGGAAGTTTCTCACTTCTGCCTAATCTTGTCCCATGTGGGGGGCACCAAACTGATTCTTTGCCCCGGGTGAAATAATGTCTAGCTTCACCACTGGTACTGCCTATAAGAGTACCAGTACCAGCCGTTCTACTCTAATAAAGTAGAACGGCTTAATGGCTAGTGAAGGGGGAGAGGGGGCTTGGGTGGCCGTGGGGGATGCGGGAGTTGTCCGGCCACCATGGGAGAGCCCTGTCAAAGTGGGCCAGTCTGGATGAAGTCCAGGGCCAAATTGTTGTCCCAGTCCAGCCCTGTCTTTCAGACTCTTGGAGGGCCGGACTTTGGCCAGTGGGGAGTGGAAATTTTCCTGGCATCAGTGGGACTAAACATCTGGTATTAGGGGGAGAAATAGTGCCCCATCGTTGGTATCACAGGGAGGAATAGTGCCCCATTAGTGGTGTCAGTAGGAGAAATGGTGCTCCACTGTCGGTGTCAGAATAGTGTCTCCTATCTGTG
This sequence comes from Rana kukunoris, assembly GCA_029574335.1. NCBI lineage: Eukaryota > Metazoa > Chordata > Amphibia > Anura > Ranidae > Rana > Rana kukunoris. The sequence continues at coordinate 18,830,020 of CM056055.1, read as the reverse complement.
GGAGGGATACTGCTCCAAGGGCTGGATAAAGGCAAAAAAGGGGGCGCATCCGGCCCCCGGGCCCCAGTTTGGAGATCACTGACCTAGAGCATCGGCTCTCCAACCTTCATCCACAGAACACCAAGGCCTTTCCACTCAAGCAAAACACAACTGTGGTTGTTGAAGAGCTGAATCCAGTGATGGCTTATATTACATATCTTAAATGTATGTAAACCCCATTCGTGAAATTTGAGCTGCAGCGTTTTCTTATCCATCTTCAAAGCCCTAAGTCCCGTAGCCGTCTCCTGCTCTGTTCTTCTGTTATCAGCCTGATAACTTCTGAAAAGTTCCACCGTAATAAAGCCAGGCTGAATTTTGTGTCAGGGTGGGTGCTGAACCAACCACTGAAAGAACTATTGGATGTATTCTTACTAGACCGAGGGGTGCCGGTTACTAGTGCAAGGAGCCAACCAGCAAAGGGACCGCTGTGTATATTCCTACTAGACAGAGGGATGCTTACTGAACGCTACTAGTGTAATAAGCCAGCGAAGGCTTATGAAAGTTGTAAACAGCGGCAGCTTCTAGAGAAGATTGACTTCACATTCTTTTATTCTACAGCAATGAGACAACCAGGGGATGTATTCTCACTAGACCAAGGGTGCTTATTGCAAGTAACTAGAGCAATGAGCCAACCAGGGTAAGGGATGTATTCTGACTAGACCTAGTAGCCTGTGGTAAACCCCCTTGATCTAGTCAGAATACATCCCTTACCCTGAATGTCTCATTGCTCTCGTAGCCTGCAGTAAACCCCCTTGAGCAATGAGCTGAACAAGGCAGGGGATGTATTCTGACAAGACCAAGGGCGCTTATTGCAAGCTACTAGAGCAATGAGCCAACCAGGACAGGGGATGTATTCTGGATCTGTCCAAAATTTCTTTACACAACATATACCGTATATACTGGAGTATAAGCTGAGTTTTTCAGCACTTTTTTTGTGCTGAAAATGCCCCCCTCAGCTTATACTCGAGTCACCTTTTTGCACCTGATCTCCCGGACTTTGGGGATCCGGTGCTGGCCGGCCGTAGGTCCCTTGGACACATGTAGCCCCCACTCTTCCTCTATAAGTGTGCAAAGTTTGTTGTCCGGGGGACCTATGGCTGGGAGCACCGATTTTTCAAAGCTGGGCACCGCTGCCATAGACTCCCATGTTAAACAGTAATTTCTCTGGTGACTATGGGGACCCGGTAACGGCCAGTCGTAGGTCCCCTGGACCCGGAACTTGGCACACATGTAGTCCTATTTATCCTCTAAAGTGTGCAAAGTTTGTTGTCTGAGAGACCTACAGCTGGGGAGCACCGATTTTTCAAAGCCGGGCACCCCTTCCATAGACTCCCATGTTAAACGTCAGTCTAGGCATGGGCACAGTGAGGCATGCAGATGGACACCCTAGGCTTATATTCGAGTCAATACGTTTTCTTGTGGAAAAATTAGGTCCCTCAGCTTATATTCGGGTCGGCTTATACTTGCGTATATACAGTAATCTGTCTTTGCTTTGTTCTGTCAGAGAATATCAGACATCTACATTATGTCCGGTTTATTGGACACTCCTGAAGGTCTTCCAAACAGAAGCTCCCCAGTCAGAGACTTACACTCACCATCGTACATGCATGGCTGTGGGCGGAAGGGACTGCTGAAGAAGGGTTTTCCCAAGTAGATCCAGATCATCCAAAGCGTTACTAGGCTGGGCCGGAGTCTGAGAGACTGAAGAGACCTTCTCTCCTGAAGCCGAGTCTGTGCTCCCCTCTGAAGACTACGATCGGAACATTCACAGGAGCGGCAGAGAAGAAATGCAGATTATCACATTCATTTTGATGAGTAATCATTTGGTAGATCATATTTAGCCATTGGGCCTCATTCACAAGGGTGTACCAATCCCTACACCCAAGGGCCGTCTTCACCCGCATGGAATGCAGAGGCGTTTCGTGCATCGGCATTCAGACAGCCCCGTTCATGTCTATTGGGAAGCAGCGACTGTACGGACTGTTGATCCCAATTAGACATCCATGCCGGCGCTGGTGTCGCAATGTGTGCTTGGGGGCCATACACCTGCATGGCTGTCTAATTGGGACCAGCAGCTGTGTCCGTACAATTACTGCTTCCCAATAGACATGAATGGGACTGTCTGCACACATGTGCATTCTGCACGGGTGATGGCCCTTTTCAAGATGATCGACACACCCGTGTGAATGAGGCCTTACAGTTCTTGCTGTTCACAACCTTATTTTAAACTGTAAAGCACACAACATCACTACACCAATCCCTACTTCTTCCCTCCTCCACATCCCTGCAAAGCTCCTATTCTGTACTTTATGGGAGCAAAGGGAACAATAGCCAAAGGGGACAACATGGCAAACCACAGCAATGAGACACAACATCTGAGGTTGTTAATGCAAATGTTGACACGCCATTAAAAGCGGCACCACAAATGCCAGGCTGTGGCGGGGGGTTAGAAGTGCCAGGCTGTGGCGGGGGGTTAGAAGTGCCAGGCTGTGGCGGGGGGTTAGAAGTGCCAGGCTGTGGCGGGGGGTTAGAAGTGCCAGGGGGGGGTTAGAAGTGCCAGGCTGTGGCAGGGGGGTTAGAAGTGCCAGGCTGTGGCAGGGGGGTTAGAAGTGCCAGGCTGTGGCAGGGGTTAGAAGTGCCAGGCTGTGGCAGGGGTTAGAAGTGCCAGGCTGTGGCAGGGGTTAGAAGTGCCAGGCTGTGGCAGGGGTTAGAAGTGCCAGGCTGTGGCAGGGGTTAGAAGTGCCAGGCTGTGGCGGGGGTTAGAAATGCCAGGCTGTGGCGGGGGTTAGAAATGCCAGGCTGTGGCGGGGGTTAGAAATTTTAGCGGTGCCATCTAGTTTGAGCTCTGAGGGGGGTGACTAGATTGCATCTCTGAATGTCAGTTACTAGCTGGTTGTATCTCCGTTACCTGGAAATTGTTCCACGATGATGTGTCTGAAGGCAGTGAAGGAGGTGCGGGGTCATTTAAACCTAAAATAAAAAGGGAAAGCAGACATAAGTCATCACTGGTTGTAATAAAAGCTGGGATTCCATTTTATTTATTGGAGTGGAATTGGTGCACAGAATCACAGCACACATTCTTATGCCATGCCTGGAACCCTGAACAGGAGCCTATAGCTGTTTGTGCTCCCGTTCCAGAGATTCAACCCACCTCCCCCTCCATTTGTCCCTTTTATTGTTCTCACCGCGAGTTACAAAAAAATTAAAAATAATCATGCATTATGGGTTGTTTTTTAACAATGGTTACCTGCAAGAAAACACGTGCAGTCATCACTGCTTTGCACTAAAAAGGGATTGCCAGGCAAGGATAGTGCTGCTACTAAGATCGCACCTAAATCAACCATTTATTGGATCATCAAGAACTTCAAGGCGAGAGTTTTAATTGTTGGTATGAAAGGTTATTTTTTTATTTTTATTAACAAACATGTCATACTAACCTCCACTGTGCAGCTCGTTTCACACAGAGTGGCCCCAAACGCTGTTTTTTGGGGTCCCCCGGCGGCTCTCTCGGCTCCTCCTCACCTCAGATAACCCACCTATGGGAAGCATTCTCTCAAGGGGGTTACCTTGCGGGCACGCTCCCAAGTCCTGCATTCGGTGTCCTTAGTCGCCAAGTGCAAGACTCAATCCCGCCCCAAGCGCCCGCGCCATTGGTTTTGATCGACAGCAGCGCCATTGGTTTTGATCGACAGCAGCGCCAATGGATTTGATCGACAGCAGCGCCAATGGATTTGATCGACAGCAGCGCCAATGGATTTGATCGACAGCAGCGCCAATGGATTTGATCGACAGCAGCGGGCCGGTTGTATCTGTAAGATTAGATGTCCAGCGCATCCCCTCCCCTTACATTAGATGTCAAGAGCCCCCCCACCATCAGAAGTTGAGTCCCCCACTCTCCCTTACATCACAGTGCACCCCTTTCCTTATGCTGCTGCTGGGAAGAGGCTGGATGCATTGCTTGAAAGCAGAAAGTAAGGGTCTGGAGGAGGTCCAGGAAAGTCTGGAGGAGAGGTGCGAGGGCCACATGGAGGGCCGGATTCGGCCTGTGGGCCTTGTGTTTGACACCCTGTGGCTTCCAGTCTAATACCTTGTGATCCGGGAATATGAAGTTAGCACAACCAAGGAGGGGTTCTGTTCCTTACCTAGTGACATGAGTTCGTCATCGAGCAGTGATAATGATGCGGAGGCGGAGGGGGTGGCGCTGGAAGAATATGGCAGGGGCTGGGCCGGAACAGAAGGGTATGACGGAGCAGCGGCTGCAGAGGTCATATCCAGTCCTGAGAGATCCAGCAGAGCAGAAGAACTGGCTGAGAGAAGACAAAAGATATTCACCCAGAGATTCAAACATTACCGATCCAAATTAGTGAGGGGGGGGGGGGGGAAGGAGGTCTGCTCACCTGGCATACTGCTGGAAGACGTCTCTCCGTTGATTTCTTCCCCTTTCACCAGCTGGCGGTAAGTATTGATAACCTGCGTTAAGCTGTCATTGGCTTGTAATATTTCCGCTTGAAAAAAATATAATAGAAGACTATCACTGATGTGGTTCAGGACAACCAGTCACACCTCCTTCCTGTTCATTATAAATTTTAAAAAAAGACAACTTTTTCACATGGATTTAAAACTGAACTCCGGGATAGTACAAGAATATTTATTCTTCTTGAATCTCGGTGATCTCTGTGTATTTCCTCCAGATCTGTGCAGTGATCCAGTGTGAGACTTCCTGTAATAAAGACCGCCCACTGCTGCCCTCTCTCCTTGTGCAGAGGGACTGGTCTCGTCTCCGCCCCCTCCTGTTTTTATCGTATTGGGTATTGCCTACTGGGTGCCTCCCCCATAAGCTCTGCTTAACCACTTCAATACCAGGCACTTATGCACCTTCCCGCCAAAGGCAATTTTCAGCCCTGTCGCAATTTGAATGACAATTGCGCGGTCATGCTACACTGTACCCAAAATTACATTTTCATCATTTTGTTCACAGAAATAGAGCTTTCCTTTGGTGGTATTTGATCACCTCTGCAATTTTTATTTTTTGCGCAACAACTAAAAAAGAAAAAAGCGAAAATTTAAAAAAAAAAAAGTTTTACTGTTACTTTTTTTGTAAATAAGTACGTTTTCTTCTTCAATTATGGGCAATGATATGGTGGCACTCATGGGCGGCAATGATTGGGCACTCATAGGCGGCAACGATTGGGCACTCATAGGCGGCAACAATTGGGCACTCATAGGCGGCAACAATTGGGCACTCATAGGCGGCAACAATTGGGCACTCATAGGCGGCAACAATTGGGCACTCATAGGCGGCAACAATTGGGCACTCATAGGCGGCAACAATTGGGCACTCATAGGCGGCAACAATTGGGCACTCATAGGCGGCAACAATTGGGCACTCATAGGCGGCAACAATTGGGCACTCATAGGCGGCAACAATTGGGCACTCATAGGCGGCAACAATTGGGCACTCATAGGCGGCAACAATTGGGCACTCATAGGCGGCAACAATTGGGCACTCATAGGCGGCAACAATTGGGCACTCATAGGCGGCAACAATTGGGCACTCATAGGCGGCAACAATTGGGCACTCATAGGCGGCAACAATTGGGCACTCATAGGCGGCAACAATTGGGCACTCATAGGCGGCAACAATTGGGCACTCATAGGCGGCAACAATTGGGCACTCATAGGCGGCAACAATTGGGCACTCATAGGCGGCAACAATTGGGCACTCATAGGCGGCAACAATTGGGCACTCATAGGCGGCAACGATACTGATGGTGGCATTGTTGGGTCAGTGCCCATTTGTGTCTAGAACCACTTTAAATAAAGGTTTTTGTGTCTAGAATTCAGCTTTAAAGCACCTTGCACTTATGTTCAGCCATCTTTCTCAGTTAAAATCAATAAAGCAGATCCCTAAAGCCCCGTACACACGGTCAGACTTTTTGCCAAGAAACTTCAACATCAGCAAGTTTTCCAAAAAATCCGACCGCGTGTACGATCTATCGGACCAACTTTTTCTGTTTGCATCGGACAAAAGTTCACTCTGCAAAACGGACAAACTTTTTGGCAACAAAAGTCCGATGGTGCAAAGTCTTATCGTGTGTCTAGAAGTCCATCGGACTTTTGTCAGAAGTGCAAACACGCATGGCCAGAAACAATGTTAAAATCAACCAACAATAGCAGAAGTTGTCCAAAGGGTGGCGGTAAAGAGCAGAAAAACCACGCGATGTTGGCAAAGTTTGCAGAAAAGTCCTGCCGTGTGTATGCTATGGGTGTGTCCGGCCAACTCCCTTGGGACAAAAATCCAAGGAAAAGTTTGTATGAAGTCCGACTGTGTGTATTAAGGTTTAAAGCGGAGTTCCACCCTGGAAAGAAAAATTCTACCAAAAATCGAAAAAAAAAAAAAAAAAAAATATTTATGAAAAAAAAAAAATGTTTTACTTACCCTAAATAGCTGTTGCTATGCGGAAGTCCCGAATCTGCCTCTTCATCTTCTGCGGTGGATTCTCTTCCTCCTCCTCCACTCGGTATTCCACTCGGTATTCTTGTGAATGAGCCGCGCTGCATTCTGGGAACTGTGTGTATCCCAGAAAGCAGCCGGACCATTCACAAAGCGCCGCGCTGCTCGCACATGCGCAGTAAGAAACGGGCAGTGACTGTTGCCTGTTTCCCTTACTGTGGATGGCGGCACCTGGAGCTGCCAGGTTCGAGAATCGGCATCGGCCTACAACGCTGGGCGACTAGGACAGGTAAGTGTCCTTATTAAAAGTCAGCAGCTACAGTGTTAGTAGCTGCTGACTTAATTTTTTTTTTTTACCGGACCTCCGCTTTAAGTGTGATAGAATACTCCCACAGGCTTCTTACCCAAAGCCTCATCATTGTCTTCTGTGTCGCTGGCCAAGCGGAAAAGCGTAGGCCTCATCTTCTCACATCTCTGGTACAGCTCCTGTCCAACAAACAGGAAATAAGTCATGGGAAGGGATTTTACCGGTTGGAAGATGTGCAATTCAACAAACACTCACCTTCATCAAATCTTCACTTCCCTCGGAGGACTGGCCGGCTCGGTACGTACCCAACATCTCACCCAGGAGCCGCACATTATTATTTACTTCCTCTATGGCATTCACACGCTTAGATATTTTTTCCATGCGTTTCTGATCCTGCCAAAGAAGTGAAAAGAACAGAATGGGATGTTTGACTTTGAAATCATTCTCTTAGCCTAGGGTGTCCATGTGCATGCCTCACTGTGTCCATGACTAGACTTACGTTTAACATGGAAGTATATAGAAGGGGTGCCCAGCTTTGAAAAAAAAAACAAACTTTGCACACTTGGAGAAGAGTGGGGCTACATTGTGTGCCAAGTTTGGGGTCCAGGGGACCTACAGCCAGCCGGTACCGGGTCCCCAAAGTCCGGGAGATCAGGAGCAAAAAGGTGACTCGGGTATAAGCCGAGGGGGGCATTTTCAGTAGGGTTGTCCCGATACCACTTTTTTAGGACCGAGTACAAGTACCGATACTTTTTTTAAAGTAGTCACCGATACCGAATACCGATACGTTTTTTTAAAATGTGTCCCCAAATGCAGCCATGTCTCTCACATATGCAGCCATGTCCCTGCAGCCATGTCCCTCCAGCCATGTCCCCCACATATGCAGCCATGTCCCCCCCAGCCATGTCCCCCACATATGCAGCCATGTCCCTCACATATGCAGCCATGTCCCTTCATGTCCCTCACATATGCAGCCATGTCCCTTCATGTCCCTCACATATGCAGCCATGTCCCTTCATGTCCCTCACATATGCAGCCATGTCCCTCTAGCCATGTCCCTCACATATGCAGCCATGTCCCTCCAGCCATTTCCCCCATACCTTTGCCGCCGAAAGCCGCTGCGCCGCCGCACGGAGAAAATCACAGCATTTATTTGAATAGCTGTTTTGCCCGCGCGTATAGACACTCCCCCTTGCTCGGGATTGGACAGATCACGATCACCCATCCAATCCCGAGCAAGGGGGAGTGTCTATAGGCAGCGGGAAAACTACAGCTATTCAAATGAAAGCTGTGATGTTCCCGCACGCCGTTTAACCGATGCGGCAGCGCAATGCGGCGGGGAAGTATTCTATTTAGGTATTGGGGGTATTTGCGGGAGTACAAGTACTCCCGCAAATACTCGGTATCGATCCCGATACTGGTATCGAGACAAACCTAATTTTCAGCGCCAAAAAAAATGTGCCGAAATACTCGGCTTATACTCGAGTATATACGGTACATTTAATTCTCCATGCCCCCAAGACCCCATACACACTATTGAATCCCCTGCAGATTTTTTGTCTACAGATTTACCAAAACCATGTAGTGCAAGAGCCTGCCTGACTGCATTCAAATTGAAACTCTAAAGCCCCGTACACACGATGGGATTTTCTGTGGACAAAGCGTAGGACTTTGTCCGAAGGGCGTTGGCCGGGAACTTGTCTTGTATACAAATGGCAAAGAATTGTCAGCTAACAAACACAAAACGACGTGGTTTTTAAGCTCTTTAGCACCACCCTTTGGACAACTTCTGCCAACGTTGTGCTATGGTTAGCATTGCTTCTGAGCATGCGTGTTTGTACTTAGGATTTCTTTTTCCCCGACAGACTTGTGTACACACAATGGGATAATCCGACAACACACATCTGCTTTTGGAAAATTTTAAAGCATGCTGTCCCACATTTGTTGTCCGATAATCTGACAATTGTCCGATGGAGTGTACAAACCGGTCGGATTGTCCGACAACAACCTGTCGTCACACAATTCCTGTCCGATTGTATGTATGAGCCTTAAAGGGGTTGTAAAGCGTTGCGTTTTTTCACCTTAATGCATCCTATGCATCAAGGTGAAAAAACTTCCACCACCAGCCCCTGTTTTCTTACCCGAGCCTTCGAAAGTCCCGCATCATGAACGCGCTGGCTTCTTGGCTCTTCATTGGATGATTGATAGCAGCGGGAACCAATGGCTGCACTGCTGTCAATCAAATCAGCGGCGCGTCGGGGGGCAGGGCCAGGTGATACCATCCGCGGCTATGGCTGCCGACTATCGCAGGAGTGCGCCCGTAAGCTAACCCCCTTGGGGGGGGGGAACGCTTCCCAGAGGGGGGGTTAGCTCTTGTGGGGAGGAGCCGAGACATCCACCGAGGGACCCCAGAAAACTAGGATTGGGGCCACTCTGAATGACATGTTTGTAATAAATAAAATAAATAAATAAAAGAAACCTTTACAACCCCTTTAAAGCTGGATACACACTATACAACTTCTGTTGTTCAATTCCCTTTAAATGTACCTTCTACTATATGTAGTACAAGGGCCTGCCTGATCGCATTCAAATTGAAAGTGTTTAGATTTGACCTGGTTTATATGGTTTTGCTAAATCTAAAAAAAAAAAGAAAAACATCTAAAGAAAATTGTATGGTGTGCACCAAGGTTTGACCTCCTATTATACTGTTTTGGTAAATCTGTAGGCAAAAATCTGCAGAAAATCTCATAGTGTGTATGGGATCTTAGACCTGAACAAGCAGCTAAACCATGGGTCTTCAAACTTCGGCCCTCCAGTTGTTCAAGAAGTACAATTCCCATCACGCCTAGTCATGTCTGTGACTGTCAGCGTGTTACAATGCCACAGCATGGGAGAATTTTCAAGTTTCTTGGAATTTTGCTTCAAGAAGGCAGTTGTATGAAGTGCAAGGCAAGACAACCACTAACCCCAAGTAGTCAGGACTTCTCCCTCCTTACCTCCTGCACCATTTCTTTAATGAGCTTGTTGGCAGCTCGTAAGTCTTCAGGGTGAGTGCTCTTCAGCAGGCGGGCCAACATCTGCCAGGAAGAGGGAAGAGACGGTTTAAAGAACCTATTTGTGGTCACGCTATAAAAGGCACAACACAAGTAGATGATCTCAAAGAATAGCTGGGCACTGGATATAACACAGAACAGAAGTTACAGGCCTTTTAGTGCAATTGCTTTCTGGGACCCAAACTGCCAGGTCAATGGAAATTCATGCACAGTGTCATTTACATACCAGTTGTGCTAAAAACCCAAATATGTAAAATGGATATTTGCATTTGAGCATTACTAACTTATCCAAATATACTCAACCTACACAACTTTTGCCAAACATTCTATGGATGGAACCAGGCACGGACTGGGAATTGGGCATACCGGGCATATGCCTGGTGGGCTGCAGGTCACGTCTCTAATGTAGGGGGGTCCTGTATGGGCTTTATTGTATAGGGGGGCTGTAATGTAGGGAGGGTCTGCACTGTAACATGCAGGGGGTCCAAAACTGTTAGGGGGGAGTCCGTGCAACAAACTGTGAAAGGCTGTGTAATGTAAAAGGGTCCAGAGGTGCAGAATGCTGTGTAATGTAAAGGGGTCCAGAGGTGCAGGGTGCTGTGTAATGTAAAGGGCTCCAGAGGTGCAGGGTGCTGTGTAATGTAAAGGGGTGCAGAGGTGCGGGGTGCTGTGTAATGTAAAGGGGTGCAGAGGTGCAGGGTGCTGTGTAATGTAAAGGGGCGCAGAGGTGCAGGGTGCTGTGTAATGTAAAGGGGCGCAGAATGCTGTGTAATGTAAAGGGGTCCAGAGGTGCAGGGTGCTGTGTAATGTAAAAGGGTCTAGAGTGCTGTGTAATGTAAAGGGGCCCAGAGGTGCAGGGTGCTGTGTAATGTAAAAGGGTCCAGAGGTTTGTTTAAAGTTAACTTTAAATCTGTTTGTAATGAATCACTTCATATGCTGTACGTGACCTAGATACATGCCAGTCTTTGCATTTCTCTGATTTTACCCTTGCTCTTGTACCCATTTTGTCATTGTCATTCTTCTGTATATTTGTATTCTTCAGAATAAACACCAAGTTTTTTGTAAAAAAAAAAAAAAAAAAAGGGTCCAGAGGTGCAGGGTAATGTAAAGGGGTGCAGAGGGCTGTGTAATGTAAAGGGGCCCAGAGGTGCAGGGTGCTGTGTAATGTAAAAGGGTCCAGAGGTGCAGGGTACTGTGTAATGTAAAAGGGTCTAGAGTGCTGTGTAATGTAAAGGGGCCCAGAGGTGCAGAATGCTGTGTAATGTAAAGGGGTTCAGAGGTGCAGGGCGCTGTGTAATGTAAAGGGGTCGAGGTGCAGGGTGCTGTGTAATGTAAAGGGGCCCAGAGGTGCAGGGTGCTGTGTAATGTAAAGGGGCCCAGAGGTGCAGGGTGCTGTGTAATGTAAAGGGGCCCAGAGGTGCAGGGTGCTGTGTAATGTAAAGGGGTCCAGAGGTGCAGGGTGCTGTGTAATGCAAAAGGGTCCAGGAGGTACAAGCGCTGCAGCGAAGCACCGCTACAATGACCTCCAAGCTACAGCCTCCAGGCTATATTCTACATTTCTGCTCTTCTACATATCTTGTAGGATTGTGTTAAAGCAAACCCCCCCCCCCCATATGTACTCCCTATTTTCTATCTTATTATACCCCACAAGTGTTCCTTGTTAGGTGCTGCGTGTAAGAGAGATTGTGTACGTATAGCCCGGTTCACACCGCCGCCACTTGAGAGTCCGCATGACAAGTCACGCCTTATTAATGGCTATAGTACAGTTCTAATCGGTGCGACTCAAGTCAAAAGGTTCCTGCCCTACTTTGGTGTGACTTCAACACGACTTGCATTGACTTCTGTTAAAGAAGTCACATCCAAGCCGTGATGAAGTCACACAAGGATGTCGATTTCGATGCCGCGGTAGTGGGAACAAGGGCTGATTGGTGAAGGGTGTGTGGGTGTCCAAAACAGATACCAGGCTGACTACAGTTCATATACATCCAGGTACATGAACCCAGGCTGGTCACATATACTGACTATCCTTGATGGGACCTGAACTGTAATGCTTACCTTGGATTTCTCATCATCATCAAAAATAGCATTCTTGGGCCTTGGTGGTGGAAGGGGCATCATTGCTTCTGCTGGCAATGTGGGGTCGTCCTTTAAAATACCTACAAAGAACAAGAGGGTCACATGGTGTCTTGTCATAGTGACAGACACTGGATAATACTGTAGTTACAGTTAAAGTGATAGTAAAGGTTCAGTTTAAATTTAATTATATATATATAAACAAAACAAAACAAAAACACATACCTTCACTGTGCAGTTCGCGGCTCCTCCCCGCAAGAGCTAACCCCCTCTGGGAAGCTCTCTCCCAAGGGGGTTACCTTGCGGGGGCGCTCCTGCGTGATACAGTTGGCAGCCATAGCAGCTGAGTGTATGACTCGGGCCCACCCCCCGGTGCGCCGCGTCATTGGATTTGACTGACAGCAGCGGGAGCCAATGGCTGTACTGCTATCAATCTAACCAATGAAGAGCAGACAAGCCGTTTGGAAAGCGACGCAGGATCGCCCCTACTGAAGTTCGGGGCTCAGGTAAGCAAAATGGGGGCTGGGGGGGGAGTGCAAGGTGTTTTTTCAACTTAATGCAGGGATCCTCAACTTACGGCCCTCCAGCTGTTGTGGTACTACACATCCCCTGAGGCATTATAAAACTCTGACATTCACAGACATGACTAGGCATGATGGAAATTGTACTTCCTGAACAACTGGAGGGTCGTAGTTTGAAGACCAATGCCTCAATGCATGGGATGCATCAAGGTGATAAAACACGAGGGTTTACAACCCCTTTAAATGAGCTCACCTTGTTTCTTCAGCATCTGGTAGGCCTCTGTGATCTTCACTTCATTAGGGAGTCCGAGCGTCCAGCTGTACAGCATCTCTAATATCTTCTGCTTCACTTTTTCTGGTGAGCGCATACCGAGGTACTGAGGAGTAACAGAATATAATCATTACAACGTCTGAAACAGAGATAATCGAGCATTATCATGATATGGACTGAGGAATATTAGAGTGAGGGGTCTCTCTGCCCCTCCCACAATAGTGAGATTTTGCTGTAGTTTGTGTCTCTGCCCCTCCCGCAACAGTGAGATTTCCCGCAGCACTTTGCGTCTCTGCCCCTCCCACAATAATGAGATTTCCCTGCAGTAGTTTGTGTCTCTGCCCCTCCCACAATGGTAAGATTTCCTTCAGTAGTTTGTGTCTCTGCCCCTCCCACAATGGGAGATTTCCTGCAGTACTTTGCGTCTCTGCCCCTCCCACAATAGTGAGATTTCCCTCAGTACTTTCTGTATCTGATCCTGGCACAATAGTGAGATTTCCCTCAGTACTTTGCGTCTCTGCCCCTCCCACAATAGTGAGATTTTCCTGCAGTACTTTGCATCTCTGCCCCTCCCACAATAGTGAGATTTCCCTCAGTACTTTGTGTCTCTGCCCCTCCCACAATGGTGAGATTTTGCTGTACTTTGCGTCTTTTCTCCTCCCACAATGGTGGGATTTCCTTGCAGTAGTTTCCATTTAAAGCAGTAGTAAACTCTTGGAGAAAAAAAAAGGATTTTTAATAAACAGCTTACCTGTAAAATCCTTTTCTTGAAGTACATCACGGGACACAGAGCGCATAGCCATTACACTTGGGTTATATGGGTACCTTCAGGTGTGGACACTGGTGTAATCAACTTCACAGGAAGTTCCTCCCTATATAACCCCCTCCCACTGAGAGTGCTTCAGTTTTGTAGCAAGCAATTTCTCTGAGGTTATACAATGTTCCCCAAAAGAGGGGTGGGAGCTCTGTGTCCCGTGATGTACTTCAAGAAAAGGATTTTACAGGTAAGCTGTTTATTAAAAATCCTTTTTTCTTGATCGTACATCACGGGACACAGAGCGCATAGTCATTACATATGGGATGTCCCAAAGCAATGCTCCATGAAGGGAGGGAGACCGTAAGGCCAAAATTAGCCAAACAGAAAATATATCAGGAGGTAAAAAATAGCTCCACCAACAGAAAAAAAGGGGCGTGAACCGGGCCAGAGGATTCTATACTGCTGCCCGTAGGACCGCCTGCCCAAATGCTGCGTCCGTAGCTTTTGTGACGTCCAACTTATAAAATTTAGTAAACGTATGTACGGAAGACCAGGTTGCCGCCTTGCAAACCTGTGCCATAGAGATCTGATGGTGTGCCGCCCAAGAGGCACTCATGGCCCTCGTAGAATGGGCTTTAACTGATAAGGGAGGTGGAACGCGCTTCAGACCATAGGCCTGAAAAATCAGCTGCTTAATCCACCTAGCCAAGGAAGACTTGGCAGCCGGCTGACCCTTCTTGGGGCCATCCGGAAGAACGAAAAGCACATCTGTTTTCCGAATCTTTTCTGTAGCCTTGAGATAAACCCTCATGGCTCGGACCACGTCCAAAGTATGAAGCAATCTTTCCTCTCTGGACTGGGGAGTAGGAAAGAAGGATGGTAGGACTAGGTCCTGATTCAAGTGAAAACTGGATATGACCTTAGGAAGGAAAGAAGGTTGAGGCCGCAGAACCACTCTGTCCTTATGCAGAATCAGGTACGGTTCCCTGCAAGACAAGGCTGCCAGCTCGGAGACCCTTCTGGCCGAAGCCATAGCCACCAAGAAAACCAACTTTCGGGTTAGCAGCACAAGAGGGATTTCTGTCAGAGGTTCAAACGGCTGCTTTTGTAAAGCTGACAAGACCAGATTTAAATTCCAGGGGCAGAGGGGAGCTCTAATAGGGGGATTCACATGCAAGACCCCCTGCAAGAAGGTTTTCACAAGCGAATGCGTGGCCAAAGGCCTTTGAAACCATATCGATAAGGCAGACACCTGCCCCTTTAGAGTACCAAGAGCCAACCCCTTGTCAACGCCTACCTGGAGGAATCGCAAGATCCTGTCAATAAAAAACTTGCGAGGATGCCCTCCTTGAGGCTCGCACCACTCCACATAGGTCCTCCAGACTCTGTAATAGATATTTCTAGAGACTGGCTTTCTAGCCTGAATTGACGTAGATATGACCTGGGCTGAGAGGCCTCTGCCCTTAAGAATTAGGGATTCAGCCGCCAAGCCATCAAATTTAGCTGCTGTGAAGCAGGGTGGTAGATCGGGCCCTGAGACAGCAGATCTGGGCGCAGGGGGAGTGGCCACGGTGCCCCTACTGACATCCTCACGATGAGTGCGTACCAAGCCCTTCTGGGCCAGGCTGGGGCCACCAGGATCACCGGCCTGCGATCCACCCTGATCCTTCGTAGAAGGCGGGGAATCATCTGTAGTGGAGGGAACGCATACAGGAGAGAAAACTGGTGCCAGGGGCAAACCAACGCATCGGTCCCGTAGGCCGAGGGGTCCCTGGCTCGGGATACGAGTTTGTCCAATTTCTTGTTGAATCTTGTTGCCATGATGTCCACATCGGGAACTCCGAATCTTTGGCAAATCTCTTGGAATACCTGGGGGTGAAGAGACCACTCTCCCGGGAGTAACTGTTGACGACTCAAAAAATCTGCTTGAGAATTGTCTATCCCTGGGATGAACACTGCTGAGATGCAGGGTACATGGGCTTCGGCCCATGAGAAAATCAGGTTTACTTCCCTTTGAGCCGCTAGGCTCCTTGTGCCCCCCTGGTGGTTTATGTATGCCACCGCTGTGGCATTGTCGGACTGTATCCTTACTGGCAGACCCTGCAGGGGGAGAGTCCAGGCGACCAGGGCCAACCGAGCAGCTCTGATCTCTAGGACATTGATGGGAAGCAGACTATCTGCCTCTGACCACTGTCCCTGCTGGGTCCGTTTTCCTAAGATTGCCCCCCAACCTGTTAGGCTGGCATCTGTGGTTACTATTTTCCACGTGATGGGGCAAAAGGTTTTCCCTTTTGACAATTTTTGAGGGACCAGCCACCAGTACAGGCTGCGCCTGACTCCTGGGGAAGACCTAATGGACGGTCTAATGCCTGTATGGACCTGTCTACCATCTTTTCCAGCAGTCGCATGCATAGGCGAATAGTCGGCCTCTTTTTGCCTAGGACTATTTGAATTGTTTGAGTCAATGACCTGATCTTTTCTTGAGGTAAAAATATCCTCTGGCATTCTGTATCTAACCGAAGGATTAGATATTCCAACTGTCTTGTGGGTTGCAACCTCGATTTTCCTTGGTTCACAACCCACCCAAATTCTTGTAGATGCCGAACTGTGCGGACTACTGCATGATTGAGGTTGGAAGCTGATCTGTCGATAACCAGGAAATCGTCCAGGTATGCCAGGACCAAAATGCCTTCTGTCCTTAGGATGGCTAGCACCGGGGCTAACACCTTTGTGAATACCCGCGGAGCTGTTGCCAACCCGAAAGGGAGGGCTACGAACTGGAAATGACTTTGATCTATCATAAAACGAAGAAACTTGTGATGTGCTGGGTAGATCGGCACATGCAGATATGCATCCTTTATGTCTATAGATGCTAGAAAGTCGCCCTGATGCAGGCTGGCTGTCACTGAACGTATGGAATCCATACGAAAGGTCTGAATCCTTAGAAAGCGATTTAGGCGTTTGAGGTCTAGGATAGGCCTGACGTCGCCATTGGGTTTTGGTATAATAAAAGGTTGGAGTAGAATCCCAGACCCCTTTTTTTTGGGTTGGTACTTCTACAATTACTCCTTGGAGCAAGAGGCGATCCAACGCCTTTACGAGAGAGGCCCTCTTTAATGGGTCGCTTGGAAGACTTGACCCCTGAAAATGAGGAGGGGGGATTTCTCGAAACTCTAGTTTGTAGTCTGTGGCTACCACGGACCGAACCCAAAAGTCGGGAATTCTGGCCTTCCAGACTTCGGAGAAAAACTGAAGTCTTCCCCCCACCCAAGAGAGTGGGGGCGCCCCTTCATGAATCTGACTTGATGACTGGTTTAGCCGGCTTGCGAGACCAGGGCCTCTTGTTTGCCGCGGCTTGTCCCTGTGGGCGGCTATTAACTGCTGAACGCCCGGGAGGCCGTCGATACTGACGGGAAGTCGAAGGGGCCGAGCCAGCAAAGGCCTGTCGTTTAAACGCGGGCCCACGCGGTCTTTTCTTGACCGGTAAGGAAGAACTTTTACCACTTGATATGGTTTGGATATATTTATCTAGGTCTTCACCGAATAGTCTTCCCCCATGAAAGGGAAACCCTGCTAAAAGCTTTTTGCAGGGTGCCTCTGCTGACCAGTTCTTTAGCCACAAAAGACGACGCATGTGAACCACCAGCAGAGATAACCGGGATGCCTGTTGGATGGAGTCCTTAATAGCATCTCCTGCAAAGCAGAGAGCCCTAGGGAAATCTGCTAATTCACGAGTTTGCTGAGCCGGCATGTCCTTTAATATCTGTTTTGCCTGATCCTTTAAGGCCTGACAAACGCCAATGGCTGCCACCGCTGGCTGAACCATGGCACCTACTGTGGTGAAAGAAGCCTTCAGTAGGGTCTCTAATTTTTTGTCGACCGGATCCTTGAACATCTGGACATTTTCAACCGGACAAGTCAGGGATTTATTCACGCAGGAAATGGCCGCGTCCACTGTGGGGAGTGCCCATTTCTTTAAAAATTCCTCTTCCATAGGATAGAGAATAGAGAACCTCTTAGGAGGGATAAAGATCCTATCAGGTCGAGCCCAATCCTGGTAAATCACGCTCCGCAGAAGGGGGTGAATCGGAAAAGACACACAAGTTAATGGAGCCTTTAAAGAACCCAATGAGGATACCACAGGGGCTACTAGTTCTGGCACTGGAAGTTTAAAAGCAGTGCGAACTATATCGGTCAAAGACTGGATCCACAGGCCCTCTGCTTGAGAGGCCGAAAAATATTCATCTACAGTGGAACCCTCCATGTCTGAACCTTTGGGACTTGGGTCTGCCTGATCCCCTTGTGGGTCCCGTTCCTCCGAAGAGGAGACCTCCGCATCTGAAAACACCAAACTAGGTGAGGGGGATCTAGCCCGTTTGCTGCTTGGCAAAGGGCGGGCAAACAAAGCAGTTAACCTTTTCTCTAGCCCACCCAGGGTGGTCGCTAGCATTTCTTCCGTTACGTAAACGGGAATGGGTGGATCGGGGGCCGCCTCTGCCCCCAGCATCCCCAATGGCTCTTGTACTATGCTACTCGGTGGTCTAACTAGTGAGGGTGGGGCCGTTGAAGCCTGGCCTAAATCCTCTGACCCCGATGGAGACCTTTTGTTTCTTGGCACCTTTTGCAGCCTTGGCTGGTCCTGATGCCTTTGGAGCCATTGCACAACCTTGAGTCACCCCTCTAGCCAACACCTGACTGTTGTAGCTAGGAGTAATTAATATGAGAACAGGCTGAGGAAAAATGAAACATTTTTGTATATATATTTTTTTTTTTTTTTTTTTTACCCGCCTGGGAGGTGGCAATACTGAGGAAAACCTGTGAGTATTGCAACACCAATGCCCGTTAGCCGGAGTCCAAGGTTGACTCAGATACTGCTGGATCTAAGGCTGAGTCCCTTTAAGCAAAAAACTTTTTTTTTTTTTTTCTGGTCAATAGTGGAACTAAGTCCTAGACCTGAAGATCCACAAACCGCCACTGGGTGTCACTGTGGCCAAAAGACCCAGCTGCGCGCTCTGTGTCCTTCTTCCTCTGCCTCCAGGAGGGAAAGACCAGCCAGAGAAAAAGTTTTACTTTTAAAACAGACCCTGACGCTGCTGGCCCGCCCCCCCAACGCACGCCGACGCTATAAAAGGCGGCGTGCACGCGCGCGCGCGCACCCCCCCACGCTGAAACCAACATGGAGGAAGCAGAGCAGAGGAAAAACATGGACCAGCGCCAGGCAGCACCAACAGACACCAGGTAAGCACTAATTTTATTGTAGTGCACAGAGAGAGGAAGCTGTCCCCATGGGCTTCCTAAGAAACAGGAGTTTTCACCAGCAATTTCCTCTTTAAAACATGTGGGGTTGCAGTATCAATGCTAACAGGCAGACCTGGGGTGAGTAGCAAATATATATCTTACACAAGTATACATATATCTACATGTTATCTGGGTAAACATTAGTATCCCATCCTGCCCACACAGACATAGTGGAGATAGTGGCTGATGCACAAGCATACCATTAGCCAACCCAGAACCCCCAGGGGGATACCTACTGTCGAACCAAGTCCCGCAGGTTCCCTCTTACCTGCTCCACGCCGCAGGGTATTGCAAACTGCAAGAGGCCCAATCTTCCCCCATCTCCGTGGGTATTGTCTCGGACCTTCAGGGACCGGGGTCCTGTGTTAAGGAACCCACACCCCTGGACCTATATAGCATCCTGGCATCAGTGGCGTTTAGTCCTGGGAGAGACCAAGGCACTGGAGCCCAGAATCCAGCCCTCCAAGGAGAGGCATTATAGGCAACACCCCACGCAGGCAGGGCCCGGGTACCGTACACCTTGGCTTTGAAGCACTTCGGACGGATCCGGCTAGCTATCCTGGGTCCCGAGACCTCCGAGGGACAGCTAGACGTGACCAACACCTAAGACACTGGCGAAAAAACTGAAGCACTCTCAGTGGGAGGGGGTTATATAGGGAGGAACTTCCTGTGAAGTTGATTACACCAGTGTCCACACCTGAAGGTACCCATATAACCCATATGTAATGGCTATGCGCTCTGTGTCCCGTGATGTACGATAAAGAAAAAATATTTTCCTCCCGCAAGGCAATGTCATAATGTGCTAGCATGCATCATATACTAGCACATTATGAAAGACTTACCTTGAAACTAAGCCCTCCAGCAGCGCACTGTCACCGCTGCAGAGGCTTCCATTTTCACCCTTTAAAAAAAAAAAAAGAGTTGACTACCGCTTATATAGGAAAGACTACATAGCAGTGGGCAGTCATCCCATCCCTCAGACAGCCAGATAATGGAGAGACCACCAACAACCATTGTGCAGGTGACCAATCCACAGTCCGGGTCTCCTAGTCATCTCCCCACTGAAACCTTTGATGACTTTATATCGGTCTTCTGATCTCTTGCAGAGAGAGAACAATTCTCACCTTTGGAGAAACGACTTTAATCAGCTCATTAAGGAACCGAAATTTTCCAACCTCGCTGTGAAACCTTTTCCCGCAGTTTTTCATGCAGGCTTCCAGAACCTGAAAGAGATTTAAGATCGGATGATGAGCGATCAGGAAAAAATGAATTTTTGGGCTTTTTGGTTTATTGACAGTCCAATATAACAAAAAATAAATGTTTGGCTTCCCTAAAAAGTCAAAGTGCAGAAATACAACCAGCAAAAAAAGACCCGGCAG